>JAJEKV010000005.1:4094951-5294951 GCA_021234155.1 Isoetes taiwanensis
GGTGCTTACGTATTGCTAACGTAGGGCAAACATTGACGGCGGACCAATTTCTCTTATCATTGTAAGGGCATTTCTTTACTAACCAACTTATCCGAGATGACCTTAACGCATCTTAGATCTTTATATCCTAAATTGATTTTATATAAATCGCGGCAATTTATTTTGCATCCAAGGCATCGTGATTGTTGAAGCATCCCCGCTTACTTCACGCCGGCTCTCATGTTTGCCGAGCTCCTCTCATTAAAGTGGATCCCATCTTCACAAATTTGAAAAAATGAGTCGTTTGGTTCCTTGCAAAACCGGGCTTCCATCGCAAAGACTTGTAAGTTCCTAACGACATATTTCTTTATAAGCAAACGCTCGTGACATCCATTCGTGCCTTGGCTCCTACCCAAAATAGTGTTGGAAAAACATTGCTCCTCCAGCCATGGAGTGTTATAAAACCAATGGATGAGAGCCTTCACCGGAGCTACAACAACTATTTTGTCATCATAGTCATTGATCGTACCGGGGAGAAATTCCACATCAATGTATGGCCACCGAATTCGCGATAATAACTTCATCTTCACCAAGATTTGCATTCAACATCGTGACATCAAAAATGATCTCTAAACAATGTTTCCGGAACTATCGCTATTATTCTAATACCTTTCTCGTATATACTGAATGCTCTAATTTGTTAAAATGATTACTGGGGCATGTGCCTTGGCACCAATTCTCCTTCCATATAAGCGCTCGTGTCACCATCCTTCTTTAACCGCAATCGTGATACCGCTGTGCATCATCTTAACCTTGGAAGACTTGTTTGCGCTGATTCTACATTACCGCAACGCACCATTCCTCCTTTGCAATCGCTGTCAGCCTCTATTCTTTAACTGGAGTAGTGATATATGGCAGCCATGTTTCGTGATATAAGTCTTTCCTCCGCATCCCATAATATCTTCACATTCTTCGCAATTTTATTCATGACCGCTCTTCCTTTTCGCTTACCTTTCTTGTCTATACATCTTGTGGCATTTCTCTCGCTTCCTACGCCATAATGTACACCACTCAACATATTCATTCTATTTCTTAAAATGTGTTTTTGTATCTATTTAAGTCTCACAGAACCATAGTCTATTGCAACTTTCTACATATGTATAAATAATAGGCATGTCCATAGAAGACCGGCTTCAAATTTTACAACTTACAATGGGGCTGCCAACCGCTTCCTTCTGTGATCGCCTCCTACAACATCAACTTCCCAATTTCTTCCCTCCTTTCTTCGCTAGTTGCAAGAATATGTCCATACACTAAAATGCCTGGCCCACTTTTACATCATCGCATTTGAATAAATGCTTTTGCCTTCGCCTATCCGACATTTGCATATAATTTTTATCCTCAGAAGAACTCGCCTAGCTTCCTCAACATTCGGACCAAACATATTTTTTCCCCACATTTTGAATGCTATTCAATTCTCTTTCACGGTCTTGTAACAGTACTTAACCGGCCATTTTCTAGCTAGGTTTGTTCTCATAATTTCTCGGGACCGGGTATCCTATTAATGGAAATTGCACTCACATCCTTCTCTCATAGAATCTTTGTAACAATTTCTTTTCATCCTCTTTTGTCCATTCTTCACTCTCGCTTCCACTTTCGCTCATCCATCTACAACGTTCCATGTTCGATTTAGCTAGACCATTTGTTTGGTATTCATTTTCCATGCTTCTTCCACCTACTTCTACCTGCCATAGCATATCTAATACAACCTCTTAAATAATAGTCTTTTCCTAGCTTTGTTTTATTGCTTAGATTCCTATGTGTCAAAATTGTTGGATCGGCCGCCTAACCTTTCTTCCTCAGCCGATTTTGCTCCTCGCGACTGCGATACCGTGAATTGGGTTCCAACCCTCACACATTTTCGTCACAGGTCCGTAGATCTCTTTGTCGCAAAGTTTTTCCCTATTTTCGATATGTCTCGCATTAGTTATGAAAAATGTTCTTCCTATTTCATTCTACCGCTTCCTACGTAAAACAACTTGATCCACACATTTTTTTCTCGCTTTTAGGTGTTCCATTGTCAGTCTACTTAGCTTGTCTTTAGCTCTTACATCTTTTGCATGCATCCCACATTATAAAGCTACTTTATGGCATACCTGGTCTATCCGATCTATATATACATACGCTTTTCATATGTTCTCTCAAGCCAATATGTCTTTGTCTCAAATCACCCATCTCTTTAGTCCTCGCGAAACTCTTCCTTTCCCCTCGCCAAACATTCTCATTAACTGCTCCTTATAATCGGCATCGCCTTCCATGCCTATCTTATGCAATTCCATCAAGCTTCTAATGCTCAGCCAATCATTGCTATGTCTAACTCTCGCGGAACACGCATTTACCGCCATTAATCTATGTGGATTCTCCCTATCATCGCCTGCCGCGAACGTGCGGTGCTAGACACTTACCGCCTACACGAAGTTTGTCAGTAAATAAAATTGAAGTTCTTGCTCGCTCTCAATATGGTAAATATTTGATCAGAGCTCCAAGAGATTTTGTGTCCTAAGTTCGCATGTTGTTGACAAAGATGCCCTTTGAGACTATTTCCCCGCTTACTACTAACTAGAGCTGCAACCTGGCCACCTCTTCAAACCTGGTAATTGGTTGCTCATTAAGAATTTGTGTGTCCGATATAAACCGTAGATAATGGGTGATATGATCAGGACTGGCCCATTCGCTTTAATGTCGGTCAACGATCCAACTACTTCTGGTCAAGAAATTGTTCTAAACTTAAGGCCTTCCTTGGGCCCTTTTTATCTCTGGCCTCAAATATGCAAAGCCTTCGCACACTTCATGGCGATTCTGCAAATGCTTGTTGGTGTCAATGTGAATCAAATATCGCCGTTTCTCTCGCTCTGCGATGGCCTAACCGAAGATGACACGACTGCCTTATACTTCCTCGAAAGACCAACTAGACTTATTCAACGTCCTTAAGAACTCCGCTTTGTGATGTGAGGTGATACGCTTTCCTCTTCAAAAGTATTGCACGCTCTACTCTAGCCAATGTACCAACTTTGTGACGACAAGTGCAACGATGGCTTTAATGCCTAAGGTCGATCCAGAGTCAGCCTCTTTCCTTCTTCTTTAGATATACATATCCATGGTTTGTGAAACATCTAAGGATGTATTCGCTTTACACCGCAGCAAGGTGCCTTGTGGCTACAGGTAATGCATTTGGATTATTTGATCTACTACATACTCTATCCTTTTCATTCTATTATTCTAGAAGCTAACCTCATTTCTCTCCTTCTCTTTTCGTGTGCTATGTGTCACCAAGCCCCTCGGCTCTGGGTATTACTAAATGACATTAAGAACATATGTGCCACTTGTAGCGCACCTAAAGACCCTCGATAGCATCTCGGTGACGATGTGGCTCCAGGGGTCTCTAAGGCACATCCTCCACTCTTCATGGTAAACTCCCTAATCAAGACAAAGGATGCCCGGCTAATGTTTCTATCGGGGTCTCTCTTGACGTGGCTCTTGGTCACAAATAAGGTGGCACCTTGTCCGCATTGGGTTCGACCGCTGAGTTCCGGATTCACTTCGACCGATTGCACCCAAAGGCACTTTCAAACTTAACAACGCTTGGAGTAGCTAGACTTCCTTACTCAAGAACTTCCTTCCTTTGTCATACACTTGTTCTTTACATGTCATTCCATTAGTTGCTTTCACTTTTGAGCATTGTGATTTTATTTCTACACATCACTGTGAATTACAACTCTACAAATGTCCCTCTTTACAGCTCGCCCGCTATATTATTCACTTCATCTAAACTATTCTCACATTATTACAACTTCTCCTTGTCTTCTTATTCTTCCTTTTATTTCTAATGTGTTACATGTTCCTATGTCATCTAACATTTTAGCATCTCACCGCCTGAAGATTATATTTTATCAAACCATTGTCTTACTCATATATTTGGGTCTACATTTCACCCAATATTTACAACAAATATATCTACTTTTTTCTCGCTTTGTGTTTGTGCATCTTGCCAAGAATGAATTACCTTATAAATCCCCGGTGCAAATTTTTTTCTAATTACAATATCGGCTATCCCAACTAAATGCTTGCTTGTACTCATAGTGCATAGCCATCACTTTATGTCAAGTCGAGGTCACATGACCGTGATTACCAGCTGGTACAAGGCTATAGTGCTCCAAGGCTGCTAAAGACAAGAATAATTTCATACATGGTATGCATATCATAACCCTGGAACCAAATTAGACATCTACAAGACTTATAGTAATGTGGAGCTTGCTAATAAATGCCATGATATTCTCATCTCAATCATTTTACAACTCCCAGTAAGATATCAAACATGGTCTTACTTTATATAAACAAACAAATTTTAATATTGTCAGATGTCGGGACCAAACAAAACATAAGAGAGTGTCGAAAATTAAACAGTGGAAACTTGTTCTTAGTATCGAAGCATTCTCCCTCGCATCGTAATCTCCGCCTCTTGTTCCAATATCATTAAGGCCAAAAAATAAATCCATGGAGACTAAACTCCACTTAATTCAATCATTTGCAACTAATACTTAACGATATATTACCTCGTGGCTCAAAGACATGTACAAATCGGGTTTCACAAATTTGTCGGCCCCAATTAGCCTTTTAAATCAACATTCACGCTTTTGGAACTCTCACTGCAGGTTATTTTAACAACTATATCGAAATAAAATCCACTACTTCCTCCTGTATCTTATCTCCATTGTCGTACCCTTTCTAATAAAAGAGTATGTTGGAATGTCAAGAAACTATGTGATGAGAGAAATACGTACTTAAAGCGTAATCGGTACTCGCGGAACCATCGTAATCTCTTGATATAGGGATTCGCCCTCGAAATATTAGAAGATTATATCTATTTCTTTGTTTGTTTCTTTAATCTTTCTTCATCTTTATCAAACATCATTCTTGCAGACAAAGGTTGTGGGCAACCGATGCATATTGTGCTCGATGTCCCTATCTCATGGACTTATCAACCATAAATGATGCAAATACACAAAGATGGAGATGTTTCATGACCCGTGATCGCGATAAACCGGCCCTCGCTTGGCACAGTTGAATGCCGGGTTTGTAAAATGACAAAGGAAGAAAAAAGCCTTTTATAATGCTATACCGGGTGAAGGTGGATATAGAGTCGCGATGGAAATCAAGTCGATGACCTCGGGTTTCCCTCATTGGTTAATTTGATGAAGGACCTTGCGTGATGTTTCTATTTAATGCTAAAAATAAGAAATCAACACGAAGCAAAGTTATTTGCAATTTCCTTCCTTTATATTTTTGTAAGCTTATCATTCCATTTTCTTTTTCCATAATTGTGGTGCAAACATTAAGTTACCCAACTTTGATGCGCATTCAAGACTGGATATGTGGTAACTGGAATGTTATTAAGTAGGGAATAAATGGCCCAAGGCCCTTGTTAAAAAAGAAATTGGCAGTAAACATTGTGGTTGTAGCGCTCTTTCTATCCGCTTGATTCATCCTCAACAATATCTCGTGCTCTCGAAGAGGTAATCATTCTTTGGAAGGTCATGTTACATGCAATGGATTATTAATGTTATTGTAAACTTTCCCTTTAAGTTGCTTAATGTACCAATCTAAACTTGTATTGGCTTTGTTAGTGTAATTAAAACATCCCTTTATAAACGAAAGCCACCGCTTGTGGATTTTGAATTCCCAGTTTCTCTTTTCATTACTTTGACTCCATTTAAGTTTGCTTGTCCTAAAACTTGTCTATCCTCCAAAATACAGCCTTTTAACAAGGCTATCTGGGAGAATCAATGATGCATCAAGGATGTGGCCCGAGGGCATTATCGCCAATTTCCATCCTCAATGGCAACATCTTGGGTATGAAATTCTCTTTTGCACGTGATTTTGATGGTTTGGGTTTACAGTGGTTTATAGATGACTTCTTACGCTTTACAATAAAACATATATTAAGACTTGTTCATTCATAGCAACCGAGATGCATTGAACATAGTGAGAAGCCAAACTTTACATAATTTGGTGATACATATAACATTACCAAGTTTTGAACTCAGAATCTTGTGAACCGTAAGAGAGCATAGATATTTAGACAAAAAGGTCTATGCCTCGATAAAATAAGGTATGAGAGCTGATACTACACATAGGCATATGTAGTAGCATAATCTAGTAGGTCCGGATCTAGTAACACCGGACAGTAATGGATACCATATTGGCATCTATCATGCACTTCATGTAACTTTGTTGTCAAAACCTTGGTAGAAGTCGCTAATAATCCTTCTCGCGGATTTACTTCAAACCTCTTGAATATGCCTTTGTTGCTAAATTATTTCTTGGTCTAACCGGATCAAACATTAGGGTCTCCGCTTTAACGTCCGGCCCATCAATCGTGATTCTAGTAAACTATCTAGAATAAAGTATCTTCACCAACACTTACATTAATTATTTCGTCATGTATGAATCCTTCCATGCAAAGATGAGACATCCTTTTATTTCATGACTACCGCGAATTGCTGCATGTTCTTCTAATCACTGGCTGTTTGATGTACCTAAGACACAAACTTGTGATCGTGCTATTATTTGTGCCAACAAGAAGTCTCTAGATGGCCTTCTATCCGTGAATCACAAATATTCGTAAAATTTATGAGCACATCGACTCATGCTTTTCATTTGAAATTTATGCTATCATCATATTCTCGCCGTTGTTCTAAGCAATGGGTTCCTCGCGATGGGAAACACGACATTTCTAAGTGGAACCTATGGTACTTACATCACACTTTGTCGCAGGCTTTTGGAAGTGATGACTCGGTGGATTTGACGACATACTTGTAATTATAGTTGCATCTTGTGGTCATCGTGGACGCTCTTCGCCATTTTGACTTGAACGCTTCGTGCTTCTTTGAACAACATTGGGGTTCCTCATTTCCTATTCAAACAATGCTTACGCGCATAGTGTCTCTTTGTATGGATCAAATACAAATTCTAGCGGTAGACCGACACTTCTCGCGGAACCATCGTAAATACTTTGATATGTATCTGACTGAGTCATATATATCCAGAATAGCTTAAGTTACTATACTGTGAGTCATTAAATGATTACTATGTAATAATCCCTTCTATGTATGATCCCTTCAAGAGTCTCTAAATGGAGTATACTGTGAACTGATATGAACGATATATGTTATGCTTTTCCACGGTTACACCTGATAACCAGACAACTACCATCTTTGAATATGCTTGACATTTTGCTAGCTTATAATTGGTAATGTACTAACCATACACTGTGGATAAGGAAATTCCTTGCTCTACCGGGCCTCCTCATTATCCTCATCAAGCATTGCATGATATTGTTTCAGTTGCAAATGCATCATCAACATCCTACCGTGATAGTGTCGATTCGCGGCTTTATCGCCTACTTATGTCTAACATCCGAGATGGAGCATCAGAACTAACAAGCATACATACTACACATGAATCCTTTATTTGGCAACTCTTCTAGGGAATAGGAACACGATATCACTTGATTCACTTGTCGAGGCGCTAAGTACAAAATGTGCATATTGAAATCCTCACCGAGTTCACATTAATGCAAGCTCCTATACATTTATATAATGTCAAGCCGCTTTGTGCTTCAAATTTGGTCGCATGGCAACCTTTCTTTACACTCCATTCATGCTCTCTATTTTAGGTAAAGTTGTGTCTTCCCTCTCATTCATTTCTCTACTTAATCGCGGGCTTTTCTCTCTCTTTTCCTTTTGCTGTATTCTTCTTTCTATCTGGCCTCTACAACCGTGGTTTTTCTCTCTTTCCTTTCCTTTCGCTTTGCCCCCTCTTGCATGCATGCATCGCCTTTCCTCGCCATCCATTTTCGTGTTTCCACCTTACATTTCTGCCTTTAGTCTATAATTTCATCCCATCGGCCCACTTCATGCTCAAACCCTATCCTAACCTCTTTGTTTGGCATATTTTCGGTATATGCCGCTTTTTTGCTACCGGCCCTTTAAGTGAGATGTAGATGAAAACGCATTCACATGAACGAAATTTTGAGACGGTCGGTTTGACGTTTGAGCCGGTCGTCCCCGAACTGCTGGAGCAGTTCAGACCAGAGCGGCTTGAACGGCTTGACGTCCGGCAAGTTCTGCCGCTCACATGTGAGGCGTCTCTTAGCCCTTCGGGCAACCCAAAAAGTAATTAATTACTACTCTGTCATTCTTGCCAATGAAGCTGAGATTATTCGAGAACTCTAAATTTTAAAAGGATTCATTAACTTCTTCTAGCCCTAGCATCTGGCATTTTGCTACGTCGCTCATTCGACTACTAGGAAATTATCCTCACCGAAATGAACAGAGCAATTCAGTGGATGTGGTATGAATTTGATCGGATGGAGGGAATTTTTAGCGGATCAGCGGAGTCTAGCCAACCTGTAAGTCAATCTATCTAAACTGCTAACATTCTCTATTGGATCTAGCCATATGGGACCTTTGGCAGGCAATTGGCATTTTTAAAAGCTACGGGTGATTCCAGCACTCGCTACCCAGCACAAGCGGGGTGCTGGCAGCATGCATCTGACATTGGTTCTACACCCATTTGAATGCCTATGATAGAAGTTTGAGTCTCCATGAGGAAAATAACATTCTACCCCAAAGAGGGATTCCACACTATTTCTGCACACTTATCCACATGTAATGATTGTGGTCATCTGCTTGTGTAAGGAAATTGGAGGCTCCAATCTTGTTTATAATAGCAAGCTATCCGCCATGTCCCCGCTTGCCAACACGATCATTGCACAATCATTAGTTCTGATAGCCTAACGAATTTACTATCCTCCTCCAGCTAGCATGTTCCCATGTTTCGTAAGAAAAATAATGTTCATTTTCCTGGCTATGAAGTTTAGACTGTCTTCCTTCTGCCATGGAAAGCTTCTACAGTTCCAAGAGCATACATAGACATAATCTCTATTTGGAAGCGGTGATGTGCAGAGTTGCAACATGAGTATTTCAAAGAGTTGCTACAGTTGCAGACATGGTAGCGCCACCTTGAGGCATTGTAGAAGTAGCAACAGCAGTAGCAACATCTCAAGGGGTTGTAGAAGTAGCATCAGTAGTAGCAACATCATGAGGAGTTGCAAAAGTAGCAGTTCTGCTGCAGCGTTATGAGGTTATAGTCCACTTACATAGAAGCTGCATTTTAATTTCACTCTCTAATAGAGTATGGCACCACTTACTACTAAATCTGCCACTATGAATTTTACAATATATGGATGGCTTTGGCATTGATTGCCAAAATGGGATGCGTTGACAATGCGTAGAAAAATATCTGGGAGAGGACCATTATCTGAACCTTTTTCCTAAGATTTTCATGTGCCTCCTAGGGAGCCCTTGAACCACCGCATTATGGCACCTGCATCTCTGCTCCTTTTGCTCCTTAACTGCTTGCCCAATATCCTATGTTCAAACAACTAATGCATTAGCGGGTCTGGATGGATTGGTTGGCTGCTAGGGGCTGTTGTTTGTTTGAGCTAGGGCCTGGTTGGCCTTGCTTTTGAGTGCTAATGATTGCATATTATATTGAGCATGTGTGATGACCAAGTCCATGACAGTGTACAAGTGCCTGAAAGGCAGCGGCTGCAATGTGTACACTTGCTTTCAATGTTTGAAGCCGAGAGCTAAGCTCTTGGTACTATGTTGTCTGCTTCGGCAATTCTTATACGCAAGGATGTAACTGTTTATGAGATTCAACATTTAGCCCCTTGCCTTGCAAGGTGAATGTCTTTTTCAGCTCTGGCATATTATGGTCCTGATGGGAGGAATCTTGTTTCAATCTCTGAACCTTGTCTCTGAAGCCTCTGATGAGACTCTGAGAGGTCATGTTAGCATCTCAAAGAGAATTTGCCTTCTCCAGGCTGTTGACCTATTTTGCGGAGACTATTGGATACTGGTGGCCATCTTTATAATGTTCGTGCATAGTTGTGTCATTGTCCCCATGATCTCCTGCTCAAAGTATCTCCTATATTGGACTATGTTGTCTAGCCTTTTTGATGATATAGCAAAGTCAAATCATTTTTGAGGGAAGATTCCATGCAATGGTCGAAGATTATCTCATACGGAAGGTTAAGTTGATCGAATGAGAAACAGCCGTATCAGATTGACCCTAGATGGATACTCATGAACGTTGAAGCTAGAGCAGGCACGTTGGTTGTCGGTAATCAGTGTCGACTGCTATAAACTATAAGAAGGAGATAACCAGATTGTATTTGTATGTGTTTGCAAGTTGGTTCATTAGAAAGATGAATGCTTGTGCTTTCGGACTTTATTTGAATGAATAATGTCTCATTGGAAACCATTGGTATTGGTTTGCATGAATCTATGGAAATTAATTACTAATGAAGTAACCGATGACACTAATGGATTAGGAAGTACCATTGCAGGAGTGAGGGAGAGTACCACTCTAGCTCAACAATTGCTGGAGAGACAGAAACAAGTGCAACCAGTGATGTAAATGTCAAGATTAATGAAGGGGCTAAAATAAAGGAGGCATATGTTATTGTTACAAGTAAGGTCGGATCATCTATATTGCTAAAGGTGAGAGGGAAATCACTAAAGCATTTTGAAGAAAAGTCTTCTTCCCAGATTGATGTGCTTGATAAAGAATTAAGGAAAGTAAGAATTAAGGCAGATGATGATTTGACTAACTTTTTCTCTAAGTTTGATAACATTGTAGCATATCTTGAAGGTGCAAGAGTCTTGGTAACAAAACAATAGAAGCTTCTACATGTTGCTAGAGATGTTGAAGAAAACGGGCAATTAGCAATCTTAATACAAAATGTAGCAAAGACCAGAGAAGCCGCAGAAGAGATGATTAAAGACCAGAGAAGCCGCAGAAGAGATGATTAGGACGGAATTTGAACAAAGAAAGATAATGTTTGATGACGATGATATATCACAGAATTCGGAAATCTTGTATGCAGGCAAAGGAAAATATAGAGGTGGAAGTTCCATAATGAATCTTGAATCCAAAGGTAAGGGAACCTTTGGTTCTTGTTTTCTTTGCAAGATGCAAGGGCATGTTAAAGTAGACTGCCCTAAATTGAAAAATGTGGAATGTTATAATTGTGGTGGCAAGGGACACTTTGCAAATAAGTGTCCAAGTGCCAAAACTGGAAGAGGGAGAGCAAAAGATAGTGCTAAAGAAAGGGGAAGCTTTAAGGGCAGAGGCGGAGGTGCTGGAAGACACGGTTCAATTATAAACCTGACAGAGGAGGTTGAAGAAGTAAACACTGAGGAAGACGAAGATATTGAGGTATGTCAAAATCATATTTGTTTTATTTCTAAATGTACGAGAACTAATAATGAGGGTGACATGCTGATACTAGAACAGAAAAGACAGTGACTGGCTCTGCTAGGCTTCTAAAGGAAGGATATGAGAAGAATGCAAGACATGTAAAACTCGGAAATGGAGATTTGCAAAAAGTACAAGGAGTTGGTGTGTTGGAAATATTTGATTTCAGTGGAAAGCCTGTTGTTCTAAAGGATGTACTGTACATGCCTACACTAGTTAGCAACTTGATATCTATAAGCCAACTAGTTGATCTTGGCTACAGAGTTGTGTTTGACAAGTTGCAATGTACTATTTTCTAAAATAATGAAATAAGGTTTTTAGGAAAGCAAGTGGGCAATCTATTTGGTCTTGAGTGTAGTATTCTACATCCATAAATGCCATTATGATTCCAACAATGAGCACTTTGGCATCAATGATTATGCCATACTAGTACGAAAAACATTGATATTATGATCAAACAAGGACTGGTAGACAGTTGTGAGCAAAATGCAGGTGATAACATGTGTCTTGGATACATGCTTGGCAAGCATACCATTTAAAAGGTCCAAGAAAAGAGCAAAGGGAACTTTGGATTTTGTGTATAATGACTTATGTGGATATCATAGGTAAAAGGTTTTTTTATCACCTTTATTGATGATTTTAGCAGGAAAACTAAATGCTTTTGCCTCAGAACTAAAGATGAAGCATTTGGGGCATTTAAACAATTTGCAGCTGAAGTTGAACTTGAAACTGGCAAAACATAAAATGCGTACGATCATACAGAGGTGGAGAGTATATATCTATCAGGAAAATTTACAAAGTACTGCAAGGAGAGGTGCATTATAAGACAGTTGACGTACTTACTCTCCACAAGAAAATGGAGTTGTGGAGAGAGAGAACCGGACTATTCTAGACGTAGTTAGGGCCATGTTGAAACATACTGGTCTTCCAAACTTTTTGTGGCAGGAGGCAGTTAAGACTGTTGTGCATGTACAAAACATGTTAGCATCAGCAAGTATTAAGGGTTCCATACCCGAGATGTTACGGTCAGAAACAAAACCTAATTATAACAGCTTAAGAACGTATGGATATCTTGCTTTTGCACATATTCCAAAGGAACAACGTAGGTCAAACTAGATAAATGTGCCTCGATATCATATTTAGTAGGTTAAGATGAAATCTGCGTATATAGACTATTTTGATCTAGCAAGGGTAGCATAATAATTAGTCAAGATGTGATTTTTGACGAAAGACAGCTTTGTAAGACTGAGGGGAACAAAACTTATGTGACTGATGACAATGGACAAAGGACTAATTTGGAAGAAAGAAAATTCGATTCAAATAATGATGCATCTATTTTAGATGATGATGATATTGCTGACACTAAGAGTACATTGATTAATGTGCAGGGAAACATGACTGTATCAAATGTTCAGAGGGACACTCAAGGAGAAAAATGCCAAATTGTACCAAATGTCTTAAGATATTGCAAAGACAAAGCGAAACAGATTGAGTAGAGCTACATGTGGAAAAGCAACAAAGGACGAAGATCACAAGCTCAAATTTTACAAGATGAAGCCAGTTAATAATGATATTATTTATGCGTGAATGAACCCCAAAAAGCAAAAAGATTGGTACATACCATAACGTAAACAACTGGATAGGAAATCCTAGCCTTACTTGATCATGAAACCCCTAAAGATTTTGATGAAGCAATGAATACGATTGATTCAAGTCAGTGGCAAAGAGCCATGGAAGAAGAGATCAACATCTTTAAAAGAACTAACACTTATGAGTTAGCTTGACTCCGCTTCCAAGGCAAAAATATATTGGTTGCAGCCAAGTGCATAGTGGTGTCATGAGTAGATGACACCGGATCAAATACAAAGCTAGAAGTTAGTGGCTTACACAAAGGAAAATGATTGATTATGAGGACACCTATTCTTCTATTGTCAAAATGACTAGCATAAGAATGTTGCTAGCCTTAGCCAATGCAAGGAATTTAGAAACACATCGCATGGACGTGAACACAACTTTCTTAAATGCTAAACTTGAAGAAGAAATTTATATGAGTCAAGCTCCTGGATTTGAGCAAGGGAATGGAAAGGTTTAAAAGCTAAAAAGGGCTATTTATGGTTTAAAACAGTCCCCAAGACAATGGTATCATTGTATGGATGCCTTATCTCAAGGAAAAGGGATTTATAAAGCTAAAGGATGATGGATACATTTATTTGTTCAAGTACGGCGCTGAATTTTGTTATATTGCTCTGTATGTAGACGACAATATAATGGTTTCAAGCAATATGGAGGTCCTGGAGAAATGTAAAGAGCATATTGAAGTATAGATTCAAGATGACTAATCTTGGACCATTAAAGAAAGCAAGCAATGTCCCAGAACATTCGAGGAAAAAGAGGAAATGCAAAAATAACCCTATCAAGAATTGGTAGGATGCTTATTATATCATGCAAACTGCACTAGACCTGATATATCCTTTTTCGTGAACATGTTGAGTAGGTACTGTGAAAATCCAGGAATAAATCATCCAGGACTAAATAATCCCGCTCGAAAGCGCTATTACCAGAGGGTCCAAAGAACATCAACTTAGACAATGCAACCACAATGTGGAGGGACCATGAAGATCTCCTAGCAATAGATGTCTACTTGAAGCCGCAAAATGAAGGGTACAGGATCACGCTCTGGACTCCAAAAAGGTGCCAGTCTCTTTGATACTATCTTTCCCAAGCTAAGGCCGTGATGATAGTATTCCACAAGGACTTTTAGCTCACTAGGAGGAGTCCATAACACCCTAATGGCACTTTTAGGGTCTCTACCAGCATGCCAAGATAAAGGAGAACACTCATCACGCCATCCTTCAAAAGATCCGCGGGTAATTTTACAGCCCTCGACTTCTCTCGGCTGGAGACTGGTGGACGCTACCATGATAGTAGTAGCAAATTTATGGCACCACCTAATTCCACCCTCAAATGGCTCAAGCATTAGAAGGGGATCATTTCGAATATTCTACGAATGCTCCAAGTAAGTGTCTTTGACTCAAGGACATGAAGAACTCTTCAAGTCTATGAAGGACTCTCGACGATAAAACCTTATCCCTCCCTATGCATTAATACCAAGATAATTTTAAAATTGGTGTACTATCGGAGAAAGCTCAAGCTTCTAATTGTATGTTGATATATCAAACGTTATAATTCATTATTAACGAGTAAGCTGAGTCTCAACTTGATTTCTTTTGGCGACTAACAACAATTAATATATAAAGGACATCATGATGTATAACTTTGAATAACAACCATACGGTGACTAATACTTGCAGCTAGGTAAAGCATCACCGCTCAGTGGTCCCAATATCTAAAAGCAAAGCATCGCTATAAACTAGAACCCGTTCTACAGATCACAATTTAAGAACAAGAGGTATGACGTTCTGCAAACCATCAATGTAAGGTTAATCCTGTATGAGGGAACCGATGCAAAGAATCGACATAAAGGCTACACCTTTGATGCATTGCTGTGAGTACCACCACGCCTCTCCACCACCCAGACGCAACAAGCTCAACCGTAGCGTGAAGAAGTCCAGCTATTCCTCGAAGAACAAAAGTAGTAGCAAGAAAAGTAAGAGAAGCCCATCTCCTTCTAACTCCAAATACCGTGGCCACGAAGTGGATCACAAAGTAGTTCGGAAGTGAGTCGTGACACCTCACAAAGCAGGATGTGGAACCGTGAAAGGTGCACTATCGAAGAAGGTGGATAGCACGAGTAAATTTGGAAAACTCGGTTGGCCCGCCTCGTGGAAAGATAGGTCCAGAATGAAAGCAGAATTTTAGTTAGACGAAGATGGAAGGACTTTATGAACTCATAATGGGATGAAAAAATAAGAATATAAGCAACAACAAAACCCTCGACACCGTATCGGATTTGGTGGCGATACATGCCAGTCGCCTGTGTTAAAAAGGAACAATTGCAGATTCAAACCTTCAATAAGGCTTTCCTCGTGATGCACTATGTCCTGTTGCCTATTGTGCAAATACGCTAGCCTATAGGGTTGGTTCAAGGGAATCAGAGGAATTTATGAGGCTAACGCCGAAATGTCCCAAGGATCACTGAAGAGGCAGGAAGTGGATGAAGGCGGCTGAGGATTTCGAAACGAATATTAAGAGATTTAAGGGGTATGGGCCAACAACCCAAAACAGCTTTGGAGAGGCTAAAGACAAGGCACTAAGCTTGGAGGAAGAACCAACAAACTATGGGGCAAAACAACAAGCTTACGTAAGGGAAAGCAATAAAATGCACGCCCAAGGCAAGCATCCCACACTAGTGGGCACCAAGATCGTGGAAAGATTTGATAGGGAAAATCTCGGCGGCACAGAGAGGGTGCTAAGGAGGCCTATGGAGAAACCCCAGTGAGCACTTTGTTAACCCCGCGCCTCCTGGCTGGGGACACTGCATACGCACTGTGTCAAGCTCAAAGATCTCGGCCACCCACGGCTGGCATCCAAGCTCTGCTTAAGACTAAGCAAAGAAAAGCACGCAGCCAAAAGCCCTTTGGTCGCTACAAGCAGGGCGCCCGGCCAGACAAGTGATTTGCCCGTCACCGCTCGCTGATTCTCAGGGCACTTCAAGAGGCACCAACATTCCTCAGAATCGCCTCCTTCGTGAGTCGGCACCTAGATCGTACCGAGTGTTCATATTGGGCCCAAGGCCATTGTACCATATATATGAGTGGTAGTTGAATTACAAGTTTCTTGTATTTTTATTTTGAGTCTTGTCTCCTTTCAGCTTTCCTCTTACAGCCTCACGGTTTTCATTGATATCAAGGAAGCTTTACCTACCTTTCTCTCACTTTGTTCTTCGGGTTTCTCTTCTTTTTCTTTCTCTTCTAAATCCTCTGCGATATAGTCCCCTCGGATTCCTCCAAGTAGATCCACTCTGTCCTTTCACAGGGTCAGTTCTCTCCAGAGTTCCTAACCCGCACTCCCAAACACTGCTACTACGGGCCCTGGATTTTCCTACTTCTTCACGCCATGTCCGGTCTCCAGAATTTCACTAAGAACTCCTTTTCTCAAACGCATCTCGCTTTGAGCGCCCATCAGAACCGCTCTCACACATGTATGGATTCGCTTTATGACATAGAGGGAGGCCATCTTCTGGCCTAGGGGCTCGGGCCTCACCACTCCACCCCTCGTGGTTCCGCCTCGCCCTGGGGCCTCAGCTCTGCTGCAGTAAATATCGCTTACAACCCCTACCCCCTCATTTTCACTGGCCTTGAGCCTTATCCGGCTCAAACCTTTCTTTAAACTCAGATTTCACACCCCCCAACATGCCTCTATATCCATCATTCTTCGTGCCATACTCTTCCTTCGCGAACCATCATCTCCTGTGCGTGGCTATCCACATGTTCCCTCTATGCTCTACCCAGAATATCCTTTCCCTAATAGCTTTCCCATCGCTTCCTGCTTTGCAACCCGCATAGATCTCAAAACCACGTCCGCTATCAGCCAACCGCAAATACCCCTTCGTCAACCACAAAGTAATAATGCCACATCCACCTTCAACCCTACTATCCACTATGGTCGCTCCTGCCCAAACTTCAAAGACTTTCACATCTACCTTTCGACTCGGAATCGACTTATCCCACCTTTCTGCAACACCGGCAAACCAAGGACCAAAGTGCTCAGGGCTCCATTAGATGGAAGAATTTGAGGCTCTAGCTGTCCTAAATGGTCACGCTAACCTCAACCTAAATTCCACATCTTTTTTCCAATTAATAATCGCTGCGGAGCCTTCTCTCATCAATGGCTCATGTCCAACAAAAGCCATTGAAACAAGATCGGTCCAATGCGCGACCGCTCGCTCCTTTATTACGGGACCACGGATGATGATCAACTTCATCTCAAGCAACTCAATGAACTTCAACAAGAGCCCACTCTGAGTCTCCGGCCTCGATTTTAAGCGGATCGACTTCACATTCCTCGCGAAGCCTTTGGCGAGTACCCTACACGTGAGCCGTGATTTTGGTCCGGTTTCTCCAAGGACTTCCTCCCCGCTTATTCGACTTCATGAATACTCATTCAAAACTTTGGAGTGCTACCTGACCTTGTCAATCACTCAATAATGTTTCTCCTCGAGCGCGGGCTCTTCAAGAGCCCCGTCATTCCACTCCGCCATGAAATTCCACAAACGCTGTTCACCTCAACACGCTTAATCCACAGTTTCAAACTGTGCTATATTTGTGTAAATATCAAGTTAGCCATTTGGCCAATGGAGTGTAACTCCACCAATGGCCCGCCTCATTGTGCTTTATGCAACATGTGCATCATGCTACCTAAGAGTGCACTCGTGACTCATCCTAATAATCGCTCCGCAACAAAATGGTTTTATCAAGTGCAAACCACACCTCACCTATTAATCGCGAGACTATCAGCGTACCACCTCTTCAAAAGTGTACCCCACGAACTTATCGCAAGAATGTGTGATTCAACCACGGGATCCAACCAATGCCCTCCCTTTTTGATCCTTCTTCTAAAGCTCAGTTGTTATCATCATTAAGAATGGGGTCATACCACTAAGTCCCTAACTTCCACAAGTTCAGTCCAAATTCGGGCACAAATGGGGACCACATCGGTCCATTTCATCACGCATACTAACTCGCTTGCTAATGGCAAACAAGGCCCAAGGACCAGCTCTTAAGAAGCCCCTACATTTTTCCCAAAGGAATCTACTGCGCTTAATATCAACCAAATTTCCACAAATCAACTCACCTGGATCAACAAGCCCAAGAGGAAAATTTTCGTGCACTTAATCCTCCGCAGACAAATTGGCCAAATTGGGTGGGTCTTAGTTTCACTGCACTAAGGCATCACGGGCCCCTTTGATCTATTATTCTGTGGCATACGAACCTTTGCGCTTGGATAATCTCATTCCTCATGAGGGACTTAAAAAGGTTCACTTTGCACTGACTTGGAAAAGCTCATGCCAAATGTCATGCCCAAAGTTCGCCAAAGTACTTTTTTGGCCCCGCGTAAGCCTTCATGGCGCCTGACATTGGCCAGCCCGCACTTACCTTGGAGCTCAACAAAGACAAGATACCCTTCAACATCTCAACCTCCACCTCGACATATCCCAATATTGCAGCCGAGGTTGACTTATTTCAGTAGTTGCTGCTTCCCGCCACGCGACCTACCCCAAGGGAAACCAGATCCTTTTTCTCATGTGTACCCTCGAACTCCGAAGAGGAGCTTCGCCAAGATCAAAATTCCCTAAGCTTGGCAACCATTTTAAAACTCATTCCGCTTTAAGGACTAGCTAATACCCCCAATCGCTTTTTAGTTGGGGTCAGGAGCACTTTTCTACACCCACGGGTCCATGCAACGTGGAAATCAGCGTCAACCATGTTCAAATCAGATGGAGGTAGTGCGTACTAATCTCATCACCTGGATAAACCTCGCTAAAACAAATGGGCATCATCACACAACTCTTTCGTGTCTCCATATGACATCAAATTGGCTAATGGCCATATCAATAGACCCCAAGGCCACACCTATTCTTCACATCAACATTGGTGATCTCCTCATTCTATGGAATTTGAGTTTGGAAAGCTGGTGAAGATCCGTGTGACTATGAAATGTCAGGGAAGACCTCTCCCACAGTGCAAGAGTATCCATTATCGGGCCACGGACCGAAGAAGGTCATCATTACGATGGTCATCTCAATGCCACCAGTATGGACTTGGTAAAATGTGCAGATCATTTCCTCGCTGACACGCGGAACCCCTCTCTCTCGCATTAATCGATTCCTCGGGCGACTTTTCTGGCATCGCTCCAAAGCCACTTCGCGTCACGCTTATCCTAATCTAATATGCCGGACTCTTGGGGAGAAAATGACTTTGATCGCACTGTGCTTGTAAGTTTACCGGTCGTGGACTTTCACTGGGCCTCGTAATCGAATCCAACGCTGCTGATCACTTTTCGTGATGCCGACACTCCCCGCAACTCCGCTACGCACGCTACAACCAATCGCTTAGATGAAATCGAAGCAACCCTCTTTTTCACTCACTTAAAAGTACACGATCCGTTATACAGCACTCCAACCTCCCCGCATATTGTCCAGATTAATGCAGCTTCATACCCATATTCCAATTTCAAGCTCCAGACGTGACGCAACAATCAACTCGGTCTCAAGATTGTCGCAAACCTTCCTAGCCCTTATCGTATCAGGTCACAATACTGCCTCGTAAAAAATCGCCATACTTGAGTTAAGCAAAGATTTCTGGGAATCAACAAAAGCTTGGGGAACTCACCATTCTACCAAATCGATGCACGACCAGCAGCAAACGGTATTTACGTGCTCAACCTAATTACTGCGGATCGGCTACAAGGAAATTGACAAACTCCTTTGCCGCAGTTTGATCTATGAGGTCAAATATCTTGAATGGGTGAGCCCCATCGCCATTGCCCTTAAGCACAATGGTAAGATCCGGCTGGCCCCGTAGACTATATCTGAACTCAATCAAAGCCACTAAGGCGGATCATCATTTTCTCTCCACTTCCCTTCACGTACTCAAGTTCCGAAGAAGTGGTCGGATACGATGTAATTCTTTATGGATGGTTTCCGCTACAATCGTATCTCCATCAAAAGAATCGATCAACTCAAGACTACTTTCACTCAATTGGGGCACTTTTGCCTACAAGGTGGTTCCTTTGGATTATCCAACTCTCCTTCAACATTTCAACGATCATGCTCTCGCTTTTCATGATTTCATGAAGGAAAATCCTTCGCAAATTTTTCAAGATGACTTCTTCGGCTTCTTACGTAGCCCATGGCTGACCATTTGATAAATTGGAACTCGGCTCTTCGTAAATGTGATGAGTCCTATGATTAGTCTCAACTCGGTGAAATACCCTTGCGCCACTTCCGTGTTCTATGAAATACGCTGTCGCCAGGGCAGGAATCAACCGATCTCGCCAAACGCCAGTGCTCAAAGCTCAAGCACCAGCCAATATCAAAGAGAGACACGCTCTTTCCCTGAAAGGTCAATTATTACTCCACCTTCATACTGGATCGGTAGCCACTGCAGGCATCCCATTCATAAACTCACGGTGATTTAACCACCAGTTGAATTCCTGCGCGAAGTTTGTCAACAAATTTCTCGCTTTTGCTTACTCAGTAACCGTTCTTGTTCCTCCCTCAATGGGACAAGCCCTTTCACGCTCATGTCGATGTCTCGCTGGCTTGCTATTGGAGAGAGTCGTTTCTTCTCAAGAATATGATGCTTAATCGATAAAACCAAATCGCCATGCCAGCCGAACTCAATTCTCGGCCGAAGCGCGAACTATTCTCGCTTGACGCGAAGCTTGGGTCTCATTTTCTCGTGGTCCAACGCTCATTACCTTTTGGGCGCTTCAAATCAAGTTCTTTGTGGACCACCAAGCACCTCTATTTGATCAACAAATCCACGCCCACGCCGCGATTGCTCTCTCGTTGTCCTTTCTTTCCAAGAATTTGTTCCTTTGAAATCGCTCCTCATAAGGCCGCAACTTTACGTTGTTCCGGATTATCTTTCAATGCGATTCGCTGATATGATCCCCAACAGGGTTCCTGCGACGCCTTTCCCTCGGGATGCTCAACCCCTTTGTCACGGCAACACCACATTGGTTTCTATGATTTTCAGCATTCTCAATTTGCGGTTTTCCACCGGCGATGAGACGCTTTCTCCTCGCGCATAATCCTGTCAGCTATCAATTTCTCCTCGGTGAGGTCCGTGACTACACCATGGTTGTCGGACATCTCTACAAAGGGTAAGGACACCATCCTTCGGACGCCGGCCTACCTCATGAAGTTCCGCATTGTTCGAGAAGCCCATCAAGGACTCCTGGTGGTCATTTTCATGGTGACACCAATGCACGCAAAAATCCTTCTTGCTGCATTATTGGCCCACGCCTTTAGAGATGCTCACTTCACGCTCAAGACGCGGTGACGCTTTGCCACCGGTGGACGCTTCCCACGTCTGCGGATTTTCCCTTGACGCCGGTCGCCACGCACTTCCCTTCAAAGAAATGGGGAAATGACTCGAAATCTATAGATCCTCCCTTCACAAGGCACACTCGCGTCTGACATTCTCAAGTTCTCACCATCACCAAACAGCGGAAGCTTGTGCACTCGCATACAACGCAAGCACAGCCTCGAACCTTCTATCAACAAATTATCACGCTTGATTCTGTACCGACCTGCGGTGGTTCATTTCATCAATCATACTATCAAAGAGCCGACTAATACTTTACATCACGCAGCACACCTTAATATCCTCAAGGCAAATGGGCTAAGGTGAAGCACCAACAAAAACTCCCAGTCACCATTCTCAAGAGTACCGGTGGATTTCCATAATATGCATAAAACTTCCTATCAGTTTTTGGGCCTACAATACTTGTTTCAAGATTGCTACTGGTCACACTCCTTTTTAAATTGGTTTATGGTCGTGAAGCTCTCATGCCCTTTGAATATATCCTTCCAACACCCGCTTTCAACCTGGCACGCTTGCAAATGCCTCTAAAGAACGTCAACAGGAGTCACGGATGAACTTCAAGGATGCTCATATCGCGTTCTTCATGGACAACAGTTGCAAAAAATCTTTACGACAAACGCTTTGAAGACAAAAACATTCAAACAAGGAGATTTGGTTCTTCTTGTTGATTCCGTGTACAAAAATTTTCCTCGTAACCTTAAGTTTCAAAGGCCTGGCCCCTTATCAAATTGTTCAAGTGGTTAGACCAAGTGTTTTCCAACCTCAATAATTAGGATGGCACCTACCTACATTAGTTAATGGTTTTCGGCCTCAAAGCATTTCATCACTTAAAGTGAACATCCAAACACATACCAAGAATCCAACACCAATGTGAAAGTGACTAGCTGGGCTGTGAGGCTTATATTATATGGTTTTGCAAAACAAGTAAAATATTTCCGCCATGGGCACCAGCTCTATATACAAAATCCGCCTCGAGCCCTACCGGCTTAAGTCCTAAGAGGGAAACTCCCCACCCCGCCTTAAGCGCAGGTGATAAGTGAGGAGATGGTAGAGAGGTTCCGTCTGGACGGGAGCAGTGTAACCACCTCCATCCCGTTGGCCCCTGGTCGGACAGCCACCATCCCAAGACACCACCGCTCCATGCATCGCCACGGTTGTGGCAGCTTCGTGAGATCCGCATAATTCATCTTACAAGTGATCCACCCCGACAGCTAGTCGGCATGGTGCAATCTTCGCTCAAGCCAAGAATGCCATATACTGAAATACCACGGATGTGCCTTCATTTCTCTGCCTGGCCTTTATAGCTAATCAGGAACTCCTTGTCGACGCGGACCAATCACACACAAATCGGCCAACGGTTTGCAATGTATTGCTTTAAATTGAGGACCGTTTCTCCCCACAGATATCTAGCCATGGTAAAATTTTCCCCGGAATACGCCATTCCTTTTAATGATATCCCACTTCGAAAGGCCGCATTGAATGCCATTCCTCCTTTCCCCACTGGCTTTAACATTAATGGTCGGCCCTTTGCCATCCGTCACGCCCGACTTTCTTTCACGCCCCCATCCTCACCGCTCATTGCTTCTCCCCTTTACGCTTTGGGACTTAGCCAAATTTTTGCCTCTCAACTCTCTCTTCAAGATCTTTTGACACTGCATCATCAACGGTTCCCGCTTCGACCTCTTCATACCTCTTCGCTTCCGGGCCAGCGCCTCTAAAACAAACCTGCTCCTTCATCCCTCCTGGGTACCGATTTCGCCTTCCGCTTCTTTGCATCTCTTCGCTTCCGCAAATCATTCCCATGGTCAGCTTCCAAGATTTTCAAGACTTCAAGCCATCGCCCGCTATCCGGCCCTTTTTAATCGATTCCTCTTGACGCCCACTTCTCCGCGGAAGCCCCTTTGCTGGCCCCTAAATAGCAGCCGAACGACACCAGCTTTAATACGACTTCTCTCAAATGGAACTCCGCTCCAACCTCGCCTAGCTTGCGCAGCTTCATCAATATTGTTAATGTACTGTTACACCACTCTGTAGCTCTACGGCACCACTATTTCATTGACTCAACATTTGATTTCGAGGTATTTCATATTCCCTTTGCACACCTCTTGTGTATCATGGTCTGCTACAGATATTGATGTCACAGAGTTGGCAGCGCTTATCATGCCAATGTCCATCACCGACCACACGACAAGCCTCACGACCTTTGTTAAATTTCGCGGGCGACTCCTGCATTCTATCAAGAACACCCATATCAATAAGCCTTTCTATAACCTTGGTCCTCACTGCCACACGCACTCCAAAACAATCTCACATAGATTGGCCCCAAATGATGTTCTATCGCTCTCTCCAAGAAATGGACCGCCGGGTACCACTTCCATTTCTTGAAGTTTCCCTGCGGAGGGCACTTCAAGCCCCTCATCCGCCACATTCCCTCCCACACCACCAAATTCTCAAAATTCCACCCGGGCCACGAACCAATCACTAAGTTGGCACATCACTTCATCTTCCCCTCGTCATGACCACAAATACACTCATGTCACCGCTCTCTTCCTCCGCTACACCATCCACTTCTGCTACACCATTTTTCCCAAACCTCCCAAACTGTGCAAATGTACCTGGGCTCCCACCACCACAACACCCTCGCCGCTTGTTGTATCAAGATCAGCAGATGCCTTCGTCAGCCGCCTAAGTTACAAGAATCCCTAAGACGCCTTAGTGAGCCGGGTTCAATCCGCACCGAGGCCTCTGATGCGTACACCAAGACCTTCAAGCCGAATCACTTCTGCTGCCACTTTGACAAACTTCAAGACAAGCATGAAGCTCTCTTTACATGTGCTCATGCGGGATCTCAAGAGTACACAAGCTCAAGTCAGCTAACTCGCTAGACGTTGTGCTCACCAACAAATTCGACTCTATTGGAGCACAACAAGTCCAAAGCCGCTTCCGAGTACCAAGGACGCAGATATTGCTAAATCCCAATGCCTTGTACTGAACCGCGGTGAAAATTTCAGCACTCCGTTCAAAATCTTCAAATTCGACGCCGTCAGCCTCCTTGACGGCTCGGGCCTTTCATACGACCTCTCAAATTTCACCTCTCTTCAAGATCACCTTACAGAGGTGCGTAAAACAGTAGTAAATACTCATGACGCTTTGAGATTGCCTGCTTCGCCCCCAATACACCGTAGAAATCTTTCCTCCCAGTCAACTCTTCTCGGGGAACGGGTCCGCGGACTACCACGCCCTAATTAAAAAGGAAAATCGGATCCGGATCCTCAACAACAGCTGCAACAAGCTATCTACCACGAGGGAGGCTCAAGCCAAACTTGACGACCGTGACCGCAATTCTTCAAAGAATGCCGCCTGATCTCCCCCGCTTCCCTCCCCGCTATGATTATGTGGTTGTTCGACGCCCACTTCTTCCCTTTCTTTCAGCAAAGTGGCATGCAAAATTTTTGATGGCCCTGTATATCCTAATCGAAAGGCGATTTTTCTGACGGCCGTGAACTCCATTGAAGACAAAGGGTTGTGTCGCGGCCCTTGTTGTCTTTGATCTCATACACCGTACTTATCCGTACTTTCTCTCACTTTCCGCGGTGGTTCGCCCCATGGCTTATATCTTCATGATTTCTAATATCCGGGTGATATATTGCAGGTAACTTTCGCAATGGCCACGCTTCGCCTTTTCCAGTGACCTCTAATCACAAGCACGGTGCTTCTTCAGATAACAACAATCCATATCTTATGGATCCCCGCCGTAATTCAAACTTTTCATCAGAGTAAGATGTGCCTCAGCTGCCAATCATTTATTTCTCCGGGCAAGCTTTAAGCTGCAACAAATTAGGGAAGTATCCGACATCCCGGGCATCTTTCCCCTATGCATTGCCTATATGCGCGACTCGTTAAGCACCGCCATAGCTCATGGATAGCAAGACGGTCCCCACAGGATGGGGATATTCTCCTGGCCAACTCTCAAATTTCCCCGCTTCTTTGGGACGCCGGGTCGCACTTGATCCGCGATCTTGTCGGGCCATCTGTGGAGATCGCCAAGAACCCACGCTCTACTTCCGCATGGTTCTCCTTATGCTTCCTCGGGCGTGACTCTCCACGCCCCAGTTCTCGACTTCCGACATGCTTCCTTGGACCAAGGTCATGGATGGTCAGGCCGACACCACCTCGTATCTCGGGACGGATCTCCTGGATCCACGCTTTGTTCACAGCTGGCCACATTGGGAAGAAGGTGCCACTGACAACACCACCAATTGGATCTACATTGCTAATGAGCTGGCTATAAATACCGCTGACGCGCCTCATGGTCTCAAATACCTTCTGCAGAACGCCTTAACACCTCACCATCCTTCCGCCCATCTTCGCCGGATTTTGCGCCTCAAATGCATTTTGCTAAGCTCCTTAAATCGGGTAAATGGCCCCATTTTTCAATGTAATCCAAATGCTGGGCCACTTTGGCCTTCGTGACTGCCTCTCATGTGGAGTGTCAAGACATTTCTTCGTGACGTACCACGGCCAGACTTGAAGACATGGTACGCCTCGCTTTCTTATTGATGCGCGGATCCCCGCCTTTGGCCAAACACCTCAAGCTCTTCTAATCACGCCAGATCTCTATCGTACCAAGCATCATAATGGTGCCTGGCCTCACTCCCGAGGTGATCACTTTCGCACTGATGGCTTCCCGCCTCAAACGCTTCCCTCCTTTCTTCACCGGTGTCGCTTGGTGGGAGTTAGTTCCGCGGCCTCCCCGGCACAGACTATCTATGCATACGCCGGCCTCGTGTCAAGCTCAAAGATCTCGGGCCAACCACGGTCGTATATCCGCCTCCACGTACATCTGGCAAAGAAAGCCACGCAATAAAGCCTTTTGGTCAAGCTGGAACAAGAGGCGCCATCAGACAAGTGACGTCTGCCACCGCCTGCCACAAGTGGATTCTAGGTAATTCAAGAGGCACCTAACATTCCGGGTGAAATCGCCTCCTCAGAGTCGCACCGATCACCGTGAGTGTCTATATTGGGCCCAAGGCCATTGTACTATATATATGAGTAGAGTTAGCTCATAAGTTTTTAGATGAGTTTTGAGTCTTGTCTCCTTTCTCTCTATTATGAGCTCATGTATTTTCATCATTGATATCAAGGAAGCTTAATATCTTTCTCATTTGTTCTGCTTCTCTTCTTTCTTCTTTTCATAAAATCCCGGGCTATGGACATAGTCCCCCACTCTCCCCGTTAGATCTTACTCTGCTCACGTAGGGTCAGTTTTCCGTGATGCCTCGGGAACCTGCACTTCAAACATATTCTTTTGGACAAGATTCAAGGAAAAGAAGCAGGAAAGTTTTGCATGCTTCTAGTCGGGTCATCGCATTACGACTGCTCATTTGTGATGCAAGCCGACCGGGCAGAGCTTATTGTTTGGGAGTCACCAACCGGTAAGTGGACGATGACGAAGACGACTAGTAGGAGCCCTAAGACTTCATAGAAGGAGTGCAGAATTTGTGCAGCCTATTGAGTCGTGATATCAAAAAATTAGTCCACTATGTCTACAGAGAGCATCATTGATAGCAAGCCCCTACCGTAGGTCCTCATAGGCCGTGTAGCTCTGCTTAACTTCGCTTTCTCCCGCATTGGTCAGCCACGAAGAATAAGACCCTAAGTCCAAAACCCAGTTCGCCGGGCATGGCAAGTGGTGCAATTGGCCTCCATGGGAAAAGAGAATCAACTTTGATATAGACCTCAGTGGAATCAAAACGACTATGGGTAGAGGTAATGGATATTGTAAATATGACTTCATAGTGGGAATGGAATTTAAAGCTGCTAAAGCTATGATTGACTGTGATAAGTAATGAATCTCCATCACGGCACCCGATAGGAACCGGGCTTGTAATCAAAGGCAAGAAAGTCCTTCAGCCATGTGCTGTATTCACAATTGCACAAAATCTTAACAAAGGACTGGTGGAATATCTTTAGATTAGAGGCAATTGAGCCGCCTAGTAAAAGCAAAGGGAGCTGTTAAATAACCGCCGTGCCAAGAGCAAGGCTAATCAAGCAGTTCCAAGGATGTGTTTCTGATGAAATTGTGAGTTACCACCCTATAGGGCGTGGAGTGTGAGATCACACTAGCACCGATGCTAAGCCTACCAAAGAAGCACCCCCATGATGAGTACTCAGAACTATTGAGCTTCCAAAAAGCAATTATAAGAATTGCTTGAGCTCGATTCATCGTGGCAAGCTGTATCACACTTAAAAGTGGGGCACCCATTCTCTTGTGAAGAAGAATGGAAGTTTAAGGATGTGTATAAACTATCAATTGAACAAGCGTACTGGGTAAAGAACAACAATGCCTCGGGCTTAGGCGTATGACTTGATGGATCAACTCAAGGAGCAAAAGTCTTTTCAAGATAATTTGAGATCGTGATTACCATCGTGATAACAATCAAGGAAGAAGATTCATAAGACCGCCTTCTTTAGAACGCTTTCGGGTAGGCACCACGCACATTACATCAAATGCCCAGCAACAAAGAATAAATACCGGCCAGGGCCGTGCATGACTTGATGGATCAACTCAAGGAGCAAAAGTCTTTCTAAGATAGACTTGAGACGGATACCATCGTGATAACAATCAAGGAAGAAGATATTCATAAGACCACCTTAGCACGCGATGGGCACTATGAATTTACAAATATGCTCCTTCACGGGCCATCAAATGCCCAAAGAATATTCATGAGGCTAATGAACCATTATCTTCGAGAAAGTTCTTGGACGAAGTTCTTCATCATCCTCTTCGACTCAATATCCATAGCAAGTCAATGGAAGAACATGTAGCATATTTAAGAAAAGTCTTGGAGAAGCTAAGACGACATCGCTTGTTTGGCAAGTTTAAGTGCCATTTTGCTACAACCAAGATTGAATACCTTGGACATGTGTGGAATTTTTATTTATTCTAAGACTCTTAAATATATAAAAGGCATGTTCACGTTCTCCGTATTGTGAATATGGGCTATATACCAAACTGGAAAAGTCGCTTGATCGATATCGCGGGCTTCTTTGGCTATCAGACAATTCCCTCCCTCGGAGTCTCTAGGTCAGCACTTTGGAGTGGTTACCTTCATTCAGAGAATAGTGTTTTGATTTGCTAACTTCTATCGGTGTTTATTCTGGATTATTCGGAACTAATTCTTCCTTTGACATACCCACGCAAAGGATGGCCATTTGAATGAGCCGTCAGCGTAAACCGCCTTCGCTACTGGCATGTTTTAAGATCAAGAGCGCTTCTGCTCATGCACTTTGGCGCCTTATATTGTCGGTTGATGCTTGATTTTTCTCTTGGCGTATCCCCGTCACAAGAGGGGATGATCATGAGCTGCTATCCCGACGCCTATCATTCAAAGTTTCGTCACAACAATTATCCCATTTATGACAAAGAACAAAAGTTATAATTGATTCTTTCAAGGAGTGGAGATGTTTTCTGAAGCGATCTCTTCATAAGGTCATAGTCTATACCGCGATCAAAATATAGAATATTTTCTGCTTGTTCGAAAGTGCTTAATCATCGCCAGTGGAAGGTAAATTCCATTAAAACCTTCAACCTCGCTGGTTTAGAACCTCCGTGCCGTTTAAGGCAAACCACCAGGTGAAAAATTCCAAGCAGAGAAGCCCAAATACCCCAATCACTTTGCTAAAGAGAAAAGTCCGCCTGTAAGAAATGATGTCAAATGCAAACCAAAGAAGACCGCTATGATTTTTGATGTCAAGGCTACTCAAGATCCTAAGGAATGTTGTGTAAAAGTCAGACGATTTCAATCTACAACCTCAAAAATATACTCCCGAATCTATCTAAAAATTTGGTCATCCCCTCGGCAGAGTGGGTTTCTCAGAACTCCAAAAGCGCTTCTTTTTGTGATTTGATGCTTGATCTTTTTCAAAATGTCTCCACACAATGGTCAAGTACTCTTTTGCAAAGAAATATGCAGATTATCCTAAAGCACTATGTTTAGGTCTCCATTGCATCATCATTGTGGTATGAACAACAGTACAATCCTTACACTATCGTCGATGTTCTTTTGCCTTTTGACCAAATTCTACTGCTATCTATGCTCAAGCAGATGAGAGGTTTTACCTACCCTATGAAAATGCAATTAAGGACTAAGATGAGCAGAATTTTAGCCTGCTATGCAAACATAGATCTCTATCAAAGAGATAGGCATTTTAATCATCACTGCATGTTTTGTGTATGCTTATATGCAATTATTGTAATACCTCGCGCTGTAAAGAGCCATCGTCATATTTTTTATGATGCAAAAACACAATGTCAAAAGTAACGTCAAATAAGCCAAGGGTCGGATTTCGTCTACTTAAGAATCACACTGCAAAACAAGATAATCCTAAGTTGGAAGGTTTGGGCAATGTGATCAAATCAAGTATTGAATCGTGTAAATCACATAAAATATCAATAATTTGCATAATCCAGCATGTGGAAGGCAAATTCAAGCTTAAAACCATCGAACGGCCTTTCTTCAAAGAACCTCGACACCAAAGCTCCTCAAAAATCAACAAGAGCCTTTCTCGTGATCCTCGCTCTGGCCTATTCTCGGGCAAATCCCCAAGGATCTTTATCCTTTGTTCAAGTTAATAAGTTCTTGGTTCAATGTAGTAAACTCTAAGTGTTTAGACCGCGATTGGGCAGCTGATCTGTGTGGATTTTGCCTTGATTCATGAAAGCAGAGGGATAGTAGGTTCTCAAAAATAAACACTAATATCCTTCCACGTGCAAGTTTCAAAAAGAATGACCAAGGTATATAAGGAATTGCATTATTATTAATTATGACGTGTTATGCCCACGGACTCTATATTCCAGATCACTAAACACGTGGTGAAGTGATTGATGGGAAATCTAGGTCATGGATAGGAATTTTTTGCAAACCATGTAGCATGGCACATTTCCCAAGAACCCAATTCTTTTTTGCAAAAAGAATCTTTTCTGATGCTCTCCATGATGGTGGAATCTTTTTTTTAAAACTAGATTTTTTTTTGGCTCAAAGAGGGTATGGAAGTATGAGGTGGCAAGTAAGCAAGATGAGTTGGCAAGATGATGTTGACATGGCAAAAGAGGTGATGAGGTGTCAAACAACTTGGCAAGTTATATTTTTTCTAGTCAAAACATGTGATGAGCACATGTGTGATGATGTGGCTGTGATGGTGATGATGTGGCAAGACAACATGTCACCTTTTATGATCTTAAACACCTTGTTTTCAAAGAATTTTGTTGAAAAGAAATTTCCAATGGGGATGACATGTATGGTGTGATATGGCAATGGTGATGATGTGTATGATGATCAGCCATTTTCTAAGTGGGATGATATAACAATTTAATGCTAATGTATATAAATTGCATTCTTTAGGGTAATTCTTTTGACTTTATTGTTCTCAGAATTTGGTAATCTTTCTCACCATTTGACTTCTAGGAGAGAGAATTTGACCTTAGAATATGGGTATGGCCAAATCATGAAGCAAATTTTCTTTTACAAGATGGTGATGGTGTGATGGGTGTGAGGTATGCATGTCACATGAAAGAGGTTTTGACTAGAAAAAACTTCCTAAGCCAACTTGCTTTAGGATATGAAAGTTAGGCATGGAATTTGAGGTCATATGGGTATGTTTTTTATGGAAAAGGATATGGAAGGCTTGGTATGGGGATCATGGAGAGAGCAGTTATGCCAAGAACTCAAAATGGAAATATCATACCAAGAACACTTGGCGGGGTCTTCAAATCTTCAAAGTTGTCTTGCTTGAATCAATTTTCCCTAGCATGCTTGTGTGATCTTTCATGAATGTCTTCACCTTGGTCTTCAAGTTCCACTTCATAACAAAAAGATGTGGCTCCTCTTCAAATGAACTGTGCTTCTTTTGTGTATCCGTGTTCAACTCCAAGTGTAAGCATAAGTAACCGCCACCTGTGGTTTTGTTTCCTTCTATGCTGCCATAGCATGGCAACATCATGCCAACAAAGAACAGTTGGTTCTCTTAGTTCACAATGATCAAAGTAGAATTCCTTACCTAGCCGCCAATATGGAGGTGTTTCAGCCTTAATGGACCCTTCTCAATGGATTAAAAGGGAAGAGATGATGGGAGATGTTCTGGATGATAAGAATATGATTATGAATGTGAACTCAAAAGTGAATCTCGCATGACAAATATGATCATTAATGAGAAACACTGGATGGAAATGTGACAAAGAGCCCAGCGGAATTTTAGTGGAAGAAATAGCGAACCCAAGTGTCTCATGTGAATCAAGGCAACTCTTGTATAGATTATTGCGGAATGAAGCCCGATGTATACCTTCAAGGCTGTCCTTCACGATTTTTGTGATTGGCATCATTCGACCTCTCCAAGGGAAGCCCGACATGCCTTGTCTCGATGTTTCCTATCTTGAGCCCAAGTCAAGTGAGATCCTCATTTGACCAAGAGTCCTAGGGCCCCGACGGCTCTGGCCTTATGGCTACCACTTTGTTCGAGAGGTCTCATGATACCAATTCATAGTCCTGCTTTGAGCATCTCCCCCGCCTCCGGATCCATTGGGTTCAATATAATTTTTATGGTCTTGACCATCATCTTCCTCCGCACCGGTCGCTTCTGACTATTACCGCTTTCACATCTGGAGATGGGTGATGGGATTCCTTTATGTTCCGTATCAAGCAGTTTGATTTCAAGTCTTCAGTGCTTGTCACATTCACCTATGAATGGACATTTTGAAGTAGCCAAGACTTAAAACGATTAGTCGGGAGGCTGGTGGCCTGGTTTTACCGCTTCCTCGGCTGCTTTTGCCTCGATCCCCGTGATATCTATTAATGAGTGAAGGTTCCAGGACATCTTCCTCATAGTCTTCTGCAGCCACGTTTATTTTAGATGGGGTCCCTGAAGAGTATTTTTATGACCTTTTATTCCGAGTCTACCCTTCCTGTGGACATGATGCCATCATGGTCGCGGTTGATCGCTTCTCTTTGCTCATTTATTCCCCGGATGCCACCATCATCAATGAAGGAACATCCGATATTTTTGTAGGGCAACAACCAAAGATACCAGCCCCCAGCAGGCGTGGAAGCTTCCATGAAAGCTTTTATGAAGTAGTCGACTATGACCCATGCACAATATTGTCGATCATGACCCCATTGCGTGTTTTGAAGCTGCTTTGAGTTATTGCATATTGAAATGCTCAACTCGGCATCCAAATATCATCCGTAAAGTAATGGACAAGCCGGAACACACTAATCGACTGAACAATATTTGAGATGCTTTTACCGGGCTATCGCATGATGATTGCTGATTATCTTCCACTCAGTCAATTTGCCTATAATAACTCACCCATGCTTAATCGCTATATCTGTTCTTTTCCCGAACTCAAGCAATATCCTCATTGGTCCTTTGGTGCGTCGGCTGCTGCTTATCAATCCCAGTGCCGAGTCCCGACTCTGAGAAACTCCGCACTTTAGATCATCGCGACCATCTCTTCTGTATAAGAGCACTATCGGGTGGCTGGTGCCGATTTACACTCCAGGCCCTACATGTCATGTTGGTGACCTTGTTTGGCTCAGAGGGACCTTCCTATCTCACATCCCTGCAAACAAGTTTGATTATCGCCGCCTTGTCCGCACTCAGTCTCGGCCCGTGATTATGTGTGGCATTCCGGCCTGAGCCTCTAGCTATCTGGCTCCATCCAGCACTTATGTTTCTTTCTGAGCCCATACATTTAATTCTTCCTGACTGTGTTCATTCCGCCACCACCACTAGTGGAAAATGGATGCACCATGAGGAGTTCCTGAGAGGTTCCTAGAGATTTTGGACTCCAAGTTTCGTACATACGGCGCTTGTATTGATGCCTACCATTGGGATGGTTACTCACCAAGTGATAGAACTTGGGAACACTTTTTCATGACCTACGACCTTGTCTGCAATTCCAAAGAAGCACACACATAGATACGCAGGACAGAACAAACTTCACCGCATAAAGATAACTTAATCGAAAATGATCCGCCTATGCATAAGATAAGATACCCAAATATTCTCTCAAAAATCGAACGTTTTTCTCAGAGCAAGCCGAGAATATAAGTATGCCTCACCAATCTATTTTACGCCTCGTGGAAGAAGTTGGTCCACGTGAATTGATAAGCTCCCTTGAAGATATACATTCGCCTTCTTTTCCAAATAGACTGACAACAACCAAATTTTTGAAGCTAAGTGGAAACCGCTAAGCGTAAGCCTGCCCAAGTGGAAGGATAAAATTTGGGCGAAGCACCTCCCGGGTTAGTCAAGATCACATGGAAGAGAGAGATAGTAACTATGATAAACTGGTTGGAAGTGGAAGTTGCTTGATACTCAACTTGCCGCTTACATGTTAGCAGAGTTCAAATGCGGGATAAACTTAAGGAACCAAAGACATTAACCAAGAGACATCCGGTGGAAGGAGTTGCCACCATAAGGTAGAAACTTGGGATGCAACACTTTATTCCAGACTCAGACCACATATGCTTCCAATCGAGGAGGGGAATGCGAGCTGCCAACCAGCCCGAGGGGACAATGTCAACATCAACCAGCTTTTGATATAATGAATGCCAGATGTTGTGTATTACCAATTTGGGGACTAAATTAAATAGGCACAACAACTGGATTGTGAAGGAGCCCGGCAGAATACCTTTGGCTACGTAGTTTTCGTCCCATCGAGTGTACAAACTTAGTCCTCGGGGCATCCTAAGTCAACAAGGGTCCCTCGCCATACTACACCAACTGGAGAATACGCCCAACACGCTCCAACGCTGGGTTGAATAACACGTACAAAGAGTTAACACAGGTGGCATGGTTATCCAGATCCACCAACACGTAGAACCTCATCGGACATACACCGATTAACTTAAATAGCATGAACCTGCTCCCAAGAATCACAATCCCTTCAAGAAGGGGAAGCATTCGATAAGGGACTTGAAGCTTCTCGATGTAAAAGAGACACCAAGGAAGAACTGCTCATGCCGGCTCCCAAAAGGAATACACCACCCAAGTGCTTTATGAACCAATCTCATTCCGTAGAGAACATGCCGAATCCGACTAATGTGTTCGATAAAATTGTGGATTCTCATCCACGTTATCCAAATAAGCCTGGGCCAGCATCTGCTCCACCTTGTCAGCCGGGCCATATTAGAGGGGATGGTGTAACGACCATACTTATTCATATCATACGAGTAATAGACATGTATAAAAGATGATCATCATGGATGCAAAAAGTGGTTAAGTGAGGTGATTTGAAGTTGCAACCTACTATAGTCAGCACCCTTTTACAAAGTTCACCACCAATACTTGCTGAAGATACTACTTTGTAACTCCTTCCTTCATACATACCAATGTCGAGGAGGTTTTGAACATTCCTGAATCTGGCGATATATCCCACATGCATTCATGCGTAAAAGAGGGGCCCCATTTCCAAAAGATATAAAGAGGCTCGATGCTAGCATGGATATTCCGGTTCAACACCGCCTTGGAGCCTTCTAGACATCCGGTTTTGTATTCTCACACTCCCGCCATCAGATTCTTTGCTTTCTCCATTATATATCACATTTTTTGCCGCTTTTGGCATTTCTCATGATTTCCTTCCATTTCCGCCATTACTTCTTTGTTTCACATGTGGGTCTGCCGATAGTGATGGGCAAAGCAGCACCTCCTGGGATGGAGATTCCGTCTCGCTTTGTAGAGAATTCTTTTGAGATGAGGCTGGAATGGATAAAAATGGCAGTATCTAGAACTCTATGTATATAAGGCATATTTCTAAAGCACATTTGAAACATATGACCAAGATGAGAAGCCAAAACCAAAACTCAAAATATTTGCGAAGCCAAAACCAAAACCAAAACCAAAACCAAAACCAAAACCAAAACCAAAACCAAAACCAACACCAAAGCTCAAACTATATAGCCAACTTCTCAAAATATATAGCATTCATAAATGCACATGTTCCACTCAAAATATATATGGAAGCCAAAACCAAAACTCAAAATATATAGCGGCCTATTCAGAATATACAACATTGCTAAAAGCGCATGTGACGCATGCATGTCTCACCTAGAATGGTAAGAAGGAACCTAAGAAATAGTGTAACGTTATGACCAATAAGGAAACCTTAGCATAACATTCCTAAAAGCACATGTGAAGCATGCACGCACACATGGTGATGCACCTATAGAATCATTTTTAATGGTGTCAGCATAAGTCAATGATGTATGATTCAAAACCTATTCAAATTTCTGTATTTCTTTTTCATAAATCAATATAATGAGACCATGCCCGAAGTTGTTAGTGAGTTTAAAAGGTTTTTTGTGCATTAATGCCCTTCCATCATGAGCTTTTTTGATCTATCTCGTGGTTTTTCCTCATTATCCCACACACTTCCTTTTCTTTTTCTCTTTTTCTTATTTTTCCTATACATTATCTTTTTTCTCCTTCTCCCCTTTTTTTTTAGCTCTCCTCTCCTCCCTCCCTTCCCTTCCTTCCTTCCCTTTTTCCTCTCTTTTCCTTCCCCTTTTTCCCCTTTCCTTGTTCGATAGGCTTTTTCTTCCCTATTCATCTTTTTCAGACATGTACTGGCAGGTATTCAGATCGTAGCTCACCGTCGGCATATGTTGGGAACTGTGTGATCTAAAACCCATTCATTTCAGGACTCCTTTCATAAATCTAATATACCAAAGATTGCTGAGCTTTAAGAGCTTTTGTGTATTCAAGCACCTCTTCCTCTTCCCTTTGCCTTTTTGCTCTATTCTCGAATATCCCTTCCTTATTTTCCTACACACTTTCCTCTTTTCCTTTTCCCTTTTTCTTATTTCCTACACATCTTCTTTTTCCCCTTCTTCTTTTTCCTTTTTTTACCCTTCTTCTCCCTTCACTCTTTCCTTCCTTTTCCCTTCCCTTTTTTTTTTTTTCCGACTTGGGATTTCTTCCCTTCCCTTTCATCCTTTCCACGCTCTTTCCATTTCTTCTCTTTTCCCCTTCCTTTTCTTTCCGTTTCACTTTCACTTTCCCTTTCCCTTTTCCCATGCCCTTTTTCGTTTCCTTCTTTTCCCCACCTTTTCATGTGTGCCTTTTTCTCTCCCTTTCCCCTCCCTTCCTCTCTTTATCCCTTTTTTCCTCGCTTCTTTCCATTTCCCTTCCCCTGTGTCCATTTTTCCTTATCTTCTCCCTTTCCGCCTTTTCCCTTTTTCCCTTCCCTTCCCTTTTCATTCTTTCGCCACCCTTTGCTTTTCCCCATGCCCCTTTTTCCTTTCCTTTCTCCCTTTTATTTTCCTTTTTCTCTTTCCCTATGGCTCTTTCCACGATTCCCTTTTTCACTTTTCTAATGTGCCCATTTTCCTCCTCTTTTCTTCCCCACCCTCTCCTCCTTTTTCCTTTTCCACTCTCTTCCTCTTCCTTGCTATTTTTTCTCCCTCTCCTCACTCTTTCCCTCTTCCCTTTTTCCAAAGGTTCTTTCCTCTCCTCCTCTTTTTCAATTCCTTGCTCCCTCATCCTTCTCCCTGCTCCCCTTTCCCCCTCCCTTTCTCCTTTTCTGACCCTTTCTTTTCCTTTTTTTCGGCCTTTCCCCTTTCCTTTTCATGATGGACTTTTTTCCTTTAGTGTTTTCCTCCTTTTCCGATCCTTTCCTCTTTGCATCTGTTTTTACCTCCGGCCACCCTTTTCCCTTCTCTATTCCATTCCCACATTTTTCTCTTTCCTTTTTCTATGCCTTGTTTCCTTCCTATTTCCCCACCTTTCCCCCTTTCCCCTTTCTTTTTCCATGTCTTTTTTTTTTCGCCTTTTTTTCCCTTTCTTCATCTTTTCTCTTCCTTTTTTCCCCTCGTGGCTCTTCCCCCTTTCCTTTCTCTCTAGCCCTCCCTTTGTCTAACGCCCTTTTCCGTATTCCACTGCTTGTCTCTCCCTTTTCTTCTCCCTGCCTCCTTTTCCCTGCCTTTTCCTCATTTTCCCAACCTTTCACCTCTTTTCTCCCTTTCTTGATGCCCCTTTCCCTTCCCTTTCCCTTTTCCTTTCCCATGCCATTTCTCCCTTCCTTCTTCTTCCCTCACCCCTTCCTTTTCTCCTTTTCCCACATGCCTTTTTCCCTTCCTTCCCATGCTCTTTCTTTTTCCTTCCTTTTCCTGGCCTTGACCCTCTTTTCCCACTTTCTCCCTCTCCTATGTCATTTCCTTTTCCTTTTCCCCTTTACCTCTTCCCCTTTCATAGTCCTTTCCCTTCCTTCCTTCCTTCCCTCCCTTTGATTTTTCTTCCCTTCCTTTCCCATGCATTTTTCTCTTCTCTTATCCCACCTTTCTCCCTTCTTTTTTCCCTTTTCTCAGTTTTTGCCCCTTCACGCCTCTTTCCCTTTCCTCTTCCTTTTCCCCCCTTTCTTGGTACTTTCCCCATAAAAGATCAAATATGATCGTAATCACGTGGTGGTAGTTGTGTTAGAAATCTCGCTTTGATGTATCAGATGATCTTGGCCATTCAAATTAGGGCTTGATCCAAGAATTATGGTATAACATTATAATATAAGATATAAAATGAACCTTGGAACTTTAGAATCTAAGACAACGTTAGTTTAGCTTTTGGTTGAAGAGTATTTATTGCAACTAAGGATGGCCCTTTCTAGTAAACGTTAGAGGATGTTAATGTCGAGAATATTCTCTTCCAATAGCACCATGCACTACCTTCCCAAACATCATCAAGTGGCAAGGGTAGAATTAAAATAGCATCATGCATTGCCTTTCCAAACATCATCAAGTAACAAGGGTAGGATTAAGACAACTGGCAATGCAGAATTTTAATAGTATTTATCAAAGCTTCGCGAGACATGATGCAACCACAACAATAATGGCCATCTTGCAAGAAAAAAGCTTTTGAAGGAAGTCTAGCTTGAGCTTCAATAGATACGATAGTGTGACAATCATTGACATGGCATAACACGAAAATTCTAATATTACTTGCAAAGCAAGTGTAGACTACAATGCAAACTAGAGAAAGTGACACAATCAATATTGTTAATCTATTCCTGCATAGATGAAAATCGCAATTTTTCAACCCGGCTTTCTAAGATTTTGGGATTTTGTACCGGAAAAAAACCCATCTTCCAAAATCGAGTATTTTTTTTTTACTTTGATTGGGGTTTAGACTTCATTCTTTGGTCAGATCGATGGCAAGGAGGCCAGTTTTAATCGCCTCCAAAAATTTTCTGTGGTGTTCTAGTGGCATGAGTTGGTCGGATCTGGTCTCGCTGTAAAAGGTTTCGAGTGAGCATGTCCCGAACTCCCAATTATTGTGCCCCTCGATTTAGTAAATACTCCCGGGTGATGCGATTGATCTCGCATAAGATGGCCGCCCAATTGTTCTTCCAAACAACATGTCCGTAAGGTTGAATTGAGTGCTACCACATGTGTAGGTACCTCCCATTATGGTTAGGTTTGTTTTCATCTGTATCTCCTGGCTCTCCTCTCCTTTAGTGATCAATATGTTGTCTCGATTCACTGATGTTTTCTCATGCCACCACAGTTTGATAAGGAAATTCTATGAATTAAAGGCAAGAGCTTCAGCAAGCTCTATTTTGGCCCCAGATCATATTTCTATCATACCTCTCAACTAAATTTATCTACTGTTTCCCTTTTATTTTTGTGAAGTGGCAAGGAAGCACAATCACATTTTAGAATATGTGCTCTTTTGTTGCTCGTGATGTAATGTATAAGATTTGTTAAAGATGGTAAATAAATTCATTATTGGATTTATACTATATGTTATTTTGATGCCTTGAATGCTTATAGCTTATTTAATTTCCAAATTCCTTAAAACATTGTTGCCTTGATCTATCACTACAGATTACAAATAGTTATATGCTTGGATGTGTTGCTCAGTCAAGCCCCATGGCAAGAATGAATGCTCACATGCCTGTATGTTTTCCCAAAGTCTTTCAGATACTAATGTATAAGAATCTGATGATCTCTTATGGGCACACCCCAGGGCAGCTTGATGCGCATGATGATCAATATCAATGTAGAAGAACCCCACTCATCACGTTGTCTCCTCCTCTTCTAGATTCACTTCAACTAACTAAGATACCCCATGATAGTTCTAAATGCTTGGTGAGTACACAAATTCCTAGAATACGAAGCTAAATAACTTTATTCCTTCATTTATCCGTCAATTTACATCCGCTTTGCCGTTCCTATCCTATGTAAACATCAAATTGATTTGCCCTCTCCAGGGAAAGGCACATTTCTTCTTTGTTCATTTTCGAGCCTGACTGTGTTTGCATCAGACAAGCCTCCATTGTCAAAGGAAATGATATATCTAATAAGACATATATCTTTGCAACGCTTATTCAGGTGGATGCTGAGCACCGCTTGAAAGCTCGCCGCAGAAACCAACTCAAGAACCATGATGAGAGGCGAAGGTAATTATTAGTTGTTTTGTCAGAATTAACTGGTCATTTCAAATAACCAACAATTTATTATATGTTGTTTATATCCTTCATAGAAATACGCCACCACATATAGCATTGACACGTTAAATAAATCATTCAAGATGGATGAGAAATGATGCAAACATACACCATCCCATTGTTGCATGCTTCAGATCATCCTAAACATAAAGTGAAAGCACCAAAGGGATCAGGATCCTAAACTCATGGTGTGATAAACTAAGTTGTATTTTCTACGGCGTAAAAAGGGCTACATTCCTCAACTTATTGTGCTATCAATGTAGGTTATATAACCCTTGCAAGAGTAGAAGAATGTAGAAATTTTGCCAGCACTCAAACAAATGGTTCAATTTCATATTCCATCTTTGCCTATGTGTGTTTATTTTCCTTGCACATCTATGCTATAATAATCTTTTCTTATATTCCTCGGGTCTTCACAAGAAGAATAGTTGCCCTTACAATTAAAGCTCAAAGGTAAATATTTGAACCTAACCCCGATTAGGCTCTATATAAATTGACCGATCTGATTGTTGGCCCTTTTATTCTATAGGATTGCCACTGTATCTATAAGCAATTCAGGATTAGATTTAAAATGTATGGCCTCTTTGATCCATGCTAACATCTAAATGAAGCATGCCCTTGCTTGGATCCAACATGGCTGCTTCTATGCACAAAAATGGTATCTCAGATTCATAAGTAGAAGGTATGCAAAAAACTTGTCTATCCTAGATTTTAAATATGATAGTGTTCGCACGAGGCATCTATGTGTTTGTAGCTTACAACCCTCTCACATTGTGGTACCATCCAAGAAGTTACGGTATTAATGAGAGTTTCCTCAACGAAATGATGAGCTGCAAATGGGATTCGAAGAGATAAGAATGAGCAAGTAATTGAAAATTACATTAATATCATTATTGAAAGGCGACTTATAATCACTTCGTCGCTGGAATTATATCTACCGTAAGATCTACATTTTTAAACATTTTATGTGTTGTATGGTTACCATGTGTTTTTAAGCTCCCACAAAAAGAGATGTTGTTTTGGGAAGTATTTTGTGGTTGCTAAGGAGCTAAAAGTCTATGTTAGATAGGCTTTATGTTTGTAATTGGAAACCATGTATTTACATCCGCTAGCATTTTGTGTTTTCCGATCGTGACATAAGCATTTGCCACATCAAGGGCAGCCCTAAATGTCGGCACCGCCTATACAATCCCCCAGATATTCGCAAGAATGCACTATACAACAACTCTACCTTGGTCAACAAATAGAGTAGGAAGGTAAACAAACTCTGTCAAGGAGGAAAGTGATATTGTGAATCTATTGTTGTCCGCTTTTTAGTCAGACAGAAAGACCCCAGAAAATAATATAATGGAAATAAAAGACTTAAAAGACAATATCTGGTCCATTGTTGCTGGGTCGCGTAGAATAGGTGACGTATGGATTTGCAAGGAGAATTTAAAAGATTTGTATTTCTAATGCATGCTTTTGAGTTTCCATAGGTGCTTTTTAATCTTAATGTGGTCCATATTCTAAGTTGCTACTGTCATCAAAGATAGAGAGTACCTTCCTAACCTAATATCTCCAATGCAACATCATCTTAATGTTTCTATAGGTTTATCAATACTGGTTGAAAGCTTCCCAAACATATAAGGCTGGGGCAAGAATATTTTATACGATTGAGCTAATGACCTCGTGATCCAAAATGATTGTGATCTTTGAAAAATTTGCGTAGCTTGCCTACGCTACCTTTTCTACATTCTCGCTGATGCTTGATACTGGATTTCACAACACAAAGTCCTATGCATACTATCGCCGTTTCCTTTGTCAACATATACAATGTAATCGATCCATCTTTCTTCTTTCATTTTACTTCATGCCCAACAATACCGCATGCCACACGCTTGATATCGAAGCCCACATACACTCAAACATTCATAACAAAAACAATGTTCTAGCAATGAAACAAGCACCCCTTCCGCCACATTATACGCATGAACGCCGCATCATAATTCAGATTACCTGTGTTAATAAGAACATATATTTATTATGAAAGGACTTGCCCCTTTTGATTCCAAATGGGATAACAGAATGGTCTACATCATAGCCAGAGAATGATGCTTCTTCTACCACGTAGTAGAAGTAGTGACTTATCTCGCCAACATACATGTCGGGTTGCTAACATGTTGAGCAACCAGTTAAAACATTAATTTTCACTATGACAAGACAAGTATGAGTTGATAAACTACACAATCAATATTATTAGGCTTCTCATTATAATAGATAAAAAAAAAACGTCAAGTATGAGTATGGAAAGTTAATGAATACAAGGATCTATCTATCTATCTTATAATCTTATGGTCAAATATAATGCTCACAGACTTGTAAAACTTAAAAAAGGAGTTTTCGGTAATATCGGCTGAATTCTCTACTGAGGGAGGGATATAATGCCCTCATCTTGCATAAATACCTCTGCTCGGCCAATCGTTATCCCACATATTGCGAATTTGATTGTCTCGAATCCATGTTTTATTTCCATAAGGGCAGGTGTGAAGCTTGTGCTGGAGTGTTGTTGGACTTCATTCAGGTGCCTCTTGATGAGCTCCCTTTGCAAATTTGCCAGCTATTCCTCCTACCTTTCAATGTTCTCTATCTTCTAGTTTGCTCTCGTCTCCTAACCGCCAAAGATTTTTCTATGATTCATCTACTCATGCCATGTGATTAGGATACTTTTTATGGTTCTGTTTTATGTCTTATTTATATTTAGGCATCATGCCTATCTTTGGTATTTTTTCCTAAGTTATGATTATTATATAAATCCCTTTCTTTTCCTCAGAAAGAAAAAAGAAAAAAGAAATTAAAATAATAATTGGTGCCATTTTGCATCATGTTGCACGCTCGAAATTAAGGCATATGTGCCATATAACTTTGGCTTAAAAAGAAACTTGCTTGTTGCAAACATTGTCTACCAAATACAATGGGGAACATCATGTCATGCAAAAATGAGGTCTCACGTGTTGGTGGATTAGGAAGAAGCTTATATGTCTACAAAAGACGATGTGGAACAAGAAAAGAACAAGAGCATTTGAAAAATTACAGTGTATACACGACTGACGAGGCTACCCAAAGAGATACATGGAGGATCCCTCATCAAACTTTATGTTAAGATCAGGTTGACTCCTGTAGTTACCTCCCTCTCAAACTCTGGAAGCAGGGTGTCTATTTGCTATGTAGTCATGTAGATCTTTATCCTTCAATAAAAAAATAGAACACGAGCATTTTTAAGACCGACTAGTCTATGAGACACACATGGAACCATGGTGTACTTTACATTCCTTCTCCTCAAGAACTCGAACTCGAACTCGAGGCCACATAAACTAGTTGAGCAAACTAGTGGAATATACTTTTGTCTAGGAAGTTAGTAGAGTCTAGATGTGGGTTGAGTAAACTAGTTGAATATACTTTTGTCCATGAAGTTAGTAGAGTCTATATATGTGTGGTACATATATTGTTTTGACTCACATGGTTGGGCATGGCCAGTTTGCTTTGTATACTAACAAACTCTTAATATCATAAACTTTAGCCGTTTTCCTTTCCATCCTCATAGGAAGCTTAACACAAAAAACTTATTTATTAGCAATATATAATGACTCCTCTCGTCCATCAAGAACAGAATATGTATCAAATTGTACCAAACTAATATCCTAGACTATATCGACAGCCATAAAGTATGGCGCTATTACTTATAATCTAATTGTTTATCATGGCAATCATCTTGACGTTTGAATATTCTTCCATTCATGCACACACCATGATTCTCACATGTACATATGTACATATTTGGTCATGAAAACACAACGAAAATAATTACATATATGAAATTCTCATATATGCATATAGACCCCTATCACAATAGATGGCAAAACAAACCATAAGTATGTTGTCATGGTAAACTGATCAAGAGATCTATCACATGTACACATCAAAAATGATGCCCACATCCTTGTAATACCCCTTGAAATGGGTATCGACGCAAACAAAGGATAATTTTTCGAGGAGAAGAGGATTTAGTTCTATGTTAGGTATTGAGGAGCACAGAGGGATCAAGTAAGTTATAACATGATTTTCATGCACCTAGAAGAACGGAGGACGAGGAGAAAACGCAAGGGAAGTCAGTACTAGGGTACGATGAGTAATAAGGGGATTGCACCAGGAACATGGGGATTCCTTAAAAAAAATGAAGAATGGGGATGAGGAACCGTGGGTAGTTAGGGGTTAGTAGGGGTAATGAGGGGAGTGCAATGGACAAATGAAACATGGGGATTTTCTCAGAAGAGATGAAGAATGGGATGCAAGAATGGTAGTCGTATTACCGGGGTAATGAAGGAGTAATAGGAGATTGCAATTAGGAATATGGGGATTTTACTAAAAATGAAGAATAGAATAGAATAGAATAGAATAGGTTTATCGCCCACCGAGACCAATCGCCAATGGGGATGACGAAATGGGGTAGCGGAGCAGGGGTAATGGAAGCGGCCAGGAGGATTGCATTGCAGCATCAACGGCGATATTGACCCAAAACTATCGCCCATTTCCCGTGTTTCATGAAGCTGTAAATTGTTCGCTCCTCGACACTGATCCGGGAAAATAAGTATGGGATTTCGACCGGGGAACCATGTGCAACCAGCATAAACCAATCGCACTTAACATGGTATCATTGAGCTTTGTCCATACCCTAAAGAAACTTAAAGGGTGGTTTAATTTGGATGTTTACATGCAAATTAAAGATACTACATTAGAAAAGATAAATATAATGCTAAACTACGTAGAATTTAACATACAATATTAATTCGATGGTTTGCATTCTAGTCACATAAATTTCATTACAATCCTGAAATATATTTTCATATCATATATAAACCATATTGAAAAGGCTAGAAATAAAGGTTGTGCACGCCAAGTTATGTGTTGCATATTTTTGAAAAATAATACCGACATTGCCTAAAGAGCTAAAAGTTTAGAAGAAAGTGTGGAACCTTCCAACTAGGGACTGCTCCCATTTGAGTGTTCATTATTCATTTTGATTGACCCAACTCCCTATCTAATAACATTGCCAATAGGTGAGATGCTTCATTCTTTTTGTAACAACGCTTCTCTGTGACATCTCTAGCTAGTGATCATAAGCCGTTTTTAGAGAGTTGTTGATATTGGTCGTTTAAGCAAAACCAATAACACGCATTAATACGCATCATTTAAAAAAGGGCATTCTTTACCAATGATGTGCGCGATTGTAGGGAAGAAAGGGATGAATAATCTTACAAATGAGACAAGACGCAGAGCATTCTTCCGCTTTTAGAATGCTAGGCGTGTTAAAGAAAAGGAAGGGTATGGGCCATGTGTGGGCGCCTAAAACTCAAAATTCATGATATTTCAAATCCATCGATGTTTGTTTGGATCGATAGCTTGTTCAAAAGGCTGCCCTTTCTCTGAGGCATGTGATATACATGATAAAAGAATCTTCAATCGAGCCATCAAGGCCATTAAAAGCACAATATGTGAGACCCATAAGGAGTCACTAATGCATGCTGCTGTCTACCAGATAGTAATGTGAGCTCTTCCGTATGTGGATTTATTCCATTTATATTAAACATTAATAAATATTAAACCATTAAAGTTTTAACAAACAAATTTGTAGTGGAGTGCCGAACTACAACCGGCCTCTCTTTCTTAAACATGCCTCTCGCCTCCCAGCTTTGCCTTGTGACGCATCTATTTCTTTCTAAAAACTGGTTGCCGATCTACTTTTCACCAAGCGATGATTATCGCTACTTTTACCATCCTTTTTAGGCCACAAAGACGTGGTTCTCAACAAGCTACATCTTCTTTCCTTCAACTACGTTAGATTCTATCTTACGTGAGCCGTTTCCGAGATTTTTTAAGCTCTTTTTTTATCCGGTAATAGGTCTTTTCCTCCTTCCAAATCATATGAAGCTCTTCATCTTAGCAGTTTAGTTCCCGGCTGTTTTTATTTCCTTTATATCCAAAACGTACTTAATCCTTCAAAATCCATTGTCGTGGAGTCTTTGATCTTCAGAAACGCATTTCCAAAGATGTGTTTTTCTAACTTAAAACGTGTTTGATCCCAAAAATCATAGGAGCGAACTTCAAAGAACTATCTCCCGGCAGAGCTTAAGCTGAGTATTATTTCTCCTCTGTAATGTTCGGATATCGATTTCAGATCCCCTACCACCGCTTTGTCCTCTGGCTCGCTCTTTCATCTCAAGCTTCTATGGTATTCTCCTTTTACTTGCCGACATTCTTGAGCAATGGAGAATTGTAAATCGTGATTTATAAATTCAGAAAGAAGAGGACGCTATCTTCGTGAAAGACATGCACCGCGGGCATTTGAAATCGAAAAGTCATTTTTGGCATGACATTCAATTCAAACACTCTCCCTCGATACAACGGCAAAGAAGTCGTTTTATCTTTTATTGTTATGGTCGCCTTCCGCCGGTTTCTGTGCGGCTGCATGATGAAAATGTAAGCCAGGCACTGGAAACTGCAGGTATTATTATTTAGTATTGGGCATATACTTAAGCGGACGTTGTTCCAAAGGTTTAGCTAACACATTACTTGTGATGCAGATTCTTGAAGACTCTAGGAAACCAGCAAATTCAATCAAGGATGCCTACATACTTCTTACGTTTCCTGTGAAGGTAAGCTGAATTTTTTTCTGTTACAAGGAATGCAAAGCCGTTATAAGTTTAGGAAAGCTTTTTGCATGCTATTGTCTAGTTTTTTTCGTGGAGTTTGCAAATATTCACTTCTATAAAGGTAAGCTACAGATAGTTATCTTGACAAGTAATGCAAAGTTAGTACGTAGAGTCTTGAGAATGTTGTTGTCCGATTGTCAAGGATTTTCTTATTCGTGCTTAGAACTAGTTTGGCCCAGCGTATATGGAAGTATATCGAGTTCTACAGTTTTGTATTTGATCCTTTATATATCATTTAAGTGTTATAGTTATCCTGGGTTTGTAGAGGTTCTGGTGTTGGAAATTCTGCAATACATTGAACTTAAGGTAACATGCATGCATTATATTGACATTTAACATGGACGTAAGATATTTTTTCGTCAGCAGCTAGGCAGTTGCCTCAGATGTTTCTAATGAACATTCAACTCCGCCACGAGATGTACACCAAATTCCAAAATTCTATGGCGTAACAAACAAGCTTAGACAAAGACTTTAAAGGTATTCAAAACCTCACCAATTAGAGAAGCTAGATCTAGTAGTAAAGCACTTACTAGAAGAAAAATTTTGAGTCAGTCGCAAAAAATGCTCACCAAGTGGGTTGCGGTATCCGATTACGATGTCACCCTAGTTGGCGTGCCATAAGAATGACCAATATATCATCTTTGATTCTGATCTCTTTAATAATAATCGATGCATCGACTTGTTCTTTCTATATTCATGGTTCGTATTAAGAAATTGCATTACACTCTTCTCTTTTTGTATGGAACATCATTTGTTTTATAGAATCCATGCTTTCTTACCGGTAGCTTATCAATCCATTGGCATGCTTTTAAAAGTAAAGCACCAAAAATAATGCACATCATAAAGCTCTCTCATGTTTTCTAACACCTAATGCATGAGTGCCTTTGTATATCAATATCCAATTCCTCGCCCTATCCGCATTCTCCAAATCTACATCTCTATATGCTTATTATCCGATCTAAGTAAACTACAAAAATAAAAAAGGGGATTGTTGAGAAAATAGTATTAACTAAGTATGGGGATATTAAATACAAGGTCACAAAGGATGGTTGGAGAAGAGGGTATGAACTAATATGGAATATTATTAGACACAAAATCACTTAAGGGGATTTTTTGAGAAAAGGGTATTAATGTATGGATATTAAATTACAAGGTCACAAAGGAGGACGGTCGGTAAGAGGGATACGAATCCATCAGATTAAACATAAAAGGAGTATGAACTAAAAATGAAAGTATAAACATAAAAGGGTATGAACTAATAAGTGACATTAAACATAAGGGATATTAAATCATAAAAGGAGGATGGTCGAGAAGGGGGTAATGAACTGAAAGTAAAGGGTATGAACGGAATAGTGGTATATTAAACTACAAAATCACAAAGGGGGATTGTTCCTAGGGCATGAATATTATTTTGTGAGTAGTGGTACGACCATTGCATATGGCAATGGGGATATAAAAATCAACAGTGGGATATTAATCTACAAAATCACAACGGACCAGGTAATAAACAATCGCCGGCAAACCGCGTCCATCCAACCAAAAGCGTGACGCATGGCCTTTTACGGGGATGCATGTATATACGGGTATCATTTTTATGTGGTATACCGCCTGGCGGCATCTTCTAATTACAAAACGCAAACGTCCATCCTTAAATTATTAATTATCACAATGTGTAATTGACATGACAAGGGATTCCGTCGTATGCGTTAATCACTTACAAAAGATTTATTCCCATGCAACCTTATAGCTTATATAATTTGCTCCGAAACTATTGTGCAAGTAGACTCATTTGGCACCTTCTTCCGAGGTAGGAATGAACTTGTTGGCAATACTCAGAAAGTCAAGATCTGCTTGTAGGCGTTGAAGTGTCTCCTTTGGAAGTTGAATATACGAAGCAAAACCTTCTCCATTGGTACTTGGGACAAAGCCACGTAACTCGTGAACACATTGGCCCGAGGAAAGCTCCTGCTGATAGCAAACAAGGACAACCCTCAAACAAACAATTGTCCGTAGAGGGCACTTACCTAACCGAGAGTGCAAGAGTCAAGCTACCTTAGGTGGACCTTGTCCAGCATACCTAAAGAATGCATGATAATATCTGGAATCGGCCCTAGCAATAGCATCATGCACAGCCTTTGCAACAACATCAAGTGGACCATCACCACGCTGTCAGCGGGGTAGAAGTAGGCAACCGACAAAGATTTCCAATGATTCTGGGGATCACGGGACGGGCCAATCACGATAGTCCACAACACAAACCATCTGGCAAGGTTGTCAGAGAACTTCGAAGGGGGCATGGCGCGGGTGACGTGGCGCCAGATGAAGGCGGCGGCGACTTCAAAGGAAGTGCAACCATTGTCACCAACCATGGACTTGAGTTTGGAGATAGAACTAGGGGGAAAGACAAAACCCCCAATAGAAGTGCTAATGTTAGGATGAGGGGGCTCGGATAGTCTGAAATTAGGAGTGGCAGATCGGGTGCCTGCCACAGCAGTAGGGGCTGGAGATAGAGACTTATTAACATCGTCCAGATTAGGCACCACAACAGATCTATCAAATACTGGTTCAAATTTAAGCCCCTCTTCGATATTTCCTGCAGCAAGCTTGGTCCAGGCATCGATGAACTTTCCTATTCCATAAGCATCTCCAATATGGTGGTGAAAACTGGCGCCCAGAGCTATGGAGCCACACGTAAAACTGGTAACCTGGTCCAAAAAATTTGCAATCAGATTTTCTGTTCTATAGTAAAAAAACCCAAAGAAAAAAAACCCAAAAGGCTACCTGAACAACGAGAGCAGGGACGCCATCTTCCATAGCAGGGAAGGAGTTTCCAGCAAAATGCTGGGCGACATAATCCAGATCATAAAAGGGAACGTCTTCTAAGGCTGCACCAAAATGAAACACTTTGAAAATGGCGCCAGAGTTGTTGCAGTGAACCTCCCAGTCGGAAGACTGAGGATTTACGCCCATTCGGCCTGCATAAGGGTAGAAGGGAACGAGCGTTTTGGCCAGGGATTTCTTGAGGACAGAGACTATTTTTTCAAAGCTGAACTGGGCAGAAGGTCGGAACAAAAAATATGCAGGGATGTGGAACTTGTATATGAACTTGTCTAGGCTAGAAAGGGCAAGCCAATACTCTGCTATTTCTGCCTCAGCCTTAATCACCTCCATATCCTGCACTTCTGCAATCAGGTCATTAACCTTAGTACTTAGTACTTCTACACAAGCCATACCCATGGCTTTTTGTTCCCCACACCACTATCCCTATTCTCTCCGTGGACGTTAAAATTCTATCTATCTCTTCTCTCCGCACTTACCCTTGACATGAAATCCTTCCACCCATACCCTCCCTCTTGTACTCCTATTTTGTATCCCCCACTTCCTCCAAACCCGCTCCACGACAAAAAGATAAAACAAAGCACAGTGTGTAGTTTGCACATGGCTTGCCTTGCCTAACATTATATACTTGTATTCTACATATTATACTCCTAGTCTTTTACTTCTGATGTCATTTCTTGTTCAACACCTTATGTCCTAGGTAGTTCCTATATCAATGTCCCATTCTAGAGTCGAGTGTTGTTCCTCTTCCTCCCCACATGGGAACGACTCTAGATAAGCAAGTCTATGCTAATCCTTGCTGTAATAGCTCATGGTATGGACCCACACACCGATGTGTTGGTTTTAATGTATTTCATCGTCGTATTCCAACTGAGATTTGTGCCATGTCTCTGGCTAGGATTTTATTTTGTCTACACAAAACAAATCATTTATGGGCCATACAAAACCGTCACCGAAATCAAGGGCTGTTTCATTTTTGAAGGTCACTCTAAAGTTGGACTTCAAATCGGTAGCGCGATAATAAAATTAAAACTTCACGCAGCATCATAGTGTAAAAGTAACAATGCGGCCAAGCTTTTTTTTTTTCCTCAAACAATTAAACGAAACGACTCACAATATGAACACATAAAGATTGTTTGAACATAATTAAATTTCAGTAAACTTACGACCATAAGAATTTAAACATAAGAGTTAAGTTAATAAAATATATAAAAGCTTATACGATCATAGTCAATTTTCAAATAAAAACAACACTAATGCTCATTTCAAGCATTCTTCTATTTTTTTCTTCTCACGCCAAAGATTAAGCGCCATCAACATCGCGCTCTTCCCGGTCTCGCCAACGATAAACATGAGCTCATCTAGCATCTCGTCAAGACGAGAGCGATCATCGTCTTTATGTAAGGCTATTTGAAAACCTTCTTTCACAAATGGCCGCAGTACTACTGTGAAGCACTAGTATAATTTCACAATCCTACAATTGTATGAGCTTACAAACCACATATCTCTTCATCACAAATATCGTTCTAATGAATCAATCATCTTCCATTTGACACACCTTTCCATTTCGACAATAAAATTTTACTAACTCTCCTTGCAACTATGTGCATCAACCAAGAGATTTAGACCACTACCAAATCTTGTTACCGACCAAGCGATGTAAATCATTGGGATGATTCTTCATCACGAGGATAACTCACAACAACTTTGCACCATCAAAAATATCCATATCATCAAACCTTTCTTCAATGAGTCAATCATAAGCTTATGTATTTCTTCCCAATGCAATGCAAGCTTCCTTAGAATTCACAACACAAGACAGTGTCCTTTTATGCATGAGACCAAATGTACATGAATATGTACCATACCTTGGTATTATCCGTAAATTGAACACATCCATGTCTTTCGTAGCTGCAAGAATGATGTTATACGGTGCACCTTGTCCAGTTCTCCCACCAAATATCGTGATTCGGGAAAGTATCAATAATCGCATTCTATCACGCTTCAATGGAAGTAATATCAACGCCGCATCAAACCGGAATTTTGCTTATCTCTATTTATCAAGGAAGAATATCTGCTGTTAGCTTAAGCAAAATTGCATGCCATAGTGTGTAAAGTAGCCACATTTCTTTCTCATCTAGTTCTTACCACTTCCAAATTGATCCATATCTAGCCTCACAACTCTTTTTCATGACATCTCTCTCAGACAACCAACGCACTTCGCATTTAGCGAAAGTTTTGAAAACACTTCGCAATATTAATTGTCAGCCATTGGCCTACGCGTTTACAAATAATGCCAATAAATAATATTCTTTGCAATTTGTATGTATATAATGTATTATGTATGTATTGATATTCCTTATGAAATATTTCTTTGATTTGTCATATACGGTATTCATACGTACTAATTGTACATAATATGTACTATGCATGTTATTAAAACAAATAGGGTATGGTGCATGGCTATGTCAAAAGTAGACTTTTGTCGCATAAAAAAATTTTGACTTTCTTTATTTTGTAAGGCCATGGAAAATGTAGACTTGTTCTTGAAGGTCTAATTTTTTTTTTTGTGCAACATGTGTTCCGGGCAAGTGCAGGTTTGCCCTTTAAGACATATATCGCATGTTCGCCTCTCTCCTCCCTTTGCTCAGCTTTAACGGTCCGTAATGCGCATATTTGTGTGTGGCCCGTTTTACCACATTATGATGATTCTAGATCATCTGCTAATGTGGCTTAACGATTCCCAATGTGCACCTGGAATCTAGATTTTCGCCAGCCACATGGAGAAAATGCGAGGAGAGGAAATCGTAGGGGATAAGGACGTAAATAGTTAAAGAGCCTCGGCTCAAACGTAATCCTAAAAGAAAACAACAAAAGGGAATGTAAGGTTTTTGGAATCGAGGGCAGAGGCCGAGAAATGGGTTATAAATTGTTAGAGTGGGGGCAGGCTTGGAAAAGGAAGAGGAGGCACAGAGTAATGGAAAACCGGAAACAGTGGACCTGTCAGCGACTAAAACTCGCGAAAAGATCATTTGGACCCCGCTTTGTCAAGGCAAGGCCCGTTCTATCGATCTCTCCGGCTACAACACAAAAATCTAGGTAACTCTATTTCTAACAGCAGAGTAGTTGCCTTTAAAGACTTCCTTCTTCATCTGGAAAAAACTATGGTGAATGCTAGACACCAATTCGCACTATGGTGGTAGAAATCCAATAGGAAGCAGTGGCTCAACCATACTATATGCAAATCAAATGTAGAAGATCATCCAGAACAATCTAAATCGAATGTACAAGTTCTTGCTTGATGTCAATGCCTTGCCTCCTTCGGCCCAAGTGGCCCCAGTCATTCCCCGTGATCTAGAAAAGCAAAGAGGAGTCGGGTATGGATAAACTACTTATCCTAGTGCATTCGCTTTTTATAGGTAAACATCATCGTTGTTTGCGCTGCTAATATTCTCGTGCATTGTGATTTTCGCCCGTGAGGGTGTTCCGTGATCTTGTCCCCATGCAAGTATCGCGGCATCTAGACAATTGAGCATTGCTTCTTCCTATGTAGACATGTCGCATACATGCTTGGTTGTGGTTTCAAGGCCTCTTTTCATTGCAATGAATAGCCAACGGTGTTATTAGCAAAATTTATCCGCGCAGTTGGGATAATTTGGCAAAGGGCGCTTTCATTTGGCTTCTCTGCATTGACTAGCCGGCCCCACGGGAAAGAAGCTGAATCTTTCATATTCAGCGTCTTGTTTGTTCACGATGCACGTCCTTCATGCCCAAACACCGAATCATTGCTTATCTGTGTGCTCATCAATTGCTAGTCAGATAATATCGCATTTGGGAGCACTATCTTCGTGATTCATACTTACTTAAGTGAGTTTTGCTTGCTCATATTGTTTAGATGTTATTTGAGTGGGTGTGGTTTTGCTCTAGTGGACATTCTCTCCATCGAAGTTATTAGTCCCTATCAGATTGTAGTCTCTGGATAATAAAGGCTCAAGTCCTTCAAAAAAAAAATCTCAATAGAAATGTAGAACTAAAAATCCGGGAACTGCTAAGGATATGATGAACATTTTTTAGGTGAAATCTCTAATTAAGTTAGGTAAGGTAATGCAAAGATCCCCCATTAAAACTCCACTACAAAATCCCAGGGAAGGAAAGCTCAAAATATCGCGGGATATATCAAGTTTGAATTTACAATTTCCATTGTCGGCGCCATGCATCGCCGCTAATTTTGCAGCTTAAACAGGAAACAATTTTTGAAGCCAACACCCAACTCTTTTTTCAAAGATGGACACTAAGTGATTTCCAATCGTGATACCAGCCCCAATTCATTGGCTTTGTTACGCTTTGAACTTATATCTGCACGAAAGTACCTCTTAGGAACTTGTTGTAGATAACCTCTCAGGGCAAAAGCAATCCAGATCACAAAGAATGCTCTTCTTGGAACAATTGTTTTGGGTAAAGAACAACAAATTTCACCACTGGAAAATGAGCAACTGGGAAATAGATAGCCAAATCAGGTTCCAAACTTTGATGCCTCCAAGAACTAGGTCAAAAGCACAACCACTGTATAAATAAATAATATGCCCAATGTCGACGAAGCAAAGCGTGCAGAACTTTTGATGAGACATAGCCAATAATGGTGCAACTCCTGCAAATAAGAGTAGGTGGGGATATTTGGTCGAGAAAGCAAGGAGACGTAATGTGGATGTGCTGATGAAGAAGAAGAAGAGAAAGAAATGGGCTATAAGAAGGAAAAACTATAACTACTTATGGCAAACTAACTACAATGGTTGGTTTTGACAATTACATGTGGCTACACATGAAAAAATAATGCTCAATGGTCTCAGTTCCACGCTTGCATCCTGGACACAGATCTGATACTCAAAGATCAAACATGTGTACAAGCACATTAACCCAAAGGAAACCTATACAGAATCTGCCACCAAGGTACTACCACTTTAGAATGAAGTATTTGCTAAAGAACATGACTTTCCTTAGAATTCATAACAAGGGTATCTCTAGGTCCAATAAAACCTTGAATTTTTATCTAGAGCTATTAATGGCCTTACCATTCAAAGGTTAATATAGCACAACATATTTTTGATTCTTGATCAGTTAGCTATCACAACTTAGCCTAAAGTTCTTTCTAAGATAAGACCAACTAATAACTTCTTTCCCTTCGGAATTGAAATTGCTTTTTCTCCCCATGCATAGGAATTGGCCTAGTGGCAGGTTTAATCTTGACTATCGCAGAACAGTTTTCAAAAATAGGGGGATTTGAAACTTCTTTTCCAGTTCAATAATTCGAAATTGCAAAGTATTTATAAATTCTTCTGAAGTCCATTAAATTTACTCTTTAATATATCTATTTTGACAAATATCTCTAGGCTTTGCCCATAGGTTCCAATAGCTTCAGAACTGGATTCTGATACTTCTGAAGGTGCTCTTCATATGCAAATATCAACAAGTAAGAGACAAATATAACTTCAAGAACTCTTTTGTAGCCAATCTTTCGGCACAAAATTCAAACACTTGATACAAAAACCTTCCACCCAACTGGGCCTTAGTAGGCTAATCATCAATATTGGCAGGGCAAGGCTAATTGATTAATCATCAAACTTGGCAAGGCAAGGCAAGGCAAGGCAAGGCTAATGGGCTAATCATCAAACCAGTCTGTCTCCAGACAACTCTGGCTCCGCTTCAATAGTTTTGAGACTCCACCTCAATCACTTTTGGTTCTAATTCACAGATGCCTTCTTCTGCTAGCACCAATACCCCATAGATGTCCTTGCTTGTTAGAATACCCTCCATAATAGTCTCTATGCCTTATTTGGTTTTACTTGTACCTTTTACTTTGCCTTAGCCTATAGACGATCTTGACTTTCAAGCTTCCTTGCCAATACCATCTCGCCACTCCCACCGAGCTTGTACTATAACAGGCACATGAAAAAAAATATTGGAAAGAAAGTTGATGCTTGTCAAAATCCCTTTTCATGCTAATCTCCCTTTTTTCATAATAGTCTATATTTCTTATTTGGATTTCAACTTTTACCTTCTACTTTGCCTTATACTCTGCATAACATTGTATTTAGTTTCTTTGCTATATCTATTATGGTCACTCCACCGGGATTTAGCCATAACGTATTCTATGAAAAAAAAAGAAATCATGAACTGCCTCTATTTTTCTATAATGGCGGCATCTATGTGCTCTTAGAACAAATTTTATGGACCAAAACATTGACATGAACCACATCTATGGACATTATGTTAGTATAAGATAGAGAAATTTAGGATAGAGTAGTTTATTCAAAACTCATTTCCAAACTGTTTTTTGCTAGTTTATAGTTATCATTTAAGACAATTTCTTTTATAGAATGGAATACGTTTGCACCAAGATTTATACATGCAATGCATCAAAGTCTATGCTTTTACATCTTCACTAAGCACCCCAAGACAGGAGCGTAGCACTTGTAAAATTGGAGAGAATAAAAGACAACTTTTTGTCAATCCTTGGTACCTGCCTAACTGCGGCATAGCGCCTGAAACCTCGCGATAGTGCTCAAACCTTAGGCCTCGGGAAGCCTGCACATCGCCAATCATAACTGAGATCTCGGTCCGCTTCAAATTCTAAATTTGTTGGCGTTGTTTTCATCGCAGAGCTCTTTCCTCATTTGGTATGTGATTTGTATATGTTTCACTAATTATTCTGCATCAGAAACACAGATTTCCACAAATTGGGGCTCCAAAACCCGGCGTTGGTGGTGTCATTTCACTTTTGATCATATCCGAGATCAAAACTCGCCAGCTGAATGCATTATGCTAGAAGCCATCTCAGATTTCTTCCTATTGGTATGGACCGGTGATGCGTTTCAATACTCATTTCCCAAAAGCAAAACCTCAGATTGGCCGCAACCGAGGGCACAAAACCGGCGCCTGGGCGGTATTGTCCACATTATTTTATCATATTTAAATTTTAACCTGCTTTCAGCTGAAATTATCGCGTTGGAAAGTTTCCTCAGAGATCTTTCAAGGTATGTGATTTGTATTGCTTGAATGGTGTTTCCATAAGTAAAACACAGTATTTTCAGCTCGCACCACCGCTTTGGTTCATTACATTTTGTTCATATCTACTTTTCTCTTCAGACTTGCATCTAAATTTATATCTTTGGAGAGCTCTTCTCTCGTGAAAGTTATTTTCAAAGATATTTTATGTTGCCGATGTTTGAACAGATTTCAGAGGAAACAACAGATTTTCGGTTGGATTTAGGGTTTCCATTGTTCCCATTTTTTCACACTATATACTTTCATATCTATTGATCTCACTCGCTTTGGGAGCAATGCATATCATTAGAATGCTTATTCGCGGATGATTCTAAAGATGCATATGGTTTATCCATATTTGCTTAAGATCCGAGAGAAACGCCCGCTTTTGCAACCCCGGGATGCATAAGCAGATTCAAAGGGTGTGATACCATCCAATCACCTTTGGATTAAAACATTTACATAAGCCTTGCGTGACGGGCGTCAGGGTGCCGTTATTTTCACTTCTATTGCGTCCGTGGCAGGCGAGGGTTGAACTTGAGGGTCGCTTTGATTTATGCACTTGAACACTTTCATCGTGTTCGTAAGGTGAAAGAGCGCCCGCACTGCTTGCACTGGAAGTCATACCGCTTTCCTCGACATCGCGGAAGCCGGACGAAACCGTAGCGGTTGCAGGTTTCATTCTCGCATGTAAGCGTCTCCGTGAAGGGTGGCGTGAGGGTTGAACTTGAGGTCGCTGGCTGATTTATGTGACTCCTGAACACTTTCGCATCGTGTTCAGAAGGTGAAAGAGCCCCGCGACTGCTTCGGCACTTGGAATCCGCTACCGCTTCTCACATCGGAAGCTTTCTGACCTGGGCGCTCAGAAAGGGACAGAGGTTGTGCATGATCAAAGTGCTTGGAGGCTTTCGCAAGCTGCCTCAGAGGGTGACACCTATTCATGGTAACTCCAGCGGATAAGAGTTTGATAAGCTCGCTGGCCCTTCATCCAACCCTACGATATGTATGGATGGTGCAGACACGCCAGCCCTCTACTCAGCCGCCAGACATGGCGTTGAAAACTTCTATTGGGAGAGCACATAGATGCCATCCCCAACGCGCACCGCATGACACCGCAAAAATTGATAGGTGCACATTGAAAAGAGAAGCCGCGAAAAGTCTCGCAACAAATATAGCTCGACAAAGCCTATGACGATACCAGCCTTAGCAAGAAGTCGCGATCCCGGCTTCACACCACCACCAAACCGTAGCGCTTTGAGGAGCACCGAAACGTGTTCAAGCAATGGCAGAGGGCAACAAAGCTCGAATTGCTTCGTCATGAAATGCAGGCCTCCACCAAATTGCCTCACCGGGTTACCTAAAAACAAATACGGCATGGAGATCCGCGACAGCGACTTCAGAAGATACCGTCCTGCGCACCTCGGAAGGCGTATGGACAAGAAGAGCGGTCGACATGTAGCCCGCATGGTTCCGCGTCCACCGCCATTGAAACCATAACACGCAGAAAGCGTGTTGAGCAAGAGACAATGGCAACCATCTCCCCGCCTTCAATCGAGGTCGAGGAGGCCGCACGGGATGCTTAAAAGTTCGTGTCGCTTTTGAAGAAAGCTACCACAATTGAGAGCCCTTCAAACTAGGGGCTGAGACACAAGAAGTGGCCTCTCGCGAATGAACCATAGCGTCGGACTCGCCATGCACTGAGCATAGCCCGCGTACCGAGATCGAAAAGGTGCAAAGAGGCGCCTATCACCTAATACAAGGGCTCAATGTGTAGGTTTCATACTGTAGCTGTGCATGCGGAATTGAAAGGCAAGAATACTTCGCCAGGAGCAGCTCGCCAGAAGCGAGAGATCGCGAGTACCGCTACTGCTAGCCCCACTCGCCAAGAGTCTGCGATTGATCATCACCGATAAACAACGATTTGCCAGCACGCGATTGATCTGGCGGTGATTGGCTGGCGATCTGATGGCATCCACCAACTGACCGGAACATTATTGCCGCACGCGAATCTTCCTCACCCGCAACGCCTCACGCCATCGGCATGCCAGCGGTGAAGTAGCTTATCCTACCGCCAGAAGTTGAAGAACCGCTTTAGAGAAGCATCCGAGACCTGACTTCGTGCCTCAACAAGAAGACCGCGAGGTAACGGTTGGATAAAGTTAAAAGTATTCGCATGCGGGAGGAGTCAGGACTGCATTCGGTAAGATGCAAATTTTCGCCGCCATCGCGCCGCCGCTAATCCTCGCTAACCCTCCAACGCCTCTGACCATGCCACTTCTTCACCGCCATACCGCACGCTGCCAGCCACCTTCCGTTGTTCGCGACATTCAGCTACCTCTACTTCGCTTATCCCCTCTTCGCCGCCGCCATCGGACCTCTTAACCGCCACTTCGCCGACAATAGAATTAGGCTCAAGATGGTCTCCTCGAATTGCTCCGGCTTCCCATGGCGTATGAGATAGTTCAACTCGTTGTCGCAGATATGGATCTCATCTTCCTTATGGAGCATGGGAGCATGCGGTGACACAGATACCCGACTTGCCGTGATACCCCGCCTACTCAATCTTCACGATTGCACCGTGAAAGCTGGCATGGGGAGTTGTCGCTACTATCGAATCCGCCTTTGGCAATACCGCTTGTTCAACACGCATTGCCACAACCTGCATTCTGTGGGAAAGCGCAGTAAAACCGGCAAGCAGCGCACTTCTCTTGTGGCGGCAGCCCCACTGCCATGCAGCAACTTATCACACCCACTCTGATGTGGATAGGCTCTGACCCCTATAATGATCTATATGATGACATACGCCAAAGATAAGCAGCCATGCTGTCATACCTTGGAGACTTCAATGCGCCGTTAATCGTGAACAACCCATGATTTGATCCTCGATCGATGATATTGCAGCCTGCGCCTTGCGTATGTTTGGCCAACGCGACATCGACATGACAATCAAAGTCACACGCTATGGTAGACAATCGCTTGCTCGCGGGTATCTTGACCGCACCGCAATGGACCGGCACGCTGGCCGGGCCCACCCGCTAAAGAGCACTTCTGTAGACAGGAAAACCGGGGAGGATCTAGCGTGCGACTTCATGTGCTGCGCCCCGCGATGCACGTCAGCCAAGCACTTCCGTGGGGAACAACTGGTCAGGGATGAAGAGACGACTCGCACCACTCCTTACCACTTTACTCTGAAGTTGGCTCGGCAGCAACCGTGCCACAACTCTCACATGCTCACCGGCATTGATTATGAATATGCGGCTTATGCCTGCATGTTTATAGATGACTCCGGCAGAAATTTTAATATCTCTACACTAGAGCAAATGTATTTCCGCTGACCGAGCAAGGATCATGCGGTGAGAGATGCTTTTTGGGATACGCGATACCCTCTGTGAATACAACCTTCCCACGAATTTCATGGTTTGATGCAGAGTGTAAGGAACACAAACGCCGGCCCGCCAAGTCACGCACTCGCTTTACCACATGCGCCGCATTACCGCCTTCCTTAAAAGCTAAGAAAGCCGCACATTGCACACATCAAAGGAAATGTTTATCTTCGAATGCCACTCCCCGTGACCTTCGCTAAGGGTTCTAGAAAGATGTTCATCGGGGAACATCATCACTCCCGAGCAGTTGAGGCAATACTTTGCAACAGCCTATACGACCCTCAGAAAATACGCAAAGATACTCCCCCGCAGCGCCTGGCCGGAAATCACATTCTGCACGCGGAACAAGAAGCTTACGTACCGGCCTTTGCCAATGGGAAAGCCCCTGACTGATGGTATGTGCGTAATTGCTTTGGCAAGGGTCAGTCTATACTGGCTCGGGTGTCGCATCATTTTGTTCAACAAGGCATTACAGAAGGCTTCCCCATGCAAGGGACCAATAATGAAGAAAACACGCATCTATAAGGCGTGACCCGCATCGCCGCAGCCTACCAACAATCATGGTCGCTTGCAAAATTGCTTGCCGGGATTTCCTCGGTTAAATGACGGCCGGGCGTAGGGGCAAACAGAGATAATGCAGCCTCACCCAGTGTGATTCTGCACTGACACTCAACCATTGACCACATCTTCACATCAAGGAAGCCTCGCTGAAGACAAACAGAACCGCCGATCATATTGTTGCTTTCGCGGATTTTCAAAAGGCATTTGATGATCAGGTTTCTGAAAAATTCATGGGCAAGTAAGATTAAGCATACCGGGGTTCCTGACGGTGTATCGCAAGGGCCGCTTTATGAAAGATGCTCCTGCCTACAGTACCATGCTTTCGGGAATCCCATTTGATAGTAGACGGGTTCGCCAGTGGATGCCCCTCTTTCCCCAACATTGTTTGGGTTTTACATTGATCAATTGGAGAGTCAAGCAATAGGGATAATGGAGCCGACCACCTTCACCGCATCATCGCCAATATGCCGATGACGTGGACCTCCCAGCTACACACCGCCAGTATTACGCAACCATTATCTCGATGCCCGGACAATACTTTGTCAAGCAACTGATATGCGCCGGCCAATCTCAGCTAAGACTAAGGTGGCTTTTCATATCATCTTCACGCATACCGGTGATCCCTCCTTCCGCTACCGAGGGCGAATGTGAAGCAGTATCCACACAAATATTTGGGAGTGGAGTTTCCGCTTACTATGCACCGACACATCCATACGGGCTACGAAGTTACTTGCTGGGTCGAAAGCACTATATGCAATGCAAAACAATAGTCATAGAGCGGAGTTGTAGCATTTGGACCTACTGGCCACACCGTCAAAGTCTTGCTGGAGCCTGCCCTTATAATGGTGGAAGTATGGGGCCCAAGAAGATCCTCGCTACTTGGAATGACTTGAGCAAAAGTAAAGCCTTCTGGTAATGAAAGCACTGTGGGTGAAGTCCACATCCCATATCAAATTTCTATCAGCAGAAACGGTGATTCTCGTCCTTCGTAGGGCCGCCCTGGACGCCATTATTGTCTATTTTCGTATAAGGTGGGCAACATGGACGATGTTTCGCTCTCCCAAACTAGCTGGTACCGCGGCATGGGGCCGCCAACGCCAAGGCTCATTGAGGGAAAAGAGAGCTCAATGGATGGCTAGATGGAATGTGCGTGAGGACAAAGCATACATGTGCAAAACAGGCGTGACGCCATAGCTTGAGTGCGGGTTATCTTGACGCTGCTTCATCAAGAAGCTTTGGGATGCCGCCTGAACAAAGTCAAGACAAAGACACTACCGTACCACATAACTTCCACATTGGAACGTGAGGCCCACAATGCTACCTCCTCACAAGACTCCACTTGCCCATGAAAAAGACGCCAGCACTACTGCTCCCATTCTGCCAGGCACATCATCTTCACTGAGACAGTGCATGGATTGGTGAGCCACGCCGAGACGTGCTCATTACCGCCGCCAAATGGGGAGTCATTGAGGATGAATCATACCCTTCCAAAGCTGCCCAAAGATATGATCAACCGGACGCTGCTTATGTCGAAGCTATCGCCCGCCACCGCTACATGTGACATTATTAACGGCATCCTGCATCTGATGTTAGATCATACCTTCAGATGTCATAACATGCGAGATCGCCTATGTCCTCTAACGCGACTTTCTGACATGTACATACACATTTATTTCATGTGATGATGTATACCAGCATGCCGTATCGTAAAGATTTATTATCAAGCACGGTTTTTCCTCGAACTCTTCGCCAGGCTTTTAACCTACGTTAATCAAGCTCGCCGGCCCTTTTCCGCCATCCCATAGGGCCGATTGGTCTCAAAGTGGGACCATAAAAACTATTCTATTCTATTCTATTCTAAAAACTCTTTCCATGCCAATTCATTATACTATCAGACAGGTCAAAAGGACAATTATAAAAGGACCTATTTAATAACACATCCTAAGCTTATCTATCAACAAACCAATGATAGTATAAAGTCATGCATAGGGTGATGGTAGAATGGAGGTAGAATATGGTTCACACAGTCTCTCATGCACTTTGAAGAAAGTAAAAGTATTGGAATAAAATGACAAAAAATAAAATAAAGCATGAGAAAACAATGGATCATTAGATGGAGAACCAAAGGAGACACACCTCGGCAAACACTGAAAAATGAAACGTGACCCAGACAATCGTCAACTTTCAAAGTCCTCTAGATGAACTTGGGAATCAACACTTTATTGAATCATTCAAAGGTCTCCAGAATGCTTTGATATTATGCATTTCAATTAAACTGATCTCGGACATCTCTTTTGCATGGAGTTAACCAAATGGCTATTTTGTACCGTTTTTGCCAAGAAAGATGACTAAAGTAAATGGAAAAATCACTCAAATCTTTTATTGCCCAAGTGGACTTCTAGGTTGAATAGCCAAACCTCCACCTCGAGGCAGCTCCATTAGAACATCAGTTAGCTAAACCTAAGAAAGGGTGGGGTTGGAAAAATCACCAAGTAGGGTTCAAATTGAATAGATTAGCCTAGAGGCCGACACCAATTTTGTAAGAACTTTTAAAAATCACCAAGTAGGGTTCAAAGTTTAAATTATTAAAGTATGAAGTCGAAGCATCAAAAGAGATGATCACATTAAAAAAACTATCTACTTTGTTTTTCGAGTTTTGAAGATTTATGTATGTTTGTCTTAATTTATGTCTTCGTTGCCTATTTGTGTCAAGGAAGTTATAACAATGATTATAAAATTGTCATTTATACTAGATTACGTTGATTGCTATCTATTGATTTGCATTGTAATAACAATCTTTATATAATAATGTTATATTGTATTGGATTTGGATAAAGACCACGGAATAAATTACTAATCGCGTATTTCCTATTAGCCATAATGGCTTTAGATAAACTTGCCTCTGATTAATCCCCAAAACTTTATGTGGTTTAGCTAAACTCTACATATTTTCCCTCTCATACTTTCTCATCTTTAGCTAAACTAGCTCGGAATTCATCCCAAAAATTTCTGTAGTATGGTCAATGAAAAACATTACACTAAAAATTACTATACTTTTTTCAATTATTTCTATTTACTTTTAGTCATTTTCTTTATAGAAACATTCTAAAACAATGCCAGTTAGCTAAGTCTAGGCCTCAAATTATTCCATAGACGTTAGAAATTAAATTACTAATCATATATTTCTTATAAACTAGAACAATGTAAGCTAGACTATTTCTAAAGTTTCTATGGTTTAACTAAACAATACAAAAGTTCACTCCCTTACTTTCTAGCATTTAGCTAAAGAGATCACATGTTGATATGGGTGCGAAAAAAGTTAAGCTAAAATTATTATTTTTTTCCCGATTTTGTCCATTTACTTTAGCCAATATTTTGTGAAAACATGCTAAAACATTGCCAAATAGCTAAATTTAGCCCTTAAATTATTCCATGATCAAGACCTCATTTGAATGACTGAGATCATCTGATTGAATCTAAAGGCCAAGATTTATCACACTACTTTCCACCACTATGATTGGTCATGCTTTTATCTCTTAAGGGGAAAGGGAAAAGGAAAAAAGGAAAAGGAAAACGGATGAGGAAAGGGGGAGACACATGGAAAAGAGGAAAAGAGGGGGAGGGGAATGAGGAAGGAAAAGATGGAAGGAAGGAAGGACTGGAATGGAAGGAATGGAAGAAAGGAAGGAAAGAGGGTGGAATGGAGGAAGGAAGGAAAAGGAAGGAAGAGTGGAAATGAACATTGGAAAAAGAAATGGAAAGAATGGAAAGGGTGGAATGGAATGGACTGGAACGGAAGAAGGAATGAAGGAAGGGGAAGGAGGAAGGAAGGAAGGAAGGAAGGAAATGGAAAGGAATGGAATGGAAAGGAAATGGAGGGCAAATCTGGAACAAAGAAAAGAAGGAAAAGAAAAACCAGTTTAAATAAGCAAGTTAGAAACTTCAGCTTCGGCCAAGAATAGAATATCAGCTTAACGCCCACGAGACCACACAAAGTCATTGACCCATGTACAATGGGCTAGTATAATCATTACTACTAGATTAAAAACCTCTACCGAAGGTTTTCAAGGGAAAACTCCTTTATGTGAATGATGATACTGCATGTTTATTTAATGACTACTGAGGGTGGTTTAGTCAAACCTATTTTGGCAGTACTTAAATGAGAAAAGATTCCATGATTCATACCTAAAACAGTACTTCTAGAAGCCTTAATGATGAACATAATTGAAGCCATTTGGACATAGCTAAGTTCTAATTTGGCTACTATAATTTGATTTATGGATAAATAGATAGATAGATAGATAGGTTTTTTAACATCCACGGAGACCAAATTGGCCATGGAAGCCCAAAGGTACAAAAAACATAATGCTAATGATAATGGTAATTTTGTGCTATTTGAATTATCTAAACATCTAATCCAAGGATTGGAAGGCCATTGTTCTAAAATGATTGTTGCATCTCCTCTGTACACCACCCATTTCTTTTAAAGGCGGGTTGCCCTCACCTTGTGAAGGTCCTTCTAACGGTTACACAATTGAAGAGGGAAGAGGTCCTTCTATACTGAGAAATTAGTACCCCTGAGATGATTGCCACGCTGAAGAACATGGTGGCAGCTAAGAGCACCTTGAAACCTAACCAAAAGATATTGAGGATGATCATGTCTTGCCGCTTCCACCGGAGTAGCAAAGACAACCTTCAGCAACCTTCACATGCATGACTTGGTAGTAACAGACACTTAGGCAGCTTGCTCCTATTCGCTAGCTTGGCATTGCAGCTTTTGGTCTACTAGGGAATGTGGAGATGTCTGTACTTCCCCCTCAACATATTCCCTTTTTCATGTTTGCACTCACTCCTCCACACAGGATTTCTGTTGTAGCGGTAATACTGACTCTATTGTTGTACTGGAGCAGCATTTGTTCCTATATATAGGCCATCAGTGTCGGAGACCAAGGCTTTTATTAACAGTAACAATTGTGCCCATTTCACAATACACACGATCATACATGTGGCTATCATCCCTCCCTCAAAATGAATAGTTTATACATGATCATGAACGCTAGACGGAAAACATTGAACTTGGAGGTCTAGAGCACTTTGGAGATCCTCCCAATCTTGGAAGGTAAATGTGTCAGACCTAATCTGGCTGTTGAGGACTTAGTTGTAGACCATCCTCTCTAAGTTGTCCTTACCTTCCATTTATATCAACTATAGATTACACATAGAAATAATTTGGTTGAATTGGGGGCTAGGGAGATGCAACTTTATCTAAAAGGTATGACCATAGGTGGGGAAAGCATCTACGTCTATATCTTAAAGCATGAAATTATGCCGTTCTAACAAAAATTAATATTGAATCCATGCAAAGAAAACATGTATGCATGTGAGGATGACAAAAATAATGCACGTCTTCATAGTTTTTTGTAGGACCAAATAACGTGGCGTGGTTGCTAGTAAGGGGCTTTCATATTGTCGAGCTGGAGGTTGATAGGGGTTTTGAGGATTGGATATTTTTTAGATATGACTTATATGTATTTAATGCAAGCTTGTGGCTTTGCAAAAGTAGACAATGACGGAGTTATAGTTGCTACAATGCGTGCTTGAGAGATATTATGGACCATATCTGATACATGATAGGTGATATTCCAATGCGTTGATTACAATGCCCCAGTTTGTTTTATTGTGCATCCATTGATTCAACAACGTTGGAAATTGGCTAGAGTCTTCATAATTGCCAGCTTGGTATGACTCAAGCTATTTGTCAATATGGGAGGCTTTCTAGCTAAAGTTTTTGTTGGGACGATCAAATAGAGCTCTTTGCCAAAAAGTTGCTAATTCTCTACAACCTAATCTACCACAACCAAAAGATATGTTGGTGTGGGTTTGTCACCAGAATGTTAAGGATTGCAGAGATGCTTGTTGATGTTGACATTCTTTTTCCTTCTAATAAGTGGCAAATTCAATCCCTTCATCCTCAATGGAAACAAATGTGGACTTGGCCATGGGATAAGCTACTTCATCCAAAATGATAGTACTTTAGTAGCACATTCTTCACATACGTCTCTACTTAATGTGCTTGTCCATATAATTGACTCTAGAGTGTCAACTATGTATCCATTGCAAACGGGAAACTAAGACCATTGGGCATTGTTTCTTCATGTGTAGCTATCTTAGACATGTGCCCGCAAGTGTCGTATCTCCGGCGATCACCGCAAAGCCCAAAGAAACTTCGTGTTACTAGTACCTATTAAATTATAAAAAGCTGCTTTCCAAGATTAGCCTAGTTTGTTTCGAATCATTAGGATAAAAAGAAGAAGATCGGTGATCGCTAAAGCCGCCTATATGTGGCGATGATCTTTGTTCTACAACGCGGGTTTTCTCAAGGTAAGATTAAGTTAAGGCTTCACCATTGTTCTTCACTTGCCCATCATAAGAAGTGCTTCATCTTTGAGGTGTATTCCGACGTATTTACGTGATGTTATAAGAGCTTCTAATTTCAATCTTTGATATCCTTTCAGACTTTATTCCCATGTGCATCTTTACTTATATCATGGCTTCGTTAAATAAAGCTCTATCATTCCTGCCAGGAAATAAATATTGCAATTTGTTCATGTAAATATATCATATGCCCTTCAACAAAATAAATATTGCAATTTGTTCATGTAAATATATCATATCACAATTTGCACCTCTATTTTTTTCTTCTTGTGTGAATGTTGTACATAGCATAGCCAAAAAGCATACTTTAAGATAGATATATATTCCTAAAGGATAAAGTAGTTAAGAATAGTTGTTGTTATCCTGGTCTTCTACATCTTTTAGACCGAAAGGAACAAGAGAAACTATTAACACACTTGCTTCTTTGTCCTTTGTGAAAGGTTGGGGTTGTGAAATTGCTACAATTTCAACGAGGAATAGTAACTACTTTTTGCCAAGAGCTAGTGGCTTACAAGGCTATCATGCCTTATGGACACAAAATTATCTATATATGAAGCTTCTAAAGTACGAGAAATACTTTCGAATGAGCTTAAGGGATCTATAGGATCTAATTATTCAAAAGGAAGGCCTTACCTTGGCAAGAATGATCTTGGTTTTCAATGTTATCTTTGAACACCATGCATCCATGCATTTTTAATCTTGGTTGCCCTTAAAGGGTAAAAGCATGTTAGGGTATGCAAAAAGTTTGCAATCGATTACGGAGACGACATGTTCTTCGCCATCAACCATGCATCCAAACTCATCTCCTCAGAATCTCATACAACCCCATAAGTCCGACCTCCAAATAGAATATTTGGCAACATATATCAAAAGTACACCCTCCAACCCTAGGGTTTGCCCTTCTGCCAATCCAAAAATTTCTCAACGAAATGACTGCTAAATAGCTGAGTTAGCTAAATGACTGCTAAATAGCTAGTCATGTGTTGTATTGTTCACACATTTAAAACAAATTGAATTTAGAATGCGGAGATAAGTGATTTTGTTATAGAACCCTTACTATATTTGGAACAATTGTGCAAATAAAACCATTTATGGAGACACCAAGGAGTCCTATATAATATTGAACCTGACAGGGTAGTGCTCCTTGCCCCTCCTTGGTGCAAAGGCTTTTTGCTAAATGCAAATAAGATTTTCACACCTATGTGTGAGAGTGGTGTCATAATTACATGATTTTAACTAACTGTGTAATTGTGTAATTTTATAGTAGCTTCCTTTACATAAGTTGCGTACCCTTAAGCATCATTTCTTTGGCCCTTGTCATTAAGTATATGTTTTATATATTTTTTATAAAAGATTAACGGGTTCAACATCACTTTAGGCATACGCCCATGCATGTACATTGATGAACAACTATAGATAATTGTTTAAATAATCATAATTGAAGTAAATCTGTGTATATAGCATGGGATTGTTATTCAAATACTCCAATGGCGGTAACGTTTTATAAACTTAATCATGTCGAACATAAACCATTGCATTAAAAATGATCTAATCAGATATGTCATATCTTTCGCACGTGGAAATGATTGAAATAATTAAATTTGTGTATTACAAATGAGACATATCTTTCGCACGTGGAAATGATTGAAATAAATAAATTTGTGTATTACAAATGAGGTGACAAGTTATTTTTTTTGTTGTAGAACCTTGTTGTAGCTTACATAATTTACTTGAAACTATTGCAAGGCAAACCTTTTGACACATTTTTTCAAGACAACAAAGAATATATATATTTTCAACTCAAAATTGAGATGTCACACTGTCGATGCTTTAGGTATATCTTGCAAGTCGCAACTATTATTTGCAACTTCCAAAAAATACCCAAAGCAATGACAGGATGGAGAAGGATTTGTCTCATATCAAGAGGTTTGCCCCCTATCTTGAGACAAACTGAGAGAGTGCCCTAGACAATGTTTGCCATATCATCAGTAGCACATTTCTATAATATAACTTGAAATCCATGGCTTCAATTTGGATGAAGTCTGTCACATTGGAAATTTCTCTCTTGCATATTTCTGGAGGTATAGCATTTGGATATGTTTGATAGGGCTATACATACCCAAAAAAAGGAGGAGGGGGGTTCAGAAGTGGTTATTACAATTTTTTTGGTCGGCAACATCTGTTTTAAAATAGGTTGAGATTTGAGACAGAATTTTCGATAAATATTGATTAAAAATCTCCCTCTAAGATCGCTCTAATGCTTAACATATTTGATTAGGATTTCAAGGTTGCAATGACAAATTTATAGATGGGTTTGCTAGGATTTTGATTTTGTTACCTCTATTTGAGGAAATAGCAATAAAGAAAGAAAGAAAGAAGAATGAATGATTTTTATCATCCACTGGTACTCAATCTACCATGGGACCTAATGAAGGAGTGCAAAGAAACTGCTTACCGCCCGTTCAAAACCCCCAAGGATTTTTTGAGGGAAAAATCGTGGCGCACAAGAATGTCATTAAGCTGCATTGCATACATCATCATGAAATATATGTATATATGCATGTTGGCGGTAAAAGCCTATGCGATGAGCACTGATTCGCGAGATATTCATGACCTTCCTCGGCGGTAAGGATCCCAAAGATTCGCATTTTGAAGCCGCGGCTCTCAATGTCACATGCCAGCCGTGCCCCATCAACATTGATAGCATCCCATTTGGATCATGTTGGGCGCCTTTGAGTGGTAAGGAGATTCATCCTCAATTACTCCCCATTTGGCAAAGATTAATAAAAGTTCCATTTCAAGCGCGGCTCACCAATCCATCCGCCCATCTCACCAAGATAGGCCCCTCGTGGCAAATGGAGGCAATGACTCATACTTTCACAGGCAAAATGGCACGAGGTAGCATTGTGGGCCCCGCTCCAATATGGAATTTATGTGGCATTGCTAGTGCGGGATGCCTAATCCTTCATGGGCAACAACATCCCGTAGCACGTTGAGAAGCAAGCCGCCAAGATATTGGCTCAACCTATGGCGATTCAGCCAGGTGCACATGTATGCACTGCGGTTCGCGACGTTTCCATCTCTTCTCCTCCGCCAGCTCCTTCGAGGCCGCCGTCTCATTGACATGATATAAGCTAAAGTTAGGAGATGAGCATTGTCCATATTGGACTATTCCAAAATAGACAATGTGGCGACAAGGGTCGCCTCCTCGATGAGGCAAGGCAAGAAACCCGCTCCTCAAGTAGGGGACTGTGGACCTACCCTAGTGCTTGTATCAATAAGACTTTTGCACTTGCTCCAAGTCATTCCGAATAGCGAGGGACACTATTGGGCCCCATACTTCTACGTATAAAGGATAGAGCTCCACTAAGACCTTGAGCAGTGTCTTGTGATGGGCCCAATCATAGAAGCTCGCTCTATGACTATTATTCTGCATTGCATATAGTGCCTTCCAACCTCTTGTCACTTTCGTAGCCGTATGGATGTTTTCAGTGCATAATAGGAAGAAATTCCACTCTCAAATATTTGTATGTGGGTCCCACTTCCATAATGCATACCGATGGCGAAGGAGGATCACTCAGCTGGCGTGAGATGATATGAGGGCGCCTTAGACTTGGCGGGTTGGCCAGCGCATATCGATTCGCTTGGCGAGAATTTCCTCCACAAGTGCTCTTGCGGGATGATGGCACTGTATGCGATCCATTTGCAAATTACGAGTCAAAGATACCACATAGCCGTAGCGCCTACCATGCACATGACACGGTGTCATCACGATGTCCATTGGCCAAGCTCATACGCGGGGCGGGCTGCAATACATCAATGGATCAGGATCAAATCTCATAGGTTGTTCTACCCCGGTCGCGTGCATTGAAGTCTCTAAGAATTATGACCTTTGCCCAGCTGCTTATCTTGATGTGTATTTATCATATAGATCAACATAGGGTCGAGTCTATCCGCATCCAAGTGGGTGTGATAGATATTTGCTCTGCATGTAAGGAAGTAGCGGTAAGAGAGGAGTACACTCTTGTGATTTTGCACAATACACCCACAATTATCGGGTGTGCCTATCCATCTTGTATAGAAATTGACTGTGCAAGGCCGTTCGGTGTGCTGGGACCCCCCTTCCCCCTCCCTCCCAGGCCTTGCTTTCCTATGCAATTATTGAAGATTAGTAGCGGCATCTTTTGGCAAATGGTATCTTGTGTCCTACATGCTGTATTACATACTTCTTTACAAAGATAAATGAATTGAAAAGAACACATCAGCGGCAAGTTTCTTGGTAAAAGACTTTTACAAATTTAAACACATGTATAAAGATTCAATCAAATGCACCAAACACTAACACCTATGTTGAGGTTGAACGCTCGTTGGAATGCATGCAACCTATCAACAAAAAGAAACATTCAAAGAAAAATCGACAACAAAGAAATTATCAAACGTGAGCTTACAATTGTGGACCAAAGGTGAATCAACATCACGACCTTAAAAAAAAAAGAGAGAGAGAGAGAGAGAGAGAGAGAGCAATTCAGCATTTGAACTAGTAAACCTAAGACCGGACATACTGCCTCCGATCAATCCCTTGAGAATGTGTATACTACTACGATATAAGCATTTACGGCATAGTATCCTTTACCTATATTTCCTTCTGATGTTAATAGGGCAAGGGCCAAAAGGTACATTGGGATTTTCAGCTTTTCGTTGATTACCCATTGTGCCTCTTACACTCCGAGGTGCATGTTGCTCAGCCAAACTCGAATCCATGATCCTCTCAAGTGCAGTGGAAGTGCTTTTTAATTGATCATTGTCTAGAGGGAGAGAATTTTTTTAGCAAAAGCGAGCAAAGGGGCCAGAATAGTAGCGAATGATGGTCCTATACCGTGGTCGAGACCCGTTAGGCCTTGATAGCCATTGAGGATATCTGAAACTAGCGATATTTATCAATGAAGTGCATCGGTAAGCTACCACCTTGATGCCAAGCCATGAAGCGGCGTGAGGAGCAACGTGTCTTGGGACTGAGGGTTTAGCATGTGGCGGAACCAGGCCTATCACCTACCGAAGTCACGGATCATAATTATCTGGCTTTGACGACCCTAGTTAGCGAGGAGGGTTTTGGGGAATGCAGCGAGCTCCAAATATGGCATAACAGGCCACATGTGTGGCGATAGAGCTTACACTACGACTTTGGAGCCACATAACTTTTCAACCCTAGATTTTTTTTAGGGCAATTTTGACAATAGCATATCGATTAGGTATCAATGATACCTTCATTAGAAGGAAATTTGGGAATCTCATTTCATCCCCAAGGAATCCTCCAATGGAATGGCTATCCTCTATTAACTACAATTAATCTGACTTAACAAGCACCATTCTTTGTTGTTTTTCCCCCATAACTTTTGATCCACTTGTCAAAATGTTGCGGCGTTGTTGCATTAGATCTTGAATGAAAAGATCTTTCCAGCTGATATATGGTTATATGATGTATTTCAATATGGTCATATCGTTAACCTTAAAAATATGATTGCTGCTTATTTCTTATATATATTTATATAGTAAAAAGATGTATGAATGGAGTTTATCACTAGATAGATCTTGTGAAGACGAATCCATTACTTTCTAAAAAAAATTTGGAATTGGAGTTAGGATCAAAGTTATGATGAAAAAATAATACTACCGAAGTTAGTTGTTTGCATTAATTCTGAGGGCTGCCACATATCTTGGAATGAGATATCTGGAGCTCTTCTCTTATTGGGCGGTTTAAAAAAGGTGACATGGCATTTTAAGCATCCCTTAATGGGACCAAAATGCTTGATCTCATTTTTTCCTCTAATACAGGTTGAACCAATTAGACCAATTTTTGACAATTCAACGTGTTCATGCCTCTTAAGTGGGCGAAACATGGCAGCCCTAGTGCCCTACCCAAGATATTTTTTGAGGGGAGGGCACTGGTTAGCTTGTAGATCCTCTTTCGTAATAAATACTTCCTTGAAATTATTGTTAAATTTTGCACATTTGCAGTCAATGTCTCAATGCATGCATGTGGAGTATTTTTTGGCGGGGCAAAATAGGGGATGCTACGATGGAAGCATCGGATAAACATCGCATCGACTTCATATCTTAAGTCACGAGCACAAACTCTCAACACTAAAGCTTGGCATTATTTCTTAACAATAAGCTTCTATTTTTGCATTGTGGCAGTGTTGGGAAGATCTGAGCAAATCTCTACCGAGAGGGTTAAGCATTCACATGTTTCTAAGCACTTGAAACCACGTACCGCCAAATATTCGTAAGCAAATATTAAGTATTTGGAAAAGATGCACGCTCACGCTTGTAAAATGCAATCATTTACCATAGTTAAAAAACTCCAAAATGATGAGAAAGAGCTACACCTCTTGCTTTGAAGGTAAATCAAATGACTATGTTTGCTTCACATTTCTGCCACATTTCACGGAAGCACATGGCTTGAATAACATGGCCCGAGACCCTATGCTCTTTGTTTGCACAGTGGGGATGGCTTCATCCGTCAGTACTTGATGTATGCCTGCGAAGAAAAGAGAGAAAGAACCTACAAACCTCAGCATTGCGGCTCCTACGCCCGCGGCCGTGCTCGAAAAAATATCTGAAATTTTTTTATTGCGTAATTCAACAAGTCTTTAACATTTGATATTTTTTATTTTCAATTCCGGCGGGAAAAGAATTTCTATATAGCGGAGCCGCTAGCCTGGCGGTGCACTCGCAGCTTCACGCTCGTCGCTGCACACCGGCTGGCGGAGCCGCCGAATTACCAGCGGAATCTCGCGGCCGGGAAAATTATCTAATATGAAATGCGGGCAAGCTAAGGGCATGGTCACATGAAGATATCACTTGGCCCGATTCCTTCATGCGACATCGCGCTCGCATGAATGTCAGTACACGAGCTCTACATGCGTTCTTCTTCTTCTAAGAACTCGGCGTTACTTATTTGTTCTCCGGATCTACCGTGTTGGATCCAAAGGATTCATGTTGAGCATGAATCCTTTCAACTACAATAGAAATCGGTGGAAGATAAGAGCGTCAACATGGATTCTTTGTATGTTGCATAGCGGCATGTGACCTTTTGTGTGACCCTTTGTTTTGGTTTTGACATCTAATGATCGATATGCGGGTCATGTGACCCGCCTAAAAAATCGCTCACACCTCTCCCCGATTGGGGTTATTAAATAAATTAGTGGAAACCCAGCAGGGGGTTCTATATGGAAACCCTTCGGATTTCCATATGAAATTGAAGGGTTTCAACGTTTTTTGGGTGAAGTATACCGTCAAGATGCTGACTAGAATTAAATTTAGCGTCTATTTTTTGAAGAAGCTTTGGATTTTTCTTGGCCGATTTTTCCTTCGAAATTGGCGATTGAAGATTCAAAGGAAGGGTTTCGGTTGTAAGGATTCAAGGAAGTGTTTCGAGTGGCGATTTCCAGGAAAAAGGATTCGCAGGCGTTTGATTAATTCAAAATTCCGCAGGCGTTTGATGAATTCAAAATCCACAATTTAGTAGCATCAATCCACTCGTTGGCTTGAAAGGTAGAGAAATTTTCTACTTCCTGCAGTTTAATCACAAAGATCTTCTGATCTTACTTGATGATTCCACGTAATTATCTAAAAGGTATTTGGGTCTAATACGTATGCTTCGGGAATCATTGAAACCGTATAAGCTTATCGGCAAAAACAGCGTGGGAGCTTAGTCCAACTCTTGAGAGCCAACAAATGCGTCACGGTTGCGGGGCGGCTTCAAAGCCGAGAAATTAAACAAATGGTAAATTTTTCTTACTGTTTTAGGGTTCTTGAGCTTAACGTCGGCCGCGGAACCCTCAAATTTGGTGGATCTGCGGTAGTTGGGTATGTATTAAAGCAAGGAAGAAAATTGTGAGTATGGGATTTGTTGGGGTGTGGATTAATACCAATTCATCAATCCGATTCTTGTGGCAGTGCATTTATGGCAATCTTTGGATCATAGTATAAAAGGTGAGATCGGATCAAATGAAGCGGCTACCGCAGACGGTCGAGAGAAAAAAGTTTATTAACTCAGTTTTTTAATTGGCAAGTGCCGGTTCTTTACGTGCATCATATGCCGGATTTGCTATCACATTAATCAAGAGCTTATTTCCCATTTTTCCAGTCGAAGAGCCAACATGGCTCAGGTAAACTATAAATACCTTACGCCCATTGAATCAGCCAACCGCGAGGGACCCTTCTTTTCGTTATAAATTTGATCGTGCATTTGTTACAGAATGGGGCCAATGGAATGCCTGAAGAAGAGCAACAATGATTTTATTGTAGGCATAGCGGATTGCTCTGGAGGCGATTCAATTTCATCTTTCGCTGCGGAACTATAGTGCGAGACTATGGGCTCAAGTTGCTTTCACGGCTTTTTAGGCGGGATCTCAATTACAGGCAATTCTGGGGAAGTGCTTGGGAAGGGTTGGGAAGAGGTTGCATAATCTATGCCATGTAAAGGATCAAATTACCCACTGTGAAACCGCCCTAGGTTTAATACTTAGGCTTTTGGGCGGCTTTATGCTTGAATGATGGCGGTGGCAACCCTAATGATGACTTATTGTCATTAGATCACACTTGAAAATGTAAGCATGCTGCGAGGCGGGTGAAGGCTGTGCTGCGGATTCTATGATCAAATCAACCCGGAACTGGGTGATCTTTGGCCAGTTCACGTGATTTAATCAGCGAACGGGCAAGCTATTCATATCCCGAGAAAAGAGCGCGATTATCGCCTATTCGTATCGGAAGAACACGCGGTTATTACGCCCGAAAAGAGATATCATGCCGATTATTACGCGCCAGAAGGATATCAAAACCAAGCAGTTTAATTGTAGGTGTAAATAGTTGGTGGCCTTTGTGGCTCTGATTGCCTATTCTTTGGCATCTTGGCATGGTATTTTTACCAAGCACCATCGTAACAAAAAGATGCGGTTCTTTGGAATGATAATACATGGGCTATGAAAATAAAGCTCTCGATCTATTACAGCCAGACCCATCAATGGATTGCTTCCAATCCGATTTAGAGATATCACGTGTTCATGTAATACATTTAGAATATACGATTTATAATGTTTGTTTTAAGTTTGATATTTAGGAGAGAGCAGATTTGATATATAATGTCTTTTAAGTTTGATGTTATGCAGTGACTTAAAATCTGCGGCGTGTCTTTGAGCTGCAGCTTGGGCACAAAACTTCCAGAGTTAGACAAATTTCTCCATCCTAAGTCCATTATGGCTATTTTTGGATTTAATTAGGAGATAAACAATTGCATCTACTTCCTTCAAAGATTAGCTTAATTCCAACGAATAGATTTTGAATCCTTTTCATCTTGAGATACTTGAAGGTGGTAGCATTTATCAATTGGAAGGATCATCAATCCTTGCTGAAGTTTTATTTCCATTAAAAAATATTGAAACACTTGGGTTTTGGAGCGATCAAACCCAAACTTTTACATGTAACAAGTTTGCATATTTAATGCAAAAGCACTCCAAAAGCAATTTTGTTGCATCTCTATTTCTTTTCATCATGTAAATAGTCATGGCAATAAGAAAAGCTTCATGGTGTTCTCTAGCGATATAAAAAAGGGCTGAACATATTAAGCTTGAAGCCAAAAGGGCCATGGAAGCAGAGCCTTCTATATACATAGTAGATGCTATCTTGAGCGATCTTAGCACCTGGTCATAAACTAAATGTGAACTATGGAATCTCATTTACAATTATGATTTGTCTGATTGGAAGTTCTTGTATGTTGTCATAGTGGCAGAAATTTTACTTCCGGGTTTAGGGTTTTCTTTGTAATAGCAGTCTTTCTCAAGTATTTCAAATAAATTACACCTTATGGTTCTTTGTAATCTATTCATCACAGATATAGGCGGGGGATTAGAAGGCAGGCGGGGATCACATTAGGTAGCGCCACCAGAGTTCCATGAAGCCGATTAGGACATTCGGCGCTGACAGGTTAGTCCCCTCGTATAAGCCTAGGTTTTTAGTATAAGCTTAGGTTAGTTTTTGGATTAAGTAGTATAAGTTTAGGTTGGTCCATAGTGATAGCAAGGCTTGTCCGGATTTGTTCTCACTTCCCATTGAATGCGTGGGAAAGCGTAATATGCATCTAGATAAGTAGAGAAAACTTAATTTTTTTTTTGTCTATTGCTTTAGAGTTGTGTGAACTTAGAATTTTAGAATTCTTTGGGGCCCGAGCTCCATGGGTATTGGAGAATCGTCGAGCATTGATCCCCACCATCCACTGGGAGGACTCTACAAGGTCCCGGGATGAATAATTTTTGAGCTTTTGAGGTTGCACACACATACACGCCAGGGAGACGGGGTGGTGGGGTCTAGGTATGGATCTTGTGAAAAGCACCCACGAGGCGGCATAGGGAGGTACCATGGGTGAAACCGGCCGTGGTGCGTGGAATATCGAGGGACGAGGGCGGTGATGAGGAGGAGGGCAGCCGTGCAGGTAGGGACAGATGTGCGAGGCGGAGTATCTAGTATCCCACGGCGGAGGCGCAGCTTCTGACTAGAGTCCACAGGAGCCGGGTGAGTAAGCTGAGTGGGAGGGCATTGAGAGGCGGTAGAGGCTGAGGTAAGAGAGTAGAGGTAGGCCAAGGCGAAGGCCGGGGCAGAGGATAGGCACGATGGGGATGTAAGCTGAGTGAGAGAGTGTCGAGGAAGGCGGTGGCGATGGACCCCATTGGTGTGGAGGCTCACATGGAGGAACATGGGCTTATCACGCCTTATGCCTCCGGCAGGATTAAAGCGAAGATCGGTCATAAGGCATGGACATTTGTCGTATGACGGTCATGGCATTATAATATACCAGGCGATGTGAGACTTTCTATCTAGCGCGGTCTTTGTCGCACGGAGGATGGAGAAAACCCGGGCCGAGAGCAGGCCCCCTACGGTTGAGGCTAGACGGCTTTAGGCCTCGACAGTTACGTAGGATTACGAGGGAGATTGCCCACGACGCTCTGAGTGGCGGTACATAGTTTTTGTACCCATGTGCGGAGAGAAGGCAGCCCGAAGGGGTGAGGTGTTGGATCTTGTAGAGGCCTATGTCACGAGTTTCTATTGGTGGCAGGTAAGAGTTCTAGATCACGACATCGGTGGTTGGTTTACAGGAACCGCTGCATGAGGTTCACCATGTGTAAGTGCGTGATCATGTCTTTGTGTGGTATCACAATGCTTGTTTTCTGTTTATGCTTTGCATACATACGGGACTAATGGGCACTTGACATGCGGCGAGGATGCGATGAAGTGTGTTGCATGGACCCATTTCTGCAGCGGGCATACCTTTAAGTGGTGGATCCGGCACCTGACGGAAGTGTCGCCATCCTTGAATCCTTTATTCCGTGATACATATGGTCCAGCGGTGGATTGGAGGCGGAGACTAAAGCGGTGTTTTTGGCCCATTAAGTGCATGGGTGAGTGTTAGTGGAATGTATGCCTTATTCTATGCATGTTTATATGTTTAGGGTAACATCTCTTTGTATCATGATAGTTCCCATTGGTGGTTATGCGTCCTCGCTTTCGAGACCTTGGCGATTCTCCACCCTTGGGGACATCGAGATGTGCAAACATCACGGTTGTGTTTGATTCTGCGGGCATGGAAGTGGTGAAGCGTTGTACCATTGTCGGTGACAGGTATATAAATTGCTTGCTTGTAAGAATCCGGTGTGGAATGGATGTTTATAATGCTAGATCCATATCTACGAGGATGGTAGGATTTACCTCTGATTAAGAGGGCATGGGGAGGTAGGATGGGCTTTTCGTTATCGGGCGTGGGCGTGCCTAGCGAGGTTGATGCAGCGGGTTCGCGCGGCGTCCGTGAAAGCTTTGACCATCGCGCAGCTTGTTGGCAAATAGTTTCTTTATTAGGATTACATTGATGGGACCTGCGTCTAGTCTTTCAGGTACATCACAATAAGGCACTTAATTTCTCTTCTTTTGCACATGATGACTTGGTATCCATACTAACACTTCACATGATTTTCTTTTTACTGGGATGAATTGGTTTAACCCTTCTCCTTGAATCGAGGAAGCGATAGAATATATCCCCTCTGCCTATTCTTCCGTTATTGTATGCATTGTGGCTTTCTCATATAGGCAGGGGTTATGACTCTATGTATCCAAAACACTTATACATTTATAAGTACTTTAGGTTTGCTTGCATTTATCAAATACTTAAGTTTGTTCTTTCATATTACATTTATCATTTACTTAAGTTTGTTTCTTTTTTTTCTTTTGGTCTCTTAGTACTGACGGAAGAATATTTTCAAAGAGACAAAGGTTATTACCGTCGAGATTATAAGCGAGCGCCGGTGCCATGATGCAGCAAGCAGCCAGAACATGCAACTTCACCGTATGCACTGTCGAGGTTTCCTAACTGCATGTAGAGCCTAACCTATTTTCCACTCCTCCATGTGAGGAAACCTAAACACAATTTTCCTCAATTTTGTGAAACCCTTCCTCCTATGGAAACCCTTTCAATTTCCATTCACAGAAGTTAGGAAAGGTTTCTCCACTCAAATACAGGAATTTGAGTCAAATTTTTGGAATGGCAGTGCACCGATGGGGCGTCCATGCTTAAATATAAAGGCGTAAATTGGCGGAAAGTGGCCATAAAGAAGGCTCGTGGTAAATATTTAAAATAAATACTTTTTGGCAGAGCCCTTCCATTTTCCATGGAAGCCTTCGACTTTTCCAATACTTCAGGAAACCCTTCAGGAAACTCCATGGAAACCCGCCAGGGTTTTAGTGGAAACGTGGGTTTCCAATTTACGGAAAGCGGGAAGGGTTTCCGCGGAAACCGCCAGGGTTTTATTGGAAACACGGAAGGTTTCCTAAAACCGGAAGAGTTTCCGCCAGAGAAAGCGAGAAGAATTTCGATAAACACCGGAAGGGTTTCCATTAAAACCCGGAAGGGTTTCCGTGGGAGGCCAACCAAATCGGGCGTACTTAGAACCATCGTAAAAAATGCGTGGCAATGTTTTTTTCTCGCATATCGCGCCATAACTTTTCAAAATACCAGAGTTCCTCTCATTTTGAAAGGGGACGGCGCCGTTGCTTGGGCTTCGATTTTGTGCTTGGGAGCTCGTCCGCCAGATTGCTGATTCCGTAGTGGCAGGTTGGATCTAGACTCATTTTGATTATGGGGAGTTGATTGTGCCAAACCCTAATCTCTGCAGAGGATCTGGCATCTAGTCCTGCAATACCTGGCATTGCAACAGCTATTTACGTGAAGGGCCATGGTTGAAGACTTTCTTTTGCGTTTCTAGAGCTGCGAATTAAATTACTTGCAGTACCGACATGAGCTCTTAGGCTGTCTCTGCCTTTTCCGATCTGCTCTCTGCTTTGTCAAGCGCAGGATGTGCTTAATTTGACATTAAAAAGCCCGATACAGGTTGGTTGGACATGTTGACAATCTTTCTTCTCTCTGGCATTTATCTTATTTGTATTTGGCTCCCTAGGATCTGCATCATAGATCTTTATCTTATTTTGGATCCTCATCATAGACGTTGCTTTAATTCAAAATGGATGAATGACGTTTTAAATGCAAACAAACTGAAGGTACTAAGTTCCTTGAATTTATGAAGTTTGCCTGATAAATCAAAGACGTGCCATGAACCTCGGGCAGGTTTGTAACAAGCAACAAGAAGCAATGATGGATTTATGACTGCAGAAAATACCACCACAGTTTTACTCAATGTGCAAAGATATATTAGGTGTATCTAACAGGCCTTCCTAAGAGGTTCAGGCATTTAGACTGGCAACTATTCAGATGTTTGGTTTTACATAGTTGTATAGGATTTGAAAAATGAAAAGAGAAGTTAAGAAAGTAGCAGTTTACTTACAACCTTCCCAGAAAAACTTTCAAGATTTTTGCTTAACCTTGTCCAAATAAAGCACTTGTCGAGCAGTTGAAGGTGCGGGCAGGCAGTACAGTCTCTATCATATTGTGGAGCTATTTTCTGGAATATAGACTGAAGATCTCCTGTTGTGCTTTAATATTTTTAAAATTAAATGTATAATACAAGTAAGTCATAGCTCACATCAGCCAAAAGATGATTAATAGCAACTAAAATTGCTGTCTAACAAATTTAGCCTTTTCAAAACTGTTATTTTCATGTTTATGATAATTCAGGATACTGAAATTGTTATGAATGTGAGCATGAACATGTGGTTGGAAGATCCATGTAAGAGTTGATTAAATGTGTTAAAACATACTGATTTCCGAGCTCATATTATGGAATAGAGAAACGTTTAAGGTCGAGCTAGCATTCATATTCTTGAGGTTCTTATTTACTGGATCACTGGCCTACCCCAGGAATTATGAACTGTCATGGGAATACCCCAAAGGTAATTGAGATAGTACAGAGGTCATTTGTAGGGTTGCAATGCAAGGCATGTTTTTCAGAATGACGGAGCACTTTTATCACTTCTGCATCATTGCTGTCATTTTGTTGTTGACAAACCTGAGCTTTTTTTAAAAGGTTTCTAAGTTATGACAGGATGTTTCTGGCTCCTATAAGGACAAGACTGGGTGAACAAAAAGGTCAGGATTATGAAGTTGCAGCCGAGGAAGTACTATTTACATGGCTTCAAGCTTGACTTCTATTCAGGCATGAAAAAACTGATATCATGCTTTTTTTATACTTAACAGACATCTTTACGGAACAATCTTTATCCAAGTCAACAATAGATGCAACCTCAAGGACGAGCAGCAAGTTAACCATGCCCAGCCTTGGAATGAGAATGACACATGGACTATCAAACTAACCTCCAAAAATGAAGAATGGCGTACCAGTGCCTCTATTCTCATGATCACTTTTTATTTACCTGGGTATGTTACATATCACAATCAGATGTCACAAGCGAACTCGAATTCCTACATTTTATGAAGCAGCTGCTGTTTTCTGAGGTGCCGAAAGGCTGTCACCTTGGTTTATATGATGTCTTAATATCCTCTTATTTCTGCAATCTTCTGCGGTGCCAAAGCTAACTTATGCAAATATGTTGTACTATTTTCTTTTCTTTTTGTTTCCACAAGTGGTAAGAATGTGTTTACATCCATTGGTTACTAGCATTTTAATGCATACATTGTCATTTTGTTCATCTATCTTGCTTGCAAATAGAAAGCTTTACCTTTTTCTCTAGCACGTGGAGCTACATTTGATCGTTTAAGCCCTCCACCAAAAGTTACTGATGCTGGGTACTCAAATCAACTTTAGATGTTCTGGTACGGAGCGGTCTTAAACCACCCATTTTGAGTCAACAAGGGTATCAATTTGGTTAGTCCATTTCGTGTTTAGCAGCATTATCATTACTGAATATGGGTTGATTTGATCCTCTAACCCTCCACAAAAAAGTTGCAGTCATATTTAGTTGCTCAAATCCAACTTTAGACGTTCGCAAAATTTTGAGCCAGTGTAGAAGCCCATGCACTTTGAGTCCAGAAGGGTATCAATTTGGTTAGTCCATCACTTTCTCAAATCAACTTTGAGGTGTTTTGCTTAGCATTATCAATTCTTTGAATATGGGTTGAAAGAGGGCAAACGACTCTTAGCATCAAAAGTCTTTATATGGTTGACTTTACAGGAACCATGCTCCATGACCATTTCACATTTAAGTCCCACTAGTCCACCACCTGTTCGGAATACCAGTGGGCTAGCTGATTATATCACTTGCCACTTGGGATATTTGACTGTCAAATATTCTTTGGCAGAATTTTGGACTCTAAGTCCACAGTTCCATATTGAATTCTTCTGCAAGAGACACGGTTGTTAACCCTTCAAGGGGCTATGTTTGAAAAACACATTATTAGAAAGTGGTCAATACGGGAGGCAATGGCCCTCCAAACCTTGCCTACACAATGTCCATAGGTTCGCAATGCCTTTAAGCATGTTGGAAGGAGAAATGAGCCGTTTGACCAAGTGGAATGTGTAGGAATAGAGGTGCGCACAGGGCAATAATGAAGACCACAATTACCTAATGCAGTATCTTGATGCATGCTTCTTTAGTAAGTTTTGGGATGTTGGAGCTTTGGAACTGGTGAAGACAGCACAATACAAAGCCCAGATTAATCCTACGCTTGTCAGGTGTCCACAACAGCATTTGCTAGTGCATTTGTTCATGAAGGCGTTATTATTACGCCGCGAAGGCATACCGTAGCGAAACCAGGGCAGACAGGCTGAGGATTCGGCGTAGATAGGATGTCAATGTTGCCAAGTAGTTGTTATTAAAGACGAGTGCCGCACTCTTCAAAATTGCCCAGCCTTTGGGCCTATCAGGGCAAGTTATGCCGGGTTGATTCTACCTAACCAATCGATGCATGTGATGTTGAAGGTGGCTTCAATGGGGTCCTAGCATGATACTGGCAAGAGGTAGTGGACATGCGAACTCAGTTGAGTCCTCAGCCATTATATTAAAATGTATAAAATGTACATTTTATCAGCAAACCTATTATTATAAAAGGTTTTCTCACCGAAACTTAACCCAGGCGAATTTTATAAATCACAGACGATGGAAACATCTGTTGTATTCTTTGTTTGGTCTCCTTGGAGAAAAATTAGGGCCAGTATATTCCTTCATAATAACGTACTCTTGAACTGAAACCCTAATGAAATGCTTGGTTGGAGAGGCAACACCATGAAAGGCTGACATATACTTGGCTCCACCATTTGACTTGTGTGGTTTTACAACCCTTTTTAATACGTACCAACTGTGAATGTCAAAGTTCCTCTCAATATAAGCACGCGTGCATGGTCGGTGGTAGGATCTCGCGATTTATGAATAAAATGACTACAGAATTCATGGTTTATTAAAACTCCCAACGGTAGCCTTGCATCTGAGAGGAATGTTTACTGCTACTTAACAATTCTTTTGTTTCTTTGTACAACCCAAGTTCAACTGAAAAATCTTCCAAGGGTAGAACAAAGTTCTCCGATGATAACCATTGCCTTTGTTTACAGTGATTATTTGATTATTGAAGGTTCTCCATGAGATTGTACACTGATTGGCTTAGATTACAGAACCCTAGTAGCATGAAGACCAACAAAGAACCGGAGCTAAAATTTACCATGAAATGGAGTAGAAATTATGACGACCATATAGGTTCGTGACAGAAACATGGACTTACAATTAACCAAGGGTAAACTTGGCCAAAGAGGTACGGATATACCGACCATCCTAAACTGGTAGTTGTAAAATTCATTTGTTTGTGTATACATCCTGAACTTTGATTTCTCAATGGTGTTGTAATGAGACGAGTCCAAAAGATGATGTAAAAGTTGGCAACAAATTGAATTAATGATTTTATCATGGAGTCCACCACTTCACTTAGGAGTGATGGTCATGATGAAAGAAATGTGTCATCTTAGAGAATGGTCCAACAAGAAAACAAAGACTACTATGTTTATATATTTACACCATTTTATCTACTCGACCTTGATCCAGACTCCAAATTGAACTCAACTCCAATACCTCACGTTATCATTGAGTAATTAACTTATTAACATAATTCTAAAATGCAAAGATGTGCATCTTATCAGCATTTGTTTGCTAGGGATGTAGAATATTTGGGTACTAGTTAGTGGGTATACTCAGTACTCAAAGGTATAAGTATGTAGAGCAGTCATCATTAGTGATTAACTTATTAACATAATGAGGATATTTGTCTTATCCAATATTTGACGGCTTGTGTTCTCATCTTACATACAGATTCAGATATGAAATTGAATATGCTTTGGTTCATTCAACTTTGAATTCAAATGTGGAGGCTTTCTTTGGACAAGTACGTACTCATTTCCCATTTGTGTATAGCTTAAACCATTGAACAGCTTAAAGTGAGTGTACAAATTCCAGGATTTATAGCAGACATGCATTTGAGCTTTATGTACACCGAATTATCCCACAAACTCTGAGCCAATGCAAGGAAGAAGTGTGATATTACTAGGCATAAAATCTCAGCACTAACAGCAGGATTTCTTTTACCATGTTATGTTGTTGTTAAGCGATGGACCCTAGCTTATAGCTTCAAGACCAGAGCATGGGTTTGCTGGAATGCTAAATAGCTGAATTTGAAGGAAATAGCTAACACTGTTCAGACAATAAGACTTGAATACAGACGAAGAAATTACTCAATGAATAACTTCTTACCCAATAGGCATTGTATGCAAACAAAAGGTGCATATGGGACTGCAGTTCCATTTGATAAAATAGTAAGAGCAAAACAGCTCCGCCCAGAGATTGATACATGCGTGCGCTCGTATCTTTGGGCTCGATCTAGTTCTGGCTCCTTTCCAATAATTCCTAGTCTGTATCAGCAGTAGGTTGACCCTCGATTGCAAATCAAGCGTATGTATGATAATGTCTTGTATGGATGAATAAACACTTAAGCTCCATGAAGTAAATATAGCGAGGTTCATTCCTGCAATGGTAGCTTCCTCAGAGCGCCCACTAAACCACTTTCAAGTAAAAAAATTCTGCATTTACCCATGCAGTATTTGTCTATGTGAATATCAAGAGGTCTCATTATGCATTTCAATAATGTAACATATAACTGAACGTAAACATTTGAGGATACTGAATGAGATGTGCAGTCCCCTTCCTGCAGCACATAAAGCATGTCTCGTCTAAAAATGCAAAGTTTCTTGGTGTTTTACAACAAGGGATTATCCGGATTTATGTACAGCAGCTTCTGTGTGCAATGTAATAAAGGGATTAAAATCTTACCTCGAGATTGGAATTTCATATAGGCAGTGATATTGTACATAGATGTCCCGAAGGATAGTCCAAGCATCATCATATCAGTCTTGTGTTTGTGACAGCTTAAAGTATCACCTTCTGTTTGATACCCTTTAAGACCACAAAGGCAAAACAAAGAATTGGTTACATCATTGATTTGAATATCTAACACAAATTACAGCCATAACTGCGTGGTGTGCATGCCAAGGCATACAACCATAAACAGAAAACACACAAAACTAACCTGCAGAATCCGGGTTAGAGATTGTGTTGGCTTCCATCAAATCAATCTGACTGTAGCCCCTTTCAAAAGTATCTTTCCTTTGACTTTGGGCTTTGGTGGTTCAGATCTGCATCATCAGCATCAAAGGGAACGGAAGCTTCTTCTACTACTCCATACTCATTTTCTGCTGGGTCTCAGCGTTTTGTTCGCCCGATCACTACAACATTTGTAGGCGCTCTGAACTGCATGATGTTTCCATTTTCATAAAGTACTAACTGCGAGCTGTCATTAGAACTTCAGTAACCATAAGAGGTAATGATGGTGGTGGTGGCATTTGGTTTTAGGAGACCCTTCATCTAGCGTTTGGGAAAACATTATCCTACATGAACCCAATACTTTCATAAGCTTATCTTTTACAATAACACCGTGCCATATTCAAAACTTTAAAAGTATTGACTTTCAATCTGAGGGAAAAGACATGAATATCAAGGGAGAAGACATGGATATCGCTTGTGTAGGGTGTCCTGCCAGGTTATAGCTGCTTAAATCATGTGAACCTATTCTAAATGTAGCTCTTTTTCTCAATATCAGCCTACAGTTTATATATTTTGAAGAGTAGATTCTGATACTCGTGATTTCTAGCCAGAAAAGAAACCGATAGAGTGATTCCTAAAAGGTAGCTGATTGCTTCGAATTGTATTCAGTGTGAAACCCTAATACAACTTTGAAATCCACTTGCTCGTCTCAGTAACCTACTTTAGGGCTATACCAAAACCATCTCATGAGGATATCTGACAAACTCGATAACCAAGTCCAAGATGTTTGTTGATATTCAAGAGAAAATAGTTAGATGAACACAATGCTAAAGCGCAGATCATCTAGATCCCAAGAATAAAAAAAAAACGCAGATGAGTCTTGCAAAAGCAGCAGACAACCACGGCAGCCAAATCCAATCCATTGCAAGAATGAATGAAAAATATAATCCACGAATTGCATAACAAGTTAAACAACGAATTTGCATGCGATTGGTTCATAATGGCATAATATGAAGCATCGAATGCGCAAAATATGCAAAGGAGAAGGAAAACATACCCTGTGAAAGCTGAAATCTGCAAACTTTCTGGACATAGCTGAAGATGAAGGGGCAAAAGCGGCCACAAGGGGAGCTTTTAGAGGAGCTGGGACACCATGGTGAGATCGATCCGGGAGGCTGGTCTTCGGTCAAACCAGAGGGTTGGATTATAAAATATTCCTCAAGATTCTGTATCATGTCTCTATGAAATAGATGTTACATGCTTTTAACTTTTTGCAGTTCCAAGATCCCAAGCATTGTTCCTTTATGCCTTGCACAAGTGTCTTTCAAGGTTCTGCTGCATTTTTCTACAATACAACATTTTGTTTTTTTCCTAGTTGCTTTTATTCTACTCCAGTTTATTCTATTCTATTCTATTCTTGCTAAAACAAGTTGGAAGCATACCTCCATACAGTACGATAAATGGTAGACCGTACCGTTCTAGTAATTGATGTGGTGTCGAAATTGTTTGTAGCTGTGTAAGCAATTGTGTTCATATAGAGGACTCAAAGCTAATATATATCTATACCGCTTCTCCCATGGATATGATCTACTCCCCCACCTTATAGACATAAGTCCTTTTGGTGTGTCCTCACCCATCCGGGTCGGGACACCTGAGCGAGGAGCCAACCACGCTAGTGGCACACCATGCATCTAAACGCGCCCCCAGCGTAGATCAGAGTGGAATGAATAGAGAATGGTGCATACGGGTATCAACTTAGAGCTAATGGGCAAGCTTGCAGCCTAGATCATTCAACATGTACCATCTTGAAAATTAAGGGTGAATGATGAGGGAGCAAAAGGAGTTTATAATGCACTATTTTGTTGCTTTGAAGATTTTACCAAGGGCATTCGATCGGGTCCCAAGAAATAAGTTGGCAAAGTGGAGTTACTTAGAAGAACTCCCCAAACCACGTGCGTGAACATAAAGGGGTTGTTTTTGGGGCTTGTACGTTTGTATACCTATGGTAAAATATACTTACTTTTTTATTTTGTGTTCTTCGTAGATTAACAAACAGGGGTGCTCTTGGCTGGGAACCAAGTATGGTATGATATGGAAGAGAGCTTAGTGATTTGGCAACTTATTGGACATTTGCATATAAATATTGAAGCTTAATGTTCGAGATTGTGCACAAAGAATACGATAGACTCATATATTAAGCAAACATTATACTTCAATTCAATTTGAACATCAATTTTCTAGTAACTATTGTTATTTATCTATCTATCTATCTAATCTAATGTATATATGTTCTTATGTTTTGTAAGCTTATCCGACCCGTTCATTGAGATCTATAGCTCCGCGTGGCTTTGGGGCGTATCCTATAGCTGAATGGCTTCAGGAGTTTCTATATAGATTCTATATAGGCGATCCCTCACAGTCCCAGTTATTTAAGCATCTCGAGGTTGTTTTTGGGATATTGTTCTAGCTAGAAGATTCTAAGAAGTTCTAGAAATGTCTAGAAGATTCTAAAATCTTCGAGATGAGGGGAATCTTCATATAATCTAAGGGAATCTCATGAAACTAAGGGAATGTAGGGGAATCTTCGTAAAATCTTGGGAATCTAGCAGTCTTCATAACATCTAGAAGAATCTCATAAAATCTACGGGAATCTATGGAATCTTATAAAATCTAAGGGAATCTTCATAGAATTTGAGAGAATCTCATAAAATTTGAGGGATCTCATAAATTCTGAGGGAATCTATGGGAATCTCCGTAGAAATATTATAGAATCTAAGGGAATCTAAGGGATTCTCATAAAATCTAAGGGGCTCTACATAATATCCTGAGGAATTAAGGGAATCTTATAAAATCTAAGAGAATCTGAGTGAATCTTGAGGAATATTTATAGTATCTAAGGGAGCGCTTTGAAATCTAAGGGAATCTGAGAGAATCTTGGGAGAATCTATATAATATCTCCGAGGAAGAGTCCAGGAATAGAATCTCATAAAATCTAAGGAACATAAAAGGGGAATCACAAAGAGAGAATCTTCACTTAAAAATCTCCAAGAGAACCTAAGGGGGAATCTTTTAGCAGAATCTAAAAGGAATCATGCAGAAATATAAAAAGGAATCTCACGAGAATCATATAGGATCTAAGGAATCTACCTCAGCATGTGAGAATTACATAGATCTGGGTTCGGGATCACCTGCAAGACAACCCTCTATGAGGACCCTTGGATCAAGAAGGCAAATCCTAGCAAAGTGTCAAGATTTTACAGGGCAGGAGAAAGAAAAGAAGGGAAACAAGCGAAACTCAAAAGACAATACTTAGGAATAAAACCATGAATATCCAGGTTAGAGTACGAAGACTCGTCAAGCGGAGAATGAAATGAAACAATACTAAATCTCATCTAAAAACTTCGGAATCTATCTCTCTTACGTATAATAATATAAGTACCAATGAAGCCATGGAAATACGGAAATGATAGATGGCCGGATCACCGGTCACCAACTCTTTCCGGATCGCCTTCGACCGGGAATAGATAGATGGAAAATCTGGAGTCGCAGCTCACGGATCATGTGCGCTGATTTAAAGAAGGGAATCTTGAAGATGCCATCATTAGTGCACGGAATCTCGCTAAATTAGGGCGGGTACCAGGACACGTATTTTAATGTATGCGGCTCTCTTCTTTGATGCGGGCATGGACTTCACGCATGGTCTTGTGAGGCATGTTGCTACACGATGCTTGGCTTTGGTCAATTGAAATACCCTACGGTCGGGAATAGTCTAGCGCACTTTGCCGCGGGACTAACTCCCATACCACCAAGAACAGATTGAGAGGGAAGCGAAACCTTTTCAATATCATCATATACTGTTGGCGAGGATGTGCCTGCGAGTGTCTTCTTTGGATTAGATCTTGCTGATCTGTTAGCATCAGCGGTATGTACTAATGGATGGTGATCGTCAATCGAAGCCCGGTGCGCCATGTCTTCAAAGGCGTGGAAGCCTGCGAGAATTATCTGGCATTCAATAAATATAGAGCAGTCTGATCAACATGCGGCGGCATTTTGGATTACAAAATAGATACAGGTGGTGTCGAGCAATTGAACATTGAAGAGCACTTTAAGTGCGCACAAAACCACCAGCGGCGATGATCGGCGGGTTGGGAAGGCGTGGCAACACGCTCCATAAATTGTGTGAGGCCCCGAACAGTACAGAAAGGAATTACGCCAACCACGTTGATTCGGGAATGTAGATTCAATTCGAGTTTGATCTCCTTCCTGCCATACATTGGGCGCACAAATGTATGGATCCTGAATCTGTAGATATATGGTGAGGGTCAATCGGCGTGACCAGCGAGCCTTGGTCAAAGAAAAATGCCAATCCAGTGAGATTGGCCGGCGTGGAAGTGCTCCCAATGACACATCACCAGTGTTGTGCGAGGAGACATCATTGGATTTCTTTGAGCTTGATCGGAGGTTCTGCCGAAGGAAATTCGGCATCAGGTTTGGCCTTAACATTCCAGTCAGAACATGGGAAGAATGTTGATAGGAGGAACATTCAATAGGGGCGGATCTCAATATCAAGATAGGCCGCAGAAGGCTGTTATAAAGGTCTTTATAAATATATCACGTACAAGCGGATCTCATTCTTCATGCAAGTTCTTACATACTTGCTCCAACGTTTCTGCTATTCAGAGGTGCAAATGGTGAGCAAGTTCAGGCATGTACTCCACCTTAAAGGCATTGACCCTTGGCTGGTCATGAAGATATTTGTTCTCAGGCTGTAATAGCCATTTGGCATTTGGGTCAGCTAGGCACGGTGTGGAACGTCATCGAACTTTTTATGTGTGTCAGTCAAATAGAAGTCATGCATAACATACGGCAATGGTTGAACCAGTCGAAAAATAAAGAATTCAGCATCTTCACAAGGAATGAGTTGAAAAGAAGGCCTTTGTCTTCAATTGAGAGATCAGACCAGATGGTGATGAGATCTTTACTGGTGACAAAATCGTGAAGGGTGTTGTTAGCAGAGAATCACTTGAGCATAAAAAAATATCTTCTATAAAGCACATAATCCAGATAGATCTGGGTTTTGGAAACTCACCTGGAATGTGGACAGCTAAGGAAATGTAAGCATGGAATAAATTACTACTCTTATATTTTAGTGTAGCCAAAATAACTTTGGCTAAACTACCCTCAAATTGGAGCTTGATGTTTCTAGCACTTGGCTAAACTAGATGATTTTTCTCCATCACCGTTTCTTGGCTTTGGCTAAACTTCTAAAATATGGGAAGGCAAATGCTAGCCATCACATTAAAACAATTTTAAAAAGTCCAAGCTTTTGGACAAGGACATTGAATTTATATGATTTAATATATGGACAAAGTAAGCGTCAATCAACATAATGTGGCATAATTGGCGAAATTAGGTCATTGTTATAACCTCCTTGATATAAAGAAGCAACAAAAGAACCCATGAAACATACATGAACACGTTCCCAAAACTAAAAGGAAAAGGAAGTACATTGTTCCCTCTAGATATGATCAGCTACGTGAATGTGCTTCATATCTAGAATAAGAAATTAAAAACAAAAAATTGAACCTATTTGGCCGAGTTTCTTAAATTTCCTCTTTATATCTTGGTGTCAAACATGTAAGCTAACCCATCACTTTTTTTCAAGCCCCATCTTTCTTAGGTTTGGCTAATCGTGTTCTAAGCGGGATTGTGGGGTGGAGGTTTGGCTATTCAGCCTAAATTCCGGCTTGAGAGCCAAAAAAAATTAATTTCAAAATTTTATTTTTTTGGCCTTTTTCATTTAGTTGTATTTTTCTTGGGAAAAAAGCTACAAAGTAGCCATTTGGCTAAAGTTGTGATTATTTTATTCCATGGATAAGTCTCATGCTGATTATGAGCTTCATCCGGTACATTCGAGATGAAGCACCACTTCCACAAAGCTAGTGAACCATATCACAGATTTATTGTCTTTCAGTAGGAAAGTTGAAAGTTCTTGATCTGAGTGAGTAGCATGGAAAGGTGAAGGGGCGTGAGTGAGACACAACGACTGCGGACTAACTTAGTTACGTATCATCTATACGTTTCTGAGCCTCGTGGTACAGGTTTAAGGCCGTGACCTGTGTCTATCTTTATGCTTGGCCCTTCAAAGCAAATCGGAGATTTCTCCTTCGTGATGGCATGTTTGTTGGCGGGTTGCACTCATTTGCAAGCCATTAACCAAAGTCACGAGTCTTCGACGAGCTTGTCTTTTCATGATCCCGAGCTAGAGTTTGCATTGATAGTGGCTTGCAATTGAGCTTGCTAGTCTTCGGTGTAATACGTGTTTCTTGCTCGTTCTTGCTTGAAACCTCATGGTTCGGTAAAACATTATGCTTACTTTGAGCTTGCTTCAGTCCCCGAACCGGTGTTGGTGATGCGAAGATCTGCGTAGCAAGCGTAGTGGAATCCGGTATTATTTGATTCCATTGACTAGAGATATTCTTTGAGATTCTGTGAAGTTTGAGCATGCAAAGAGGTAAAGATAGTTGTTGCTTGAACTATGTAGGTGGAATTTTGAGACTTGCAGAGAAATAGAGGCATCGGCATGGGATTGGTGAGGAAGGAACATTGATAGCGGGGAGTGTGAAGCGTGGTTCTTCTTTGCGTGGCAATTTGTTGAGCATCAAGGTGGGCGTGGGGTTTGCTAAGGATTCCCCGATGAGAGGATGGCCGAAGTGTATTAGACGGAAGCGAGTGCCTCAAGGTAATACGTGGAGGCGGCGGGTTAAGAACTGCGGATGATAATGGCTTAAGTGAGCACCCATAGCGATTCAATTTGGAGTCAGGAAGATTGGCTTAGCCGACTTCATGAAGAAGATCTTTGGAACAAAGATTTAGGGCCAATCAACAAAACTTATACTGGAATGGATGGCAGCAATGGGCTGTATTGGAAAAAAATGTTTTATTTGATGAAACTAGTAGTAATTTCTTGATGGAGTATCAGTAGAACTCACCTCCACAAGAAATTTGTACAAGGATTAGAAAGTAGAATCGAGGCGATTGGCGATTGCGGATAAACGCATAAATTCGAAAAGCCTCACGGAACCAAATTCTTTAATTAAGTCAGAAACCAGCGAAAGTGAATCAAGGGTGTAGAATGAATTGGAATGAGCGGTCGATGAGGCGTCGTAGTGATGTCACAGACAACTGATTTGTACGATCTTGGGTGTGAAGTGAGTGTAATTAAGAGGGCAACTCGAGAATCCATGAGTTTAAAAAGAAAGGAGATGGCGGCGGCGGTCGAGAAGCGGTACAGCGACTAGATTTCTTGGCCGAGATGCTAGAGATCTCCGCGATTTTGCGTGATGAAGGTGGTGAATACAATGCGCGGGAATTGTCTCGAGTGGATTCGATATCCCGGTTGATAGGCATCAACTTATAAAGATGAAGAACCACGACATCTCTATGGATGGAAATTTTGGTACATAAATTCGGCGGAATACTTGAGATCCAATGTCGGTATCGGGATGTCATCACGCACCTCATACTGACCACGAACGTAGTTTATATATGATCTTGTGGGCTTCGCGTTGCTCCAAACCAGGTAGCGAATTTTAGAGTGGGATTTTGTATGTAGGTGAGGCCCTTCGCGATTAAGTAAGGGCTATGCCTAATTCCACTAATGACTACTTCTCCTTTTTAATATAAGTAAGATGATATACTCAATCATGCATCTATGTGTCTTGACTTGTATACATTTGTGTTTGTGTAAGGTTTTGAAGAAAACTAAATGTGAGTGGGTAATGGAAGTCATCTAACTCGCAAGTTGAAACATACTTGGGTTTGGATCATGAAGAATTTGATAAGGGCCAACTTCCACTGGAAAAATTTTGTATACGGAATCATAAAGAAGAACTAAATCTTCTTCTGAAATATTTTTTGTTTTGATTTGTTTTGTCATGCGAGTTTTGGTACTTATTTGCCCAACAAGGAACTGCAGATAGGAATCTAAATTGAAGCTTATCTAATTCTTATGAGTGATGTGTATAGAAGCAAAGAGGATCATCGCGCTCTTAGCAAGTTGAAAGCGAAGAGATGGAAGAACGAACTCTGTAAGGCATTAAAGCTTCTTGGCCGCAAACCAGATTTTAAATGGCATCACGCCCACTGTAACTTGAAATCTTAGCAACTAGTGTTATAAACCTATAAAAAAAGTAGGTAATTTTTTCGCATGTCGGTTAAGGCGTCACAAAATTTCTTCAAAATGTCGATGGGCATCTTATTGGTACTTTTAGCAAGGCCATTGCCTTGTGGATAATAAGGAGTGCTCTTTTGATGATGAATATGCAAGTAGTCCATCAATTCTTTGATCGCCTGAGTAATGAAATGAACACCTCGGTCATTGGCAAGTTCCGTGGGGCATTCAAAGCGTGCATTGACATCTTGTGATGTTATCGAAGTGCGATTTCGCCCATAATTGTATAATCGAGTGAACAAGTAATGTAGCGAGCATACTGGGAGTGTCAGCGAGGGGTAAATCCATAAGGTCCAATAAAATCCATTCCCCATTTCTTTGAAGAACGCGGTAAGCCCGGAGTTAAGGGTAGAGCATCTGCGGGCCGTGGGTGAGTCCCATGCTGGCAGCGGACATCGCGATTGCGAGCATGAGCATAGGCATCTTTGAATATCATGCACCAGAAATAGCAAGCTAGAAGGATTTTTCTTACCGTGTTATCACCATTAAAATGTCCTCACCAAGACCTTCATGGGTTTGGCGAACAATCCTGCAGGACTTCAAGAGGAAGAACGCGACACATGAAGCCATATCCTTAGCTTGCAGCTTGTAAAAGATGTCCGGCGACCATGGTATAGTCTGCATAAAACTTCACGAAGAGGCCTCGCGGCGTAATGAAGCTTTCGGTGAGTGTGGGAACCTTCGGCGGTAATGCGCGGAGAAGATGTGTGATAGTCATAAGAACCAATGAAATTGGCGTGACTAAGAAAGAGTTGAGCATCAGGAAAAGTATCCGAAACACCGTGGGCGGGTCATCCAGTGTGGATCGTGAAAGATGATCGGGCCGACATGAGACTTGCCTGCTGTGAATGATTTCAAAAGAGAAACTCTTGGAGAAGTAGTACCCAGCGGGCAATCGTCCGTGGGGGTAGTCTTGTTGTCGAGATAGAAGCGAGCGATGATCAACAGAACGATTTTGCTACCCAATAAATAGTGCGTGAGGCTATTTGTACACGAAGATGAGTCCAAAATTACCTCACGTTACGGCCCAGAATAATTTTCTGGAAGAGGTTGAGTTCCACCTTGTATAAAACTATAAACAGGGATATATTGCAGAAAAGAAGCATTTTTTAATGACAAAAGCCGAAACATCAACATGGACATGAAATGGTTTGTCCCATTGAGGTGGAATAAAGACAGGAGCTTGAGTGAGTAGAACCTTTAATTTTTGAAACGTTGCATCCGCCTGGGGATTCCAAGCCCAAGAGGATTCATCACCCATGAGTGTATGAATGGAATCCGCAATGGCAGCAAGTCCAGGAGTGAAGGTTGCATAATAATTTACTTTGTCAAGGAATGAACGTGTTTCCTTTATGTTGATGGGTGCTTGAGCTTTGAGCACACAGTTGATTTTTGCAGGGTCTATGGTAATGCCATCTTTACTAACAATGTGACCAAGAAGAACGCCTAAGGTGACACAGAAAGTGCTCCGAATTCAAACTAATACCAGATTCATCATATTTTTGAAAAACCAACTCCAGTTTGTCGAGATGAGCATCTACGGAGCTGTAAGCAGAAAAGTCATATTGGGAATCTTGGAGAAAAGCATTTTCTTTCATATAGTCCTAAAAGACAGAAAGCATAATGCGTTGAAAAGTAGAAGGAGAGTTGGACAATCCGAAGGGCACCACTTTGTAGGCAAAAGTGCCCCACGGCATGGTGAATGTAGTTTTGAACTGATCTTCACTTTTAATAGAAATTTGATTGTAGCCAGAGAAACCATCCATGAAGGAGTACATCTCATGCCTGCGACTTCTTCAAGAACTTGATCTGTGAAGGGTAGCGGAAAATGATCTCGTTCCGTGGACATATTGAGCTTTTTGTAATCTATGCAAACACGTATTTTGCCATTATGCTTGAGAGCAATAATAATTGGGCTCACTCACTCAGAATGTTTGACCTCATAAATAAGTCCAGCAGCCAAAAGCTTATCAATTTTTGCTTTGACGTGGTCATGATAATTGGGGTTGAGCCTATACTATCGTTGCTAGATGGGGTGTGCATCTGGTTTGGTAGGAATGGTGAGTTCCCCCAATTCTTTTTTAATACCTCGTAAATCTTTGTAGCTCCACGCAAAGATGTGTTTGAATTTCTGGAAGAGACTGAGGGCACGAGCTTTATAAGTGGTGGGGAGGGCAGCCAACTGGATTGGTTGATTGTCTCCTAAATCAATAACTTCAACTTCCGGAGTTTGGATATGCGGAATGACTTCCGTGTCAGTGATCATATAAGCAGGAAGTTGGAATACCACGGGTGGTTTAGCACTCTGAGTAGAGAAAAATAGGGGTTGTTGAGTGGCATCAATTAAGGGTTGCTTCATGACAGCAGCAACTTCAACAATGCCGGTAAGAATGTCATCATCGTTGGGAATGTCAACACGCTGAATATGATTGCAAGGCGCAAGATAAGGATCAAGCAAGGAAGCCACAACCTGGTCTTGATCAAGGCACAAATGTCGCCCAAGGATCAACATACTGGGGTGGGGAGGACAAGGTAAAACCAGCTGTGAGGGCTTGGGGCAGTAGGCTGGCTGGAAGTCCTCGAGTCACTATCAGTGATGCCACTGGGTGTGCTAGAGAGCCACGTGCCCCTCGATGACCTCCGCATCCGTGCCCAACACTCCCCAACTTGTACACTTAGAGTTACCTCTAATCTCTAGATAACATGGCCTAGCATTTTTCTACTATAGTACTTCCAAACTATGGAATTTTATAAATATAAGAAGTTCTGCATCCGCAAGGAGTTGTTCTTAACCCACAATCAGTTGTATATACTCCAGTTTTGAGATCACCCCATCTTTGATATGTAGAATAGGAATAGCGACTTGAGAATGCGGCGTGAACATATGGCCATTAGCAAGGCAGTGTTATAAAGAGACGCGATAGAGTTGAGTTATGCCCAATTGTCTCGAAGTTTATCTGTGATGAGGTTGGCAACACTACACTCCTGTCGCACATATTGATTAATTTGTTGATTCCCAACAATAGCATGGACGATGGGTGTAGAAGTGGTGACATTACCGATACTTGTGGTGATTGACGGCTGATTTCATAGAGTCACCAGAAACCAGGGAAACTAGTATAGTGGAGAGACTAAGGAGAATCTTGATTTTGTAAAGCTCTTCTTGTAGCTCCAAGGAACATGAGCAAAGGATCGGCGAGGATCTAATGGAGTGCGGAGTGCACGAGGGCGTGTGAGAAACTTCCTTTAGAGTTCCGCCCGATGTAATGTTGGGATCACGGTGAGTCGTGAGGGATCTTAGGCGTGAAGGCGCTTCTGATGCTGATGGCGTATGATGGTAGATATTGGGAGAAGCGTCGCGTTTATACTTGAGACCATGGGAGCCGCTTGGAAGTAGATCTTGAATTGTGCATTCCCGAGACACGGCATAAATGGTGAAGCGACTACTCATAAGCGTCTAAACTGGTTTTGCCCGATTGGTTAAGGGCATGTCGGTTAAAGGAGCGTCCACGGTTGGCAATTGCTCGGAAGCGGGGCTGAGTTAGTCTTCATGGGGCAAGTATGACCGGAATACGTTAGACGGTAGGTCATGACTTGGTTTGTGATGCTTTCGAGAGGGCGACATAGTTCTAGTCAGGAGAAGATTATGAACCATGGGGAACCCGTAGGTAGATCTTGAGTGTGCATTCCCGAGACACGGCATAAATGGGTAGGCGACTACTCATAAGCGTCTGACGGTTTTGCCAGTTGGTTAAGGAGCATATGTTAGGAAACACGTTACATCGTCCTTTGGCGGCTTGCATGACTTGAGAATACTTTGGTGAACACAGGCATATAAGGCATGAGCTTTGTCAGGATTCAGCGTCAAAATGGACCCAGCGTCTTGTTCCTCTTGAGGAATAGTATGAAGCGACAAAGCGGAGTTAAATTGATGTGCGTGAAGCGTAAGCGCCGTCGAGGGCATGTGCTGAGATGGCGGCATGAGACGGACCTACCTAATTGGATCGTTGAACCGGAGGATTCAAGGCTTGATAGATTTCTTCTTGAGCCTATTGATCAAGAGCTGCAGATAGAGATGCGTGTTGGGGTAGCTGTGTTGAGGTGCGAGGCCGGTTTTCTTCGGTCTGGTAGAGGCCATATTACCATTGACAACCCATAGTTGATGGCCGGTAGAGGCGGTGGCGGTTTGATTTGTTCCGGGAAGTTGTACTTGGACCTGAGGAAGTGGCAGGAAGGCTACGTCGATTGTTGGATAAACAGCAACAAGAAAAAATTAGTCGGTCACGGCAACAACGCAAGGTTTTCATCAAAAGGTACAAGGATGTGAGGAAGAAAAGAAGTGAGGCAATCCAGTATCTTAACATTCCTCAAGTATTTCTATTCTCAAAAAATGCGCTATTGTGTGAGTTTTTGTCAGAAAAACTATTACATTATAGTTTCTTATAATTTGTTTTCATTTACGTTTCATTTACATATATGTGAACTCATTTGCTGCTCTTTGTTTACTTGTTTGATATGCATAACAATGCATGTAGCCTTTCAGTTTATTTTGCTTAATATATTATATAGTAAGCAAGGTTTATGAACCATGTGCACAAACTCTTGGGTGTTGATTTCATGTATAACTACCATTGACATTAATTAACATAACCTGGTAGGTCAACACATTTAAAATTAAATCCCCTTAAAGCCCCTTGGTTTGGGTGCATATTTCACACGGGGTGACTCCGAACGCTTGAGTATTTGGATAGGCATATTCCACCTTATTCCTTAATCTGCAAATGCGTAAAGTTCCTCGTTTGTAGGTATGCAAGTACAAAATTTGCTATCTTGGCATAATAAGATTAAAAAATACTAAGATTTCAAAGCGGAATACTATATGGTATTGATTTCTATCGTGCAAAATACAATTAGCAGGGCTCAAAAGCCTTTAAATCACCCCGTGTCAGCAGATATGCACCCCAAACCAAAGGGGTTTAAAGAAATTTCTTTAAATAATGTTGAACAATAATTATGTTAGTAATAATCAATAATGAATATATGATGATTGTTAATGTCAATGGTTGTTATGTATTTGGGGGATTTAATTTTTATATATTTGGATGTTAATGGTTTGTGTTGCAAAATTTTGTATAGGACATAGGGAATAAAGTTACCATAAAGATAGAGCAGATTGATCCCATTATTACGAAAGTCATAAAGTTTACAACACAAAGAAAACCCCTCTGTTATTATATACATAATGTGACGCTTCGCTACAACTATTTCTCTTCCCAATGACACCATTGTTTTATCCAATCCATATGATTTTGGATGCTCCATCTCTCTAAGCTTAAGGGTAATGCATGATTCACCTTACGGTTCGATTAAAGTTCAAACCTACAATATAAATGTATTCTTGTGGCCTTGTTTGACTGATCTGCATGACATGGAAAAGTGGAATAATCAAAACTTTATTTATTAATGCATAAGAATCCGTTTATTGATTGAAGCTAAAGGCTGGCTACTATGAACAATCGGAAGCGAAATATCCAGAGTTGAAAGTAAGCGAGAGGGCCTAAACTTGGAATCTGCGGCAAATCATAGGAAGGAAACAAAAGGGGTTTTTGCAGCACTACATTGCTGAATCGAAACAATACGCCTTAAAAACATTATACTAGCGAAGAAACATTAAAACAAAATACCTTTGCTAGTAGGCAAAAACTCCATCGTGTGGTAGTAAAATCCCTTTCAGGCAATAAGAATCAGGACACACACACACATGCGCACACATGCACATGCACATGCACTTGCACTTGCACTTGCACTTGCATGCACAATACATGCATGCATATGAACATGCACATGCACATGCACATGCACACTTGCACAGTGTTCATGCACAAACACATCTGAGAGAAAAGACAACAACCCTCAGTTGTTCAACCATATGAAAATCAATGACCCATAAAGGGTGCACTCTAGAAATACTATTTAGTACACCTCATGAATACAACAACTGAAATCTAGAAAAACCATATGAAAAAAGTGTATAAAAATCTAAAAGTAACACAATTTATTATACTACTACATATTTATACGATATATGTACATAGTGTAAGGATGTAACATTAAATGTGCTATAAATTGATACTCTAACATATCTGCTGTACATATGTAATGAAAATGTATAGAATTAATCATTCCTTTTTACATGTATAGCTTTTTATGTCTGGAATACATAGTGTTCTTATATCTTGGATATATAAGGTTTTCCATCTACAAAACTTCTCAATTGCCAGCGCAACTTTGCAACATCGAGGTTGGGCTATATGGAACTTTCTGCGAGAGGAGGAATTCAGATCTGAGGATATTGGTATTACAGAATGTTTGGGCCACCTAAAACCAAGTTGCATAAGAGCCCGAAGGCCGTTTTGTTGTATACGGGCGCAGAACCATGAGAATTTCAGGAAGCGCTTCAATTCTCACAGTGAAGTTTCACATCAATTCGGTACGTAAATGTGACATATGTGCTGGTACTACACCTGATGGAATTTGTTAGGCATAAAAGCATACATTTTGTAATGTTAGCACTCTTTGAAGAGAGATGATTTGTCAAAAGGAAGAAGGGGAAGGATGGGACAATTTGAAGTGCATTAAAGAGGATTGTAAAAAATGTGGCAAACAAGAGATTGCCTTATGTCCAAAAGGGACCGATAAGAATAATGAAGATGATGTTAAATAGCAGGCTTACTGTTATATGGATGAAAAGTCAAGGAAGGGCACTTCTAGAAGACTAAGATTGGTGGAGAAGCAAACAAATGCTCTTTTCATGCTATCGGCTATGTTTGAGCACATGAAAAAGTTTGTGCATCACAACTTTGCAGCTCATTGGCAGAGCAAGGAATTTAGGAGAAGCATTCAGGCTCTAATGATTTTGTGATATCAGCAGTAGACTTTGCAAAAAACTAAACTTTGCAACCCTTCAAGGAAGTGCAGTCTGAACAATGGAATGCAAACTAGATCGCTCTTTTGGTACACATGACTCTCTTCATGGTAAATAGTAAGTTGCAAAAGACTGTTTACTTATATATTTCTGACGGTAGAAGCCATGACACACATTTTCCATAGCATGCATTTCAACTTCATCTCCAATGGTTGAAAGAGAATTGTGGATCTCACATATGGTATCATCTCGTGTGGTCGGATAGTTGTGCTGCTTAATTTAAATCTAGAAGATCATTCTATTCATTTGCAGGTACCATTGTTAGCATCACATTCATACAATGGAGTTTCTCTGGATCAGAGCACGGAAAGGGGGAACAGGATGGATAGGCTGCCAAGGCCAAGCAACTCATGGCCAGTGAGCAAAGAAGAAAGCATGGGATCGAAATAAAGGTTGCTCATGATGCTTGTGTTGTTTTGAGAAACAAGAAACCTCAAGTTCGGAGAGTGTATTGGGAAGTGAAGATAGATAGATAATATTTTAACGTCACGCCACTAGGCAGCATCCAACTGGACATGTGACCACACACCACACTACATTGCTTGGTTGGGCCCTGCCCCCAACTACTTTACATTGCGTCTGTGGGTTTTGACACCCAACAGTTCAGAGTGCGATTCTGGGCGGTCTCGAACTCGAGACCTATAGTTGCTAGACCTAGTGTGTTACCACTAGACTAAACGCCCAGACGAAGGAGTATGAGATTAACAGGTCAAAGCCATATGATGTGCAACCCCTTCCTAGTGTCCAAAGCTGGCATTGTGTATCTTTCATAAGTCCAGAAGACCCAAACTTATTGATGGTTAGACCATTATCTTGTTTTTGCAATGCCTTCATAAACTTCAAATGACAGGCATGCGAGTCTATTCAACACTGTGGAAAGTGGACATTGAAGAAGCTAGACCCATGTGCACATGTTGAAGGTGCAGAATTGGATCAGAAACTGCAATGTTTGCAAATGAGGTAGTGGAGATACATGATGTCATACAGTTTGGTGATAATTTTGCTTCTTTTGCTTGTGCCATACAATGTTCTTGCTTGCACAAGAGAGAAGCATGTGTTGGATCGAAATGTCATTGATGCTTACAAAAATGAGCATCATGCATGTGATACAGTCATATCAGTTTATTATTATTTGAAATTGCCAGAATGTCATAACGAATATAAGTTTTTGGAGGATAGAGAAGTACTGGTCTCAGTGGAGTCTGTTATTGGAGCTAATTCCCCTTGAAGCAGATAATTCACAGGATTAAAGGTGCTAGTGCAGCTTTTGCATTATTTGATGATGTGCATGAGATGTTGTAGGAAGTCTATCTGAAATGGTGGATGCCTTGATTAGATGAACCTTTGAATTTGCATAGGTTTGTAGTATGTTACATCTTCTTTTTTATTTATTTTAAGATGGGGTTGGGAACCATACCAAAGAACGCCGCATGTTACGCTGCATGCGGCGTTCCGTTTCAGTTTACATTTCCTCTTGCAGGATGATGATTGCTGGCATTCAATGTCGATTTTGAATTCTGTAATAGGAGAAGCGAGGATCTTTGGTTGCGGCATTCAATATGATTTTAGAGCAACCTTACGGTAGAGTCCAGAGGCATAGCCCAAAAAAATGGCTGATGAGATATATACCACCTCTACCAATATGTGGTATTCTCTTATGATTCTTATTTGGGCTTCCGTTCTCACTCACAACTGAAAGAATTTTATGTTTGCACAGGTTAAGGTGGAGGTTAGGCATTTTGAAATTCTTCCGAGGCGCAGCAGAGGTGTCCAAAATGATTATTAGAATCAGCCTTTGGTAATAGTTGTTAAGGCCATTTGATCCTCTCAGATTTTTGCAAATGGGTTCCTCTCAAATCTTCAAGAAGACTCTTGCCGTATCTATGGTGGTTGTTTTCTTATTCCTTTGTTGCCCAGGCCGTCAGACCCATGGCTACCAGATTAGACATGGAGGTCGATAATCTTTCCTTTGCAAGCAGCAACAGGTTATGGATTTGGGCAAAACTCTTAGCTCTGTTACATGCTAGCCGGTCCTTTGTTTGCTGCCTAAAATACCCAATGTAGTGCCAAAAGCGGACCCTTAAAGTTTTGTGAGCAGGGGCCAAATAGGTAATTGCCACTTACCTAGCTAGAATTTCTAATGAAAATTTGCCATGCTATTATAGGGTGTTTTTGTGCGATAGGAATGATATTTGATATTTCGAACTGATGGCTTCCAACACTACAAGAGGATAAGCCTTTTGCGTCATTTTAATATCACTTGAAATCTAAAAACTATCGTGTGATATTAATAATGCTATTCAAGGCATGGTGATCCTATCAATGACGAAAATTTTAGCACCCATAATATCATTCATAGTATCCCAAATACTGTCACAAATAATACTAGGACCCACAAGTGATACTATAGTTGTTGCTAGTAGCATCATAGGTAATAGCACATTTTATATCAATTTTATTACCAATAATTACTATAGTTTGGGTAATGACCATACAAGTGTTACTAGTATGGCAATCATAGTATCAGTTATAGCATCATCTTTTATATCACACATATAATGGCAATAGTTATATCAGTACTCATCGATGACACTATGTATGCTGCTACTAGCATCACGGATATTATCACAAGTTATATCATTCTTAATGACAATAATTCTTCCATTTATAAAATGAATATACAAGTGTTCTAGCTTACATCAAGTATAGTACCGCCTATAATATCATCTAATTCATTAATGTTTATGCCATTATTTACAAAATGATACTATAGATGTTTCAATTAGAGACATCTATTACATTATTATTTTTGTCAATGTAGTATCACATATTGATTGGTATTTGTGTCATTGTCTCTTGGTATAGCATCGATTTCCATGTCCCCCATTTTATAGCATCACAAGAAAATTCAGTTGCATAGGCAAAGCACAAAAAATAATATCATTAGCATGTTGAGAAGCCACAAATTCTGTCTTGTCTCTAATATATTCTTGTAGTATTATTTCGTATTTTATCACACCATCTAGGTTTTGTAGTTTATTTACTCGTAGAATTTGCAAGTGGGGCATGGGACATTTGGCATTTCAAATGTCAGTAAATTTTCCAAAGAACAAGACAGCAGGTGCAATACAAATACAAAATTAAATGTTGCAGAAAAGATTTTGGCAAATTGCTAAGGTATGAGGTTTATGGCATCCTAATATGCTTGCAAAATAAAGAAGCATCTACATTTATCATTAATTAAGGGAAGGTGCCCATGAAGCACACTTAAGGGCAAAATCTTTATTAAGATGGATTCAAACAATTTTAACATCATATTTTAGTCGATTTTGGGAACTTAGCTTCATAACACAAAATTTGACATATTTTAATAAATTTCAAGTCCTATATGAAGCTTCCAATCCTTATTGTTATTTTGATCGCATTAGACAATATGTGATCTTCAATAGCCCACCAAATTTTACACCCATATATATTGGGCCACAAATGCCCCAAAAGTTGAGACAATGGAAAAACAAAAAGGTGATAAAGAGGAGAAAAGTAGGTGTCTAAGGGACTACATAGGTAGGAAAAAAAATGGACGTTTAAAGGGAAGTGTGAAGGAAGGACACCCTCCCCTATTGTAAAAAGTGCATGAGCTTAATTATAAGGCAAGGCATGTTGCCACTTGTGCTCATATTTGCTAGAATATCTTTTGTACCCGATTTCAAAGTGCCTATTCTATTCTTAAGTTATTTTTCATTTACGGCAAGGGAATAGATGGCATCTATGCATGTACATTTTGCCATATTTTACATTGCTGCGACTTGTTGCCTTGCATTGGTCGGAACTTCCGCATTGGTCGCCCTTTTTCAACATTTCTTCAAGCTTGTTGTTTGAAAATATAGTGGCCGTCCTATGGCGTTTTTTGCCGATTGTTTGTGAAATGGTTGGCTCTGGGACTATTCTTAAGCAGGTGTTTTTGACTTCCTTTGTTTTGTAGGATCACGGAACCAAGAGATGGGAGCGGCCCGGTGACCAATGGTGGGGATCTTGGTTCTTTCTTCTGAGGTTCAGGTTAGTGACGAATTTATCATAAAAAATGACAACCCTAATATTTAAGGTCTCTAGATGTTTTACATTTCCATTTTGACGTTGAGGTTTTGGTCTTTTTGCATAGCAGCCACTTGATACAATCGTCATGTTCTACAACCACCATAGTATACTTGCTATTGTTATCCTTCTTGCTTTCAACAGTTTTTCAAGCATTGATTTGCTCTTGTTTCTAGTGGTGCATTGGCTACTTTAAGAGCAGTAGGTTCCGCATAACAAAGCTTGATGGTATTGTTTATGGAAAAAGAACATTGAGGATAACTTGCTTTATTACATCTTCATGTTTTAGCTCTGCCATCTCACATGCTAGCCATTTCTAAAATGTCTATCAAGTTTTGGTGCTGTCATATTCACAAAGCTTTGGATATAAGAAATTTAAAATGGATGGAATATTCCAATATCAACGCGGTTAAGGTTTCCCTTTCTATATACATTAAACTGTTTCAAATTAAAAGCACTTATGATTTTTGAACTTGAACATACACCAGACCAAAATTTTGTACATTGATCAAATTTGATAGCAAGAACTTTGATATTTTAATCTTAATAAAATACGTTTTGAAAACTAACTTATACCCCTCTTGCTTACATCATCTACATGATACTTGAGTGTCAGACTCCCAATTTAAAATGGTGAAAAGACTTCTTCACTGGAGCATGAAGATGACTTCAGTTTTAGAGGAAATGAAGGCGTTGGTAGAAAAATACAGATGAGTTGGTTCAACTTTCTAGTTTTGTACAACTCTATAAAAGGTGTAACTTATACATCATTTTCTGATCAAAATGCAGGACTTTTGGAAAAGCTCTTCATTCGAGGCTTCTTCTCGAACAAGTTCGTTGAAGCATTATAATAATATGTTAAATCATTTTATGACTCTGCTTTGAGCCTTTTGACTACATTTCAGGTCTTGATTTCTTGCAAGAATTTTGAGTTTACCATTGTACTTGAATGTTGTGAACAGGAAATAACATTATTCATTTAGTGGGCTTGCAGCTAGACTCTTTAATCCTATGTTCACTTTCTGTTTATCTATTGTACTTATGAAATATCTACAAACAGTGGTGGTTCTTCAGGCTTGTTTGGGACTCGCCTCTAGAGGAACTGGCTAAAAATAAAAAATCAAAATAAGAAAATTTAATAATTTCATGAAACAATCACACAATCATACTATTAGAAATTTCCAACTGATAATATATGTGATATCATAAAAAAGATTGTACATAAGACTATAAATTTGACACAATAAATTTCTACTTATGTACACATGATGTAAATTGTAACGTTGTATGTGCCATAGGCAATTTAAATGAAAAGACGTTATTATGACTCTATGAATGGTATACTTGCTAATCCTATACTTGGTATTATGTTTGACACTATATGCCATAATTTTTGGGCCTATTGATGACAATATAGTTGATACCAGTCATGTTCATATTTTGACATTATAGATGACCCTAAATGTGGTACTATATTTGACACTATTGATGACCCTCACATGATACTATATGTGGCGCTGTTGATGACAATATAGTCATACTAGTAATGTTCATATTTTAACATTATAGATGACCCTAAACGTGGTACTATATTTGACACTATTAATGACCCTCCACATGATACTATATGGGGACTATTGATGACAATATAGTTGATGCTAGCCATGGTACATATGTTGACACTATAGATGACATAGTTCTAGCAATATAGTGATATTAATGATGATATACGAGTGGTGTTATAGGTGATACTACTATGTCAAGTTGAATGACACAAACAATGATATTATTGTGGATGCTACAAATGATGTCATGAGTGACGATATCATTGATGCTATTTTATCAACGGGTTTAGTCACTCATTGTATCATTTTCAAGAAAATCTCAAAACATGATTTTAAGTATATAAATGATGAAACTAGTGGCTTAAATTGCCAATTCTCTTGTAGTGCAAAAAGATTAATAGCTCTTTATTCTATGTGCAGGTAGTATGTAGGAAAGGATGTGGCATAGCTATGTAAGGAAGGATACGGCATAGCTATGTAAGGAAGGATGCGGCATAACTATATTCTTCACTTATCGCTTGAGCATGCTATGACCACTATATTACCAAGCCTAACCAAACCAAACATCACGTCTAAAGGAATTAGGCCCCGCTGACTGCATAAAATGGTTTGAGAAGCTATCTCTTTGCATGAAGTTTTGACTCTGATTTTTGCAAAGAGCTTGTAGTGATTATGGCGATGCAGCTGTTTCAACAATACGCTCAAACTTCAGGTATGACTGCTAACTTTCTGCCACTCTGTTATTCGATGCTTCAAATTCTTTTTTTTTTTATTGATAAAAGGACAGTCTGGCCTTTGGAGGAGATAAAGGATGCACTCCTGCTGTCCTTATGCTATACTCATTGAAAATGCTACTGAAAATAATAGAAAATGATCTTTAGATTTAGAAATATTTGCATGCATATATGGTAACACGAATAAGTGTAAGCATTAGATTGACGAGTGAATGAAGCAAAGGCTGAAGAATTAAAGAAATAATTCTTATCTTAGAGTACTAACCAAAGTTTATGCAACATGAGCTTGCATCCATGTACTCTGTTGCTTATAATTGTGCACATTTTTATGCATGTATGATCATTTACCTTGAGTGTGAAGAGTTCCCATCTTTGGTTTAGTGGGTAAACTTACTTCTGACTGCATAGAAGGAAGCAGGATATCCAAGTCGCTAAACTTAACTTTTTCTGGTCACACAGGGAATGGTATAATGAAGTAGGATATGCAAGTACACAATTTATTCTTACACTATATTGTTGCTCTATTTGATTTGCTTAATATGCATCCAATATAACCAAGCAGGCTTGCTTGGTTTTCTCCATGGTATTCTTCCTGCCTCTGTGCTATGTTGAATTTTTTTTCGTGAAATGCTTCCATTTTCTTACAGACAGGCACTGGGTCTATGTGCAGGTCATCATGTGTGCTTTGAGTTTTCATGGCTTCAAGATGATGGTTCTAAGATGCTTAACGTTTTCAGAGGTTCAATAGTACGGTTCTAAACTCCTCTCCTCTAGCTTTGCTTATTATTGCAAACTAAATATAACATTGCATGAAAATATCAATTATTGCTCATCTTGAGGTTTTCCTCAATGTGTTAGAATAAATTGTCAAAGCTTATATATGGCTCAACTTTTTGTTCATTTTACAAATTGCCATTGTAGAGCAACAAATCAAATTCTTCCAAACTACCTTTTTATAGTTGTATGGTGTTGGTCTTTCCAATTGCATCTGATTAATATAGACATCTATTGACATACAACCATGTGGCAGGTGGCATTAGATTCTGGATGGGTTACTGGAAACAATTCAAAAGTCTACTAGATGAATACCCATGTAAAGTTATGAAGAAGGTACTACTAAATATGCTTTTTCTATAAACACTATAGAGTGCACAATAATTTATAGTGGCAAAGGTTTTCGTGGCCCTATATCCAGAGATTCCAGAGATCAAATTAACAAGACAGTGTTTGATACATAGGATATATCCTTTCCAGTGGTAGAAATTGCATGCTACACAAGCAATGGAGGAAAAATCTGTAATGCACATGGAGTCTAAAGTCATTGTCAAACATTTGTATTTTTATACTAAGCAATTTAACGGCTTGAATCATTTCTATTGCATTATTAGAATGAATTGTAAGAAGAATTTTATACTTGCACTATGCTCACTGCTATTGCAATGTCTCTTGCCAAAACAATTGATGAAAAATGCACCATTTATATGATGCTTTTGAAAAAATATTAGTTCATTTTTGTCGAACTTGCCAATACGTTTGGCAGGAGAACCAGCTTCGGCATGTCTGGACAACAATTAATAGTGTAATAACAAAATTGAAGATATTTATGTACACGTTCAATTATATGCCTTTCTATATGCAATTTCAAAGGTTTTATGAATATCCCTTTTTTTTTTTTTCCTTTTTGCAAAACAAAAAGCCTTAGGAATCCAAATATTATTGCCGACACTAACTCATTATATGATCAAATTCAATAAGCTCATGATAGCTTCCTTATGCAATCAATTTTGAGAGTACCTCAGTTTGCTGAATGTCATTTTAAATACGATACTATCTCAATTTGCTGAATGTCATCTCGATGCAATCAAATACGACACTACCTCAATTTGTTGAACATCATGTAGTCTAGGCCTATAGAACACTACCTCAATTTGTTGAACATCATGTAGTCTATCATTTAAAAGTTACTAATCCCACATTATAGATCATCTCTGAAGTCCTCAAACACTATCTTGACATTTTTTAAGGAAGAGAACACACATACATAGTGAGGCTTGCCCCTATATACTTCCCCAACTAAATGTAACCAATGCGTTTTGTAACACAAAATTTACCGTTGCCCCTCACCTACGTTTACAACTAAATATATAAATCACATATGAATATGTGCTAGCAAACTTATAGAACCCCTTTTGCTCCCTCCCATTTCTTTTGTGGACTCGAGGATCTTACAAGGATGTTAATGTAGTTCATCTCTCTCCCTCTTTCCCTTCTATATATCTATTAATGCATGTGCACGCACAAATAATGCACTTGCGCATCTTGATTTAGCATTTCATCTTTGAGCACGACTGCATCTATTGGCATTTTATTTCACATACAAACTTCAAGAATCGCGAGTGGTTTTTTTGGACGATTTGTTATTAATCATTGATAGTCTGCAAATGCCTCCATCTAATTGTTATCCATTCCACGTGTCCATTGCAATATCCAACCTCCTTAAAGCCTTCGCATTTGACACTGAAACTTACACCTATGGACAAGATTACATTTATAATTTTTGTTCCTCATTACTTTAACCCATTCCACACGTCCATAACAAATGCCTGGCGTCGCCGAGCACACGTTTCTAGTTTTTATTTATGTACTGGATATATGAAAATCAATTTCCATTCACTGTGTGAACTATCTTGTTTGTAAAAAAATTACAAGAAACACGTTGAACTTCAAATTGAAGACACAATAGTGCAAAAGGTACACAATTATAATTCTAAAGTAAAAGGTACGTTGTACATAATTAATAACTTAAGGAGCAGGCCTGATCACTATGTCATCTGGGACTTGGTATCTCATTACTATTTCATCATGTCAACCTTTCTCCCAACGGTTTTGAGGGTTTACATGTGCTTCAGCAATACCCTTGCTATTGGACATTCTCTAGCTATTGGAAGGCGGCCCCCCCTATTGGATATTCATGTACTTTTGGTACTCGTGGTCTCCCCCAATGAGTATGTAATAAACCTTGGACTGCAAGTAGATTTAGCAAATTGTCTCGGGTATCTGAATTATTCACTCTCTCAGTCACTTCCCAAAGCCCAGGAAGCATAGTATTGGACCTTGGATCAATCCTCATGAGCAACATATTGAGAATTTAAATTTGTTTCTTCTATATCAGTTGATTGAAGATCTACTTCAACTGGTTGAACAATTTGACACTTCTTTTGTAAATTATTCCTTACATCTACAAAGCATACACCATTATTAGTATATTATGTGAAAGCATAATTGTATTGCATAAGTTAGATACATATTACATACATGAAGATGTGTCCGTGTCCTCGACTTTTTTACTATATGATGTACTAGCATACTCATCGTCATCCTGTACCCAACATTCTCACCTTCACTAGATTCTTCTAATATTGTAGATCTCTTCACTGTGATGCTAGGCTTGTTAACTAGTAGGCAACCTCTACTGCAAAATCTCCATAAACTATCAATGTCTTCACCATATTGAGACTTTATACCTTGAATTACTATGTCATGGTATGCATGAGGGGTATCAAATTGATGCTTTTGAATATCTCTGGTAAGTCATTTGCATTCTTCAAGCCTATAAACCAGTCAAATAGCCAATATAAATCTTTGTCTTCACCAGCTAGCCTAGGATGCCAACATGGTATGCAACAATAGCATTTCTCGTTGAAGATACATTTGAAAGGAAGGTCAGTTATCATAAGACATCTATTTCCATATGTACTCAAGGAGTGGAATATCCAAAGGGTAAAGATATAAATCATGCCCATGATTGACCTCTAAAGAGAGGGACCAACATCTACTGCTACCATAGATGAACTTAAATTTTGATATACCTTGCTTATACAACTTGTCTACAATGGGGATACTGGACCCTGGTATCCCCCTTAAGAAAAATAGTAACAAAAGCACGACAGTGGCCAACAGCGACCAACTTCAAGCTTCCTCGATTTGCTCTGATCATTCCTCAAAAACATAGATTTGCTATTGAAATGGGTTTATATCACTTAGAACAGAATTTTGCATTCCATTTGGAGAAAGAAACTAAGATCACCAGGTCGAGGTCGTCAGACAGAAGGACGGAGTTTTCATGAGACAAGACTGGATTCTTACAGATAGATAGCCGAATTTCTATAGCAATAGGCCGGATTGAATGACCCAATCGACTATTCATGACAATTACAGGTTAAATCTACTAATTGACTCTAGCCGATGGATTCCACTTCCCGCTGCTTCAGAATCAGAAAAAGCAATCCAAATCTTCACAGAAGCAGAATTCCCACCTTTTCAAGTTCGCTTGCCAGATGGTCTGTCCCAGTCTGCCAGATGGTCTGTCCCAAATGGATGCATCTGCTACAGGCTTAATTCCGCATAAACTGGTCCCAATCCAGTAGCTGTTACTGCTTCCTAGTTCGTGGCTGCCCTTTGATGGTGGTGAGCCACCCGATTTAAATGTGCTCACTAAGCCATTTTCAGACTATTAATTTACTAAAATTTGCTTAAATTTTTAAAAGACCATCATCATGGCCCAAGGCCAGCTTGCTACATATTTACGACTTAGTTTTCTAGCTATTGAGGTAACTCAGAAGCAGATCAAAGCTACTGGGTTTGTTACATAAGATTTGAGCACGCACAAGTACATATACTGAAAAAATATGCTTACATATTTAGGAATTTGTTGTCCACTGATATAACAATAATGGAATTCAAAACAATAATTGCAGGAGAAGCCATTGAGGTGGTACTACCATTTTTTGCAGACTCTAAAACAAATATCACCAATGCATGATGGGCAAGGCCTTCAATTTGAACTGGGACCATAATTTAGTGGCATTTGCTAACAACAATGCCGGGTAAAAGCATGAAAGGGTGTCTATAAATGTAGCCCTTTTTGTACATATACATATGTACCGAATGCACATTTTTGGAATAACTGTCATCATGACCAGCTAGTAACTGCCATGATTAATGGCTATCCACTACTCTGAACCCGCAATTATCGGATTTTGAAATTCTTTCCCAAATTCTTTCTTGGTTTGCCTCTCGTTCACTATCCCGCCCCTGCCTTCTCTGCTTGAATTCCGATCACGAATTCTTCATCTAGCTATGGCCCCAAAACGCCCCCATGAGTGCTTGCTCATCACCACATTAAGCAAGATGCCGGTGCTTCCGGCGGGGAATTTTACCTCAAGGAGTTTACGTTTGGGTTCTGAGGTGATCCAAGCCAAAGACCTCCGTGATAAACATCACGAGGCCCACATACCCAACCTAGAGATGGTTATGAGCGAGGTATGGGGTGAAGCTCCAAAAAAAAGCAGACGCGAGGATTCAAGGAAGGGAGAATCCGGAACGCATGGAAAGATGATTTTTTAAATATTATGAATTGGTTTATGGCAAGAAACAGGTTACAAACCATTATATTTCAACCTATTTTGCGAGCATTTGCTCTTCACTTGAAGGGGCGGCTTGTTGATTGGATGGGCGTGGCTAGGACGCCAAAGATCTTGCCAAAACCCTCATTTCGGGCGTTCTGAGGACCCTACAACAGGTAAATCCTCAACTATCAAACAGACATCGTATTGCGTGAGAATATTAGAGCCCCCGGGTTATTCTAGATCAGATGTTGACACAATAAAGCGATTACTTAAGCATGGGTTGGAGGAGAAAACTAACCTATTGAATGAAGTAGAAGCCTTTGGAAGAAAAAGGAGGGATGCATTGAAGGTCATCAGTAGGATTGAGGGTAGAAAGGATATGCTATCCAGAAGATCCGCAGCAGATCTGCTAGAAAATAGATGAGACAAAAAGCAGAATTTGACAAATTGTCCCAGGATCCTGCTGGAAATCAAGTTATGTTCGGAGTGTTGAAGTACAAGTTGGAAGACTTGGTTATGAGTAGACATGATAAAGAACAGCACTCTTCTAAGCTAGAAATTGGTTTGCAGGAAGCAACTAAAGACATTGAAAGGCATGAAATCTCAATTGAACAAGCAAAGGAAAAACTTAATTGCATTGAATTGGTTCAGCAAAAAGGCATTCACAGATTTTGGATTTCATGGGGAGAGCAGGACCTATTGTTCTGCACCCGAGGCCCTACCCTGTAGGAGCTACTTCTATAGAGCAGTTCATCACATTCAGTTCATGTACCTGTTGTGGCCAAGGCTTTGGCAAAACTGGTTTGTTGCTGCTAGCTCCATGCGAGAGATGCTTATTGCCTCTTACGCTTGTGTTATCAGTCCATGAAAGACGCAATTGCATAAAAGGTTGCATCCGGGATGAGGGCATTGAATTCACTTGGTTTCCTACTTTGAAAGGTATGCATTGCTCTCAATTAATTTAAACTTATATTTCTCTTCATTCATATTTGTTATTGTAATCGCATAGTTCTACATGTATGGCTTTCGATTGCATTGCTATTCCTTGTACATGTATAACTTTCAAGTGTATGCGTCTAGAAGCGAGGTACATAGGCATATATTTGCTTGTTTATTGATGCTTTTATTTTTGAGCTTGACTTGCAGTTGTATCAGTTGTACATGTCTCTAATGGAGTCTACATCTGCAAATAGATGTACATGCATTTATCTTTAGAGTGCATCCGTAGATGGATTCATAAGTGTGCATTTTTACATATATGTGCTTTTTTTTTTGGCATAGATCTACATTCCCTAACCGGATACACGGGTACATCACGGTACATCTGGGTACATTGAGGTACCTCTATGTACATTGAGGAACATGTACATGTACATTTGGCTATAGTTAAATGTAGTTACGTTACATTTGGTACATTTTATATACATGAAATATACATGCTTGGCGAGAATGTACGGATATTTCTCATTAGTTCTGTTTTCATGTTCTTTTATGTCTATTGAAATTTAGATCATTTGTTTGTTTGCGCATGAGGTCGTTTCTATCCCGTAGCGGCTTTAATGGTCGATGTTCTTGAGCCATCTGCATCGACTCTCTTTACTGATTTTATTGAGCATAATAAGCAGACCGAATCAGTGGACCCTCAACCTTCCAGCTCGGATCACCAATGACATTTACAATTGCCGATGTAGAACCATACGCAACAGTGCCTCCTCGAACATGGCAAAGTGAAGTTGAGGAAATTGAGAGGATGGCACTTGAGAAAGCTAAAGCGTGGTGCGGTCGCGAGCCTTCAATGACTACTGCACCTGTAAACTCTTTCATCACCAAGTGCTAAATTAGTAATTGGAGAAGCTAAGAAAGATTCAACCATCTCAAAGATCATCTTGGGTCCCGCCTACGGACCTTCTACGTAAAAGCTACAAAGGGCACTGATCCGCATTTTTAACCCGGGAGATAGCGGTGAAGAGGAAGCTGAATTGGTAGTTGAGTCCACTCCAAAGAGGAGGCAAAAGAATGCTGGTGATGGCACTCCAAAAGGAAAAAAAAGGCAAAATCTCCAAAGAACAAAAAAATGTCCTCCGAAAAGAAAATCTCCAGGCAAAAAAGTGCCACCACCACCTAGAAAGAGGTATGTCCAAGATGAACTAATTTTGTTAAACATCTCAGATTTATGGTAATTAACCACATTTTTTTTGTACATAGGACACGATCCGCGGTAGTGAAGGAAGCTGATCCCTGATCCTTCCAGTCGGAACCGGAAGAGGATCTACAAGCAAATATTGATGTGATAACAAATAAGGTGCAGCAGTCCTCAGAAGATGCTGAAGCAGGTGATGAATTTACAAGGTGAGTAATATACAATTGATTACAATAGATATATTCTTTTGCTAATCTTTGTTGTTTCCTTATGCTTTAGTGAACCGACCGAAAAGGTTGGTTCCATTCACTCCTTATAGGGACCGTCCTCTCCTAAGCCCGCACCCTCTATCTTTCAAAGTGATGTTGACGAAGTTCTCACGGAAGTCGGACTTGACCTCTAAGATGGTAGATGTCTATGGGAGTTAGGCTAGCATTTCAACATATTTATGTTATTTCATTCCCTAAGTCACTCATCTTATGTATTAATATGTAATCTGGATTTGTGTGCAGGTACCTTTGTAGCAGTCTTCCATCTGATTGGAAACACAAGTTTTTTACGGTTCGACCGGACACCTTCCAGAATTTTGTGAATTCCCTCAAGAACAGGGGGGGCAGATGCACAGAACACAAACATAAAGGAAGGGCTGGATGGCATTTTGATTGCAAGATGCCAATACATATTTGTTCCAATTCTGCAAGGCCCAAATGTGGCATTGGCAATACTTGTGCTTGCTGGTCCACTGAAAAGCTCTTTTCCATCTATAGCTAGCCCAAGTATCTGACGATCCTCTGTCAAAGGCTATGTACCCGATGCTAAAGTGGTCCAGAAGTAAGTATGAGTTTCTGTTTTGTTTTTATGATTTGATTATTCTCATATTGCAATTTCTTATGCTTGATTTATTCTCACATTGCAATTTTGCAGGTTTCATAAGCTTGTGATCAATAACATGATGCTCGGATCCAACAGCTTAAACCATGGTAGGAAGAACTTTGATGCTCCTGTGTTCTGTCCTAAAATGCGAGAAACTAGTACCGACAAACCCTTGCATGTACATTGTGGCTTACATGCACAAATTCATAGATGCCGTGGTTGATGCACACCCAAGCTCCATTTTTGTAAGTAGAACATGTTATTTTCCCTATTAGTTATTTGTTGGTATAGTCCTCTAATACTTGTGCACCATGCGATGACACCCGTTGGTTCATCGATGCCTATGCCAAGTCACGGAGGGATCATCTAATGGAGGCATTAATTGTAGAAGGCGAGATGAATATACAAGCGGTTGTTCCTACACACGGGTAGATAGTCCCTTTGACTTGTTTGTAAATTACAGTTTTGTATGAGCCATGCTCCGAGCTTCTTTGTACTCAATAAGTAATGAAAAAATTAATTTATTTGTCTCACTTACACCTGTGCAAATAACAATCGTGTAATTATCAATGTGTTTTCTCAATTGTGTGTCTGAAATGTAATTATAAATTGTGAATCTCAAGTGTTTTCTTGATGACAGGTGAATCATCTAATTAGGGGAGAAAGCTCATTATCTTTGACTTAAATTACGTGTTGTTGGGCAAGAGTGCACAAGAATGAAAATATTAACTCAAGATACCAACAGATCCAGAAAGATGAGCTTCAATTTAATATAGGAAACAGGTTTTTTTACTGCAGGCCAGGGTTAGCATCACTGTTAGCATTTGTAAGAGAAGGGTTTGATGTTGCCATCTGGTCTTCACTCACTTCTAAAAATCTTCAACCAATTGTGGAAAATATTTGTGATGCTTTTTCCATAAAAGTCTGAAGTTTGTTTACACCGGGGCGATGTTGGACTCTCGCCACACAAACACCCTCTTGAACCTCAAAAGGGGTTGTTTGTGAAACCATTAGTCGTGGTATGGAAAGAGTACCCAGTACTATGGACATACACGATTACGATCGACGACGAAAAGATACAAATCCACTTTGAATCTGGCAGGAAGCTACATATGTCCTTTCTCTTGGACACTGATCGATTAGCCGGTGACGATTGCTTGTCATGGAGCTCATTCCATGGCTTAATGGATTCAAAATGGCGAAGATGGTATAGTTTATGTGAAAGAGCATCCAATGACTAATGCGGCAGATGGCATATCGGAGGCAGGTGGAACAGATTTTTCTTTGGCAAACTATGGCGAAACTTGGGTGCTCTCTTTGCCTAAATTTAGTCAATATCACGAGCAAGGAATGGAGAAACTGCCATCATGTTATTGGCCTCTCGACCGGCCCATTGTTGGTACAGACTTTGGTGATGTACAAATTCAAATGTTATGAATATATGTATCAAAGTTTTTGTTCATTGCACTTGAGTACTCTGTTCTTCTTGTCTTTCTTATTGGTACAATTATGAGTGTGTATACATAATTAAGTGATCTTCATTTGCTTTGTAGATGAATGGATGAAAACACAAAAGACTATTAAGAAACTAAGAGATAGAGTTCTCACTGCACCCGGAGGGTAATACAAACCAACACAAGCCGCAAGTACATAGGGTTGGGGACCGATTATCGCCTCTATATCTTTGCTGTTCTGAACTTTGGGAAAAGGTTGAGCAAATTGAAAATTATGAGGAACGAGCAACCATGAAAGGTATATTGGCAGCAAATCACTTGTTGCACAACCCTTGGGGAAGGCACGTCCCTGAAGATCTCGGGCCATGTAGGATGGAAAGGTTTGCCGCTGGCACGTGCTATAGAAACCGCATGGACTCTTTTGCTTTAGAGGATATCTCTTCACCTCTCGGCGGGCGGAAGACATGATGCAATAGTCATAAGATATCGCCCCCCTCTGACATTTTGAAGCTTGGTCATGAATTATGAGCCATGCTCATTTTTCGTGTGTGTTGTATTTATGTCTACAATATAAATATATCAACCATTTGTACATGAAAACCCTGTCCATTTCTTATCTTTGCCATGACTGAAACCATTTTTAATGTTTATGCAATTCAACTTTCTTGTGTTCAATTCTAATCAACTTACACTTAACAAATTTGTATAATATTTACGGAATGTACAACGATGTACATAAGATGTACATTGTTGTACATCTTATGTACATTGATGTACATAATGCACTACAGTAGTAGTCCAGTTCTTTAGTTCTTATAACAAAATATTACAATATTTCGAGGAAAGTACTACGATCCGACTTAGTCCATGTCATCTACAATTCTTTGGAAGTTGTGATAACAATGTCTCATGGACTTCATCCGGCAAGTGAAATCTTTGTGCTTGCCTCCTTCACTTGTGTTTTACTTTCTTGAATGGGATTCGAACCCCAATCACGCATTCTGCGGTACCAAAACATTCTTAGTAGGAAGCAGTTTATACTTATTGTGGCGGCACGGGATTAGTTCATAATATTGTCCTTCAATGACACTAGTGCCGCCAGAGTATTCATTTCCATAGTCATCAATTGAATCTTCTTCCTATGCATGCTTTTCCCCGGTGCACATGAGAACATAGTATGAAACACCTTCCACATTGTTCCGGTCTTTGCAAAAGACACAAATACATCTGAAACAGCTCTGATTGTCATCTAAACCAGCCTCGTCCTCTCCGACATACAAAACATCCACATCATTTTCAGCTTCAACACGAGAGGCAATATGATCTATGGGCTCCAAACTTTTAGAGACCATTCTCCACAATGTTTAATGTTCTCACAATTCAACCAATTGAAGTTAATGCAAGCATCACAAAAGCACGAGAGTGGTCTGCATAGCAACTTTGTTGGATCTCTTTGGGTTTATAGTTGACCGCGAGAATGTATCTGGCGAGTACCGTAAAGTCTTGCAATTGAATGCTTCTTTTTTGTTCACATCTGTTTTCCAACCTCCCAAAACACCCTTTCACAATCCGATTCCTTGGCCCTAAAACCGCACAAGCCGTTTTACTTTTTGCCACCGGCATGCCATTTTGTTTTCTCTGCTTTCGCTCTCAAGCCCGCGGCTTTGCTATACTAGCCTCGCCATCATGTGTGCCTTTCCCATGGCCAGATCCAAAGAAATTCCATATCACTCGAATTTTATTTTCAACATGGTATCTCTGATTCCATACCATGCCCGTCTTGATTTGAATTGAGATGCACAACCATCCGACCACACATAATGAAGGTTTATGTGTCCACCTCCATTATTCTTAAGCCACCCCAAATGTAATTTAAAACCATGTTGCACAAAATGAGTGTCATGCTTCTGTCATCTGAAACATAGAAATGCACTTTGTTTTTTAAGCTTACCTTCTATTTTCATCATTGAAATATGGACCAAAATACTAATTTGATCGGGATTCCAATGCTCGGATTGCACTTCGTCCCTGGTTTCAATGTGTAGTTCTCTGCGCAAAGTCAACAACGTGAGACAACACACTATTATCCTGGAGTTTCTCAACACATCTTTTAAAGCTGTTTGCTCTCGCCCGGTGTCTTTTGTAAAGTTATGATCTGTAAACTTAGCAAGCTGATTTTTCATGTTCTTTAACAAAACAGATGCTTTGTCATTCCGATCAACTAATCTAAGCCTTCTGGATGTACCTTTTTTGGATGGCTCATTGACATATGCATATACTTGCCGGTCCACATTCTTGAATTCCATCTTCCTCGTTTGGGCCGATGTCTAATTTCTTCACTCCACATTCATCACATTAAGCCTTTGATGCATTTTAGTTTATGCCATTCATCCGTCACATATTTCTACCATAAGCTGTTGACCTCCACAAGATACTAACATTATCAAAAGTCTTCTTGTTTGCTTGACATACTCCATTGTTTTGCGGGGATGCCTGAACCGCTGCAGGCAAGTGCAATTAACATGTAGGGATCTCCTCATATCATTGAAGGCCTTTACATGCAGATCGCTTGCTCATGTTTGACACAACAACATGTGTTTCTCTCCTTCAATTTCCTTATGCAATCAGGTTTGGATACTTTCGAACTGTCGGGCGAATTTTGGTATCAGGATTCTGATATACAAACTGTTGATAAAGCTCAGACTGCAATAACAAAAGCATTAAAGACCATGTTAGCAAAATGATGTCGGCAACCAGATGCCAAAAGAGTATTGAACTATACTATTGTACAATTAATGTATGTTCTATGTACATAAAATGTCCATCCAACAGTTCCACTGATCTGTTACTGTACATCTAATGTACATCTAATGTACATCAGTACATCTAATGTACAGCCAACAGTTCCACTGAACATCCAATGTACATCCAATGTACATCCAATGTACATCTAATTAATGTTCCAATATTAGTACATCACATTAATGTTACAATATTAGTACAACTAATGTACATATGTCTGATTTGTTTGGCTTCATTACCTGAAAGTACACTAAAATGTAAAATGATGTAATTTTGATATTCAAGTACATGTAAATGCAGCTGCATGGACATGTAAGTGTTAATGGATGTACATCTAAAAAGTACCTAATAGCACATCACTGCAAGATTTCTGCTACTATGTAAACAATGTATAAATGTAAACAATGTAAAATGCAATACATTTCATGAAAACCATTTGTATTCATTAACGGTCACTTTCGGACGTAACTAGAATGTACAGAAGAAAGTCATGAAAAAATTTTGGAAGAAAACATAATCTCCAAAACTGAATTGATTCAATTACAAGAGCAAACACAGTGAGATATCAAGGTATTGTATTGCTTGTGTTCTCCTCTTCATGACATCTCAAACCTTTGGTGAAACTTTGGTATTGTCAAGCCAAAATTCCACGAACCTGACATTTGATTGAATCATCGATTCTATTTGATCTTGGCATCCTTCCCCTTAAAGCCCATACATTTGCTCCACTTAATGACATTATCTTCCTTCTTCTTTGCAGCTTTGGATAAATTTCTTGGTCAGATCTTTAGCAATTTTGAAGAAACATTCTTGTTTATATCTCCTTTTTTTCCAACAATCATTGATAACAGTGAATGTTTTGCAGCCAATTTATCTTTGCTATTAGCAGACTTTACTTCTTGAAGCCCATCTTTCAAGTTTCTGATCATTGATTTCATAACAATAACCCGGAAGGATTTCCAATTCTGAGGTTCGAAAACGAAAAAAAAGCACATCATCTTGCAACAAACGATCACAAAAACTAATCTTTGATCACGGGCCCGAAGCGTTTGCGGAATCGAGGATGCAATCCACCCGACACATCAACACGCTTCTTTATTTGTTTTGTGGCATAACACTGGCCAATGTCGGCATACTTGCGCTTAGAACCATCACTTCCATTGGAATTCTCACCCTCCATGAACAGATTGAAATTGATTTGTATTTCTTGTAGATTCAATTGGCATGTGTTTGCTTCTGGAATTCGTTCGGTGTTAGATCACGTGAAAGGGGAATTTGAAAGGAGGGGCGGATCCATTCGGAATTGGTTCGGTGGTTCAATGGTTAACCAAAATTTTTTTGGAATGTCGGGGATGATCTTGCAATCATTGCATATCTGACACAAAACGACAAACCATAGTATCTTGATGTACATCTAAAATGTACCCCAAAAAAGCACAAATTCGTCCTTCAATTCAGTACGATGTACGTACACCCTTTCATGCTTTTACCCTGCCTTGTAGCCCTTTCAACTGCACTCCTGTCTGAGTGTCCCATATTATTAACATCAGGAGCTAATCTTTTATATGTTGCCCGATAAGTCAAACAAATTTACGAAGGGAAGAATAGAATAGAATAGAATAGAATAGAATAGTTTTTAACGTCCACGGAGACCAATAGGTCATGGGACCCATACAATGGGCTAGTACAATCATTACTACTAGGATTAAAAACCCACGCCTCGAAAGGTTTTCAAGGGAAAAACACCTTTGCGGTAATGATGATACTAGACAAGCGAGAGATAATGACTCTTGAGGGCTCGGTAATTGCGACGTTTATCTAGAACCTCAAGTATGTATAATGCCAAGTCATGCACGGATGGTGCTCACGAGAAGTTGTGGAAGCGTGGAATGGAATGCTAAGGTCAAAAATGATTCGGACTATCTCAAAAGCGGGGGCAACCACGTAAGAGTATGGCTTTCATCTTCAATAACACATGGCGGCAGCGAGGCACATAGCCTCGCTTCGCGGCAATTCGCGGCGCTCCCATCTACCTGTCTCAATCCGTAGCCTGTGGGACCCCGTGCGAATTGATGCAATAGCTACAAGCTTGTTCCTGGACAATGAAGCAAGCAAATAAGCTTGGGGCTTTGGTGCCAAGGTGGGATTTATGTGTGCATGATAATGACCAGTTTTCACTTGGGCCAAAGTAACTGCGTCCCATATCTTTTGAGAAAAACGACCATTGAGATATTGTTGCAAAAGCTCGGGGATCGAAGCGGCAAGCATCGGGGCGATGCTCACGTTTGCCGCCTGATAGAATAACCATGTACATCTCGCCATTTGGATGTCAATCTCGCCACAATCGCCTGCTTCATATCTGTAGCCACATCCTCCACTGACTTTTCTTTAGTACTAGTTTTATCTGTTCCTATCTTACATCAACATGTTTCTTCAATCTTTTCAATTGTATATCCAACAAAGGCCAGTTCTTCACTAGTCCCCTCTGTTTCTGCAAATAATAATATGCATGAGCGTGCAAGAAGTAAATGCAATAAGTATTGCTACCTTATAATTTACCATTTAAAAATAGCATCTCAAGTTCGGTCTGATGACATGGCATTGTAGAATTGGCACCTTCTGCACCTTGTCTACGACTGTTTTCTTTGGAGTGTCAAAGACCTCTACAACAGAATCTGTTTTTTTTTTTAGAGTGTCAAAAACCGCTTCATTATTGTCCTCAGTCGCTAGTTCCACTACTACATGATCAGAAGCAACATAAACATTAAGAAAGTCTAGAAATTAGACTAATATGTGCACATACCTGTATTGCCACATTCAACCCTTTGCTTCAGGAGCTCAATTGTTGTGCATATGATGCTACAATTGTAGCTTTGCTTGTGACAACTGTATCTATCATTAAAGTAATGAGCTCAATTTTCTTCCTTATAAAGTCCAAGCAAATTCATCTAAAATTAGTTACTTACTTGATGTTCCTTTTCCTTCTGTCTTATGCTCTGCTATAGATGTCTTCAATGGGTTCGGAGGCAGCCTAGGCATCGGCGGGGTGGACTTATCATGCTTTCCTCCATAGTAATCATCTACACAACTTGAAAAATCAAGTGTCTTTGCTGGAGGATCTTTTTTTTTTTTTTTTTTTTTTTTTTTGAAGGACGACAAGCTTTATTCACCAACTAAAAATCAGATCAACATAAAATGCAAAGACAGGATTATAACCCCAGTGGACAAACCGATCCAACTGAGCACAACCACCTGCCTATGCGAAAAAATGAATCTGAAGGTAAGTATGCCAGATCAGTACTTTCTTCTCTTGATCAAGAGAAGAACAATTGTAAGCCATAACAATTTTATTTTGCGCCCACTGAAGAACAATCTCATCTGCAGTATCTACACCCTTAAAGATAAACAACCTCCTTCTCTTCCAGATTGACTATAAAAGCCAGCCACATGCGAGATGAAAAGCTCGTTTCCGTAGTTTGGGCCAAGCATCAGGATAGATAGCAAGCAAAATTTGCTGGCTAGATCTAGACGTGCCAAATAGGGTCAACAACCAAGACCATGCCTGCCGAAGCCGCTCACACAAGAAAAAACAATGCTCAATACTCTCAACCCTTCGCTGGCATAAAGGAGAGAGCTCTGAAATCCGATTATCCATTTTATGGACTAACTTGTTGACTCTGAGGCATCTATGGATCACTTGCCACCACTGGGATGAAGCAGCGTATCCCATACCCATATCCAAACACTTTTCCATTGTGGCTGAGGGATCTGAAGATGCCACCTATTAGATGGAGGCAGGATTTCAGAATGCAAAAGCAATTTATACACAGAAGACACAAACCGCCCTGGCTGGATATCCTGATGGCAACCCCATACGACTATCTCAATCTGTGGACCTGCCTCCCATGACATGAGATGACCAGACTCATACCAATCTGCAATGCTGGAGGATCTGCTCTGCTTTTGCCTGCACCTGCATACAAAGTGAAATTGACATATAAATAAAGAGACCATAACACATATCACATACCTTTCTCTGGCTTCTTTATATTACCCATTTCACCTGCAAGAATGAAAGCATTAACAACAATACCAGATGACTGAAAGAATACAGTGCCCACTATAAACTAAAAGCAGAATAGCAATGTACAATCCAATTCAAAATGTACTCAATGTAGCTGCATTGAAAAACTATGTATACTTTTATGTACCCAAATCCAAATGTAGAAGGCTTTCTAAAGAAAAGAATTCATAAGTGCATTCCATGTGGCTGTATTACATATATGCATTCAGAGCCACATGTAGAAAAGCTTCCTGAAAAATTGTTAACTGCATTCAAATGTATTATAGAGTACAATGGGTATCAAAATGTCCAGACCACATACTCATTATACCTATGTACACAATCTCTTACCTACTAATCCTATTTTCTTAGTACATAAACTAACTCCTCAATCATATCTGGCAACACTTACATCATGTACATTAATAATATGCACATATGTGCTAACATGATGTTTACACCAGCCTAGAAAAGCAAAACGACTTTTTCCAGTCCTACATATCTTCACTTCAACCTGCATTTTAAAACCTAGATGTGATTTAATATACCACAAAACTACTAATGCATAGCTTCTAATTAATATGCATCTACCATTTCTTATACTTGAATCGAGCAAGGACATGAAAGAAATATATTATGCATGTCATATTTTCCAGTAAGCCCCAATGCATGAGACAGATTCACATCCCATGTGCATCTTGGCACCATATAGTTGTTCCTCGTACTAGCAAGATAGGAGATACATAATAGGCAGTAAGGATATACCACTGGGGAGGAACCAAAATACTGCTCACAATTTGTGCATGATTGAAAATTAGCATTTGGGTGCTCTGCAACTGAAACCAAAGAAAGATGAGGAGGCTGCAATTTAAGGACCAAGGAGTGATCTAAGAACTCCCTTAACTCTAAAATCTTTGTATCCCCCTCCTCAATTGGCTTTTTATTTGAGGACCTTACATCAATTTTAGAATCTAGCTGCCTCAACTGTAACGTTTTTGCTTCCACTTCCTTGTTAAGCTCAGCTAGATCTTGACACCGCTTGCTCTTCTGCGCAATTGCATCCTCCACCTTCCATTTTAAGTGCTCAAACCTCATAGCACTGCCGTCACTTTTATCCATCTGCTTTTGAAATTCCTACAACTCTGGCATCAAATTCATATGTTAGTCTCGGCCTCACGGACCAACTATACTACTCTTTCCCCTTCCCTATACTTCGAAGTCTCGTATAGCTGCAGTCTTGTATCCTATAATTGCTGCATCTCCTTATATATGCCTTTCTTCAAAGAAGATCTGCTCTCAAGAAACAGATTCAAGTTGTCCAGATCTTCTTTTTTATAAAAGTTATCATAAGACTTTTGGCCCTTGGCATTGCTTGACTTCACAGTTATAAATTCAGTCAAAACCTCAGATTCTTTCGCCTTACTTTTAGCTGTGGTTGCTTTCTTCACATCATCCCAATTAACTAATTCATGGGGGTATGAGTGCTCGTGTCCCTTGAGGATCATAAAGTTGCTGCAAGTATTGTTCCCACTGCTCATTAGTGATGTTCCCCGTAGGCTGGGCTGGCTTTCGAAGAACCTTGTGCCAAAAGGTTCTAGGATGGCTTTCCAACATGTAAAACATTTCCCTTTGATGACATGCAATGTACTGAGATTTCTTTGCCATGTGGCATGTGGGCGCATTGCAGGATCTGTGATCTGGCGGAGCCGGCATTTGTATTCCTTACACTCAGCATCAAACCACCGATTACGCAGGAATGTTGCAGTCCCTGTAATACTTCTCAGGCATGCTATCCCAAAACATCTTTCTGCGACAGTACGAAGTAGCTCAATCAGCTGACCCGTTTGCTGCTCTAGCGTGGGGGCCTGCAAAATTCTTGAAAGGTCATCTATGAGCATATCAGCATAATCCTTTGCCTGCTCGTAATCCAATCGCAAGTGAGGTATACGAGGAGCTGCCGTAGAAGGGGTTCTAGCAGCCTGCCAAGCCAACTGCAGGTAGAGTGGAAGGTGATCTGAGTCGGTCTCCTCATCTCTACTGTCTGTGCCTACCCAAAAGTGGTTGATCAAATGTACATCCTACTCAGCGACTAATAGATAGTCCACCACACTAGATCCCTCCACCCTGATTCTCTTGTCTGCAGGTGCACTTACAGGAGGAAGGCCACTGTGCCAGGCCATTACAAATTACCAAGTCAAAGACACCACATAGTAGAAGCAACTGCCTGCCAAAGCGCGTGACCTGACTATCTGATGTTCGTGGCCAAGCCGCCTCCGCGAGACGCAGCTGTAACACATCCTGAGCCAAAGGATCAAGTCTCATGGGCTGCTCTACTCCTGTCCGTGCATTCTGTCCCCAAGGAGTACCACACTACCCAACTGTCTATGTTGTTGTATGTCATCATATAGATCGAGATATGGAGCTAGTCTGTCCACATCTGAGTGGGCATGGTAAAAGTTGCTTTCTGCATGTGGAAAGTAGCAAGCAGCCAAAAAGACGAAGCTATAAAGATTACAGAAACTACTGTGATAGTAGAGCAAGATGGAACAAAGAAAGATAAGGAGAAAATGCAACAAAAAGGAATCTGTCTGCCAAAAAAGCAATAGATATTACCCATGGTACTACAAAATCTACGAAATCAGAAGGGCACAAGGCAAAAAGCATAAATGAAGCAAAAGATGAAGTGAAGAATACTGTGGACAAAGGAATAAGATGGAACATAGAAAACCAAAAAAGGAAAAACAATGATCGTGTTTACGAGGTGAACGAAGCAAAGCGAACTAGACAGATGGAACTCAAAACTGTAATAAAAAAGAAAAAAGACCAATCTGGCAAACGCACAAGGAATAATAGAACTAAAGAATGCAAAACAAGCCCAACCAATGGAGCAAACGAAAACAAATAGGGAAATATGTGCAACACAAGGCAGGAATAGTCCATGTAACAACATTAACCGAGCAAAACCTCGTGCGAAGGAAATCTATAAGAAATAAAACCTGGATCCCAAGCAAATAAAACCATCAACCGTAAGGTAACACTGGACTAAGTTAAGAAGCAAAGATGCTTACGAGTACAATATGATAGCAACAAATAAGCACCAGACCAACTTAAGCCAACAAGCTAAACATCCAATAAAAATAACGATGTGCATCGAATCAATGAAGCTAAAGCACAAGCATAACACTCATCCGCACACATGAGTCCTTACAAAAATAAAAATTTGAATGCAAAATTACCTCTGTCCGAACATGCTAATGAACTTGACAATAGTTATATATAAAATGTTAATTGCACAGTGCCAGTCTAATAAAGATATAACAAGGCCAACCACAAAGAAGTAACATATCAATGATGCCAACAAGATACTTATGTAAAAGGTCTAATGCAAGACTGAATCTACAAGTAAGGGTACATATATACTGCTCATCCCAAACGTAAATGAAAAACCCTAAGGCAAAGGCATCTATTATGTGTAATGGATATTTGCCCTATGCGAGCAACACAACCCCATGTAACCCTAGGTCACCAACAATTGTTAGAGAAACAACTGATGCGATGAATAATTAGATCATGCATGTAATAAACCAAACGATGGGGCATAGACAGTTGTACAAGGGATCAACCTGTACCATGGGCATTGTCGCCCCAAACTACCATATGAGATCCACTAATTCGGAGAATGAAGTTAATATAGTCTTGAAGATTATGACCCGATCAATGTCAAAACCCACAAAGTTGAAGCCCAAGAAACACCTTTAAAATATAAGAACAAATATTAGCGTACAAAACATGGGTGATACTGCCATGAAACGTGAAAACGCCCTGGGACCACCCCCTGTGAAAACCCTAGAACCATGTAGCTGCATACATAGCATTATTAGTACGAATAAAACAGGAATGTAACAGAATCTCGTGAAAATAATAAAAAATAATAATGAAAAATAATAATTCGAATTCCCCTGGGCAAAAAGGCAACATTAGTACTAATTTTTATAACGAAAAATCGGAGGGGGGATGGAATCCCCTGAAGAGAAAATCTCAAAAGCATGTTGTGAGAAACATCTCCCTAATATGGCCTAAATGATCACAATATGAAATAGAGAATAGCTTTAGAATCAAATCCGTGTCTCAAGGTCAAACACAAGAAGGAAAAATATTGTGACGAGCATAAAAAAGCCAAAGATGCCCAAAAACCAAGCCCAAGGGAAACCACGTCAAGAAGTACAAGATGATAGAGAAACGTACATGACAACCATGAAAAAGATCAATTCTTTCCATCAATCCCATTTGGGGATATCCTATGTAAATTTTTTATATATTAATACATACTCTTACCCTCAAAAAAAAAAAAAAAAAAAAGATCAATTGAAGGACTATGCTTCTCTAAAAAATACAAGAAGGGACAAAATGAAGATAAAGGAACAAAGGTGCAAGGGAACTCGGACATCCTAACCGAAGTGAGTAATGAAGAACTAAAAAGGGCGAGCCTGGACGAACCAACTTAATAGAATAGGTGTAAAGGGAAGTCAAGGAGATAATACCGAACAAATATAGAGAAAGTATGAACAAAAGAATACTCCCTACCAACAAAAAAGCTAAACCCAAGCACAAAACAAAAGGCCTATATAACCACACAGAGGAAGTGAAAGACACAGAGCAATAAGTGAAGCCATAAGAACATGTGAGACAAAGCAAAATAAGCAACCACGAAAAGAGAAATCAAGAATGAGACACAAAAGGAAAATAAGATGATTAAAAAGGAGGCTAGAGGGAAAACTGGGTCTCGGTATCCCTATTCAAGGAGCTGCGACAACGACAGATCTGGAAGCGGTGGCTGAGTGAGTAGAGAAGCTATGCAGACATAGGCGCCTTGCCGTAGACTATGTATTCATGTACTGGTGTATTGTATGGGCAGTGACCAGTGTGCCTAAATACTGTTTTAACCCATGGTGTTTGGTCAAGGGGCGTCCCTTTAAAAGCGGGTCAGTTTGATCCCACGAAGACCTCAAATGAATGTGCAGGATGTATGCAGAGGGAATATCCTGTGAATTGTGCGAGGATCCAAAGGCCCAAAAGCTATAATACACGGTTTGGCTATATAATAACATGGAAATGTAAAGGTAAAGGAAATATGCAACATTCGCATTGAGGTATGAGATACGGTATAATAACATGGAAATACAAAGGTAAAGGTAAAGGAAATAGGCCTATGCAACATTTGCATTTAGGAATGAGATAGAGCGAAGTAGCAGCATTGAACTGGGCAGGGAACTGGCGGCAGCGAATTAGTAGAAATTAGTAGCAGCGAATTAGTAGCAGCGAATTAGTAGAAATTAGTAGCAGCGAACTAATAGGAGATGGAGGAGGAGAAAGAGATGGTTTATAAGAAGTACAGAGAGTATAACGGAAGGTTTCCATGCCCATGTTGTGGCAGTTTCAACACGACTTTTGAATACGCAAATAATAAGAAGATGGATCAGCCCCGGTTCAAGTGTGAGGACTTGAAACGGAAGAAGGGGATCCAGGGACACCTGTTCAGCCCCTTTGGCATAGTGAAGAGCAGGCACCAAACGTATGAGCAGTTTCTGATGGGTTCTGAAAGCTATGCACAGGCGCTTGCTTCTCTTCATTTGGCCAGGGAGGAAATCAGACGGCTGCTTGCTTCTTTTCCACCCATGGAAATCCCCAGAACTCCGAACCCTAAACAGTTCAGAGGTGTCAAACACACAGGTGCTGTTCATGGTGTCAAACAGCAGCAAATTTGTGCTAATCCAGTATTTGGGTTTCCCAATATGGCCGGATCAAGTCATGGTCATTGGCAGCCTCACAATATGGCTAATCCAGTATATTACACAGGTTCTTCTTCTGGTGTTCACCCTGTACATGAGCAGCATATAGGGCCAAGCATGGCCCAAACAGGAAATGGGTACTTGGCGAATCAGGTATATGGTCAGACGAACAACAGCCCATACAATATTATGCCTCCACAGATTCCAGATTCTGGGTTGTGTTATCAGCCTCAGCCATGCAACCCTAGTTTGGCATACCAGCATCCTGCTCTTGAAGGATCTGCCTGTATGCAAGAAGATGCCCAGGTGCATTTTTACCAAGCTCAAGAATCCCCCATTGAAAAAGATGACTATGGTTTTGTTCAAGGTGTACATCAGCAGCAAATTATGCCGAATCAAGTATTTGGCTGTCCAAATGTGGCCCAAGAAAGAAATGGATATGGGCTGCAGGCTAACAACATGGGGAATCAAGCTTATGGCTGGCCAGATATTGCAAATCCGCAGACCAACAACATGGGATGCAATATTTTGCCTCCAAACATGGTAGATTTTCAGCCTCAGTGCAACCCTAATATGGCAGCTCAGATGCTGGTCCCTCAAGAATACTGCTTGCAGGACCAAGGGCAATATACAGCAGAATTGGAACCCCTGTATTTGTGCCAAGCTGATACTCCAAGATGTAGCAGTTTGGAGTCTAATTTGACAGACCTAGAGCCCGTCATTCAAGAACATGATGATGGTAATAATTATATGGATTGCTGTGCCACAGAAACAGAGGCACAAATAGAAACCGATAGAAACAATATACAAGAACATATGGATTGCCTGCAGAATCATTCCATCCAAAGGTCCATAGAACTAGAAACACAGATTGGAATAGAAACGAAGACTGAGACTTTGACTTTGACTTGGTCAGAGAAAGAGAAAGATGAGACTGGGTCAGAGGAGAAGACTGCTCATGCTGATGGGATGTGGCAGAACATGCCACATGATTATGGTAATAAATATATGGATTGCTCTACTACAGAAGAAACAGAAGCAGCACAAATAGAAACAGAAACAGATGAAAACATGAATACGATACAAGAACTCTGGATTGCCTTTACAATCAGTCCATCCAAAGATCCATAGAAATAGAAACACAGATTGAAACAGAAACAAAAATTGAGATTTTGACTGTGTCAAAGAAAGAGAAAGATAAGACTGGGTCAGTGCAAAAGACTGTTGCTACTGATGGCATGTGGCTATCTTCACAACAACTTGTGAGCCAAGCCCAAAGAATAGAGACAGAAGATGTGGTTCATCTACCTAGTACTTATCAATTCATGAAAATAAATCCAAAAGAAACCCAAAATTTGGATCCTAAAGTTGGCGAATCACATAGTAAAGTGGCAAGTCTTTAGCCCATGATTTCAGATTACGACTTCACTTCAGCTATTATCAATCATGTGGTTAATCTCATTGACTATGAAGACCACCCTCCGTCGTATTTTTCCCTCTGGTCACATTCTGAGTGCCTCTGGTCATTACCATGATTTGAAATTCTTATTGCCTTGATTTAGTGCTACAACAAGGGAAGATTCAAAGAACTCTTCAACTATAAGTATGTTTGTGATAAACTTGGTGTCATGAGCTAAACTCTAAGTAACACCTCCCCGTATGTTCTTCATGAGTCATCTCAAAATTACCTTGTGTTTCTTCTCAAATCTTTTCTTCTTTCACTAACCAATGTTACTATTTGGGGAACTTATTTCTGTTATATAAATTGTGATTTATGATATGGTACTATAATAATTTCTTTGAGTTCTACATGTAGCTTCAATGTACCTAGGAACTAGACGTCACTTTGTTATTGTGCTTGGTTGGTAAAACTAATGAAGGCACATGTTTTTGTGTTTGGCCTATAATAAAGTGGGCAATGACATATCCAATGTCATCAATTTAAAGCAATGCAACTTGTAAAACGTGAAACCAAAGTGCTTTACTCATATTGATTCTGACTCAAGTTACGTATTTATTGTAGTATAATCATATTTCGCTTACCTAAGAATGACATAAATTGTTACGATGTGTGGTGAATGTTATGAATTGTTACAATGCATGATGAATTGGTTAAAATCTTTTATGAAATTGACAATATTGATTGTATGAACAATCATTTCCCTTTTGGATGAAATTAGATCGGATTTATGCTGGCTTGAGCAATCTTGCATTTGCCAGACTTGAAGAGCATTATGAATTAGATTGAGATAACAATGCAACTTTAATAATAACTGAAATAAGTAAATAGTAAAGAATCTTAGAATATAATGCGTAGACATTTCAACATCGCACAGAGGTATGAATAGATAGGTCAAATACTTAGAAGTGCACAATCTTACATATCATTAACTTAAATATGGCAAAACATTATACCAAGCCAAACATGAAATGAATCCACTATTGACCAAAAAGAGAATAGGAACTGGGCAAGTGTTGTGCATGTTGGAGCACATTAATGCCTTTGTTTCTATGTTCGTTAACGCATCAAAAGGCAAAAGAACTGGGCAACTTGTGCGCATGTTTATTCAGATTAACATAGCTAAGTAATCCTAATTGAGTTCTAATGTGTAGCAATTAGATGAATTGGGTTGTTTTGCTCCTATGTTTAAATGGAGTCTTTTAAGTTATCAGGAATAGGTGACCTAACCCGATCTAGAAATTCAATGATTATTCTAAATTTTAAAAGGGTAACTTAGATTATCATTTGAGAATCATATTGCCTCACAATGCAAGTCTGATATATTACTACAGAGGCATTGTTCTTGTGCAGATTATATCTGATATCATAATGTATTGCCTAACAAATGGAATTTCTAGCAATAGTGTTGGAAGCTTGATAACCTCATGCTTGTAAGGCTCCATAAAGCCAAAGCGCATCCAAGATAGAAAGATCCAAAACTTGTTTATTGATTAACCTTGACCTGCAAAAAATGCAATTAATTAATTGGGAACTACCACCTATAACCACGCCCTAAACAATGCATAAGACATTTAATCCTAAGGTTCAACAAACATAATGGAGAGCTAGGAATATAGCATATATTAATAAGCTGCATGGGTCTTACTCAATCAAAATGATTTGAATAGTCTATTTAAGCTAATATTAGCAATGGTGTTGCAGAGTTGGGGCACTTACACATGCGGAATTCAACAATGAAATAAGAAACAGAAGCAGCACAAATAGAAACAGATGAAAACATGAATACGATACAAGAACATGTGGATTGCCTTTACAATCAGTCCATCCAAAGATCCATAGAAATAGAAACACAGATTGAAACAGAAACAAAAATTGAGATTTTGACTGGGTCAAAGAAAGAGAAAGATAAGACTGGGTCAGTGCAAAAGATTGTTGCTACTGATGGCATGTGGCTATCTTCACAACAACTTGTGAGCCAAGCCCAAAGAATAGAGACAGAAGATGTGGTTCATCTACCTAGTACTTATCAATTCACGAAAATAAATCCAAAAGAAACCCAAAATTTGGATCCTAAAGTTGGCGAATCACATAGTAAAGTGGCAAGTCTACAGCCCATGATTTCAAATTACGACTTCACTCCAGCTATTGTCAATTATGTGGTCAATCTCATTGACTATGAAGACCACCCTCCATCGTATTTTTCCCTCTGGTCACATTCTGAGTGCCTCTGGTCATTACCATGATTTGAAATTCTTATTGCCCCTTGATTTAGTGTTACAACAAGGGAAGATTCAAAGAACTCTTCAACTATAAGTACGTTTGTGATAAACTTTGGTGTCATGAGCTAAACTCTAAGTAACACCTCCCCCATATGTTCTTCATGGTTCATCTCAAAATTACCTTGTGTTTCTTCTCAAATCTTTTCTTCTTTCACTAACCAATATTACTATTTTATATGTATACCAGGGGAAATTATTTCTGCTATATAAATTGTGATTTATGATATGGTATACTATAGTAATTTCTTTGAGTTCTACATGTAGCTTCCATGTATTTAGGAACTAGGCGTCACTTTATTGTGCTTGGTTGGTAAAACTAATGAAGGCACATGTTTTTGTGTTTGGCCCAGAATAAAGTGGGCAATGACATATCCACTTTCATCAATTTAAAGCAATGCAACTTGTAAAACGTGAAACCAAAGTGCTTTACTCATATTCATCCTCACTCAAGTTACGTATTTATTGCACTATAATCATATTCCGCTTAACTAAGAATGATATGAATTGTTACGATGTGTGGTGAATGCATGATGAATTGGTTAAATTCTTTTATGAAATTGACAATGTTGATTGTATGAACAATCATTTCCCTTTTGGATGAAATCAGATAGGATTTCTACTGGCTTGCGCAATCTTGCATTTGTCGAACTTGAAGAGCATTGTGAAGTAGATTGAGATAACAATGCAACTTTAATCTAAACATATATAAGGCAGTTGTATTTTTTGTTTGAACCTAATATTTTTTCACCAAGAAAATCTCTGAAAGAGACACGTGTAAGTCTTCATTTTAAAAAAAGACTTCGAAAAAAAAGGGGCAAAGCCATTAATGGCCAATCCGATCGGATCAGCTGAACTTGCTGCAGTCATTATTGCATCTGAGCACCGCCATCGCCACAAAGCTTCGAGGTCCAACTGTTTTTTGCTGTCACCACAGAAGCAACGGGCTTCGGGCAGTCGGCTCCACAGGAAATTTCCTGAACCCCAGTGGTGTTGGTGAAGCTCCATAGCTCTGCTATAGTTGCGCGAACCATCTCTGATCCCTCTTTTCCCTTAAGCCATAGCCGATGCCTATCTTCTTTAAGCGAAAAAAGGCTGCAGAGATCTTCATCACTGCCTTTCTCGCTCTCGCACATCAGGGGTTTCGGTTTGGCATCACGGGTCTCAGGTAAGATCTCCCTTTTCCTCTTGATCTCTAGAGTTTGCATAGAATTTTCTTGAGCTTCACATAGTTTGTGTACGATGATCAAAGGGTTTTCATATCGCCCTCTCTACATTCAGCTCACATATCTGCCTCTTTATACCTGTCTCACATATCTGCCTCTCTAGATTCTTAGCAAACTCTTAGCAAGCAGGGGATTCTGCAAACAATGGATTTTTCAAACTGGGAATTCTCAGGAAACAGTGGATTCCTAGCAAACTGAGAATTTTGTAATCAGAGGACTTTTTAGCAAATGGGAGATTCTGCAAAAATGGAATCGATCTAGAGCAAATTCAAGAGTTTTTTAGCTTAAAGAACGCAATGAGCTTTCTTTCCCTTTTTGCTTTTGGCTATGGCTATGGTGGAAACAAGGCATCAATCTCTGGCAGGGCTGGTGGAGACACCGTGTAATTTTTGTGCCTTCTTTCTATAATATTTCACATTTTGTGTTTGGTCTGTTATGCGTTTCAGTGTAGTAGTTATTTCTATTTTGATCTTTCACATTTTGTTGGGTTTTTGTGTAGCAGGCTTATTTATTTGTTTGTTGCTCTTGGAATAGGCACTATCAAAATAAATCTTAGGTTATTTCCATGAGTTGGGGAAGTCTCATTTTCCATGCATTGTTCGGGAAATACTGCCTTCCTTATCTTAGATCTGCAAATCAGCAAGCCTTAGAAATCACAAGGCATGCCGCTGCTTTACAGGCTATCTTTTTGCAATGCTCTTCTTGATATATCAGTTGTTCTTTTGCTGATCTATTGCTTTGTGAAACAAGTGTTTTTGATTGGACAAGACGGTTTTATGAAAGTTTGGTTATGGCTTACTTGTGTGAAAGGCCGGTTTTGATTATGTGGTTGGATACATCGAGGGTTATAGGCAAGTGTTTTGTCAAGGTACAAAAGTTTTTTATCATGCTTTTCATCAAATCTTTAAGCATCGTTTCTGGTTGCTTGCAGCAAGCATGGATCATCGGGGAACACATGATTTTCTAGGACGATGTGTAATCCTTGAATCAGAGGAGGGAGCACACTGTGTAGGTGCAGCATTCTCTGTGCAACTTTTGATGATGTCTTTAAAAAAATCATGTCATTGGCATATCCAACTTGATGCTATTTTGCTGTAGCAGGGAGCTACATATCGTCGTGTTTCTGGATATGATGCAGAACAACTTATGCTATCAGTAATGCTATTAGTAAGTATTATCTAGTCTTTATGCTGTTTTAGTAGTCTCGTGCTGCATCATTGCATATTATATGTACATGGGCCATTTCGTATTTGATTAAGACCTGGCTCTAACTTCTAAGAACATGTGCAGTATCTTGGACTGAGGGAAAAGGTATGTCATCAGGACATACATGAACTCTTATACTGTAAGCAGCCTATTTGGTGTTGAGCTTTATTAATATCTGATGTCTATTTGTAGGTAGTCTAAGCTAGCATTGTCAATGATACAGGTCGATTCATCATTTGTTCCTGCTATTCCAGCAGTCTTAGTGTAAGATTCCTAGGCTTTGCAATTATGTATTTAGAACCTCTATTTATGTTTTAGCTTGACAGCCACATTGACTGGGGATTGATGCCATTTTGCAGGTTTATTGGATCTACTAATAGAAAATATAATAAGTTTTACTTGGGACCAGCGCCACTAGAGGAGATGGCAAGGTTTGTCTTTAACCATCTGTTCTTTCAAAAATTGTAAGTGCTCTATAAGGTTCCTAACATGTATAAGTAATGCAGCCAAATAGCTAAAGCTGTGGGTCCAGCTGGACCCAATTATGAGTATCTTTTTCGGCTAGAGGAAGCACTTTCAGACATTGGTACTTTCATGTTTTTCTTAAAGCTGTGAAGAGGAAAAGATTATTGAATTGGCAAATGAAGAGTGCCTAGCAGGTGAAAATGGAAACATCTAACCCCGATGCAAGATATAGTTATACAGCCATGCCTAACTTTTTGCCATGTTACACCGCGTCGCCAGAACCCATAGCAAATCCATAGCTATATTGCTCCAGGTAAATTTATTTTCTCTGCCTGTTTCTTCATCAGAGGGAAGGCACAGGCAGGACTCTGCCTTTTCAGGAGCACAAGACTCCCACGACTCCCTTTTGCTACCCTCGAGGATCACCCAAAAACTCTTTTCAATTATTTCTCTGATCATTCAGCCGATACTTTAAGAATAAAACATGAGGAAAAATTTGTGGGAAAGAGATGTTCCGAATGCTTTTCAAAGCAAGAATGAGAAAGAGAAAAAAGGTATATTATTAAGGCACTCAACTTTAAACTACTCAAAAGCAAAGCCTCAACAAAAAATGATTAAGAGAACGATTCGTGGTTCTTTTTATTGGTTTTGTAACATATGTTCCAATGGCCTAACACGTTGTAGCATGTATATCACCTACTCTCACCTTCCGTTTTAGACACTACTAAAACCGCTCAACTTTGGAACATATGCCAACGTTTATTTCCAGTTCACAAAATCTTACAATAGCCAGCCATTCATTCGAGGACATTAAATATACTATGCCAAGGAACACCAAATGGCTTTTGAACATTGAATAAACCTATGAATGACATATATAGATCTTGCATCACATATGAACTATAGTCTATTGAGTGCTAAGAAGTCCACCAAAAAGAGAGAAGCATAGATCTTTACAATAGAACAAAAGCATTAAAAACAAAAAACACCATTAACTTTTGGTGAATGGGTTGTCCTCTCTTAAATGCTTGACTGGACTTTGATTTGAAACATATTCTTTGATTTTGATATGCCAACGGATGGTGCAAAAATACAAAGAACTAGAAAGAAATGAGAAAAAAAATGTCGCACTGATAGAAATGAGAAAATATTCAAAGAAAATCCCATGGCTTCTATGTATCCTATGGGCACGAAAATACAAGACAATAGTGCGGGTTCAAATCCCGCATGTTCTCGAACGAATACATGATCGAACCAAAATTTTAGCCTATAAGTGACAGAGAACATGACTATTTTGGCCGCCGCGAACATTTCTCTTTCTCGATCCGCTATGTGTATAGAAGTGAGTCAGCAAAGAAACTTGTTTGCAGTAGCCAAGTCCTTCTACCGACTCACTCATTGGCTGGATTTTTGTCTGGCAACATAATACTTGTAGTTGATGTAGTTATCTGCTTTGTGTTTCTTGAATATAGTTTAGATGAGAGGCGAACTTAAGTATGCAATTACAAATGTATTTGACTTACTTACTAAAGGCTTTAGTTCATAGGAACCATTCTAGCTAGGTCAAATGCCTTTTGAGCACGAAAATAGTCTCAATATATGGAATGACATTTGATTTTTTTAAAAAGTAATCATGCGTATTGCTCCTTGGTTTAAAGATTCCAAAGGGTTTTTTCTTTAAAGTCATTTTGAGTAATGAAACACCAGGCAATGGTTATAAAGCGAATGTAAGTTACAATAAATAGTCATTTTTCACAAAAGGAAGTCAGTTTTCGATCTATCTATCTATCTATAGAACTCTCAAGCCACCAGATGCTTGTATAAGTGTTAACTTGGCAATATCCAATATGCATGCCAATATGAACGATTTTTGGCAATATGCAATATGAATGGCAATATGAATGTCTACAATCAGTAGCCCTCGCGAGCATTTTAACTATTTACCCAACAGATCACAGAAAACCTATACCAATCTACCATGTAGATTGGTATAGGTTTCATCAAGCATGGAACAACTAAGTTGTATATCCGAGCAATTCTCTCATAAATATTACACATGAACAATTAGTTGCTCTTAATTAATGTCCTTTCCATTGATTTTAAGTGCCTCGAGTTCAGAGCATTCTCTTATCCAACTATTTTCCAAGAAGCAAAAGATACTCTAAGAGAAGAATTCAGTTAAACATCTAATCTCAGAAAGACCTCTGCATTCTCATGTGTAAATGTCACAGAATGATTTAAGCATTGGCCAAGAAGACCAGTATATCAAAAATTGCTTCAATTTTTGAAAATTGACACTCTCTTTAGGAGGGGTTAACAAAGGGTTACATATACATGAAGAATTGTTGTTTGACTTCTTCAAACCAAAGACCATTTTTAATAGCAGATTTTCATCTTCATCAAACCTGGAACTGTTAGCAAACTAAATCATGTAGTTGAACTTCAGTACGGCTGCCAAGAAATCTCTGATCCAGAATCATGTTAGGAATTTGTAAATGATGAACACGTTTGCAGACAGGTCAGTTAGAAATACTATATTAAATAAGCAGTATCACAAAGTCCTTTATAATTGTCGTAACTACCATAGTTCACTAAAATACCAAAATCTCCAATAAGACTTGACCTTACTGGCGAAGCCCAACTACGGCAATAAGACTTATATGTCCACCTCAATAATAGATACTTAATTGCCCCAAAAGCATATTTAACAGAAAGGAAATTAAGTACCGTGTTTACAGACTTATATGTCCACCTCAATAATAGATACTTAATTGCCCCAAAAGCATATTTAACAGAAAGGAAATTAAGTACCGTGTTTACATTTTCGCCAAAAAACATTTTTGTGTTATTTGCAATTGATTCAATGAACCTAAGTTCCAGGAATTCAGGTGTAAGTTTGAGCTTATTTACTTCTCCTTCCTTCATGACCCTGCATACGACAGTAAGATTATTTGCAATAATCTAGAAACACAGACATAAAATTGTCTAGCGCTATACTTCAAATGACAGACAAATATATCAATGAGAATTAAAGATTAGTATGATTCGATCTCATTGATAATATCTGAAAGAACCTTGAAGCACTTGAGTTGCAGATATACTGCAAGATTTACTAACTCATGGCCTAAAATAACGTAAAATAGACATGTCCCATAGATCTCTCCTCTTCGCATTCTAAATAAAATATGCATTTACCAATTGAAGATCTCATATGTCGTTCAACAATCAATTCATCATCAAAATAAATTCTCACCTCACTTCGATGTAGGTTTGGCAGCTACAATGTCAGCAACCAAATTCCTTAGCTTCATCTGGTGACATAAAGTGGTCTCGCTCCATATTCTGCTCAATTTTCTCAACATCATTCTTGGTATGTTTTGCATACAATTGATTCAGCCTGGCCCTCATATCTAAAATCTCCCTAGCACAAATAGCAATATCAGAAGCTTGCCCACTGCCACCACCAGAAGGCAGATGGATCATAACCCTCGCATTAGGAAGTGATCTTCTTTCTCTAGGCTCACCTGCAGCAAGGAGCAGGGAACCCATTGAAGCTGCCTGACCCACACAAAGGGTACTCACCGGACTTCTTAGACTTGCATAGTATCATATATTGCAAGGCCGGCAGTAACAATACCGCCAGGAGAATTAATATAAAGATGGATTGGTTTCGCTGGGTTCTCAGATTCCAGATACAAAAGCTGCGCCATTGATACGAACAATTCGTTCTTTGAGCAACCTAGAAAAAATATCATATGCTCTCAGGACTTTCCTGCACAGTGATAGCGGAATAAGGCTTAGAGACTGGCTTTTCTAGCCAGAGAGCCAGAGTTGGGGTATTTCTGGACTTTCTTAAACAGCGATGGCGGAACTGGGTTGTCTTAACTTAACAGAAATTTGCTTTCATAGACTTGCTGGGTTATTTTCTGGGTTCAAATCCTAGGATCTTTAAAGGAAAAACTAGAAGAAAGCCATAACTCTGGTTTTCAGAAGAAGATAGCGGCCATAATTCTGGCTCGATGTCACGGAGATCAAGGGAGCAAATCCAAGCAACATTCTAATATAAAAAAAAAAAATAAAAAAATAGAGAGATGCAAGAAAACTTACATAGACTGGACTGATGCAGAGCGAATTTGAGCACATCAGAGCACAGTTTTATTTAAAATTATTCAGAGTTACAATGCTTCTTATATAGGTGCACCGAGGCAAAATAATCAGATAAATCCGCAGACTATCCACCGCCATAGCTTGTGGACAGAGATTATACCCCGCCATAGCTTGTGGACACTATAATGACAGCCTAGACTGAGTTCGACGGATTAGATTTGGCAAAACGTGGCAACAAATCGATTGCGGCGTAAAAAAATCTGCAGGAAAATGTCGGGGAAAAACAATCGTGACTTTAGAAGGCATGGTTTGCTGCCACGTGGGCGTCCCTATCGGACATAATAGATTATATATGTGTAGATAAGTAAATAGTAAAGAATCTGAGTATAATGCGTAGCCATTTAAATATCGCATAGAGGTATGAATAGATAGATCAAATAGTTAGAAGTGCATAATCTTATGTATCATTAAATATGGCAAAACATTATGCCAAGCCAAACATGAAATGAATCCACTATTGACCAAAAAGGGAATAGGAACTGGGCAAGTGTTGTGCATGTTGGAGCACATTAATGCCTTTGTTTCTATGTTCTTTAACACATCAAAAGGCAAAAGAAATGGGTAACTTGTGTACATGTTTATTCACATTAACATAGTTAAATAATCCTAATTGAGTTCTAATGTGTAGCAGTTAAATTAACTGGGTTGTTTTTGCTCTTAGGTTTAACTGGAGTCTTTTAAGTTATGAGGAATAGACAACCTAACCCAATCTAGAAATTCGATGATTATTTTTAATTTTAAAAGGTAACTTAGATTATCGTTTGAGAATCATATTGCCTCACAATGCAAGACTGATATAATACTACAGAGGCATTGTTCTTGTGCAGGTTATATCTGATATCATAATGTATTGCCTAACAAATGGAATTTCTAGCAATAGTGTTGGAAGCTTGATAACCTCATGCTTGTAAGGCTCCATAAAGCCAAAGCGCGTCCAACATAGAAAGATCCAAAACTTATTTATTGATTAAGCCAATCCCAAGTACTTGAATGCAAAAAATGCAATTAATTAATTGGGAACTACCACCTATAACAACGCCGTAAACAATGCATAAGACATTTAATCCTAAGGTTCAACAAACATAATGAGAGCCAGGAATATAGCATATTAATAAGTTGCATGGATCTTACTCAATCAAAATGATTTGAATTAAGCTAATATTAGCAATGGTGTTGCAGAATTGGGGCACTTACACATGCGGAATTTAACAATGAAATAATTCAAGGGCTATAATATGCCAATTGGGCATGCATACTGCGGTGAGTTAAGAATGGCTTTCTACCATAGAAAGAGCACTATCAATTTAAGAGCAAGCATCACGGATAGAAATTGCAATGCAGCAATTTCCCTTCTTGCAATCTCTATAATATTTAAGGCTACAATACAAGCATGAATTCTTCCTATGTGTGTGGAGAGTTACCTATATCTTAGGATTATAGCCTATTGAAGTTTCAAATTGAGCTTAGTTCATGAATTTCTTACATGATGTAGTTGAATGACAAGTCCAAAAGTGAAAGCAAGATAGCGAAGGATCACAATTGGGGCACGTATAAATGAGGAAATCAATAGTGCTGAAAAGCTATAAATACTAGCTGGTCATACATGCTTGGGGAATGGCTTTCCTCTCTAAAAAAACAGTATCAATCATCCAAAACAAGCATTGACAATAAAAGTTATAGTGCACGCATTTTCACAACATTCGACATTTGCAATTTAGGTTCACGATCAGAAGATCCAAATACAAATGGCTCAAACTGATATACCCTGATACATAATAAACTTGAAAAAATAGACTTACTTTCATGCACGGTTCTAGAACAGATCTTATGGCATCCTCTTATTTTTCATGAGTATGAAGGAAAGTCATGCAACATCACCACTATTATAGAAGACAAATATAATGTTGATTTTCATGAAGTATTCAAAATCAAGATAAACATAGTATTCTACAACAGACGACAGTGAGAGCAGTTATAATCAATTTTCTAGGCATATATATAAATCACACACTCACGATTAATATGTCTGGAAAAGTCTTGAGCTATGTCAATATATCAATGATTGCAAAACGTTTTACAGCGATTGATATAGATAATATTTTAAAGAGAGTGTATGATTCGGGAAAAATAGGACTTTTGGGCGCGGGCGCTTGGCGGATGTCGGCATCTAGGAGTCTAACTGCTCATGGATCTGGTTTGGAGAGAATCCATCTTTCTCTCGCCTTTCCCAATCCGTTAGCTCTGGAGTAGGTCTTCTTCTGGTGCAGCCAGTCCCCTTGTAGAGGGGGACACTAGATCTCGTCCAGGGGCATACTCTGTTTTCTTGCTGTGGATAAAGTGCCCTTTGACCAGAACTTTGCATGATTGCTTGACTGGATATGGAAAGATTGGGACTCTGGCTACCTGCAGCTATGCCAGTAGTTGCCTTTAAAATCCCATGATCTATTGCCTTTCTATAAGTCCAATCTAAGTCTGCTCCCTTTCTGCAGCTCCTCATTGCAGCTCTCAACTCAGCATTATTCCTTTGTCTAATCAAGTTTTTCTTTCTGATCTCATTATGCCGGAGTTCAATGGGCGTCCCTCTCCCCTTGTATATCATCTGCTCTGAGCCACCCTCTCCAATACCATCCCAGATCTCATCTGCTCCCGAGAACTCAAGATATTTTGTTATTTTCTACACTTCTGATCAAATCTGTTGTGGTTGGTTGGAAGGCTCCACGGTTGATCTCTGGGCTTTTCTGGTTGATGAATCCCTCTTTCCAGATATTTTCTTCATTGGAGAACAATCTGGCCCAACTATTGATCCTTTGGCTTCCTCCATCGAACTCAAGATAGCCTATCTTGGCTCTGACCGCCCTCCTAAGGCCAAGTTTTCAATCTACTCTGATGAACTAGCTAATTTTGTCACCTTGGAGCTCTATAGAACAGTTTAATGCTGGACTCTAATGGATTACTTGCTCTTCTCTTCTGATTCCAGCCCCCAAATATCTGATTCCATCTTCCCTCCATCTCCCCTACTATCTTCACAAGGTTTTTCCTCCCTCCCTCCATCTCCCTTTCCATCTTCACAAGGCTTCTCCCCCTCTTATACGTCTTCACCACCTCCTCGAGCTGTTCTAACCATTATCAGATCTGCTCTTCTTGTCAATATTGACTTTATTTGGTGGGGATTTGTCCAAGGACCAGTTGATCAGTTGTGGGCTACCATCAGGGAAAAAAATAGCGGCTAATATTAGCCAAATGGTGATTTTTTGGACATTTTTGGAAAAAGTACGGCTAAACTATAAAGGAGGAAATTTTTGGAAAAAAGAAAAAAATCGCCAAATATTTTTAAAGTTGACCTCCCTTACACCAAGGTTTAGCCAAACATAAGAAAGAAGGAGAGGAAAAATTCTTCCACTTTAGCCAAACGTTCAAAAGTTTTCCTATGCATTTAGGGATAGATTAGCCATACTTTTTAATAGCTAATGTAAAATATGAGATTATTCATGAGATTATGGAATAGAGGTTGCTAATACTATATTAGATGGACAGTTTTTTGTTCTCCAACTAGTAGATTTCTATTATTAATATGTTCGTACAATAAAAAGTTTGGCATAGCATAAATGTTTGGCTAAAGTTCATATAAAGGTTCAAACAAAAAATAGCCAAACATTCAAAACTAGTAAAGGAAAATTATTCAACTTTAGCCAAACATTCGAAAGTTTTCCTATGTATTTTGGGTTAAATTAGCCAAAGTTGTTCTAGCTAATCTAAAATATGGCTTTAGTAATTTTTTCCCTGGCTACCATTATTGACAGCAGACACATTTATCACGATCAGCTTGTCTTTGGCAATCCAGGGGTTGAACCCACTCAGTCCCTGCTAGTGAACTGCACTTGGTTAAATAGCCACTACTGGCTTGAGCTTTATGGATGAAGCTCAGCCGGCTCCTTTGGATATGGAGGACCACATTTCGCTCTCCCTTCATATCCCCGAGGTGGCAAATAGGATCCGCCACCTTGATGGGCTTGGTCTTATTGCAAATGTTATCAGGGGGAACCCTTCTATGGCAGAGATCAAGAAGACCTTGGATCGAATGTCTAGGGGTCGAAGTTTACCCAGGCTACAACCTTTGGGCAATCTGTACTACTTGGTCACCTTTCCAAGTGAAAGAGACGCAGATCTATTCTTTAGGAAGGGAGTTATCACTTGTCTCCGTGGCCAGATCTTGTTCCAGCGATGGAGGCCCAAGTTCTGCGCTAAAAACCCCGATGCTCTCTTCTTTCCGGTGTGGTTATCTTTGGCCAACCTCAGCTCAGAATTTTGGACGGAGAAAGCTCTTAAAATCATTGCTTCGAGGCTTGGAGAATTCATCTGCATGGGTGGCTGCCCCAGTGAGCCCCCTAAAATTTGTATTTCGGTGAATCTCTTCAAGCCCCTTCCCTATGCTATTCTGTTCAAAGGCTTTAACAATGAGCCTATTGAGTTTGTTCTTCAAGTCATTGGTCTCCCTCTGCCTTGCGAAAAATGTGCGGCTCTGGTGCATGCTGGAGCAATTTGTGACCTTACAACCGTGGAGGAGGGTGGCAAGCTTAAGCTCCCGGATAGTGAAGGTTTTATTCCTGCTGCAAGGCCCCATAAACAAAGAGATGGGTTCCGTAATCTTTATGCTGAAGAAGTTGAATATTATGGTATTAACTATTGTGAGGATCCCAAGAGACTTCACTCTGCTACAGACAAACAGCAAAAGGCTTTGATAGAAAGAGAGCCTCTGTCGTCTTCCTTTGTTTTGCACTGTGACCCGGATGGCTCTGACATTCCTCCTTCTGTTGGGGATGATGCACTGAATGCTGGACAAAGTCTGCTAACTGTCCCCTCTCAAACAGGACAAGCTAAGCCAGCTTCCCCTTCCCAATCTAACAACCTTGCACTATGTTCTGCTCAACCGGAAGGGGCTGAAGCACCAGCTGGGCTCTCTGATCTTGCTCTGGTGGGGCTGCCCCTCCAAAGCCTTGTGGATCCGGGTGATAAGCCATACCTTCCTCTAGAGACTTTGCCCAAGGCTGATCTGCCTTATCAGCCCTAAATGGACACTACTTCTGTCTCTTCTAAGTTATGTCAGCTCCAAGCGGATCTATCTACACAAGATCGGGATGATATCAAGTCTGTAGCCAGCCAGAGTGTTGACGACCCTGTGGCAGAGGAAGCTCTACATCCCTTTTCATTGGCAGTGCCTGCTATGCCCATTGATGCTGCTTTGGTGGAGCAGCCCCCCCAAAGTGTGGAGCTTCAGATTGATGAAGCAAGACTAGTAGAGGATGCTACAAGAAAAAAGAAAGACCCATGGAAAGAAAGCAAGCAAGCATGAGTTTGAATCGGTTGTTGCCAAGCTCCTTCTTGATCATTCCAGAGATGACACAGTTAAAAAGAAGTGATCTGGTGGAGAGCTGTAGGTATGAGTATCAGACTTTGAATATCGGTTTTATGGAGGTACTTAGTGCACAAGTTATTATCTCCCTTTATCAGCAGGTATTTACATCTATGTACTCTGTTTTTGGGTCTCTAAAGTTCCCCTTTCAATGGCCGGAACCTTCAAGGATACAAGCTGTATGGGAAGCTTGGTTTTGTAATGAAGTGATCCCTTCCTTCTGTTATGAGAAGAAGCTCTCTGTGTTTTTGAGAGTGGTCTCTCCTGTGCACCTGGTTTGGGAAAGCTTCTGTTATCTGTTTTGATATTAACAGACCTCTATAATGGATTTTTTTATGTTCTTTGCTACTTTTCTTAATCTGATGGACAACAGAACATGCTATACATTTAGATGGGATTTTAAAAGGAAAAATACCCTCCTCACTCATTCACAACTGTGTATACCCAACTGGTTCAGGTTTGAACGATTTATATGGCACTGTATTGGGGTCGATGGTGGCTCGAATGTGGTGGTAGGGGAGAGTCTGTATTGGGAAGGGATCAACAGACTTGGGGGCAGGAAAGTTTGTCTTCAACATATTCCAGAATGTTCATTATATCCGAACATGGATATACGGTTATTAAGTCAAAGCATTATGTCGGTTGAATTTAATCTGCTTTTTGCTGGGGGTGGGTTTCCCTCTGTGAAGTGTGTCCCCAGTGGGGGGTGGGGGCAGGGGGGGGGTAAAACGGTGGTTCGGGCTGCTTAATCTCCCTTGGCCCAGGGCATTACCTGGCCCAACAGGTGTTCCATGGCAAGTGGGTGACTTGTCCCCTTATTGGGGGCTTGACCCTAGTTTGGGGGGTGTGTTGAAATGGAGGCAGGAGTTGTATGGGGGGCCAAGCGTTCTATGGCAGGCAGGCGACTTATCTCCCTATTGTGGGCTAGACCCTAGTTTGGGGGGTGGGTTGAAATGGAGGCAGGAGTCGTATGGGGGGCTAAGGGTAACGAAGGTCCTAACTCTAGTAGGGGCAAGCAGGTTCAAAAAGGAAATATGCTTCCCTATGATTGTAAAGGCATGGTCCTTTTTTGGCTCTCCATTAGGAACATGTTGTCAAAAGGGATATGCTTTATATTCTTGTGATGGGGGTCCTCCTTTTATACCTTCCGCCTATAGTTTGGGAAAGCAATGGGGGCCAAAGGGCAATTCTTGGACTAGGACCCTGCCTAAGGATGAAGGTCTATCAAGTGATGTTCTATGGCTAATTGGTGTCTTTTCTCTAAAAGATGAAGGTCTTTCAAGAGATGTTCTATGCGTATTGTTGTCTTTCCTCTTGGTGGTGGGCTAGATTCATGTATGGGGATTAAGCGGCTTTTTCCTTCATTTTCATCTCCCCCAAATGGATTGGGTGTGCAATGGAGGCGGGATATATATAGGGGGCATAGGTTGACAAAGATTCCTTGGCTTATCTTGGCTGGGGCAAGTTGGTTCGATATGCACATGCTCCCTTTGATTGTAGAGTTATGCTTTTCACGTGATTCTATGGGCCTCTTGGCGACCCTTGGAGGGATGGGGGGTCTCAAGGTTGGTGTCTTGTCACACTAGTGTGATCCATATCCTCTTGAAGGAGGTTCTCCCTTGAGATATTCCCCCGTTAGATGGGGAAAGGAATGGGGGTCAGAGGGCAACTGCTTGATTACCTTCTCCTATCCTGGTACTTCTTGGCTATCATGGTTCAGGTGGGTTTTTATTGATAAAATCATCTTCTCAGTAGGGTCCTGGAGCTCCAATTGGTCAGTACACCGTTGTCTACAATATGAAGATTGTTTCTTGGAACCTTAGGGGAATAAAAGGTGTCCTCAAATGGGGCAGAGTACTTGCAGCTATTCGCTCTTTGAAGGTAGATGTTATTATTCAGGAACACAGGCTCCCTGACCTCCAGGCTAGTTCTCTAGGCAATTGGGTTGGCAACAATTATTCTTCCCTCAGCTGTGCAGCCAGTGGAACTAAAGGGGGCACATGTATACTTTGGAAAGGTCTAGTGCAAAAAGCTTACTATTCTGCAGGGGATGGGCGATGGCAGGTGGTTACTTTTGAAACAAATAATTATCACTGGGGAATTATCAATGTATATGCATCTAATAAGCCGAGTGAAAGGGTAATCATGTGGAAAGAGATTGAGTCCTGGATCTCTCTTCAGGCCAGCATAACAGAAAATTGGATCTTGGGAGGAGACTTCAATATGACTGACACATGGGACCAGAAAATAGGGCTACAGAGAAACTTATCAACAGAGGAGCACTCCTCTTGGAACTCATTACTTGATAATATTGGATTTGTCTTGGTCCCGCCTTCCAATGCCACCTTTTCCTGGTCAAATAAGCAGAAGGGTCAAGACAGAGTTTATTGTCTGTTGGATAGGTTCTATATGGCCAACAAGTCTGCTAGTTTTATGGACAGGTGTTATGTTGAAGGTGAGTTAGCGTTCTCTCACTCTGATCACACCCCCCAAAGTCTAATCTTGGAAGAAATTCCCACCACTCGGATGAATGGGAATACTCCCTTCAAGTTTAATTCGTCCTGGCTGGGGAAGGAGGCTTTCTGTAAGCCCTTTAGGGTCTTTGCTTCCTCACTCCTAGGTGTGGAAAACCTATACAGTATGAAGGGTTGGATAAAGAAGATGAGTCTTATAAAGCAGTGGGTAAAGGGTTGGGGCAGGAACCGAGCGATGGAGTTTAAAAAGGAAAAGGAAACAGTCTATAATCTTCTGAGAGAGGTCAAGCAGGAGCTGCTACTGGACCCGCACAGCGTGGCCAAACAAAACACTGAGGAGATGCTTGAAGGTAAAGCCAAGGCAATAGAGGAGCAGGAGGCCAGAGGAGTGGCTGTTCGTTCTAAAACTAAATGGTACGCTGAACTAGACCATGAAAATTCTAAGTGCTTCTTTAGGATGGCTGGGGCTAGACTAGCAGAAAATAGTATTTTAACGGTGAAAGATGATAACCTCAACATACTTGAAGATCCACATGAAATCAGGTCCTTTATACGAGGAAGTTTTGAAAAACAATTTGAGGAAGATCCCCTTCCCCCCTCGTTCCATCTTCGGCTAAACTCCTGGCTGAATAATATTGATTGGGGCGAGAGGGTTAACGCTGCTGAAAATAGACAGTTACTCCATAATCTAGAGAAGGATGAGATCTACTTAACTCTATGCTCTCTAGCCGTTGGAAAATCTCCTGATCCAGATGGTTTCCCCCCCGAATTCTTTGTCGAATTCTGGGATGTCCTTGGGGAGGATTTTACTAAAGCAGTTTGTGGTGCTTGGGCCTCATGTTCTCTACATCCTACCCTTGCAGCAGGTTTTATCACGCTTGTCCCCAAGGTCCCCAGGCCTCTAACCTTAAGTGAATGGAGACCTATTGCCCTTACCAATGCCATCTACAAAGTGATTATGAAGATTATTGCCAATCGCTTGAAGCCCATACTTAATAGGCTCATTGGGACTGAGCAATCAGCCTTCTTGCCTGGCAGATATATTCTGGATAATTATCTTGCAGCCAGGGAAGGATTACACTGGTGTCAAGCCTCAAAACAAAAGTGTGTTTTGATTAAGATGGATTTCAGAAAGGCGTATGATTCCCTCAGGTGGGCAGGCTACATGCAGTGATGGGTTACATGGGATTTGACGCTCAATTCATTCGTCTAGCTCTTGGGATGAACAGCCTTGCCTCAGCCTCGGTTCTGGTCAATGGCCAACCCTCTGGTCTTTTTAACCTCAAAAAAGGTATAAGGCAAGGTTGCCCCCTTGCTCCTTATCTGTTTATCATCATGGCAAACCTTTTAACTAGAATGGTTCATCTCAAAGAGGCTGAGGGGCACTTAGAAGGTTTAACCTTCCCAGAAGGTACGGATAAACTGACAATCATGCAGTATGCTGACGACACCTTTATGTTTCTCAGATATGATGACGACAGCTTTCTCTCATTCCGAGAGATCTTGTTGTCTTTTGAGGTTATTTCTGGATTGGTCTCAATGCCAATAAATGCTCTGTTCTATGGCCCACAGAAAGCAACATCGATCCTCGAGTCAGGGGTTTGGGTTTTCCTGTCGTCTCTGTCAGAGAATCAGTTAAACTTCTGGGTCTTCCCTTGGTGTTGTCAGACAGCCTTAAAGGACTCTGCGCCCCTATACTTGACAAATTAAGAAAGAAGGTTGGTCTGTGGTCTACAAAGTCCCTATCTACAGCCGGACGAGTTACAGTTGCAAATGCAGTTCTTGCTGCTTCTCATATTTATTACTCTTCAGTTATGGTTGCCCAGAAGGGGGTGTATAACCAAATACAAGTTATCATCCGGAAATTTATATTGGGGGTATGGCGAAGGTGGCCTGTGTCGTGACAAAAAAGATGGTGGATTGGGCTGTAAGGATCCCTTCTTACAAGCCCAGGCTCTGGCAGCCAAATTCGTCTGGCATACTCTGCAAGGTGAGTCATCCCCTGCTCTTAGATTTGTTTCTTATTGGTTGAAGCAAGGGAAGCTCCTTGGCAAACCATCTCTCCCTAGGGATGAGTTGGGCGCTCTGTTCTACAACTTCAAAGTGGCTCCTGGTACATCTCCAGTTATGCGGAAAATTCTTCATGCTTGGATACAGGTGCAGCATCTCTTCTCTCCTATGGATCCCCCTAGGGATGCGGGTAGCTTTAGTTTATTTTGGAATATCGGGATCTGGGAAAGGGAAGGGCTTCCCTTGGCCCTTTCACACCCTCGTATCTTTATTAAATGGAAAGGGTGCGGAATTATTTTGTTGCAACACCTCTGGGTTAATGGCAGATGGATAAGCTGGACTGCATTCAAAGCAATAATCACGAATCCAGGGGAAGGAGACCGTAAAGTCTTGAAGGAAATCCTAAGGAATACCATCAATCTCACAGGTATTGTGGGGTCACAGGAGGGTTGGCTATATGATGGGCAGAATCAATATAGTGTGAAGAGGACTTATAGGGATTTATGCCAGGATACCCCCTTGATAGCTGAGGTAAGGCTTGGGGTTAGTCTGGCAGACACCAAAACCCTACTGTCAAACTCCTGGAAGTCAATCTGTTCTAGGAAGATTCAGTTTTTCAGATGGTTAGCCCTTCAAGGTGGATTAAGTACCAAGGAAAGGTTGTTTAATAAGGGCATGTTGGTGGATGACAGGTGTCCATTGGGCTGTCAGGTAGCTGAATCCATAGAGCATCTCTTCTTCTGTCCTCGGATTGCTGAATTTTGGCAGTGGGTGTGTCCTATTATTGGTATTATGTTAAGCCAACTGGTCTGGCCAGATCTGGTTCTCATCACGGATCGCTGCTGTATCGAAGCCTCTTTGGTAAATCCGACACTTTGGGTTATTTGGAAGCATCGTTGCGATGTGGCCTTAGGTGGTGAAGAAAGAAGACTTTCCTTATAGTATCCTTTAGTGGGGAAGACGAGTGGATGCCCTCTTCCGTTCTGGTACTAGGATTCCCATATTAACTGTATTTCCCTCTAAGTAGGGCCCTATTGTATATACTTTCTAATATTTAATATATACATATATCTTACCATCAAAAAAAAAAAAACATTTTAGAGCATTAACAATATTACCAACATCCATACTTGCTGGAACATACATATTTGTATTCCAACAACTATCAAACTTCACAATACTTCCACATAAGCCAAATTCCATAATTTTTCCAACATGTTCTTGCCTTTTGACGATCCCATACTTATAGTGACCTATTGTATCTTACCCTATATTTCATATTAATTCACACAAACCAAATTCTAAGATTATATATTTTGCCATCACAATCTTGACTTTTGATAACCCATACTCCCTAGCCCCTTGTACCTTACCCTACCTATTGTGGCTTTCTGTAAAAGAATCAAGATTTCTAAATTTTTCCTCTTTGTATGTTTGATCTGGCCACTTACAATTCTAGTTCCATTTCAGCCACATTTACTTGGATTTGCACTCATCTAAGAAATTAAGAAAATCAGCACTATACATACTGTAACCATGATGCCATAGGGGGCAAAATCTACTAGCCACTGTTTTTTACAACATTGTAGAGATTATAGAAACTTTAACATCATAAGCCACAACTATACTCGGTGGAACATACATATTTATATTCCCACATATATCAAATTTCACAATTATCCCACATTCCATATCTCATAGCTTTCCAATTTAACATCCAAATCAGTACTATTGCCATTAAGCGATCCCTATTTAGATTGACCTGCAATGCCTTTCTACAAGATGAAGCAAAAGAAGTTGGAAAACTGCCCATTTGCACAACCTTTCCATTTGTAAGTCTGGCCCAGTTTGAGCGATGAGCAAGCACACTCTGGAATTCAGCACCGAAGTTTATCCTTCCCAATGAGGTAGAACCTCTTTGTATAACGGTTCAAAGCAACAGTTGTGATGCTATCATCCATATAACATCTTTTAGCAATACCACTTAAAGCCTTGAATGGTATGACGTAGAGCTTATTATTTTAAAAATGCTAAAGGATACTGCCTCCACCAAGTTGCATTAGAACCAGACATCAATTTCATAACATATTCCAACTGTTTATATAGGGACTATAAAATGAAGATAAACAGAGGTGGCTGGAGGAGCAAAAGCAGCATATGCATGTTTCTTTTGAAGCTCATACATGTAGGGATGTAGCACTTTGGCGACAAATTGACCAAAAGCGGATTGGGACTGGAAAGAACGATCTCATACCTGAGCAAAAACATAACTCAAATCCATAGACTCAAATTCGTAAGACAAGCAATAAAGGAGACAAGAGAGGTGGCAAGGAATGATGAGGGCAGCTGGATATCAAATGTATAGAAGTGAGCAGATAATATGGGTTATGACTTGTGGAGAGAAGTAAAACATAGAAGACGGCATGGGGTACGTGTTAATCTCATATCAAGAATGATACAAAAAACGGAGAGGAGGGCAACTGGATGTGAAACTTGGATTGTATCTGGAAAATGTGAACCTGGAAGGAAGCTTTGAACAACAAATATACATTGATAATAATATATGAAAAGCAACCCAGATATTACTCTGCAGATTTAGAACAGAGGAGCACAAACTTTGGACTGAAAAAGGAAGATGGGAACAACCAATAATAGACTAGGAGGATAGACTGTGCACACTATGCGATATGGAGGAGATAGAAGATGAGAGACACATCTAGAATAGGTATGAGGATATAAGGAAAAGGGTTGAGTACGTGGATTGGAAGGAAATAGTAGACAAGGCCACAAGAGATAACACTTAAGACAAGCACAGCAATAGCGGTAAAGCAAATTCTTGACATGAGCAAAGGTACAAAGAAATCAAAGCTGTGATTAATCCCATCCGCAACACAAGGGAGGAACATGTGTCATAAGGCTAATAACCAAATATATAGGTAGGAAAGGTGTGAATCTTTTCGGATTTGGGTTTTTGCCCGTGATTGTGACAGTCGCCTAATTGTTAAAATAATTATAAACAATGATGTAAAGTCTGGTGTTAGAAGTTGTGCTCACTCCATGTATCCACTAAAGATGAGTATGAATTGTTTCAAGCGGGTTTATCGTTAAACAATTGGAGACCAACTTCTATTGGCATGGAGACAGGGTTGCAATGTGTTATGCAAAATTGCTTAAGCAAGTTTTCAACATACTGAGGCTAACTGATATGAATTAGTTCTTTCTTCCTATTATGATGGCATACCCAAGAAAAAGCTAGTTGCCCCAAATTCTTTGATCTTTCATTCTGCTAGCTAGTACGAGTATATCATCCACATGTAGTAAAATCAAATAATTACTTCCCATGCGCTTGATGTAGACATTAGAATTGGTTGTAGCAACATGAAACCCTTTATGCTTTAGTTATCATCAAACTTTTGGTACCAAACCTGGGACACCTGCTTCAAGTCATAAATGGCCTTAAGTTTACATACTTTGTTTTCATGCCTTAATACTACAAAACATGGAGGTTGTTGTGATGTTCCAAGTATTTATACGGTATACGTATAAATATACTGACACGTCACCCAGTACATTACGCCACCATGGGGTATTTTAACCTAGGGGGGTTGACCTAAAAGGGATTAATTTAGCTATGCTAGATTAATTATTAAAGGTTGCTTACCTATAATTAAGGAATTAATATCTAATTGGTTTAATTAAGTTAATTGATTACTTGGGAAGGTGCCACACGGCCAAATTCGATTGGCCAGCATGGAAATGCTAACTTGGGCCATCAAGCTGGATCACCATCCCATTTGACCCCAAAATCGAGCCAGGAGGAGGAGGGCACCGAGCCCAAGTTGTTGAAGCCGTTCTTTGAACACCCCAGCCCAAGTTGTTCTTTGAACACCCGTTCTTACCGAGAGATGGAGGCGCCTCATGATAATGGATCAAGTCGAAACTCGGGTTAGTAGATAATCTAGTTGACATCTCTAAGGCTAGCGCTTCAGTCAAGTTCTTTGAGTCTTCTCTGGTTGTTCTTGCTTAGGATTAATCCTTCTTTGGTAATTAGGATTACATTTCAATTATGGATTATGTTTTATTATGAATGGATGGATGAATCTATGAAAGCCTCTCTGTTAGACTTTCGTAAAGCAGGGATTAGAGGGGGGTAGAGACCTCTGTGCCATATGATTTAGTATGCTCCTAGTAGCTCCTTTAATTTCCAGTACCTGCGGCCTGTGCACAAGAGACCACCGAGTCGTGGATGCTATGGAATTGCTTAGCACCAGAGAAGGGACGCAGTGGTGAAGTGGGGGTGGGGTCTTGCACGAACATACAAGGCTCCTGGGACTCCTACAGTGGGCTAGGCCTGATAACCGGTCACGTAGAAGGCCGGGTATGGGTCTGACACTCCCTGGGTGCAGAGGTGTGACCCGTATGGGGCACCCTGTACTTTGAGTAGATTTAGGGGAGTAGGCCGGGTATGGATGCGGGGGTCGCTGATGCGGCACGTATTCTCTAGCTCGCCCATGGAACCGCTGTGATCCTGGAAGGGGACGCTTCCCCGACCTGCCTCATCGGACAGGTCTTCATGAAACCTGTAGTAGGCTCGAAGGGTGATACCTTGAGTCTGCGTCTCCGGAAGGCTATAGGGATGCCATAGCATGATTCGACTCATCTGCAAAGTGTGCACAGGAGGGGCGGATGGAGTGGACAACCCTAGCCGATGTTCTATGCCAGCCAACGCCATGCCAAGATTCGGTCTGCTGATCTCTTGAGACCTAGCCGTCAGTCGATCCTCACTGGAGTCTGAGCCGGGGTAGAACCATGGGTTCGGGGTGTTTTCTCTTGCTATGAATGTATCTTCTCTGTATTTCACAGTTGGATGGATGTGCCACCCTTTGTGGTGATATTTATGATATGATTATGCTGTGTGCTAACCTTGTATTCACGCTTCCGCGACATAGGAGCCCCATTGAAGGCGTGGGCCGAATGACACCTCCGTGTCCTTCACCCGGGCATCTTCCATAGATGGTCCGAGCTAGACGGAGGGCCCTGCTCGTGGCGAGATGTTTGCCATGGGAGGGGAAAGTCCACGTATGTATATGCCCGAGCGTCGTATATGTTCAGGGAGCGTCACAGTGGTATCAGAGCCGTGATTTTGGTAGTCCGAAATCATAGCACTGACCAAGCCCTAACTCGCTAGTCCGGTAGTTAGGTGGGAGTTTAAGCTAGTGTAATTGTTAGCTCTTTGATGTTTGATTTTGTGCTAGGTTGATGTAATAGATTGTAAGTTCTTAAGAAGTTTAGGGCGACTAGAGGACCCGAGTTTGGAAGGGCCATAACTTTAGGTGGGTAGCTCAGATGAAGGCGAAAGTGGTTCCAATGGATCGGGCATATCCTAAATACCCTAAGAGGGTCATCCGCAGGCGGAAAAGGGTCAAGGAGGGGCCCCGAAAGTCAACTCGGGCGCCGCTTGTTTTTCATCGACTTAGAATCGTGGTAGAAGCGCGTATCATGCAGTCAGCGCCCGACCGTATAATCGAGCGTATTTCTGCCGTATAAATATTTTTTTTTTTTTTTTAATTTAACAAGAAAATTTTAAAATTTAAAAGTTAGGCGGCCGTTAACCTTTTTTTTATCGCCTCCCTGCTTTTACACGCCTCATTTTAGCTCGGCTACCCCATATAGCGACCATACCGGAGTGTTGTATTTCTCTTCCTCCTTTGTACTGCGGGTCTATCAGGACCTAGCGCCTCACTTCCTGCCGCCCTAGACCCCAGCGCCATAGTTATGGCCACCACCAAGAGTACCATGGACCCCGCTGCCCTCACCATAGCCCAGATATATGCCTTAATCGCACAACATATGGCTACTGACCCTGCCTTGATTGATATACTTCTGGATGAGTTGGTACTCAGATTTGCTGACGACGCTAGGATACCCTATCCAATATATCATTACTCGGAGCAGTTTTTGGTTAGGTTGAATCTCCGACAGCTTCCTTATACAATGGCCGAGCAACTTGATTTGGTCATGATGTTGATTAAATTTTACCCTCCTGAATGTGAGGAACACTCTGCGGAGGAGGCCATAAGAACAGAGGCCGACCGTATCCGGAACTTGGCCAGGGAGGATGACCGCAGGGAGGTGGAACGAGCCGATACGGCGGCTCGAGGTCGAGAATATAGGTATTTAGGAGATGGAGTCGTCGTCATTGATGGCAGGGCAATCGAGCTTCCCCCATTTGAGTGGCATGAAGCTTCCCAGAGCTTCATGTGGGGAGAGATTCCTGACATCAGTCTGGATTATTTGACGACGGTCCAGATTGATATGAACCAGCGACCCAACCGATACCACGCTGAACTCCTTCGCCGCATTGTAGAACGACGATACGCTGAGGTTGAAGCCGACCTCAAGAGAGCTCGAGAGTTCCGGGAGGAACAGGAAAGACTCCAACGGGAACAAGAGGAAAAGGCCCGACAGGAACAGCAGGGCCAGCAAGGTAATGGGGGACCAGAGACCGAGCAGGGGCCAAACCAGGGGGACAGGCCGCCCATTAAACACCGGAGAAAAGCCGTAGCCCATAAGTCCGGCAACCAGTACAAGGAGAAGTTGAAGGTTGTCGGAGCTATTGGGAAGAACACGAGTTCCAGCCGGAGGCAGGAGCAGGTGGATGCTTCCCGGCCCCATCCTGTCATTGGGGGCAAGACGATACCACTGCAAAGAGGCCCGACTCCCAACCCTGCTCCACCGAAGAAGCCCCACCGGTTCAGACCTGGTACCGTGGCCTTACGGGAGATCCGTAAGTTCCAGAAGACCACGGAACTTCTAATACGGAAGCTGTCCTTTCAAAGGTTGGTTCGGAAGATAGCCCAAGAATTCAAAACCGACCTCCGTTTCCAGACGTTTGCCATTCTAGCACTTCAAGAGGCTGCGGAAGCCTATTTGGTGGCACTTTTTGGTGATGCAAATCTTTGCGCTATCCACGCAAAGAGAGTCACTATAATGCCAACGGATTTGGCCCTGGCCCGCAGGATTCGGGGAGAGCATCCTTAGTAGGGTTTGGGAATGTTTGCGTTGTAACTATTTTTGTTATATTAAATAGAAATCTACATTTTGTCCTTGTGTTAATATGGACTACATAAGTCGCCTCTCGGTGTAATAATTTAAAAAAAAAAAAAAAAAGGGAACGAAAATGCTGACATCAGCATAAATCACTTTAAAAAAAAGGGGGGGTTAAAAGGATCTCTAGGGTTTCATTTTCATTTGTCCATATCTGTTTATCTTCCTCCCTCCGCTCTTTCAGCGCCCATGGCCGCCATCAATCTACTTGCATGGTACCAGGATGGAGAGCATTGGGATCCACAGGTGCCCTTTGACCTTTTACAGCCCTTTCTATGCCAGCGCCTCGACCTCATCTCTAATATACAGCGGCACCCAGATTATACCGAATTCCTACAGTTTTACACAGAAGAGATGCTCCCTCTGTGTATTCCTTTTGGGGAACCTCCCCAGTTGTACCTAGAACGGGATGTAGTCCGAGAAATGCTTGGGGGTGACAACCCACACATATGATGTGCTCAAGGGCAAACTTAGATGGGGTAAACAGCCGCCAGTTGTTCAGCACCAGGGGCGACAATATCTTGAAGTTGCCTTTGCCTTAGCCATCCTCATGGATCAGTATGTTGAGGATGAGACATTGCCGGCAGAGAAAGGAAAACTTCCCGAGTCTTCCGCTGAGGAAGAGGATGAGCACATAGGCATGGGTGACTTCGTCCGTTGGAAGCAGTTGGCAGAGGAGATGCCACCACGTCGGGAACAAGCTGCATGCTTGTCCGGGCTAGACGCCCTTCCAGTTGTGTATCACCAAGGGCAAGAGTATCTTCTTTTGGATGATATCATCTGGACTTATCACATGGTGGCTGGGGTTAAGCGCCGACGCAAGGACCATGTACTCTATGAGTTAGCAGAGTACTGTATAGATGACTTCATTGACTTTACTCCTATTGACCTTCCCCAGGAAGTACAGCAGCTACTCCAATTTCATCAGGAGACCATAGAGCCGGCCGAAACCTTGTTACGGCTTCGAGAACTGGTACTACAGGATCCGCCATCCCAGCCTTCACCGGATGCCTTTACAGCTATGGGGCCTTATGTCTTAAATATTAATATGGTCGAAGTTCCCTCTGGTTCAGACGAGGAGGGAGAGGATCTTTACCATAACCCTGCTCATTTGAAGGAAGAACAGAAGGAACTCAAGGAAGAAGAAGTCCCCATGGACCTAGATAAGGAGGTCGCCACGTCGGAAACCCCGCAGGGGAAGGCATTAGGGAATCACCTCACCCGCTTCTTCCTATCAGCTTTTCGGCAGGGGCAGGTCCTTTTTGTAGCCCGGGACTTAGGGCCAGAGGCCGAGGCTTCATGGTGGAACCTCCGTGCTCTTTACACATTGGCAGAGCACAAGAAGCTTCCCTATCGCACGCTTACTTACGTACTCGTTCGACGGGATCTTGCCCTCACTGCATTGGGGCAGGATATTGCACCATGGATGAGTATGAAACTCCTTACGGCGGCCCCATTGGCTGCCGCCTACCCGCCAGAGGTTGCCTCCATTGCGGCCGCCACAGTAGACCCAGGGGTGACCTTGTTACGTCATCGACCGCCACCACCACCTCCTCAGCCTATGGACGAAGAGGAGGAACCTAGATCTTAGACATTTTTTTTTACGCATCTTTGTACTGCGTATAGTTATAATTTTTGAATTGGCATTTTTCTTAGCCATCATACAATATATGTGCCATTTTCTTATGATTATTGTATCGTTGAATACAATTAAATTATTTTTTTCCCATGATACTTCCTTGTATCTATTAGAGTTTAGAGTATAAGAAATTGTTCCACATTGTATATTCATTCTTGCCGTCTTGCAGACGATGTCTTGCAGAGATCGAGGAAAGAATCACCAATGACATACGAAGGGACGATCCAGGACCTCCCGACCAAGACTACGGTCAACGCTATGGGGAGTATCCAGATCGGGAGGATGACTACGAAGAAGGGCAACTCGTGATGGAAGGAGAGCCCTATGATTCAGCTAAAGGATTGGAAGTAGTCAACATTCTCTGAAAACGTGCCTTTGAACATTTACAACAAACTCTTCGACAAACTTGGTACTGGGAAATGACGAGGCATGAAGCTTATGCCGATGCTAATGACCATTTATGGCAGATTTTCTTTGCGTTACGAGATTTTTTTAATCTCCTCATCATTAGTCCCACCTTCGACTACCAGCACGTTATTATCCAGACATGGGCTCGCTACAAGGTAGTAAGGGCCGTACGGGAGAGCGTCCGCTACTCCATCCTCTACCCTTTTGTGCAACCCTAGTCTTAATCTCTTCAGTTTTTCTTTTATGGCTAAGTATGTGTTGACCAAAAGTTGTCTAATGTACAGTCTTGTGGCTAAATATGTGTACAATCACTACTTTTGTACTGTATGACCCTAAGTTTTTGTTAAGGATATATCTCCAATGTAACTGTTACTGTGACTTAATAATAGAGATCTTTTCTTTCATTCTCTTCTAATGTCTTTATTGTTATGTCCTAGCCCTACTTAAAATAATTTTCTTTGTGACACGTGGTATCACAATAACTCTCCTTATACCTTCTTATGGTCAATATAGACGGTGCACGCAACGCCTCGTAGCAGACACCCTCAGGTGCTAGCAAATTAACGCATGAACATGAACTCCTGTTGATCAAGCGGCAGTTAGTGGAGCTACAAGCTTATGTGTTGAATGCCAACCCACCGCAGCATATGCAGGAGGATGGGCCGGAGCTACCTCCGTTATCGCCAAGTCCACCACCACAGCAGCCACCTGCACCTGAATCCGACCCTGTACCCGCACAAAGGAGGCACCGTTCCAAACGTCGTCGAAGTTCCTCTATGGATAGTGCCACATCCTCACAATCAGCCACTTCTATGTCCTTCACTCGAGCATCTCTCCATAGATGGCCCGGGTTAGACGGAGGGCCCTGCTCATGGCTAGATGGTTACCATGGGAGGGGAAAGTCCCCGTAGGTATCTGTCCTCGGAGTCGTCTATGTCATCTGGAAAGCGCCGGGACAAGGAGTACCGTAAGACGGTTGATACGGCCATAACCAGTATATGGAAAAATAGGAAATTGGCCCAGTTTGATGGGAAATCTAGAGGCGGGCTGAATGCGGAGTCCTGGTTGGATGAGATGAAGGAGTTTGGGAAATCCTATGGCATGACAGAAAAGGATACAGGAAAAGTTGCCACCACAAACCTTACTGGAGCCGCTCGTATTTGGTGGAAGGGCTATGCCAGAGCCAAGCATCTGGACAGAAGCAGGTGCAAGTTCAAAAAGTTTGCCCAAGCTTTTAAGTCGCATTATGTGCCTCGTGTGCACAAATGCCAACAAATTCAGACTTTTTACAGGTTAGAACAGAAGGGTATGTCAGTTCAGGCCTACACTGATGAATTCATGCGCCTGAGGCTGTATGTGCCAGGAATGAATGAAAAGAGAGCAGTGGAGGGCTATATTGAAGGGTTGGCCCCATCAATTAAACGAATGGTTAAGGCCATAGACCCGAAATCAGTTACAGAGGCTGAGGCTAAGGCATTGAGCCTTGAAGAAGACACACCACGAAACCAGTACCAGCGCCCCGCCTCTTACTCGCAGCCACGCCTGAACACACCTTATAAGGGCCGTTCACCAAGTCCAGGGCCCTCTCAGCAGAACTCTAACGGCCGCCAGGAAAAGAAGGTCACCTTCAACATGCCCGACAAACCGAACAATGTGGGTAAGGAAGTTCGGAACCTCCTACAATCTATTCCCAAAGAGGCCCGAGAGCAGCTCCGCAGAGATAAAGCATGTTACAGGTGTATGCGGCCCGGGCACTTCATGCAGAATTGCCCTTATGTCACACAGACTGCCCAGCTGGCCATGGCCGACCTCGATTGGGACGATCTCGAGTCTACAACACCTGTCGAGGAGGAGGCTCCCGAGTATATTCACGGTGCGTCCCATATCCTTGCCGCCATAGAAACCGGCAATGCTGAAAGTCAGCCTGCTGTTATTTCCACTATAGGTCAAGTAGACAGTAAGCCTTTTATAATTCTTATGGATACGGAAAGTACACATAATTTTGCTTCCCTTAGAATGGCCCAGGTATTGCAGCTTGAGACTTTGAGGTCCCGACCGAAACCTGTCACTTTAGCCAGTGGTAAAATCAGACATACTCATGGTCGTCGCATTAACCTTAAAATGCAGCTGCCAGGTGCACCAGTTGCATTGGGTGCCGAGTTAATAGATATTGGCAAATATGATCTGATTGTTGGTATGGAATTCTTGGCATCTGCAAAAGACAATATCGACTGCGAAAAGCGGGAGGTTACCTTCAACGCAGCTAATGGAGCCCGCGTAACTATAAAAGGTGATCCATTAAACCCCATTATGCAGTCTCTGTCCATCAGGCAGTTAAGTAAGGCTATACGCAAGGATAAGCTACTTTGCGTCATCAGACTTGCATCCATTGAGTCAGATGCTAAGCAGAAGCAAGTAGTTGATGCATTGCCAGAAAACATTGCTAATCTTCTTAGGGAATTTAGTGATCTCTTTCCAGACGAGATCCAGAAACTGCCTCCATTCAGAGGGGTAGAATGTGAGATAGCTTTGGAACCAGGTACTAAGCCTACCAGCAAGGCCCCGTACCGTATGAGTCCCCCTGAATTGGCAGAGCTTAAGAAGCAACTTCAGGAGCTACTAAACCTAGGCTTCATTCGGCCTAGTGTTTCGCCTTTTGGCGCTCCTATCCTTTTTGTTAAAAAGAAGGATGGCTCCTTGAGGATGTGTATTGATTATCGGCAATTCAATAAGCATACCATCAAGAATCGCTATGCTTTGCCTAGAGCAGACGATCTTATGGACCAGTTGCAAGGGGCCAGGTACTTCTCAAAGATTGACTTACGCTCCGAATATCATCAAATAAGAATTAAAGAGGAGGACATTCATAAATCTGCCTTTCGCACTAGATATGGGCATTATGAATTTACCGTTATGCCTTTTGGATTAACTAATGCCCCCTCAACTTTCATGCGATTGATGAATGATGTCTTCCGACAATACTTGGATGATTTTGTTGTTATTTTCTTTGACGACATTCTCATCTATAGTAAGACTCTGAAGGAGCATGAGCAACATCTTCGCTTGGCCCTACAAAAGCTAAGACGTCATCAGCTCTTCGCCAAGTTCTCTAAGTGCAAGTTTGCCACTCCGAAGGTGGATTACTTGGGACATATTATTTCAGCAGAGGGAATTGCTACGGATCCAGCAAAGATAGAGGCAGTCAAAAATTGGCCCATTCCAGGTAATGTTTCAGAGGTCCGAAGTTTCTTAGGATTGGCAGGGTATTACCGGAAATTTGTTAAGGATTTTGCAAAGATTGCAGCACCTCTTACTGATCTTACAAAGCATGAGAAAGTGAAGGATTGGATTGAGCATTAGAAAGCAAAGGTCCAGGGAAGTTTTCAGAAGCTTAAGGATGCTTTAACGTCGGCATCAGTCCTCACATTGCCGGACCCCAAAAGGATAAACTAGTAGCAACGGATGCCAGTAAAATTGCTACCAGTGGAGTCCTAATGCAGGAGGGCAGGGTTATTGCCTATGATTCAAAGAAAATGAATGAGACTGAACAACGATACCCTACCCATGATCAGGAATTCTTGGCTGTTGTTCGCGCTTTGCGTATATGGAGACACTACCTTCTTGGTAGGAGATTCCAACTTGATACGGACCATCAGAGTCTTCGTTATCTAATAACTCAACCCAATCTCAACCTCCGGCAGAGAAGATGGATGGAATTTTTGGAGGAGTATGATTTTGAGATTATGTATAAGCCTGGGAAACACAATGTGGTTGCGGATGCGTTATCACGCCATCCCTTGGTAACCCGAACCCATTGTAACGCAATTTCCACACTCACCAGCGAGTTCAGAAAACAAATAGAGCAAGCCTTAGCCACGGATCCAGAGTTCCGTGAGGCGTGGGATAGTTTGGCTAAGGAGGCACGCACAGATAAAGAACGTGAAGCTTTCCGTTCGTATAAGAAAGAGGGCAATTTGTTATATCACAAAGATAAGTTGTGTGTACCTGAGACTTCAGGAGTGCGTAAGTTTATTCTCCATGATACACACAACAACCCTATAGCTGGACATGCAGGTTTCATGAAGGCCTACTTTAAGATCCGCTCCAGTTATTTTTGGCCTTCTATGAAGAAGGACATTGCCCGTGTATTAAGCAGTGTCAGGTGTGTCAGCAAACCAAGGCTGAGCAATTAAGGATTCCAGGAGAGTTGCAACCTCTGGATGTGCCCAACGCTAAGTGGGAAGTGATAACCATGGATTTCATTGTGGGCCTTTCACGTACTCTCCGTGGATATGATGCATTGATGGTAGTGGTCGACAAATTGTCGAAAATGGCTCATTTCTTGCTATGTCGTACCACAGATACAGCCTTCGATACCGCTTTGTTATTTGCAAAGGACATCTTCAGATTGCACGGAATGCCACGAGTTATTGTATCCGACAGGGATCCCAAATTCATAAGTGCATTCTGGAAAGATTTCTTTGCCACCATCCAAACCAAGCTTGCTATGAGTACGGCATATCATCCTCAGACGGATGGTCAGACAGAGCGTACCAATCGGATTATAGAGGATATGCTACGAAGTTATGTGTGGATTAAGCAATCACAATGGGCTGACTATATTTATCTGGTCGAATTTGCCTATAACAGCATGAAACAGGAGTCTTTCAGAATGTCTCCCTTTATGATAAATTATGGTTATCAATGTCTTACTCCAGACACATGGCATAATCCCGTTTCTAAAGTGGAGGTTTCTCAACAACTCCTTTTGGAAATGCAGGCTTTGGTTGAAGAAGTTCGTGGTTACTTATTGGCCGCACGCAGTCGTCAGAAGAGTGTGGCGGATAAGCACAGAACCCCACGAGTCTTCCAGGTGGGCGAATCAGTTTGGCTTAAGATTAAGGTAAAACAAGCCAAGCTTAAGATTGGTAACTGCAAGAAGTTGGCACCCAGATGGGCTGGGCCGTTCAAAATCATTGAACGTGTTGGAGAACGGGCATATCGCTTGGATTTGCCATCCCGCTTGAAGATCCACAAGGTCTTTCACGTGAGTCTTCTGAAACAACACACCCCAGATCCAGAGGAGATCTTGGATACACCCACCCTTCTTGAAATGACGAAAGAGCATCTAGATATAGTGCCTGAAGCTCTTCTTGATCGAGCCTATAAGCAGACCAGAAGGAGTCAAATGCTGCAATACTTGGTTAAGTGGAAACACTTGCCAGTTGAGGATGCTACGTGGGTGATGAAGATAGACCTTGAGAAGCACTATCCGGATTTCATGCGGGAATCTCAGGGCCGCACCATCAACGATGCTATCAACCCCGCTCCCGGCGGTAAGCTTGAAGGCTTGATTCGCTGAGAATCATCATGCAGTAGAGGGGTAGATGCATCGTGGTTAATAATAGTTACCGATGATGAGATCACCCTCGTGTTCTCTAGGACGTGGTGTATTGTCAATGTGGGCATGACCACGAACTGCTTGGAAAGCATGTAGAGGATAGGCTCGTTCATCTCGGCTATAATGGGAACTTGACCATTCCTTACGCCGCAATGAATTGCGAACCATAGGCATGATAGGTTCCCTTGTAGATAGGTTTTTCTTTTATTTCTTATAGGGGGTGGTCCCTTCAACCACAACCTACTTATATTATCTATATATACTGATGTATTGCGTTGACATGTGCAGGCTAGTGAGTAGTACGTGACCTGCCCATGTATAGAGGGTTGTTGATGGCCCGACTTCTCCAGTTTTATTTTGTCTACATGTGTTACCTTTTTGTCAATGTGTTGTTGATATGGGACTTCGGTCCTCAAACCTTTTTATGATAAGTATGTGAAATGCACCTTGGTGCTTAAACTATTTGATGCTTTAAGTTCAATGTTATTATTCATTTTTCATGTATACTTTCTTTTATTGCAATTCCTTGATCAAATATCACTTGTTTAACTAACCCCAATGCTGAGGACAGCGTCATTTCTAAGGAGGGGAGAATGTGACGTTCCAAGTATTTATACGTTCCAAGTATTTATACGGTATACGTATAAATATACAAACACGTCACCCAGTACATTACGCCACCATGGGGTATTTTAACCTAGGGGTGGTTGACCTAAAAGGGATTAATTTAGCTATGCTAGATTAATTATTGATAGAAATAGAGTATTCAATCTTATCTATTTCTAATGTTTGCTTGATAAATTTGTGGATTATATCAAGACAATAAGAAAGACTATAGGAATTCTAATGCAACATATTTGTCTTCAAACAATATCACAATTGACCATTGATTTAATGTAGCTTCAACACTGTAGAAAAGGGATTGACCCTATAACTGTAGCAAAGTTGACCCGTTAGAAATCAACTAAGAAACCAAAATACATTCACGAATTCCTCCTTAGGTATTTGCCGGACCAGCTCAATCTTTCATGGCCGGCCTGTCTATTCTTTTATTTACAGTGATCCGTCGGTTATGGCCTTGGAATCGGCCGCTTTGCCGATCAGCTATTCATATGGAGTTTCCCTCCATAGTTTCGGGCCATCACGACTATTATTTACAAATATAATAGTTCAATATAACCATTGAACCATTGTTGCTCTAGTCACTTAATAAACCTTTAAAATAAGTATCTCTTAAGGTTATGCTATAGAGCAAGATCTTCACCATGGTATCTACTGCAGCGTTACTGTGAAACTTAAGTATGCTCTTCTGCAATGGCTCTCAGAGTGGTGCACTCTGCACAATCATAAGTGCAACCTTTGCTAATGGCTTTCAGTGTGACCCCTGTACAGATAAATATGCAACCTTAAGATTTGCACTTAAACTGATGATACATTTGGCACATGAATTTTGTGATGAACCATTTACATTTCCAACATTCCTCCTTCATCACATAATTCCATGATCTTCATATCTGATTTGAACTGCTTAAATTTAATCTCTGGCAAAGCCTTTGTGAAAATGTCTGCAACCTGCTTAGCTGTATTCACATACACCATTTCAATGTAATGTTTGGCTGCTAAATCTCTAATGAAATGTATGTTTAATTCAATATGCTTGGTCCTCTCATGATGCACGGGATTCTTCATAATTGCAATGCAGCTCTGGCTGTCAGTGAGAATTTGTGTAGGGCCACTTTGTTTGAATCCTAGTTCCTCCATCAATCTCCTCAACCAGCATATTTCCTTTGCAACTAAGGATGAAGCTGAGTATTCAGCTTCTGCTGAGGACATGGCAATGGCATTCTGTTTTTTGCTTTTCCAGGTGATTGCCCCTCCACCTAAGAATACCACAAATCCAGATGTGGATTTTCTATTTGATAGATCACCTCCCCAATCTGCATCACTATATGCTTTCAGCTCCAAGTTAGATGAGTTGTATGTTATTCCATGATTCTTTGTGCCCTTTAGATACTTCAAGACACGTTTTCCAGCTATCCAATGGTCCCTGAAAGGATTATTGCATCTCCTACTTAAGATGTTCACAATGTATGATATATCTGGCCTTGTGTTGTTTGCCAAATATAACAAACAACCAACTAGTGATCTGTAAGGCACATTCTCCATTTCTGCTTTATCCTTTTCAGTGAGTGTCTCTTCTTCAGTCAATCTGTGACCTGGGACTACAGGAGTTTTGGAAGAATGTGCATCAACTAGATTAAATCTTTTCAGCATATTTTCAATGTGTTTGCTTTGCTGCAATCTTAAGACCTTTTGATCTCTGTTTCTACAAACTTCAATGCCCAAAAAATGTTTTAGCTCCCCTAGGTCTGACATTTCAAACCTTGAGCTCAATATTCCTTTGCAATGATTTAGAATCTTTAGATGGTTTGCTGCCATGATACAGTCATCCACATATAGAGCTATAATGCAAAAAGTTTCTGCTTGCTTGTACCTATAGAGGTTGCCATCATTTCTGAGCTTCTCAAACCCTTGTTCCTTGAGGAAATTATCCATGCAGACATACCATTCCCTAGGGGACTGCTTCAGACCGTACACAGCCCTGTTTAGTCTCCATACTTTATTATTTTTCTGTTCAAACCCAGGTGCTTGTTGCATGAAGACTTTTTCCTCCAATTTTGCATTTAAGAATGCTGTTTTTACATCCATATGATGTAACTCAAGATCTTGTGCATTTGCTATTGCAAGTAAGGTTCTAATGCTGGTTAGTTTCACAATAGGAGAGTATGTTTCATCAAAATCTAAACCCTGTTGTTGTGTGTATCCCTTTGCAACCAGCCTTGCCTTGTACTTCCTGCTTCCATCTGCATTCTCCTTGATTTTAAATAGCCATTTGCAACCTATTACATTGTCTCTGTCTGGGTAATCAACCAAGTCATACGTTTGGGTTTTCTCAAATGATTCTAATTCATCTTTCATGGCTTTAAGCCACTGATCTTTGTGTTCACTTTCAAGTGCTTCTTCATACGACTGTGGTATTGAGATGTTCTCTAGTATAGCCATAATGTGTTCATGTTCATATTCAGCATATTGCTTTTCTAGTCTTTTGCTCCTTCCCATATCATTTCTACCATATTGTTCAATATTTTCTTGCACATTTTCCAATAGTCTTTCTGCCTGGGTTTTTCTTTTGCTAATAGTTCCTGGCTGCATAACTCTGTTCTCAATGCTTTCTGCCCTATTCCCTTCAGTGATTACATCATCCTGAGATTCTGCCACAGTGTCATCTTCTTCATGATCAGAATCTATGTTTATGCTTTGCTGGACCTTGTTTTCATCTTTATCTTTTTTGTCACAAGTTTCTTTTCGTGGATGCCTGTCTTTATAAAATACTTGTTCATCAAACAAGACATCTCTGCTAATAACAATTGTTCTGCTTTCTGGCACATATACTCTATACCCCTTTGACTCTTCATCATACCCCACGAGATAGCCTATGCTTGCTTTATCATCTAATTTTTGCCTCAATTCTTTTGGTACATGTACATATGTTAAACAGCCATATGCCTTAAAGTATTCATAATTTATACTAGCATTTTCATTTGACCATAATAAATCAGGTATGTTACCTTTAATGCTCGAAGATGGCAGTTTGTTTTGGATCATTATTGCAGCCTTCAAAGCTTCCTCCCACAGGTGATTTGGCAAGCCACTCCTCTTGATCGTCCTGTTTTTCCTTTCAGCTACTCCATTTTGCTGGGGACTGTACCTGCAGGTTAGTTGCCTTCTAATTCCATGAGTGATGCAAAAAAGTCTGAATTTGGCTGATAGGTACTCCCCTCCTCTATCAGACCTGATACACTTCAGTTTTCTCCCTGATTCTCTTTCCATTTCATGAACATATTGTTTGAAAGCATTCAAAGCTTGAGACTTTCTTTCTAAGCAGTAGACCTTGCACTTCCTACTGAAGTCATCAATAAAAGATATGAAATATCTTTTATTTGTCCTCCCTTTGACATTTAATGGCCCACATAGGTCAGTGTGTACCAGATCAAGAACTCCCTTTGCTCTTGTTTTGGATTGTTTGAATGGCAGCCTGTTTGTTTTCCCAAGTATACATCCCTCACACTTGAAGTTTTCAGATTTAATATCTTTGCAATTTAGCCATCCCTTTTTGGCTAAATATTTCAAATTGTTGCAGTGAGTATGGGCCAGCCTGTCATGCCAGATTTCAAGTTCTGGAATATTTAAAGTGTTAATACTGTCATGTCCAAAAGCTTTCATTTGGAAGAGATTGCTAACACATTTTGCATGGAACTTCAATATATTATCAAAAAGGATATTACAACCTTTTGAGTCAAAGTTGACCTTATAGCCTAAATCCACCAACTGGCTTACAGAAATGAGATTTTTAATGATTGTGGGAACACACAATACATTTTCAATATCTACTATGTTTCCATCAAGATCTAAGAGTTGCAAAAGTCCCCTTCCTTCAATTTCTTGAGTATCTCCATTTCCAACTTGGATTCTTCTAGAATGAGAGGTTGAGACATTTTTTAGCAAATCAGTAGATTGGACTACTGATCTTTCAGCTCCACTATCAACTACAAGATTTTCAGATTTATTAGCAGGCTGATTTTGCTCAACAATATTAAATGCAAGACTTACCTCATCTTCATCATCAACATCAGATTTTTCCTTATCTTCTTGCTCCCTTGCCACAAAGGTTCCAGTTGGTTCCAGAAAGAAAAGGGAAAAGGAAAGGGACCAGCTCCCTTCCCTTCCAGAGCTGGTTCCAGCTCCCTTCCCTTCCAGAGCTGGTTCTTCCTCCTCTGCTAGTGGACCCCTTATTATTTCCCTTACCATGATCCTTTGGAGTAGGGCACTTAGCTGCAACATGCCCTTTTCCCCCACAGGTATAACAGTTAAATTCCCTTTTAAGTTTAGGGCATTCACTCTTGAAATGCCCTGTTTCATGGCAATTGTAACATGTGACTTTCTTTTTCCCAGCAAACAGAATTTCAGGAGATTCTTCCCTTTCTCTTATGATCTTTTTCTGCTCGAACTCTGTTCTCAGAATATTCTCTGCTTCATCTCTAGATTTGCTCATGTTTCTAATAAATAGAGACAGATTTTCATTTTCACTAACAGCTCTAGATATTTGGAGAACTTGACTTCTTTCACTGATATTGACTCCAGCACCAGCTAAGTCAGCTATTATGTTATCAAATTGATTAAAAAAATCTGATACATCTTCTTCCTCCTTTAGTTTCAGTCCCCTCAATTCATTTTCAAGCAAATCTATTTGGGATGAAGTCTTTTCTTCATAATGTTTCAATAAAAAACTCCACATCTGCTTAGGGCTTAAATTTCTTAACTTAAGCCTAATGGTAGGGCTTACCTTGCAGGTAATTATGCCTTGAGCCTCCTTAACTTTTGAGTATAAGGATCTCCCAGTTCCCACATGACTGCCACCAGCTGTTCCTTTTGCAGTTGTTGCTCCACGACCTGCATTTTCTCTCATGTTAACAGATCCCTCAGAAACAGACCTGGTAATGGTGTTCATGTTGACATTTGTGCCTCCATCTGGATCAACAAGATCCCAGAGATCTTCAACTTCCAAAATGTGTTTCACAGCATCCTTCCACACTTGAAAACCTGGTCCACCCTTGTAGACCTCCACTGTGCTTAAGAGACTAGCTCCAAATCTGCTAGACATATTCAAAATGCAAAAATATCACAAGGTTCAACAGGATTATGTGCTCTGATACCAATGATAGAAATAGAGTATTCAATCTTATCTATTTCTAATGTTTGCTTGATAAATTCGTGAATTTTATCAAGACAATAAGAAAGTCTATAGGAATTCTAATACAGCATATTTGTCTTCAACCAATATCACAATTGACCATTGATATAATATAGCTTCAACACTGTAGAAAAGGGATTGACCCTATAACTGTAGCAAAGTTGACCCGTTAGAAATCAACTAAGAAAACAAAATACATTCACGAATTCCTCCTTAGGTATTTGCCGGACCAGCTCAATCAAACATGGCCGGCCTGTCTATTCTTTTATTTACAGTGATCCGTCGGTTATGGCTTTGGAATCGGCCGCTTTGCCGATCGCCTATTCATATGGAGTTTCCCTCCATAGTTTCGGATCATCACGACTATTATTTACAAATATAATGGTTCAATATAACCAATGAACCATTGTTGCTCTTGTCACTTAATAAACCTTTAAAATAAGTATCTCTTAAGGTTATGCTATAGAGCAAGATCTTCACCATGGTATCCACTGCTGAGTTACTGAGTTACTGTGAAACTTAGGTATACACTTCTGCAATGGCTCTCAGAGTGGTGAACTCTGCACAATCATAAGTGCAACCTTTGCTAATGGCTTTCAGTGTGATCCCTGTACAGATAAATATGCAACCTTAAGATTTACACTTAAACTGATGATGCATTTGGCACATGAATTTTGTGATGAACCATTTACATTTCCAACAATTATTAAAGGTTGCTTACCTATAATTAAGGAATTAATATCTAATTGGTTTAATTAAGTTAATTGATTACTTGGGAAGGTGCCACATGGCCAAATTCGATTGGCCAGCATGGGAATGCTAACTTGGGCCATCAAGGTGGATCACCATCCCATTTGACCCCAAAATCGAGCTAGGAGGAGGAGCAGCTGAGCGCCCAAGTTGCTGAAGCTGTTGCTGAACACCCCAGTTCCGAAGTTGTTGCTGAACACCCAGGTTACTGAGAGATGGAGGCGCCTCATGATAATGGATCAAGTTGAAACTCGGGTTAGTAGATAATCTAGTTGATATCTCTAAGGCTAGCGCTTCAGTCAAGTTCTTTGAGTCTTCTCTGGCTGTTCTTGCTTAGGATTAGGATTACATTTCAATTATGGATAATGTTTTATTATGAATGGATGGATGAATCTATGAAAGCCTCTCTGTTAGACTTCCGTAAAGCAGGGATTAGAGGGGGGTAGAGACCTCTGTGCCATATGATTTAGTATGCTCCTAGTAGCTCCTTTAATTTCCAGTACCTGCGGCCTGTGCACAAGAGACCACCGAGTCGTGGATGCTATGGAATTGCTTAGCACCAGAGAAGGGACGCAGTGGTGAAGTGGGGGTGGGGTCTTGCACGAACATACAAGGCTCCTGGGACTATAGGGATGCCATAGCATGATTCGACTCATCTGCAAAGTGTGCACAGGAGGGGCGGATGGAGTGGACAACCCTAGCCAATGTTCTATGCCAGCCAATGCCATGCTAAGATTCGGTCTGCTGATCTCTTGAGACCTAGCCGTCAGTCGATCCTCACTGGAGTCTGAGCCGGGGTAGAACCATGGGTTCGGGGTGTTTTCTCTTGCTATGAATGTATCTTCTCTGTATTTCACAATTGGATGGATGTGCCACCCTTTGTGGTGGTATTTATGATATGATTATGCTGTGTGCTAACCTTGTATTCACGCTGTGTTTCGATTTCCCAGGCTCGTCTCATCTTTGAATGCTACTGCTACGTTTGGGTTATACCTTGCCGTAGACTATGTATTCATGTACTGTTGTATTGTATGGGCACCAGTGTGCCTAAATATTGTTTTAACCCACGAGAAAGCATGCTATTCGACAACACAAGAGAGTTTGCAAAGAACCATTGTAGGTTGTTCAATTAAAAAAAATTGCAAAGAAATGGTAAGTCCGGGAATTGGGGCGTAGCTTTGGTTGTAATTAATCTACCAACCAATGACATGCAATTCCCAGAAGTGAGTGTGCCATGGAACTCCTGTAATGAAGATTTGATAGATGCATGTTTTACAATTGGGAAACTTGTGCCTCGTTGACTCAAGCTGGTTGGTTATTATATGTGTTGATGATGAGTCTGTGACAGTGAGGTCTTTGGCTATTAAAAATAATCTTGTCATCTCTCGCAAATATGCTTTGACTTATGATAAGCCCTTCGGTTATAACGAAGACTAATTATGATGCCCAGCTTTGTCGGGCTTAGTAACATTTGAAAAGATGTCGATAAATAAAGTGACCTCAGCATTTAGAAATTGCTAGATGGGGAATAGATTTGGTTTCAAAAATTTCATGGGCTCTTTCTTTGCTCACATGCAGTTTTGTATAGCTTTGTGATGGCATAAGCAGTGTGTGAATGCAAACATATAGCTTAAAAGTGGATTTAAAAGACTATAGTAAAATTGGCTGGTGTGACTGGGCTTAAGTAAATTGGATGTTGGTAGTTCTTTTCCTATAGGGATGGTAGTTGTCTTGAAGTTATAGCTTTTTGAACTTAAATGTAGTGACACAGAAAGATATTTCTATGCCTGTAGTGTAAGTGAGTGGAAATAGGTTGCAGATAGAGCATCAATTGTTAAAGTTGAACATGGATGTCACAATGTGATATTAGCTAACGATGAGGAGAAGGAGGTCATTTCCTTATAGAATTAACGTGAGCTATTTGGTTGGATGCTATCATTTGAGAGTTAGACTTTTCCATAACATAATATTAGCTACTATGTAATATAGAAAGAGAATATTGGGCTATGTGTAGTGAACTTTATATTTGAAGTCGATGGTTTATAAGATGGGGTTGGGCTAGCAGTGCACTTTATATTTCAAGTCAAGGGTTTATAAGATGGGATAGTGCCACGTAATAGTTGTTTGTGGATGAAGATAGATGAACTTTGGATATTAGATATTCTCTACTATGGAAAGAGAAGGTTGGACTAATATTTTATGCAATTTTAAAGAGGAGAGAAGATAAATTGAATTAGTGCATTAATGGTTGCTGGTGGATGAGAAGGCTGAAGTAGCAAAAGCGCATGATCTCTGTAGAGTACTCAAAACAATTATGTTATAAAAACCAGTCAAAGTTATCAAAGTTTTTGCTTACAACATTTGCGCAAGAGGAATGCGTATCAATGATCCTTTTGTCCTCTAAATAAAATAGTTTCATGCACTTAAATGAGCTTATAGCTAGACAATACAGTGCAAAGCTGCCCATCTACTTTTATATATGTAACAGCAAGAAGCAATAGCACTATACTACACTATGATTGGGAAAGGGAAGGTTGCTTCTAGGATGTTTTTCTAGAACTAATTGATTGCCCATTGTAATAAGGTCCAATAAAGGAACCCTATAGTGGGAGGATGTCTCCATTATGATAAACCATTTTGATCCATGAATGCTCTATATATCCATGAATGTGTTGCACGTCCCTATGTTAAAGCAATAGTAGTTTACTCGAAGGTGTGTTCCCTCTCTCGTTTGGAGAAAAGCTAGCGGTTTTTCATGATTTTATTTTCGTATATGCACGTACAATGCTCGTTAGAATTTGGTCGAGAACATGCATCGGCGCGTGTTGGGAAGAACTTATGTTGATTTGAAGGTGCTTAGCCTAAATGGTACAATGAAAAGGGTTGTAAAGTGATTTCTAGGTTTTTATTACATGGTGGTGCAAGCAAGGTTTTACTACTGCACACTTTGGTTTATGCTTTGACATCCCATCCTATAAGTCTATAGTTTTACATCGACATCCTATCCTTTAAGCCTACACAATTGGACATTTTGGTTTATACAATTGAACATTTTGGTTTACAGTTGGCCTCCCATTCTTTAAACCTATAGTTTTAAAAGAGATCTCGTATTCAACACCAACCAACCCCCCCCCCCTTTTTTTTTTGAATAATGCGTCTATTTGGATTCCAAATAAAAGCATTATTCCTTCGTGGTTTTCTTTTCTAGAGTTTCCCGACGTGTGCTATGGATTGCGCTCAAATTTGTTCCATTATGGGCATGCGCACAGGTGTTGGAAGCAAATGGCTGTCGGAAGCCATGGCTTCAGAGCTTCCGATTTTCTGCTGCATATTTTCAATTTGGAGACCTTTGGTAAGGGCGTCAGACTTAAGCGATGCTCCACAAGGCATACCATAGCAGGATCAGTGGGGAGGGGGCCGTATCTTCTTCTCGGTGAGAAAGGCGAGGGCGCGAGGGGCGGGGTTAGTGAGGCAGATGGGATGAATTTCGTTGGATCTCAAACCCGGCACCAATCGCTCGTTTCAAGTTTCTCGAAAGTCATCGCGTTTCCGAACCCGCCTCTAAATTCTTTTGCAAGAAATTTTCCCCACTTGAAAAGTCCATGCCTTGGCACACCTCAGTCATCTCAAAGAGGACAGCTGCTGTAAAGCCCTTGGCCCATGTGGCATGCCTCTGGGCGCCAGCGTCAAATATCATTCACTGTTACACTTCACCCTGCTTCGCTATGTGTTGCTTTTTATCTTCGCAGTCCATCGCGACCCGCCGAGCATCAGCGGTATCGCCACCGCCGTACCGCCAAACTTCCATGCATGGAAGGCGAAAAGCCACCAAATTTCGAGCGCAGCCCGCAATTGCACCGCATCCGCGCAAACGGTTCCCGCAAGATTAGATCGGCGGGAAACCTGCCGCCGCTTATCGGCTTCAGCGCTATCGCATCTTCGCCAGTCGAGTTGCCCGGCCTTCGTTCCAGTAATCACCGTCTTCCGCGCACGCATCAAAAGCACACTTTAAAGCGAACGTTACCGCAGCGCCGCGCGGCCTGGCCGATCCTGGCCGGAAGAGCTTTTTCGAACAATGCCCCGTTCCACCGGCAGGTTGGCAACCGCGGAAAAGTGCCCGCATCGTCGCCGCAGCATGGGCTTGCGCGCGTGCGAGCAATATAAAGTGTCGCGCCAGCAGTTCGGTATCCGCATATTCGCTGCGGCGCTTTGCCTGTGCTGCTCACCCGCCGGTCTTTGGCATGCCCCGCTGCTCCCCGCACACCTTCCATCTTACTTCCTGCCAGCCAGTGAGGAGAGCGATATAGATGCGCCGCAGCGTTACCGGCAATCGTAATGTTTCTGCTGTTCCAGCCATCGCCCGCTACTTTTGCACCTACCGGATTCCGCAATAGCCTCATCTTGATTTTCATTTTATGTTTCTCCCGTCGTACGGAGCAGCATAACCCCAGCCAAGAAAGTTATCAGCCAAATCACCGCATCTTTTTGATGCTTCCTCTCATCCATGGCATTCCACATCCACTACCCTCTATTTGAAGACTTTCTATCAGACCATCCTCGAGGCCTTAAATAGCTGGAGAAGTTTTTCAGCCACAAAGACCTTCCTGCTTTTTACTCTACATATAATTCTCCTGCAGTGCTGAATGAAATTCTTCTTCTGAAAATCCTCGCAACAATGTTATCGCAGGTAAAAAAGCCTGCATAAAAATCTGCTTTGCCTTTTTTGACCTTCATAAGTCTTAGCTCAACACATAACCTCGAACAGTGTATCGTTCCTCGGGGAGAAATTCCGATCACTGCATGAGAAGTTTCGTAGTGGCGGGCTTATGGTTTTTCCTTCGCTATCTCGCTGCCGGTCTGCACAAAGAATGATGGGTTCGCCTATTATAGTATGGGCTTTTCCTCTCTTTGGAATCGTAAAACGACAATCTGTGATATTTTTGGGCCATCCGTGCACTGGAAGTTCTATGAATAAATGTTAATTCGTTAAACAAAATAAATTTGCATAGCCTTCGTCGAGGCTGGCTATTCCTCACCCTCGGTGCGCTCAACACGTTTCGCACCCGTAAGCCCAACACTAATCTTCGCAAAACCCCCCAGAACGCCGGAAGAAGTTGAAATGTGAGCAAAACCGGCGAGCCCATTCATGTCTTTTAGTACGCACCAGTCACCGCGGCCTGGCGTTGGTCAAATTCTTCTGCTTTCGTTTTAAAGAAAACTTTGCCGCGTTTCTTCTGCTCTGCCTACAACCCACCCCGCACGTCCTTCTGCACGTCATGCGCTTTCCTCGCCGCCTAACGAAATGCCAGCGAACGCGCCGTACCTTCGCCGTTCGCGTGCCTTTGCCTCATTTTCCGACTTTTTCCGCATTCTGAAATTACTTCCCGCACTGCCATCTGCGCGCTTTACTTCGTAGTACAGCGGCCATCCACGCCCGCTGTACCGCGAAACTCCGCTTTTGAAAACCGGTTTCGCTGGCTTTCTGACCGCGTCGCCAGTCCGCTGGCGACGGCACGCATCCGCGTGCTGTGTTATCCAACCACCTGCCCCAGCACGTTGTCCGTCGCCCGCTTATCTACCCGTCCGCGCCTATTGTTTGGTTTTGTAGAACGAAACCATGATGGTAGAGAGCCGAGTATGGAGATTGGCGGTAGTGCGCAGGCCCTGCACGCCGCAGCGCTAAAGTTTGACGGCGCCCGGCGCCGAGGCGAGTACGGAATGGAATGGTTCCATCCTGCCGCCCCCACCTTTGAACGCCGCTTCCGCAAAACCAACGTATGCCAGCGCTGAGTAACATCATCGCTTTTAATCCATGATGCTTGGTCAGGCCTGCGCGTCACCACCCCGCCGGCAGTGTTGCCGCTGTGGGGATCAAAAGCGCGCCGCCGCGCCGCGATCTGAAGGCGAAGGCCGTAGCAGCAGCCAGGTTGGTGAAGCAATAAAGTCGCATTCAGTGTTTACGTGCCGGCGGCGGCGGGAAAATTTAAAGCCTCCCCGCCCTTCCTTCCGTTTTGCCGACGTCGCTGCAAGAGTAATAACGCCCCCGCCCGCGCGAAAACGGCACGAAAGCCAACAATCCCGAAAGGCACCCCTTGGCACACGGGAGAGTAGGTATCGAGAGGTTTAGATGGGGCACCCCCCGGCGCGCTAATGCCTTCCAAAGTCGTTTCCCACCGCAGCCCGCTGCGCGCCAGAAAACCGGCGTCACGGAACGCGCGCCGCGCGACGTACCTGTAATCATTCCATCCAAAGGTCCATAGAATTCAGGAAACAATGAGCGAAGCCAAAGAAATTTAAGATCGACTTTGACTTGGTCGAGAAAGAGAAAGATGAGATCGGGCTGGTGGAGAAGATCGCTATAGTTTATGGATGTGGGTGTAATATGCCATATGATTATGGTATTGGTTATATGGATTGTTTCGCATTACGTGGCGAAATGGCAAGCGTTACGCCACGCTAACGGGATGTTTTTGCAAGCAACCCGCGAAAACAAAATATTTTAGACAGCGAAAGATCGCAGTATTTGCCAGCGTCGGCACCGGTGCAACGGTGGAAGCTGCCGCATGCCCAGCCTGTTTTTCCAAACCGTCCGCACTGACCCCAAAGCCATGCAAATCCTCAAAAGTTCCGAATTCGCCATTCTAGTCACATACCACAACACCCTCATGACCGCAGCACCCTACCCTCCTGCCGTATCCCCGTCCTCCTGCTGCCGTCATATCGAAATTTTATTGCCTTTATTTTAAAGCCGCCAAAATAAGGGAAGATTCAAAGAACTTCCCTTCAACTATAAGTATGTTTGGTAGATAAACTTGGTGCCATGAGCTGTGTAAACTTCCCAGGAAGTCCCCGTACCATCTGTTTCTTCGGCAAATCTTTTCTTCTTCTACCACCGCTCGTTAAACCTACTGCGAAATGAGGGATTTATGATTGGCGGTAATGCGGCACGGTCCCGCCCAGCATGGTCAAACGCCCGTAACGGGATGCTTTACAAAAGCTTTGCCACCAGCGCCAAAGCTGCCCCGCGGGCCAGCGGGTGCCATGGTTACCAATTTAAAGTAATGCAACCCCCTGTAAAACCAAAACGAAAAGCGTTATCCTCCTGACTTCTAACGCCATGCAGCTTGGTCAGTACCTGCCCCAAAACAGCGAAATGCGGCTATCTGCTGCCGTTATGGAAATTTTTAAATGGAATATACGAATGGCACCAGTCTTGAAGAAATGACGATGAAAGTCGTGCTTTTGAGTAATTTTGTATTTAAGCGATTAAAGGGTTGCAAAGTCTGGCCAGCGTCTTAAATTCACAGCAGCTGAGAACAGCCGTTTAAATGCCACCAGGAAATGGTAAATCAGCTCAATCGCGAAATAATCCCGCGCGCGTGCTGCCGGAAGCGCGTTGCACGCAGCGCCCGCACCTGAACGCACCAGTGCCATCGCATTAAATGGCTGGCAACCGTCGACTTCCACGCAGCCGGGAGAATCGTTGCCATTCACGCTTTTGCTACCGTCAGTAACGGCCCACCAACAGCCAACAATGCAAAATTTATCGTCCTACAAGATCGAGGCAGGCTGGCCGCAGGCATTGCTTCACGCATTACCACCATACCGCACAAAAACGCCTTCAGCACGAACAGCTTGATATGTTCCAAGGAAAGTTGTATCCAAGACAAAGTATCCAAACTTGTTTATTGATTAACCTTGACTCAAAAATGCAATTAATTACTAATTGGGAACTACCACCGAAGTAACCAATGCCCCAAACAAATGGCTGGCTATTTATCAATCCTAAGGTTCAAACAAACATAATGGAGAGCTTAGGAATATAGCATATATTAATAAGCCGCATGGGTCTTACTCAATCAAAATGATTTTAAATAGTCTATTTGGGTTAATATTAGCAATGGTGTTGCAGAGTTGGGGCACTTCTTCCCATGCTTAATGCAACAATGAAATAAGAAATGTATAAAAGACAAATAGAAACGTATGAAACCTACATGAATACTTGTATACAAGAACATGTAATTGCCTTTACAATTAGTCCATCCAAAGATCCATAGAAATAGAAACACGATTGAAATAAACAAAATTGAGATTTTGACCGGGTCAAAGAAAGAGAAAAGATAAGACCTGGCCGTAAAGATTGTTGTTACTCATGGTATGGCTATCTTCTACAACAACTTGTGAGCTAAGCCCAAAGAATAGAGATGTAAGATGTGGTTCTACCTACCTAGTGCTTATCAATTCATGAAAATAAATCCAAAAGAAACTCCAAAAATTTGGATTCAGTTGGCGTAATCATACAGTAAAAGTGGGTGCTCCATGTTCCCATGATTTCAAATTACATTTACTTCACTCCCAAATTTATTGTCAATTATGTGGTCAATCTGACTGGCGAAGACCACCGCCCATCGTATTTTTCCCTCCTGGGTCACATTCCGGAAAGTGCCTCCTCCGGCCATTACCATGATTTGAAATTCTATTGCCCCTTGATTTAGTGTTACAACAAGGGAAGATTCAAAGAACTCTCAACTATAAGCACGCTTGTGATAAACTTTTGGTGTCATGAGCTAAACCTAAGTAACACCTCCCATATGTTCATGGTTCATCTCAAAATACCCTCAGGTTTCTTCCTCAAATCTTTCTTCTTCACTAACCAATATTACTATTTTATATGTATACGTGGAAATTATTTTGCTATATAAATTGTGATTTATGATATGGTATACTATAGTAATTTTGAGTTCTGGCTATGTAGCTTCCATGTATTTAGGAATCCAGCGTCACTTTTATTTATTGGTGTCCTAATGAACGCGCATGTTGCGGTTTACCCGTAATAAAGTGGGGCAATGACATATCCACTTTCATCAATTTAAAGCAATGCAACTTGTAAACGTGAAAACCAAAGTGCTTTTTACTCATATTGATCCTCACTCAAGTTACATGATGCATTGGGTAATCTATAACTATATCTCCGCTTTAACTAAGAAATGAGGATATGAATTGTTACGGTGATGTGTGGTGAATGCATGATGAATTGGTTAAATTCTTTATGAAATTGACAATATTACTGCCATGAACAACTCCATATTTCCTTTTTGGACATTTAAAATCGAGTGATTTACCGGCTTGCGAATCTTAGCCTTGGCTAAACCTTTAAGAGTATCACAGGAAGTAGATTGAGATAACAATGCAACTTTAATCTAAACATATATAAGGCAGCTTGTACTTTTGTTTGAACCTAATATTTTTCACTCAAGAAAATCGAAGAGACACGTAAGTCTTCATTTTAAAAGACTGGTAAAAGAAGGGGCAGCTTTCACAATGGCCAATCCGGACGATCACCAACTTGTCGCAGCCATTATTGTATCCAGCATCGCCATCGCCACAAAGCTCGAGGTCCAATCATGGCTCGCCGCTACGTATAACCAAGCCGCAAAGGCTCCACATGAAATTTCCGAATCCCTGCTGGTGTTGGTGAAGCTCCATAGCTCGCTTATATGTAACCATCTCGATCCTCTTTCCTTAAGCCATAGCCATGCCTATCTCTTTTTGCCGTAAAAAGGTCATGAGATGGAATGGAAGCTTCAAACGCCCATATGCCGGGTCAGAACGACCTTGCAAGTGATGGTGAACCCTCATCACCGCTTTCCTCGCACATCGTGGGTTTCTTGGCTTTTGCATCACTTGCCCCGTAAGATGTCCCTTTTTCTTCTGATCTCTAGAGTTTGCATAGAATTTTCTTGAGTCATTATAGTTTGTGTACGATGATCAAAAGGGTTTTATATCGCCTTCTAAGCATTCAAATTACATATCCGGCTTCTTATACTTCCTTGTCTCATACATTCAGCTTCTGATTCTTAGCAAACTCTTAGCCAGTTGTGGGATTCCCGCAAACAAGGATTTTTCAAACCGAAATTCTCGTAGAAACAAGTGATCTCTAGCAACCTATACAACTAAAAATTGCAGGACTTTTTGCAATGAGATTCTCGCAAAAAATGGAATCGATCTAGAGCAAATCCAAGAGTTTTTTAGCTTAAAGAACGAATGAGCTTTCTTTCCTTTTGCTTTTGGCCATATAGTGGTGGAAACAAAGGCACCAATCTCTCGCGTATCGGGTGGAGACACCGTGGTAATTTGTGCCTCTTCTGTATAATATTTCAGCATTTTGTGTTTGGTCTCTTGCGCGCTTCGGGTGATAGCAGCTTATTTCCTTTATTTTGATCTTTCACATTTTGTTAGTCTCTGTAGAGTGTGCTTATTTATTTGTTTCCTGCTGCTCTTTGGAATAGGCACTATCAAAATAAATCTTAGGTTATTTCCATGAGTCTGGGAAATCATTTTCCATGCATTGTTCTGTGAAATATCAGCCTTCCCTTATCTTGTAGATCTCAAGAAATCAAGAAGCCTTAGGAAATCACAAGGCATGCCACGCTACAAAAGCATCTTTTGCAATGCTCTTCTTGAAGTATATCAGCTTGTTCTTTTGTCGATCTATTGCTTAGAAAACAAGTGTTTTTGATTCTGCTAGTGATCACCACCACCACATTCTCCGCTTCACCACTCACACCACCACACTTGTCACCACTCACTACACTCATCACCACCTTCACCACTCACCACACACTCTGCCACCACCACCACTCTACCACACTTGTCACACCACTCACCACACTCACTTCATATATATAACGATATAGAGTGATATACTGCCAAGATGCACGCCGTAAGTGCACATTTGCACGTGATGCATTGGGGAGCCAATGTAAGGATTGTATGATCCGGCAAGTAGGAAGAAATCCGAGAGACGATGTATTGGGAGAAAGGATTTTGGCTTTTGATCTAGCTATGGGGATGATGATTCTTTGTGCTGTGCATCGCATTGATCCTGGACGGATTGAGCTTCTGGATTGTTGGGTTTTTATCCTTTCTTGTACCAAGTAGGAGTTCGGTGCTCTAAATAATTTGGTGACTACTGCTCGCATGCACTTTCATTGATCTAATAAGAATCACTGAAAAAGGAGTTGTTACCATTGGTATTATGATCGCTTCAGAAAGAATCCAAGAGACCTCATTGAGAAAGTAGCAATTTCTTTGGGTGAAGGGATTTTTGCCGTAATTGATTTGTGGGGTAGAATTTGACAAAGGGATATAGTTTTATGCCCAAGAGAAGTAAGAAGGAGATACTACCAAGCTCATCAGAATAAAAAAGGGGACCTGAGTCAATTCGGCTCGCTAAATTGCATCAAGATTCAATTTCTGCTTAGATTTGGGAGCAAAGATCCGGGGTCTACCTCGCATCCGTGGAGGTTTTCATCTCTGTCACTGATCTAGAAGGTAATCCTAATTTCGCTTTTCAAATTGAAGTTGAGATTCACTCTCGCTTTTTCCAATTTCAAAACCCAACAAGAGGCAGAGATATCGTGATACCACCTATGGTATGGGGTTTCTTTACAAATGGGGATTCCAGTTTCGATGATTCCAGTAGGATCTGATCCTTTGAAGCATATTGTGAAGTTTGAGAGGTATTGCCGAAATGTGTTGTTTGGTGTGATTATTATTTGCTTTGGTTTCATAGTTCTTGCAAGATTCTGGTGGAGGAATGGGCACAAACTCAAATTTGGATAATTATGACATATTAGGGAATTCAAAGGAAGCTTTCATCAAGCACTATCAAGAAGTCCAAATGGTAAGGATAAGACTATGGAAAAGGTGGACCAATTTCACACAAAAGGAAGATGAACCACCAGGAGAGTATAATCAGAGGTATATTGGCGGTTCAAAGCCGTGGGTCCATCGAAGTATTCGCGCTAGAATGATGAAATGGATATCCAATGAAGGGGCTCAAACGAGCTATTGCTTATAAGAGAATAGAATAGAATAGAATAGAAATTGTTTTATCGGCCCACTGAGACCACATGTAGAGCTATTGTTGTTTCTTATATAGAAGGGGCGTCGTACTTACAACATTGTTAGAGGTACAAAAGTATGCTCTCAAAGTTTCAAGATAAGTTGGGGGTACATTCATGAAGTTAAGCCGCCCGTATATAAAACAGAGGATATTAAGTACCAAGATTTCTAAGCATACAATTAGTAGAAGCCAAGGGAGTGTCTACTATTACTTGTGAGTATTGTGGGTCTATTGGACAATTCTCATACTACATGTAGATCACAAATTTCGGCCAAGATGCCAAATAAAGCCATAATGATCAAGAATGTAGGGATAAGAGAGATCTTTTCAGAGGGCTGACTGCATTTTGGCCGCTATAACAAGCACCACCTATTCCTATTCAACCAAATGCAAGCGCACTCTATCATACCAAGTTCCAATGATGCCACAAGCTCCAATTGCTCAACAAGTTCAATGAGTTCCACAAATGGTGCACCACAACAGGATGGTATCCAAGTAAGGCTCCTTTGTATTGTAAGTTATGTGATAAATTCAAGCATGATGAGAGTAATTTGCTTGGAAAAATTCATGGGAAACCGAAGTATCCACCAAGGCGCTATGTTTGAAGCGCATCTCTTCCTAATAATGATGTTCAGATCCAAAAATGCAAACACATTGATGATCCTCGCTAGTGCCTAATGAGGAGCCGCAGAAAACACAAGAGAAGGCAAAATCATGAGGTAACAAATTGTGGATTTGTTGAGGTAGACAAAGGACCCATTTCGTGTATTAAAGAAGAGATTGAGAAATAAATGTGGGTTACAAGATCACAAAAAGTTGGTTCAAGAACCAAGAGTAGTGCCAATCAAGGGAGGGAAGACTCAAGGCCTCTTTTCCCCAAAGGCTTTCATGGGACAAGCTTAAAGGTAGACGACCTAAGAAGGTGTAATCTAATGTGCCTACGTAACAGCTTTCACTTATAGAAGAAAATCGTACCATAGTGATGCCTCCTATGGTCACATGAGGAAATTCAAAATGAAGATGATGATCACCCAAGTTTTGGCCAATTTCAAAGTCACAGGCAATTTACTCTCTTGAGCAATTGATGCATTATTCTCCAAATTTGTTGCAAGAGTTAGGGGAAGAACAAAATCAGAAATTTCACCAACAAAATCAGCATCATATGATACCAACAAGAGTAGAATGGAGTTTCACCACCAAGCAAAGGTAAAGGATCCAGTGGCTACTTTCTATGGCGTGAGTATCAATGGGTATTTAGTCAAAGGAGCAAACATAGATATGGCTTAGCTGAGTAATTATAAATCATCTTCTAAATCAAGATGCATGGGACAAAAAAGAACCAAGTAAATCTCATCATATCTCATATATGTTTAAAGAGTATGAGCATGTTCTTTATGTGAAAATGATAAGTTTGAGCATTGCCGCGAGAAAGAAAAGTGATAGATGCTTGGAGCAGCCCCCGAAGTTTGAGACTTTTCACACATATGAAACAATTTTACATGATGAACCATTATTATGCGTGAGCTAGAGTGTGAAAGCATCAGATGGTTTAGCATTTGACCGCTTCCTGAGATATGTTACATGTTTCAATTTAGTGATACTATGACAATACCCTCTTTATGAGACTCTTCAGATTTTGCATATATATATACCCAAATTTATAAGAACTTTACATGGCTCAAATTGAGAAATTTACTTTGTTTTGATAATTTGGCACTAAATCATGAGCTGTAATTGAGAATTTTGATGCTTTGATTTAATGAAGTGTACCTAGAATGGTTCGTGCCTATGTTTCAAAGATTGTATGTACCCAAAAGAAGTCCTAGAATCAAGGAAAACTAGCTCCTTATGTTTGAGTATGGAAGTGTGGGAAGAGATGGGAAAGCAAATATGAGCATGACTATGTGATAAAGGATGGGAACCCGACATGAGTAGCACTTTTATCTCAATGTGCGCAGCCAAAGATGCTCTAAAGGTTTGTTTGCACTATTTTGAGACTAACAAGTTAATGAATATGTCATTTTAAAGTTCTATTACATTACATCAGATTTGCCATATTGGTAGTAAGTAGTGCAAAGAATTTTTGGAGCAAAGTTGTTGGGACCGTGATTGTTCTTTTGGCCACATTTTTGTTGTTGTTACGTTGTCAAAGATTCTCCTATTTGGAAGATGTTTGATCTTAAGGTTGAGCTGGTTGATGACCTCTAGAAGGAGAATTATTCTCTTAAATCCGCATGGAAAAGGATTTCTGTGCCTTATTTCGAAAGCATGAAAAATGCTATTCTAAGGGATTCGATTTGCATACCCAATTACGTAGAATTTGTGGAGAATCTCTTTCGTTGGCTAGTTGTGTCGCTTTTTCCGTGAAAAATGATGGTGATGGGCCTCCATAATATACAATCTATCTTACATCAAAAGATGTGAGCCAGCGATAATGTAATCCAAAGAGCTATGGTGTGTCAAATGGAGTTCCGAACTCAAGATATCAGCCTTTCAAAGTTTGCTTTCAGCGCTATAGAGGCTCGCTTCATTACCGCTATTTTGGACCAAATTTTGTTTGTATTAGTCATTTGATTTTGAGGAGGTGTAAATGGGCCTGGTTTAAATATGTCCCAAGGACAATATTAGTGTGTTTTGTCAGGTTCTCCCGCCACCTGAGTGGCACATTTTCCCCACCGCGGGTTTTCACCGCTGGGGTGATCACCACACTCCACTCACACTCGCCACCGCCACCACCTCACCACTCACCACACTCATCAACACCACTCACCACTCACCACACTCTCACATCACACTACTCTCACCACAATTGTCACCACTCACCACACTCATCATATATACCGATATATAGAGTGATATACGCCAGCATGCACGCCATGGGTGTGATATTTGCACGTATGCATCGGGGAGCCATCATACTGTATGATCCGAATGCAGAGAGAGAGAAGAATGTAGAGTACTGTATTGGGAGAGAGGATTTTGGTTTGACTCAGCTTGGGCGGAGATGATGATTCCTTTTGTGCTTGCATTTTGATCCGCTGATTGCTTGATTGTTGCTTTTTCATCCTTCTTGCACCCGCTAGAGTCTTCGCCAGCTCTAAATAATTGGACAAGACTATTTCTATGAAAGTTTGGTTATGGCTTACTTGTGTAAAGGCCGCTTTGATTATAGACGGCATGTGTTGATACATACATCGAGGTTATAGGCAAGTGTTTTGTCAAGGTACAAAAGTTTTTATCATGCTTTTCATCAAATCTTTAAGCATTGCTTGTTGCTCGCAAAGAAGTATGGATCGACGGGGAACACATGATTTTCTAGGACATGTGTAATAGTTGAACTGAGAGGGAAAGCACTGCAGGAGCGCGATTCCTCTCTGCAACTTTGATGATGTCTTTAAAAATCAAGGCCACGGGTATATCCAACTTGATGCTATTTTGTCAGAAAGGTGGAGCCGCTACATATCGCGGTTTTTGGATATGATGCGTAATAACTTATGCTATCAAGAATGCCATCTAGTATTATCTAGTATTTATGCCGCTTTTAGTAGTCTCAGGCCGCATCATTGCATATATGTACATGGGCCATTTTCTCAGATTTGATTAAGACCGCTCTCTAACTTCTAAGAACATGTATGATCTTTGGATCAGGGAAAAGGTATGTCATCGTGACATATACATGAACTCTATAATCAGAAGCGTACCCTCATTTGGTGCGTTGAGCTTTTATTAATATCCGGCGTCTATTTGTAGGTATTCTAAGCCAAGATTGTCAATGATAAGGTGTCGATTCATCATTTGTTCCCGCTATTCCGCTAGCCTTAGTGTAAGGCATTCCTAGGCTTTGCAATTATGTATTTAGAACCTCTCGCTTATGTTTTTTAGCTTGACGTTCATTACTGATCTGTGGGATTGATGCCATTCTTTGCGTGCTTCATTGATCTACTAATAGAAAATATAATAAGTTTTACACCGGCCACTTACTAGAGGGAGAGATGGCAAGGTTTTGTCTTGAACCATCCTGCTCTTTCAAAATTGTAAGTGCTCTATAAGGTTCAACATGTATAAGCAAGTAATGTAGCCAAATAGTTAGTGTCAGGGGTCCAGCTTGGACCCAATTATGAGTATCTTTTCTACTGAGGAAGCAGACCCTTTCTATATTCGTGCTTCTATGTTTTTTCAAACAACTTTGTTACAATAGGTACAAAGTATAGAATCCTAATTAAGCCTTAAAGTTGTGAAGAGGAAGAGATTACCAATTGGCAAATGTGAAGAGTGCCCAGCGTGTGAAAGTTTTGGAAACATCTAACCTTCGGATGCAAGATATAAGTATACGTACCTATGCCTAACTTTTTGCCATGTCAAGGTCAGCTGTGAACCCATAGCAAATCCATAGCTATATTGTCTGTGTATTTATTTCTTCCGCTTCTTTCTTCATCGAGGGGAAGTACAGTGTAACTCGCTTTTCGTGAGCACAAGACTTGCACGACTCCCTTTTTATACCCTAGGATCACCAAGAACTTTTTTTCAATTATTTTCTCTCAGCCATGCTCGATACTTTAAGAATAAAACATGAGGAAAAATCTCAGGGGAAAGAGATGTTCAATGCTTTTCAAAAGCGTAAGAAATGAGAAAGAGAAAAGGTATATTATTAAGGCACTCCAACTTTAAACTCTCAAAAGCAAAGCCTCAATACAAAATGATTATGAGAATCCATCTTATGTTTCCTTTTATTGTTTTGTAACATATGTTCCACGGCCTAACACGTTGTGGTGGTATTATATATCACCTACTTCACCTCCGCTTTTGTATTAGCACTACTAAAACCGCTTCAACTTTTGAACATATGCTAACATTTATTTCCAAATTTCCGCCAAAAATCTATAATATACAAACACCATTCAGGACACAGCCATACTTCATGCCAAGGAACACCCGTGGCTTTTGGAACATTGAATAAACCTATGAATGACATATATAGATCTTGCATCACATATGAACTATACTCTATCGAGTGCTAAGAAGTCCACCAAAAAGAGAGTAGAAGCATAGATCTACATAGAACAAAAGCATTAACAAAAAACACCATTAACTTTTGGTGAATGGGTTGTCCTCTTAAATGCTTGACTGGCCTTTTGATTTGAGAAAACATATTCTTTGATTTTGATATGCGCCAACTGATGGTGCAAAAATCCAAAGAACTAGAAAGAAATGAGAAAAAAAATGCCTGACCGATAGAAATGGTAGCAATATTCAAAGAAAATCCCATGGCTTCTAAGTGTGTATCCCATATGGGCACTAAAATACAAGACAATAGTAAAGTGTTCTAACAACTCGCGAGATGTTCTAACGAATACATGATCAAACCAAAATTTTAGCCTATAAGTGACAGAGAACATGACTATTTTGGCCACCGCTGAATATTTCCTCTTTCTCGGACCGGCTTATGTGTATAGAAGTGAGTCAAAGAAAGAAACTTATTTTGGTGAGAGTCAAGTCCTTCTAACACTCACCTATATATTACCGATTTGTCCGGCAACATAATACTTGTAGCTGATGTAGTTATCCGCTTTGTGTTTCTTCTTGAATAATATGTTTAGATGAGAGGCTTAACTTAAGTATGCAGAATTACAAATGTATTTGACTTAATTACTAAAGGCTTTAGTCCATAGGAACCATTCTAAAGCCAGCCAACAATACCTTTGAGCAACGGTCTCAATATATGGAATGACATTTCATGCATATTGTTCTTGGTTTAAAGATTCCAAAGGGTTTTTTCTTTAAAGTCATTTTGAATAATGAAACACCGCAATGGGTTATAGCAAATGTAAGTTACATAATAAATAGTCATTTTTCTGCCAAAAGGAACTCCAGTTTTCGATCTATCTATCTATCTATCTATAGAACTCTCAAGCCACCGCATGCTTGTATAAGTGTTAACTAAGTACATCCATAATATGCATGCCGATATGAACGCATTTTGGCAATATGCAATATGAATGGCAATATGAACGTTTGCTAACCGTGAGTCTAGCATTTTAACCATTTACCTAACAGATCATAACCTATACCCACCTACCATGTAGATTGGTATAGGTTTCATCAAGCATGAACAATCTGTTGTATATCCGGAGCAATTCTCATAAATATTACACATGAACAATTAAATTTTGCTCTTAATCTGTCCTTTCATTGATTTTAAGTGCCCGGAAGTCCGTGAAAGTATTCTCTTGGTCCAACTCATTTCCAAGAAGCAAAAGATACTCTAAGAGAAGAATGCGTGCTTAAATAAACATCTAATCTCGTAAAAACCCTCTCGCAGATTCTCGTGTGTAAATGTCGCAGTAATGATTTAAGCATTGGCCAAGAAGACCAAGAGATATCAAAAAATTGCTTCCACTTTTGAAAATTGACACTCTCTTTTAGGAGGGGGGTCAAAAGGGTTACAGTATACATGAAGAATTGTTATTTGACTTCTTCAAACTAAAGACCATTTTAATAGCAGATTTTCATCTTCATCAAACCTCGAATCAAATATAGCAAAACTAAATCATGAATCATGTGAAGTTGAACTCTCAAGATGGGTCGCTTTCAAGAAATCTCTCGATCCTAATCATGTTAGAAATCAGAAATGATGAACACCACGCTTGCGACAGCCGCTTAGGGAATACTATATATTAGCCACAAAGATTACAAAGTCCTTTTATAATCGTGAACTACCATAAGGTTCACTAAAATACCAAAATCTCCAATAAGTCTTGACCTTAATTTAAGCCCAATCCAGGGCAATAAGACTTCTATATGTCCACCTCTAATAATAGATAATTTATCTTCGCCCCAAAAGCATATTTAATGTGAAGGAAATTAAGTCACAGGTGTTTACATTTTCGCCAAAAAACATTTTTGTGTTATTTGCAATTGATTCGATGAACCTAAGTTCGAGGAATTGGTGTAAGTTTGAGCTTATTTGCTTCTCCTTCCTTCATGACCACATCATTTGACGGTAAGATTATTTGCAATAATCTAGAAACACGGAACATAAAATTGTCTGGCGCTATACTTCAAATGACGGACAAATATATCAATGAGAATTAAAGATTAGTATGATTAGGTCTCATTGATAATATCCGAAAGAACAACAAGCACTTGAGTTGCGGATATCTTGCAAGATTTACTAACTCATGGCCTAAAATAGCGTAAATAGACATGTCCCATAGATCTCTCCTCTTAGCATTCTAAATAAAATATGCATTTATCAATTGAAGATCTCATATGTCGTTCAACAATCAATTCATCATCAAAATAAATTCTCACCTTACTTGATGTAGGTTTTGGCGGCTACTACATTGTAAACCAACAAAATTCCTTAGCTTCATCACGGTGACATAAAGTGGTCTGCGCTCCATATTACGCTCAATTTTCTCAACATCATTCTTGGTATGTTTTGCATACAATTGATTCACCTGGCCCTCATACCTAAAATCTCCTTAGCACGAATAGCAATATCGAAGCTTGCCCAATTGCCACCACCCGAAGGCGGATGGATCATAACCCTAACATTAGGAAGTGATCTTCTTTTCTCTAGAGCTCACACCCGACAAGGAGCGGGGAATCCATTGAAGCTGCGACCCACACACAAAGGGGTACTCAGGACTTCTTAGACTTGCATAGTATCATATATTGCAAAGGCGGCGATGCAGCATAATACCGCCGGAGAATTAATATAAAAATGGATTGGTTTCCGGGGTTCTCGATTCGGATACAAAAAGCTGCGCCATTGATACAAACAATTAGTTCTTTGAGCAACCTAGAAAAAAATATCATATGCTCGGGGACTTTCTGCCGCATTGATAAGCGGAATAAGGCTTAGAGGCCTTTTTTCTAGGGAGGGCGGAGTTGGGGTATTTACGGACTTTCTTAAGCGGCGATAGGCCGGGCCACTCATCTTAGCCCAATGAAATTTGCTTTCATAGACTTCTTTGGGTTATTTTAAGGGTTCAAATCCTAGGATCTTTAAAGGAAAAACTAGAAGAAAGCCATAACTCTAGTTTTGAGGAAGATAAGGCAGCATAATTCTGTTCAATGTCACGGAGATCAAAGGGAGCAAATCCGAGCAACATTCTAATATAAAAATAAAATAAAAAAGCGGGGAGATGCAAGAAAACTTACATAGGCTGGGTCGATCTTGGAGCGAATTTGAGCACATCGAGCCGCGGTTTTATTTAGAATTATTGAGTTACAGCTTCTTGCATAGGTGCACAGAGGCAAAATAATCGGATAAATCCATGAGACTATCCACGTCATAGCTTGTGGGCCGACAGAGATTATACCGCCCATAGCTTGTGGACACTATAATGGACCCTAGGCGAGTTCGGCCAGTTAGATTTGGCGAGCGTGGCAACAAATCGATTCGCGGTAAAAAATCTCGCGAGGAAAATGTCGGGGAAAAACAATACAATCGTGACTTTAGAAGGCATGGTTTCTTTGCCGCGATGGTGTCCCCTATCCGGACATAATAGATTATATATGTGTAGATAAGTAAATAGTAAAGAATCTGAGTATAATGCGTAGCCATTTAAATATCGCATAGAGGTATGAATAGATAGATCAAATAGTTAGAAGTGCATAATCTTATATATCATTAAATATGGCAAAACATTATGCCAAGCCAAACATGAAATGAATCCACTATTGACCAAAAAGGGAATAGGAACTGGGCAAGTGTTGTGCATGTTGGAGCACATTTAATGCCTTTGTTTCTATGTTCTTTAACACATCAAAAGGCAAAAGAAATGGGTAACTTGTGTGCATGTTTATTCACATTAACATAGTTAAATAATCCTAATTGAGTTCTAATGTGTAGCAGTTAAATGAACTGGGATGTTTTTGCTCTTAGGTTTAACTGGAGTCTTTTAAGTTATGAGGAATAGACAACCTAACCCAATCTAGAAATTCGATGATTATTTTTTAATTTTAAAAGGTAACTTAGATTATCGTTTGAGAATCATATTGCCTCACAATGCAAGACTGATATAATACTACAGAGGCATTGTTCTTGTGCAGGTTATATCTGATATCATAATGTATTGCCTAACAAATGGAATTTCTAGCAATAGTGTTGGAAGCTTGATAACCTCATGCGTGTAAGGCTCCATAAAGCCAAAACGCGTCCAAGATAGAAAGACCCAAAACTTGTTTATTGATTAAGCCAGTCCCAAGTACTTGAATGCAAAAAATGCAATTAATTAATTGGGAACTACCACCTATAACAACGCCGTAAACAATGTATAAGACATTTAATCCTAAGGTTCAACAAACATAATGAGAGCCAGGAATATAGCATATTAATAAGTTGCATGGGTCTTACTCAATCAAAATGATTTGAATTAAGCTAATATTAGCAATGGTGTTGCAGAATTGGGGCACTTACACATGCGGAATTTAACAATGAAATAATTCAAGGGCTATAATATGCCAATTGGGCATGCATACTGAGGTGAGTTAAGAAATGGCTTTCTACCATAGAAAGAGCACTATCAATTTAAGAGCGAGCATCACGGATAGAAATTGCAATGCAGCAATTTCCCTTCTTGCAATCTCTATAATATTTAAGGCTACAATACAAGCATGAATTCTTCCTATGTGTGTGGAGAGTTACCTATATCTTAGGATTATAGCCTATTGAAGTTTCAACTTGAGCTTAGTTCATGAATTTCTTACATGATGTAGTTGAATGACAAGTCCAAAAGTGAAAGCAAGATAGCGAAGGATCACAATTGGGGCACTTATAAATGAGGAAATCAATAGTGCTGAAAAGCTATAAATACTAGCTGGTCATACATACTTGGGGAATGGCTTTCCTCTCTAAAAAAACAGTATCAATCATCCAAAACAAGCATCGACAATAAAAGTTATAGTGCATGCATTTTCACAACATTCGACATTTGCAATTTAGGTTCACGATCAGAAGATCCAAATACAAATGGCTCAAACTGATATACCCTGATACATAATAAACTTGAAAAAATAGACTTACTTTCATGCACGGTTCTAGAACAGATCTTATGGCATCCTCTTATTTTTCATGAGTATGAAGGAAAGTCATGCAACATCACCACTATTATAGAAGACAAATATAATGTTGATTTTCATGAAGTATTCAAAATCAAGATAAACATAGTATTCTACAATGGACGACAGTGAGAGGAGTTATAATCAATTTTCTAGGCATATATATAAATCACACACTCACGATTAATATGTCTGGAGAAGTCTTGAGCTAAGTCAATATATCAATGATTGCAGAACGTTTTACAGCATTAACAACATTACCAACATCCATACTTGCTGGAACATACATATTTGTATTCCAACAACTATCAAACTTCACAATACTTCCACATAAGCCAAATTCCATAATTTTTCCAACATGTTCTTGCCTTTTGACGATCCCATACTTATAGTGACCTATTGTATCTTACCCTATATTTCATATTAATTCACACAAACCAAATTCTAAGACTATATATTTTGCCATCACAATCTTGACTTTTGATAACCCATACTCCCTAGCCCCTTGTACCTTACCCTACCTATTGTGGCTTTCTGTAAAAGAATCAAGATTTCTAAATTTTTCCTCTTTGTATGTTTGATCTGGCCACTTACTATTCTAGTTCCATTTCAACCACATTTACTTGGATTTGCACTCATCTAAGAAATTAAGAAAATCAGCTATACATCTTTATAACCGTGATGCCATAGGGGGCAAAATCTACTAGCCAATTGTTTTTTACAACATTGTAGAGATTATAGAAACTTTAACATCATAAGCCACAACTATACTCGGTGGAACATACATATTTATATTCCCACATATATCAAATTTCACAATTATCCCACATTCCATATCTCATAGCTTTCCAATTTAACATCCAAATCAGTACTATTGCCATTAAGCGATCCCTATTTAGATTGACCTGCAATGCCTTTCTACAAGATGAAGCAAAAGAAGTTGGAAAACTGCCCATTTGCACAACCTTTCCATTTGTATGTCTGGCCCAGTTTGAGCGATGAGCAAGCACACTCTGGAATTCATCACCGAAGTTTATCCTCCCCAATGAGGTAGAACCTCTTTGTATAACGGTTCAAAGCAACAGTTGTGATGCTATCATCCATATAACATCTTTTAGCAATGCCACTTAAAGCCTTGAATGGTATGACGTAGAGCTTATTATTTTAAAAATGCTAAAGGATACTGCCTCCACCAAGTTGCATTAGAACCAGACATCAATTTCATAACATATTCCAACTGTTTATAGGGACTATAAAATGAAGATAAACAGAGGTGGCTGGAGGAGCAAAAGCAGCATATGCATGTTTCTTTTAAAGCTCATACATGTAGGAATGTAGCTGGGATGTTATATTACTGAACGACAATAGCAGCAATGGAACAAGCTCTGCCACAAAATCTGCTCTCTAAATGTCGTTTTTTCATCTAGAAGAGAGGGATTTTCGCAATTTTTATTGATGGAAGTTGCAAAATATTGGGGCCGTTGTGGATCGTAGGTTATTTTTCGTCAGAATTAACAAATGATTCATTTATCTATGCTCTAGACGAAGGCAGATGCTGCATGAAGGTGGATACTAAGGTTGTGGACGTTCTGTGGCGATTTATTCTTTCTGCATAAGTATCAATTTTATCTTTCCTGTAGATGGAGTTTGAGGAGGTAAATATCTGCATTTAAGTTTTTTATTTCGGCAATGACAGAGTCATCTCTGTCCTTTACTTTGATGCCATTTCTTTATCTGAAGATTCTGGTTGTGTTTAGGGCAAGGACAAAAGGAGCCATTTCTTTCTTTGTTTCCTGCAAGTGATCAACTTCTTTTGAGTGTAAGTGATCTTCTATTTTGAGCCGTTGATTTTCTTAACTTATTTTGATACGTTAATTTACCGGTTTGGTTTTGTTCGATGAGCGTGCAACTAACCAACTATTGGAGACGATTCAAAGCTTTAACTAGCTATGGCAAGTTCTGCTTCTAGCGATGGACTTAATCCACCATTTCTTTGCTTTCACAAATAATCCTACGTTTCTTGGAAGGAATTGCATGTTGGGTTCTCGGATCTTCTGTACGGGCAAAGTATGCTCCTGTGTTATTATGGTGGATATGGTGGGGGATTATCTTCTGCCTACAATCATTTCTTGCAAAAATACAGTGGCAGGGGCTAATCTTCAGTAGCAAAATTTGAACAACACATCAAAATCTTTACGGAGGAATCGTTGAAGCAGGTACAACCAAGTCAAACTCTGTTGCAGTTCTATTCGCATGGCTTTCACACCATAGTGTTTCAATCGCAGAGTTTTCTAATCGACGGTTTCCTAATGTATTTAGTATAAATATGCTCTGTGAAAATGCTTTCACAAGATGAATCCTTACGTTGCTCATTCTTTCTCTTCAAGTGGCTGCTCTTGGTGAACACATTTCTGGTACTACTTCATGCCTTCATTTATAGGGTTCTTCATCGGTTTTAGTTTTTTAGCTCATGATATGAATTCCTTTCTTGCAGTTGCAACCAAAAGTGCTGATTGGATAACTGGCTTTTGGCTGGAATCTATTTCTATGGTCTTAAGCAATAAAACGCTCGGCTCTATTCTTCCAAATGTATCTGTTGCCAAATGTATCAATGCCAAATTGGAGGGTCACATGAACTAATGGGAGTTTGGCTAACTGGAATTCAGATGCTTTTTGTATTTTTTTTATGCCTAAAGTATATGGCTGCATGAAACACCATGACTGTGGACTCCATCAGCAATATTTGGATTCCGGTAGCGATGGTGGAACAATGGACCCATTAGGTGTAGGCATAGGATCTAGAGCTCCCTTTATGTTGAACATCAGTCGTTGAAGCAAAGAAGGATGTGCCAGAAGCTCGATCTTGCAACAACAGCTATGGCATATGATGGCTGCAAAGGATTCTGCAGTATGGGCATGGATTCTTGCACTGAAATTTTTTAAGGGTTGCAGGGGCGGCCGAAGGAAGGATGCCATAGCCAGGTTATGTTGCCCCTCTTTGCAGAGCTGTCATGATTTGACAAGAAATGTAGCGAAACAAATAAGAAATAAGAGTAGATCTAACATAATGAAAACATAAAGAAAGTGTAGGGCAACTAAGATGGAGGAACAAAATATATGATTAAAGATAGATCTAACATAATACAAGTACATAGAGAAAGTGTAGGACAACTAAGATGGAGGGTCACTTAACACAACTCAAAGACATAATCAATGGCTTAAATGGACAAAATCTCAACATTCTATTTACAAGCCACAACATCATATGAACAAGAATGGTGCTCCGTCCCATAAACCCACAATGATGCCCCCTCCCACCCCAAAACAAATAGTATAAACTGGAATGTCCATCAACATTTACATGGTCCCAACATTTGCAGGTACCCCACATGATCCCAGCAATGTTGGGCACCTAACTATACAATCTATGATATGAAGCTTTGCTACAATTGATTGGGCACCTAACTAAACAATCTATGATGTGAAGCTTTGTTACAATTGACTGTCCAACTCACATGAGAATCTAGCGGCTACATCTTTGTTTCACTCTATAGTGTTGTACAAAATTCTAGCTTCGCATTCTCTATATAAACCACATTCATGTAGTAAAATAGCTTTCATATTGTAGACATTGAAGAATTGTACCTCTGTAGAAGAAAATGCTTAAGGCTTCAAATGCTAGCCGCGTCTGATCCATCCAAAGTTCCTACGGATGCTTAGCTATGTATCTTAACACACATCACAATGCTTTGCATAAAGGCTTACAAGAAACTTACGATGCCTGCCTACCTCTTCTACCATCCCAACAGTTTTAGGATGATGAACACACGTAATCAAAAGCAAAGAAGCCAGATCTACCAAAAAATGAACAATTGCCTAACAACGCTAGGCATCGTTATTACTACACGCTTTTCTCATTGTAGCCAAAACATTTACACGCTTCCAACTTTTGCCCAGCAACGCTGGGCATTGTTACTAGTACATTGATAATAATATATGGAAAGCAACCCAGATATTACTCTGCAGATTTAGAACAGAGGAGCACAAACTTTGGACTGAAAAAGGAAGATGGGAACAACCAATAATAGACTAGGAGGATAGACTGTGCACACTATGCGATATGGAGGAATTGTACCTCTGTAGAAGAAAATGCTTAAGGCTTCAAATGCTAGCCGCGTCTGATCCATCCAAAGTTCCTACGGATGCTTAGCTATGTATCTTAACACACATCACAATGCTTTGCATAAAGGCTTACAAGAAACTTACGATGCCTGCCTACCTCTTCTACCATCCCAACAGTTTTAGGATGATGAACACCGCGTAATCAAAAGCAAAGAAGCGGATCTACCAAAAAATGAACAATTGCCTAACAACGCTAGGCATATTATTACCTGCGCTTTTCTCATTGCGGAAAAACATTTACAGCTTCCAACTTTTGCCCGACAACGGCTGGCATTTGTTCTAATACATTGATAATAATATATGGAAAGCAACCCGGATATTACTCTGCCAGTTTTAGAAACAGGAGGAGCACAAACTTTGGATTTGAAAAAAAGGAAGATGGGAACAACCAATAATAGACTAGGAGGATAGACTGTGCACACTATGCGATATGGAGGAGATAGAAGATGAGAGACATATCTAGAATAGGTATGAGGATATAAGGAAAAGGGTTGAGTACATGGATTGGAAGGAAATAGTAGACAAGGCCACAAGAGATAACACTTAAGACAAGCACAGCAATAGCGGTAAAGCAAATTCTTGACATGAGCAAAGGTACAAAGAAATCAAAGCTGTGATTAATCCCATCTGCAACACAAGGGAGGAACATGTGTCATAAGGCTAATAACCAAATATATAGGTAGGAAAGGTGTGAATCTTTTCGGATTTGGGTTTTTGCCCGTGATTGTGATAGATAGATAGATAGTAGTTTTAACGTCACGCCACTAGGCAGCATCCAACTGGACATGTGATTGTGATAGTCGCCTAATTGTTAAAATAATTATAAACAATGATGTAAAGTCTGGTGTTAGAAGTTGTGCTCACTCCATGTATCCACTAAAGATGAGTATGAATTGTTTCAAGCGGGTTTATCGTTAAACAATTGGAGACCAACTTCTATTGGCATGGAGACAGGGTTGCAATGTGTTATGCAAAATTGCTTAAGCAAGTTTTCAACATACTGAGGCTAACTGATATGAATTAGTTCTTTCTTCCTATTATGATGTATCTGCATACCCAAGAAAAAGCTAGTTGCCCCAAATTCTTTGATCTTTCATTCTGCTAGCTAGTACGAGTATATCATCCACATGTAGTAAAATCAAATAATTACTTCCCATGCGCTTGATGTAGACATTAGAATTGGTTGTAGCAACATGAAACCCTTTATGCTTTAGTTATCATCAAACTTTTGGTACCAAACCTGGGACACCTGCTTCAAGTCATAAATGGCCTTCTTAAGTTTACATACTTTGTTTTCATGCCTTAATACTACAAAACATGGAGGTTGTATAATATATACGTTCTTAAGCAGATTGTTATTCAAAAGTATCGTATCCACATCCATTGGTGGAGTTTCCATCTTGACTGCAAAGCAAGTCAGACATGCAAGCTATTCATTCTTTGAAAAGATGAAAAGATCTCATCATAATTGAGGCATTTGAGTTGGCTGAAACCTTGAGCAATTAGCCTAGCTTTACACTTATCTATGTTTGCCATCAGATTAATATTTTTTTTTCTAAATATCCATTTACAATCACAGGTTGTATGGCTGCCATCACAGAGATTCACGGTCTGTGCTTTCTAGTTCTTGGTTGTGGGGGAAAATTCTTGGCTTGTCGGCATGTGTATCCAAATTTCGATACCAATTTGGCCTGAAATTGCCAATATTGTCGGGCTATGACCAGACTGATCAAGATCTATTGTTTGGTTATGTAGAACGAACCATGATGGTAGAGAGCAAGCAGGAGATTAAGGGAAAAAATATTCCGACACAGCATCTGGCCAACAGAGCCTATGAAATGATGGCGTTTGGAATGCTGCTGCTATGTTTGAGCTGTGAGCATTGGATTGGAATAGGGGTTCGATTTCCCAGGTTCGTCTCATCTTTGAATGCTACTGCTACGTTTGGGTTATGCCTTGCTGTAGACTATGTATTCATGTACTGTTGTATTGTATGGGCACCAGTGTGCCTAAATATTGTTTTAACCCACGAGAAAGCCTGCTATTCGACAACACGAGAGAGTTTGCAAAGAACCATTGTAGGTTGTTCAATAAAAAAAACTTGCAAAGAAATGGTAAGTCCAGGAATTGGGGCATAGCTTTGGTTGTAATTAATCTACCAACCAATGACATGCAATTCCCGGAAGTGAGTGTGCCATGGAACTCCTGTAATGAAGATTTAATAGATGCATGTTTTACAATTGGGAACTTGTGCCTCATTGACTCAAGCTGGTTGGTTATTATATGTGTTGATGATGAATCTGTGACAGTGAGGTCTTTGGCTATTAAAAATAATCTTGTCATCTCTCGCAAATATGCTTTGACTTATGATAAGCCCTTCGGTTATAACGAAGACTAATTATGATGCTCGGCTTTGTCGGGCTTAGTAACATTTGAAAAGATGTCGATAAATAAAGTGACCTCAGCATTTAGAAATTGCTAGATGGGGAATAGATTTGGTTTCAAAAATTTCATGGGCTCTTTCTTTGCTCACATGCAGTTTTGTATAGCTTTGTGATGGCATAAGCAGTGTGTGAATGCAAACATATAGCTTAAAAGTGGATTTAAAAGACTATAGTAAAATTGGTACGTGTGGTGGGCTTAAGTAAATTGGATGTTGGTAGTTCTTTTCCTATAGGGATGGTAGTTGTCTTGAAGTTATAGCTTTTTGAACTTAAATGTAGTGACACAGAAAGATATTTCTATGCCTGTAGTGTAGTGTAAGTGATGGAAATAGATTGCAGATAGAGCATCAATTGTTAAAGTTGAACATGGATGTCACAATGTGATATTAGCTAACGATGAGGAGAAGGAGGTCATTTCCTTATAGAATTAACGTGAGCTATTTGGTTGGATGCTATCATTTGAGAGTTAGACTTTTCCATAACATAATATTAGCTACTATGTAATATAGAAAGAGAATGTTGGGCTATGTGTAGTGAACTTTATATTTGAAGTCGATGGTTTATAAGATGAGATTGGGCAAGTCAAGGGTTTATAAGATGGGATAGTGCCACGTAATAGTTGTTTGTGGATGAAGATATATGAACTTTGGATATTAGATATTCTCTACTATGGAAAGAGAAGGTTGGACTAATATTTTATGCAATTTTAAAGAGGAGAGAAGATAAATTGAATTAGTGCATTAATGGTTGCTGGTGGATGAGAAGGCTGAAGTAGCAAAAGCGCATGATCTCTGTAGAGTACTCAAAACAATTATGTTATAAAAACCAGTCAAAGTTATCAAAGTTTTTGCTTGCAACATTTGCACAAGAGGAATGCGTATCAATGATCCTTTTGTCCTCTAAATAAAATAGTTTCATGCACTTAAATGAGCTTATAGCTAGACAATACAGTGCAAAGCTGCCCATCTACTTTTATATATGTAACAGCAAGAAGCAATAGCACTATACTACACTATGATTGGGAAAGGGAAGGTTGCTTCTAGGAGGTTTTTCTAGAACTAATTGATTGCCCATTGTAATAAGGTCCAATAAAGGAACCCTATAGTGGGAGGATGTCTCCATTTTTTTTTTTTTTTTTTTTGGGGTTGAATAATCGTCTATTTGGATTCCAAATAAAAGCATTATTCCCAATCCAGTATTTGGGCTTCCCAATATGGCCGGATCAAGTCATGGTCATTGGCAGCCTCACAACATGGCTAATCCGGTATATTACCGCGGTTCTTCTTACGGTTTCACCACGTACATGAGCGACATATATAGGGCTGACATGGCCCAAAGCGAGGATTAATGGGTACTTGGCGAATCGGTATTTGCTTTCGGACCAACAACGTCCATACAATATTTTGCCTCCACATTTCAGTTAAGGTTGTGTTATCGACCTCGACCATGCAACCCTAGTTTGGCATACCGGCATCCCCGCTCTTGAAGGATGCACTTTTGTATGCAAGAAGATGCCCATGTGCATTTTTACCAAGCTCAAGAATCCCCCATTGAAAAAAGATGACTATGGTTTTGTTCAAGGTGTACATCGTGACAAATTATCTTTAGAATCAAGTATTTGGGCTGGCCAAATGTGGCCCAAGAAAGAAATGGATATGGGGAACAGACTAACAACATGGGGAATCAAGCTTATGGCTGGCCGATATTGCAAATCCATGAGACCAACAACATGGGATGCAATATTTTGCCTCAAACATGGTAGATTTTCAGCCTCGGTGCAACCCTAATATGGCGGCTCGGATCTTTGGTCCCTCAAGAATCTTTGCAAGACCAAGGGCAATATCTGTGAAATTGGAACCCACAATATTTGTGCCAAAGCCGATACTCCACGATGTGGCGGTTGGAGTCTAATTTGAAAGACCTAGAGCAGATCATTCAAGAACATGATGATGGTAATAATTATATGGATTCTTTGTGCCCGCGAAAGCGAGGCACAAATAGAAGCCGGATAGAAACATGAACAATATACAAGAACATATGGATTGTCTGCGGAATCATTCCATCGAGAGGTCCATAGAACTAGAAACACGATTGGAATAGAAAGCGAGGCCCCGAGACTTTGACTTGGTGGGAGAAAGAAAGATGAGATGAGACTGGTCGGAGAGAAGAGCGCTCATGGAGCAGAAACCCTGGTGAGAATTTGGCCGGGTCGAAGAAGAGAAAGATGATTGAGTGCATGTCGGGAGGAAAAAAGCGCTCATCTTGATGGGATGTGGCGAGAACATGCCACATGATTATGGTAATAAATATATGGATTGCTCTACTATAGAAGAAAGCGAAGCGACACAAATAGAAGCAGGATGAAAACATGAATACGATACAAGAACGTGGATTGCCTTTACAATCAGTCCATCCAAAGATCCATAGAAATAGAAACCTGATTGAAAACGAAAAACAAAATTGAGATTTTGGTGGGTCAAAGAAAGAGAAAGATAAAGGCGGAGTTGGTGCAAAAGATTGTTTACTCTTGATGGCATGTGGCTATCTTCACAACAACTTGTGAGCCAAGCCCAAAGAATAGAGACAGAAGATGCGGTTCATCTACCTAGTACTTATCAATTCACGAAAATAAATCCAGAAGAAACCCAAAAACTGGATCCTAAAGTTGGTGAATCACATAGTAAAGTGGCAAGTCTACAGCCCATGATTTCAAATTACGACTTCACTCCAGCTATTGTCAATTATGTGGTCAATCTCATTGACTATGAAGACCACCCTCCATCGTATTTTTCTCTTTGGTCACATTCTGAGTGCCTCTGGTCATTACCATGATTTGAAATTCTTATTGGCCCTTGATTTAGTATTACAACAAGGGAAGATTCAAAGAACTCTTCAACTATAAGTACGTTTGTGATAAACTTTGGTGTCATGAGCTAAACTCTAAGTAACACCTCCCCCATATGTTCTTCATGGTTCATCTCAAAATTACCTTGTGTTTCTTCTCAAATCTTTTCTTCTTTCACTAACCAATATTATGAAATACCTATGAAAAGGAATGAGATAGAGAGTGAATTAGCAACATCGAATCAATAGTAAGGAAATGTGAACGGATTAGATAGTAGCGATATTTCCATGCCCATTTTGAATTAGTAACGGCTTTTGAGCTAATAGGAGATGGAGGTGGTTTACAAGAACTTGAAGCGGAGAAGTATAGCGGAAGGTTTCCATGCCCATTTTGTGGCGGTTTCAACACTACTTTTGACTTCTCTTCAAATAATAAGAAGATGGATCAGCCCGGTTCAAGTGTGAGGACTTGAAAGCGGAAGAAAGGATCGGCCAGGGCACTGTTCAACCCTTTGGCATAGTCAAATCCGCACCAATCGTATGGCGGATGTTCGATGGGTTCTAAAGCTATGCAGGGCCCTTGCTTCTCTTCATTTGGCCGTGGAGGAAATCAGACGTCTGCTTGCTTCTTTTCCACCCATGGAAATCCCCAGAACTCCGAACCCTAAACGCAGGTGCCATGGTTAAACCGCTGTCATGGGCCATGGTTAAACCGTTGTCTTACAGCGCTATGGTGCCCAACTTCCTAAGGCGGGATTAAATCCTGCCTACAAAGTGTGCATGTAAGGCAAAAGTTTTGCCCAACGGATGTGTGGTGAGTTGGTATAGGCCTAGTAATGCCAAAATAAATGTGCATTTGGTTATGGGTTCAAACCTTGCCAATGTATGTTTATCTTTGGGAGTTGATTCTTGGGGTTATCACGATGATGATCCCGTGGTAGAACTTAAAAAGCGTCGTGTAGAACTTAAAAAGCCGTGGATAAACGTGTCCTCCACTTTGGCTGCATGTAAGGCAAAAAGTTTGCGGATGTGGGATAAACTAGCTAAATGTGCATTTGGTTATGGGTTCAAACCTTGCTAATGTATGTTTATCTTTGGGGGTTGATTCTTAGATTAGTCTAGTATGGACCTTAAACAAGCTCTAAAAATTCATGGGCCATGGATAAACAAGCTCTAAAAATTCATGGGCCATGGATAAACCCGTATGCTGTCTTCTGATGCTATGGTGCCCAACTTCCTAAAAGGCGGGATTAAATCCACGCCTACAAAGTGTGCATGTAAGGCAAAGTTTTGCCCAGCGGATGTGTGGTGAGTTGGTATAGGCCTAGTAATGCCAAAATAAATGTGCATTTGGTTATGGGTTCAAACCTTGCCAATGTATGTTTATCTTTGGGAGTTGGTTCTTAATGCCAAAATAAATGGGTTATCTCGATGATGATCCCGGCGTGGTAGAACTTAAAAAGCGATCGTGTCCTCCACTTTGGCTGCCCCCCAAAGGCGATGGGATAAACTAGCTAGTACGTACAAGATTAGTCTAGTATGGACCTTAAACAAGCTCTAAAAAAATTCATGGGCCATGGATAAACCGCATTTGTCTTCTGGCGCTATGGTCTTAACTTCCTAAAGGCGGGATTAAATCCACGCCTACAAAAGTGTGTGTAGTGAGGTTAGTATAGGCCTAGTAATGCCTACACATGTAAGGCAAAAGTTTTGCCCAACGGATGTGTGGTGAGTTGGTATAGGCCTAGTAATGCCAAAATAAATGTGCATTTGGTTATGGGTTCAAACCTTGCCAATGTATGTTTATCTTTGGGAGTTGATTCTTGGGGTTATCACGATGATGATCCCGGCGTGGTAGAACTTAAAAAGCGATCGTGTCCTCCACTTTGGCTGCTGCGCAAAGCAGTGGGATAAACTAGCTAGTCGTACAAGATTAGTCTAGTATGGACCTTAAACAAGCTTCAAATACCACGGTCTTTGTTCAAGGTGTCACCGCGGCAAAATTTGTGCGAATCCGGTATTTGGGTTTCCCAATATGGCGGATCAAGTCATGGTCATTGGCAGCCTCACAACATGGCTAATCGGGTATATTACCGCGAGGTTCTTCTTAAATTGTTCACCACGTACATGAGCGGCATATAGGGCCAAGCATGGCCCAAACAGAAAATGGGTACTTGGCGAATCGGTATATGCTCGGCCCAACAACAGTCCATACAATATTATGCCTCCACAGATTCCAGTTACGGGTTGTGTTATCGGCCTCGACCATGCAACCCTAGTTTGGCATACCGGCATCCTGCTCTTGAAGGATGCTCTGCTTTGTATGCAAGAAGATGCCAGTGCATTTTACCAAGCTCAAAATTCCCCATTGAAAAAGATGATTATGGTTTTGTTCAAGGTGTACATCAGCAGCAAATTATCTGAGAATCAAGTATTTGGTGGCCAAATATGGCCCAAGAAAGAAATGGATATGGGCTGCAGACTAACAACATGGGGAATCAAGCTTATGGGTGGCCAAATATTGCAAATCTGCAGACCAACAACATGGGATGCAATATTATGCCTCAAATATGGTAGATTATCGCCTCGGTGCAACCCTAATATGACAGCTCAGGATCTTTGGCCCCTCAAAATCTTTTGCTTGCAAGACCAAGGGCAATATCTGGCAGAGGTGGAACCCCAGTATTTGTGCCAAGCTGATACTCCAAGGTGTAGCGGTTTGGAGTCTAATTTGATGACCTAGAGCCCGCCATTCAAGAACATGATGATGGTAATAATTATATGGATTGCTTGTGCCCGCAAACAGAGGCACAAATAGAAACCGATAGAAACATGAACAATATACAAGAACATATGGATTGCTGCGGAATCATTCCATCAAAGGTCCATAGAACTAGAAACCTGATTGGAATAGAAAACAAGATCGAGACTTTGACTTGGTGAGAAAGAGAAAGATGAGGCTGGGTCGGGAGGAGAAGACTGCTCATGGAAACGTAAATCTGGTGAGAATTTGGTGGGTCGAAAAAAAGAAAGATGAGTCTGGGTCGGAGGAGAAGGCGCTCATCTTGATGGGATGTGGCAGAACATGCCACATGATTATGGTAATAATTATATGGATTGCTCTACTACAGAAGAAACAGAAGCAGCACAAATAGAAACAGATGAAAACATGAATACGGTACAAGAACATGTGGATTGCCTTTACAATCAGTCCATCCAAAGATCCATAGAAATAGAAACACAGATTAAAACAGAAACAAAAATTGAGATTTTGACTGGGTCAGAAAAAGAGAAAGATGAGTCTAGGTCAGAGGAGAAGACTGCTTATGCTGATGGGATGTGGCACAACATGCCACATGATTATGATTATGATTATGGTAATGATTATATGGATTGTTCAAGTACAGAAGCAGCACAAATAGAAACAGAACGAAACATGAATACGATACAACAACATGTGGATTGCCTTCAAAATCATTCCATCCAAAGATCCATAGAAATAGAAACACAGATTAAAACAGAAACAAAAATTGAGATTTTGGTGGGTCAAAAAAGAAAAGATAAAGGCGGGTCGATTGCAAAAGATTGTCGCTGCTGATGGCATGTGGCTATCTTCACAACAACTTGTGAGCCAAGCCCAAGGAATAGAGATAGAAGATGTGGTTCATCTACCTAGTACTTATCAATTCACGAAAATAAATCCAGAAGAAACCCAAAAACTGGATCCTAAAGTTGGCGAATCACATAGTAAAGTGGCAAGTCTACAGCCCATGATTTCAAATTACGACTTCCCTCCAGCTATTGTCAATTATGTGGTCAATCTCATTGACTATGAAGACCACCCTCCATCGTATTTTTCACTCTGGTCACATTCTGAGTGCCTCTGGTCATTACCATGATTTGAAATTCTTATTGCCCCTTGATTTAGTGCTACAACAAGGGAAGATTCAAAGAACTCTTCAACTATAAGTACATTTGTGATAAACTTGGTGTCATGAGCTAAACTCTAAGCAACACCTCCCCCATATGTTCTTCATGGTTCATCTCAAAAGTACCTTGTGTTTCTTCTCAAATCTTTTCTTCTTTCACTAATCAATGTTACTATTATATAAATTGTGATTTATGATATGGTATATTATAATAATTTCTTTGAGTTCTACATGTAGCTTCAATGTACTTAGGAACTAGACGTCACTTTGTTATTGTGCTTGGTTGGCAAAACTAACGAACGCACATGTTTTTGTGTTTGGCCTATAATAAAGTGGGATCCAGTGTCACCAATTTAAAGCAATGCAACTTGTAAAACGTGAAACCAAAGTGCTTTACTCATATTGACTCTGACTCAAGTTACGTATTTATTGCAGTATAATCATATTTTGCTTACCTAAGAATGACATAAATTGTTACGATGTGTGGTGAATGTTATGAATTATTACAATGCATGATGAATTGGTTAAAATCTTTTATGAAGTTGACAATATTGATTGTATGAACAATCATTTCCCTTTTGGATGAAATTAGATCGGTTATCTTTGGCTTGAGCAATCTTGCATTTGCGACTTGAAGAGCATTATGAATTAGATTGACAACTTTAATAATAAGCGAAATAAGTAAATAGTAAAGAATCTTAGAATATAATCGTGACATTTAAACATCGCCTGAGAGGTATGAATAGATAGGTCAAATACTTAGAAGTGCATAATCTTACATATCATTAACTTAAATATGGCAAAACATTATACCAAGCCAAACATGAAATGAATCCACTATTGACCAAAAAGAGAATAGGAGGCGGGCAAGTGTTGTGCATGTTGGAGCACATTAATGCCTTTGTTTCTATGTTAGATTAACACATCAAAATGCAAAAGAACTGGGCAACTTGTGCATGTTTATTGATTAACATAGCTAAGTAATCCTAATTGAGTTCTAATGTGTAGCAATTAGATGAAGCTGGGTTGTTTTGCTCTTATGTTTTAGCTTGAAGTCTTTTAAGTTATGAGGAATAGGTGACCTAACCCGATCTAGAAATTCAATGATTATTCTAAATTTTAAAAGGGTAACTTAGATTATCATTTGAGAATCATATTGCCTCACAATGCAAGGCGATATATTACTACAGAGGCATTGTTCTTGTCGCGATTATATCGATATCATAATGTATTGCCTAACAAATGGAATTTCTAGCAATAGTGTTGGAAGCTTGATAACCTCATGCTTGTAAGGCTCCATAAAAGCCAAAGCGTCCAAGATAGAAAGATCCAAAACTTGTTTATTGATTAACCTTGACCTGCAAAAAATGCAATTAATTAATTGGGAACTACCACCTATAACCACGCCCTAAACAATGCATAAGACATTTAATCCTAAGGTTCAACAAACATAGGGTCTTACTCAATCAAAATGATTTGAATAGTCTATTTAAGCTAATATTAGCAATGGTGTTGCAGAGTTGGGGCACTTACACATGCGGAATTCAACAATGAAATAATTCAAGGGCTATAATATGCCAATTGGGCATGCACACTGAGGTGAGTTAAGAATGGCTCTCTACCCTAGAAAGAACACTATCAATTTAAGAGCAAGCATCATGGATAGAAATTGCAATGCATCAATTTCCCTTCTAGCAATCTTTATACTATTTAAGGTCTCAATACAAACATGAATTCTTCTTATGTGTGTGGAAAGTTACCTATAGCATAGAATTATAGCCTATTGAAGTTTCAAACTGAGCTTAGTTCATGAATTTCTTACATGGTGTAGTTGAACGACAAATCCAAAAGTGAAAGCAAGATAGCAAAGGATCACAGTTGGGGCATTTAGAAATGAGAAAATCAATAGTACTGAGAAGCTATAAATACCAGCTGGTCATACATACTTGGGGAATGGCTTTCCTGTTTAAAAAAAACACTATCAATTGTCCAAAGCAAGCATCAACAATAAAAGTTATAGTGCACGCATTTTCACAACATTCGACATTTGCAATTTAAGTTCACGATCAGAAGAGCCAAATACAAATGGCTTAAACTGATATACCCTAATCAATCTTGTTAATTTGGGATTTTCAGGTTTGGCTGAAAACATTTTTGGAATTTATTTTTAATTAATTTCGTATGATTTTGAGGTTTCTGATAGCCGGCAAAACTTATGGATTTCCAAAAATCGTAGAAGTTTGTGCTATGATTTTTTCTTCCTCATTTCAACCTTCAACCATGACGGCATGCCACAACGGAAGCTGCATGCATCGCCGTGGCATCGATGACTGCTCTTCTAAACTTATAATATCCAGTATGCATCTCTTATGCTCCGGGTTTGCATCTTCTGAAGCTATGGCTAGGCTGGATAAGGTCTCTTTTTAGTTGAGAAATAGGAGGTTTGAACCATGGCTGGCTTTTGTTTGAGCGCAGGTATACAGATAGTGATCCGTTCATTGGACTTTGGATTTTGATAGATGTCTGCTCGATCTGCTTTCAGTCTGCAATTCCGGTACCAAGATGCATGCTTCAATTTATGATTTTATTTTGTGAGATATTTTTACTTTCAGAGAGTCCAGCAAGCTGCCGGAATGGATATTTTACATCCAAGGGTGATACCATGTACTGAGCCATTGGCACATGCATTAAGCAAGGTAAGAAATGTAATTTCTTTTGGATTCGCTGCATGTAATTCCTTAGCTTCTCAAGAGGTTCCGTTTGTTTGTCTCTTTGTGTCAGATTAGCACAAGGTTCTATTTCCTTTCAATTCCGTTTCTAAGATCATCAACGTTGAAACATTTTTGCCAAAGAGGAAGTCACAAAGCAAGCCTATCGTACCTAATTTGCAAAGACTCCATCACTACAGAACATGTCTACACTAATCTACTTTCCCTCATTTACTGTAAATGCATTAGATAGAGACGTCATCATCTGTGAGAGTAATTTCATACTATATCCAAAGTTGTGGGACTCCTTGGAGTTCAGGCTGTAAGTTAAGGTTCTAATTTTGATTGCTTTCGGACTCCTTGGAGTTTAGGCTGAAAGTTAAGGCTCTACTTTTAGTTGCTTTGCTTCTATGGGTTGTACTTTTGATTGCTTTGAATATTCTGCTTCTGTATAGAGAAGCATCTTCAAATGCATATTCAAGGTAAACAGGTGCAATTTGCAAGGCAAAAGTTTCATGTTATTCAGCCAACTTTTGGCCCATGAACTGCTAATAAATTGCTTTCTGAAGGTTTTGTCTTTTTCTGCCATGGATTGTTTGTCGCTATGATTATTGTTTACTGAGATAAGGTTATTTTCTCTTTGCAGTTCAAAGCTGCAAATGCCTGATGGTCAATGTTCATCCAAAGTTTCTAAATCAGACCTTTGCTGGATAGTAGCAAGCTTTTGCAACTTCAAAGTTGTGAGGAGACCATATCATTTCTATTTCAGGCCAACATATTTGCTAAGCATCTTTTGTTTGCCATAAATACTACACCTGGCCATTAAGAGGATCATAGGTAAGGCTCTAGCATATTTCTAATATTGTACTGACTATTGTTTAGTTGTATATGTGAACAGTATTTAGATATCAATTTTGTGTTGCTGCTTGAATTGCTTGAAGTATTTAGATATCAGGCTTATTATGTAGGATCATAACATTTGCCATAGCCAATTTCCACAGGTAGAGCAGCAATCTGGAGTCATATTGCAAATTTAAACATCATTTTGTTCTTGCTTCAGGATTAGTAGGTTATTGCAGATTGGACATGCACTGTTTATTCTCTGCATATCCAAACATCATTGCACTGGCCCATTCTTCCTGCCATATCTTGCAAATATGGCCGACAATAGTAAATTATCATTGAGGTTTTGAAAATCCTAGAGCATTAGTTCAAAATTGCTAAAGGAATAATGGAACTTGCAAAAACTTCCATGATTTATTTATATGTTATTTGCTTACCATCGTTTTATGTAGGTGCTATGTATTTTCTTGCATTTCGGGGATTGGTGTTGTACATATAGCACTGTTGCGATGATTGCAGTGTTGATGAGATGCATGAAACCTTTTAGAGAATGCAAGAATAGGATGGGCTTTCATAGCATAACCATAAACTTATGCAGGTAGTATGTGGCAATGTGTCTACATTTCTTCTTTATGCATGTCATAAGTTTCTACATTCTTTATTCAGGACACCATGTGCAGTTCATGGATTCTCCATTCAAGGTAGGATAATTTGCCCCTGTTTAATCACATAATATGAACAATTTGAAATGTGATAGGAAAGCACTAGGAAGTCAGTCTTGGTTGGAGTAATAGGAAAACGCTACAAAGTCAGTTTTGGTTCAAGGTAAGATAATTTGCTCCTCATAATATGAAACAGTTCAAATTGTAATAGGAAAGCATTAGAAAATCAGTTTTGATTGGAGGCAGTAAAAAGCAGTAAAAAGCCTGAACGCAGAGCTATTAGATCTTGAAGACTTGCAGAGATAATTCCCCTATTTTTCTCCTTATGGATAATGGCATATTACCCTATTTTGTTTTGATTCTTAGATTGCGATATCCAAGCTGAAATGTTCATCGGACTTAGCGTCACATGCATCTATAGGTCCATTTCACTGTAGGAGGAATAAACTTACCATGTGCATATCCTGCCTCAAACAATTGCGAGTTTCATTAAGATTTCTTTATTGAAGTTGCAACCTACATCACATTCTTAGGCAAACTGTCCAGGTTTTGGATTCCAGATATGGAGCTATTCTTTTAGAGTGTGCATGCTATCTGGGCTGGGGCAACTTCATCATTTGTAGCACTACGTTTACAAGAGACATGTGTTAGGATCGCATTGAGTACATCTTGTGGTGGTACATTTATGTCCTTTTTAAGCCGCGGGAATACCAAGCTTGAGGTGTTCAAATATGGAGCATATAATGCCATGACTGCAGTGTCTCTGGCACTTGAGGAAGACACTGCATATTTAGCACCTTTGCCACTTCTATAATTTGCATTGAGAAATTGAAACTCAAATGTCTTCACTGATTTTCACAACGAAAAAAAGTCAGAGTATCGGCACAGAAAAGCCTGTTACAATGTGTTATTCTATGCAGATTATGTGAAGGACCAGCCTATGAAACAATGATCAATATAAGGAAAATATTGTTGAAGAAATATAGGTTGAGTTAGTATGCATAACTTATTAGCTACTTTTATAATTTGCATTGAGAGACGGAAATTCAAATGCCTGCAAAAGAGGACAAGTATTAGCACAGAAAAGCCTGTTATAGCGTTCTATTTTATGCAGATTATGTGAAAAAGCAGCCAATGAAATCACTGATCAGACTTCCATCTTTGGCCCTATAAAGATGTTGTTTCTAATTGTCAAGAACATTGGTCAAGTTAGTATGCAGGAACTATGATTCAATGATCAGCCTTCCATCTCCGCCTATATAAGGAAAATGTTGTTTTTAATTGTCGAAGAAGTATGGTTGAGTTGGTATGTAGGAGATGAGTGGAATGTGTGGATTTTTGGTAATCAAATAGGAGCTGGGAGGGTTACATGGTGTCATAATCCCCTGCTGTTAAATTTTCCTGTATCAGACAAAAAATCCCTAATGCAAATAATTTGGAGGGGCGGGAGAGACCAATTTTCCTGTATCAGACAAAAAATCCCTAATGCAAATAATTTGGAGGGGCGGGAGAGACCATTAGAATACAGGTAGATAGCACATGCAAACGGAACATAAGGCTCTCCCTAGGAAGGCCATGTCATAAGAATATAGGCCTATGTATTGGATTCTAAATTATATTAATTGCTCCAGTAAATTCAAATAAAGAAATTGTTTGGCCATTATTGATCATCTCAATGATGGACGCGTAGATTCAATTGTTGATGAATGGTTTCATATAAATGAATTGCATTCCAGCTAATATCCACCAAGATTAAGCAATTCACAATCTTCTTGCTTCCTTCCTTACCATATGGTGCACCTTTTACCTAAAGTGCCATCCATGCAACTCACAACCCCTCAAGTATGAGAATTTTCAAAATGACAAGCTTCTCTATGAGGAGTCCTTCATTGAGAAACCTTTCATGTTAACAAAAGACAATGATTGTATACAAGGTAAGATTACAATCCTTCTCCTCCTTTACATCAATCTTTTCTTCCATGCTTCTTTTTATTTTGAATAGTTTAATCGTTTGATTTCAAAATTATCATCTTTGCCACCACCATCTCTCCACAAGATTCTACAAAATAAAGGTTGTTAATGCGTTACTGTATGTTATGAGAGGTATGCTTCGATTTCCTTCTATGCAAGCCTTGCTTTGACTTGCTTCTTAAACGTTTTCTCTTTATAACGTTGCTACAACATTCAATATTGCTACAATGCCCTGTCAAGCTAATATTTTGTCATGGGTATTGCTTTTACTTTCTTCTTGAATATTCAGTTTTCCTTGGACACATACATAATTATATAATAGTCCACATGATTGTTGCAGCATTTGGTACACAATAAGTAGATGACTTGCATTTTACACCAACTGTTGCTTCAAATATTTTAACGTTAAAATGAGGGATGCTGCCCAATGCTATGACGTTAAGACTATGAATTAACTAGCTAGCGATAAATCACAATATTCCAGTATGAAAATAATCTTTTAAATCATATGAGCACTTGCATTACACAGTCACACTTCATGAATCACAAAGAACACCATTTTATCATCGTACTTTATCTAGGAGTAACCATAGAACCATGTATGCACGAGACCATACAAACAAGGGAGCGTTATCCTCACATATCCAATACAACAACAATACACACATAAACACCCATCAACCATGTACATATGCCACATATCCAACATAATAATATATCAACCATGCACATACATATGCATATAGAATGAACATCCACCGTGGATAATAACTTAAGAGTAGCATAATTGACAACCCTACATAAGTTCCTAAATCCTACACCTTATTCAGCTAATTTTAAATATTATTGTAATTTATGCCCGGCAACGTCGGGCACCATAACTAGTATACAATAAACTTGAAAAAATCCCAGGGGATTCACCTTTGATCAGCATATAACCCATGAGAGTTCAACGAGAAATGCCTGCAACGCCCAAACTAGAATAGAGATAACTTGAAAAATGCTGCGCTAAACAGAGACTTGAAGTTGAAGTGAGATAAAATATGATGGTGCCGACACCTAAGAGAACTTCAAAAAAGGACCTGCAGTGGAAAGTCTAAAAAGGAGAATGACCCATTAGAAAGTTAGGCGCTTCCAGCAAAAAACAGTGGAAAGTTCTTTGATGCAAATAAAAGGCAGGTTATTATAAGTAGGGATGTAGTGTTTGATGAAAATGTGTTGTAAAAGGACAGGAATAAAACACAAGAGACTCAAGAGAAAAAAGACAAAATACACTATCATGAAAAGCTCAGTTATGAAAAAGAAGGTATTTTAACTGATTCAGATGATGATGAAGGAGAAAATGCAGAAAGTTAGAAGTGGAGAGGCTCAAGGAACAATTAGATATTAACATATCTAACTATGAAAGGGTTACAAATGGAATGAGCAAAAGGTTGCAAAATGAAAATATCGACATAAATCATATACTGGCTATTCCTAGGATGGGTTTTATGTGGCAAACAAGTTGGCCGAGAAATGAAGTGGTGTTCTCATTAGGCGCTTTGAAAAACTGAGTACAATTGTTTCCCTCCATTAAGCGTAAAAGTTTTTGAAAATCTTGAAAAATGCTCTAAAACTAGACAATCATTGAGAGCATGATGACAGATAAAGAGTACAAAACAAATGATAAATCATCCACTGCGTAGGCTAAAAAAATGTACAAAGACTAGCAACAGCTTCTCATCGGGATGAAAAACCCCGCCCTTTCGGGTTTTCAATCCTAATGAGAAACAGTCGCAAGTGCCCTCGAGAAATGCCTGCAACGCCCAAACTAGAATAGAGATAACTTGAAAAATGCTGATGGTGCCGACACCTGAGAGAACTTCAAAAAAGGACCTGCAGTGGAAAGTCTAAAAAGGAGAATGACCCATTAGAAAGTTAGGCGCTTCCAGCAAGGGCACATGCCAAAATGCAAAAATGTAAAGAATATAATAGCACTCGGAGGCTCTAGGGCCATGCCAAGGAAGAAAAACAGCAATCGGAAACCGCCCACAGAAAAAATTTCATTGTGGGAAAAAACATCCGATTAACGCTGCCTCGGAGGCTACAGCGCCATGCCGAGGGAAAATGAAGAAGAAATACTATCTCGGAGGCTATAATACCAGGCCGAAAAAGAGGAAAATGAATAAGAAATACTATCATAGAGGCTACTTCGTCACACTGAGAAAAAGAAAATATGAAGAAAACACCGAAATCCATAAAACCACAACTAGAAGGAACAAGAGGGAGAGGCAGGCGGGAAACTTGTGGAGCCAAAGAAGAGCAAACGAAAAATAGGAGCTCAAGAGAATGCTGATGACAAGAAATGAGACAAGAGGCAAGGAATAAATAGAAGATGTGAAGGCCATCCCCATCCACGGCTTGTCGGTTCTATTGCTGTCGCAATAGAACCGTGGCATTCCTAGGATGGGTCCTCAAGTTGGCCGATAGAAGAGGAATCCACCTCAAATGGACTGGGACAAACAAGGAAAAGGGGGGAAGGGGGGAGGGGGGGGAAGGGGGGGGGGGCAAAACAACCAAAAGGGAAATGTGCAAAGCGATGACCGGGATAGATCAAATGACTAGGACAAAAAAAGGCTAGGCAAAGGCGGATGGAGGAACCGAGAACAATGAGCAAAGGCCATGAACAACGGACACCAAGAAGGTAAACGAACTATGGTGGGTCCGCGAGGTGTGAGGCGAGCAAATGAAGGATCTTGGAATTTAGAAGAACCAAGTCGATTCAAGAAGGTAAGTGAAAGAAATTAAGAGGAAAAAAAACGAGTCGCGGATAAGGGAAGTAAAGGACCCAAAATATCGCTCAATCAATGCATAATAGGAAGGATACCAAGCTAAATTCGAATTAAAACTAAATATCTACTATTATTGTGCTTATTAGATGCTTTTATTAGATCCTTTGTTGTGGTTATATAAGGATCAAGTTTTCCTTTTAAACATGAAAGATATGATCTCTCGAGATCTAATCTTAATTTTGTGGTATATCGACCCGCCAGGATATACCTATCGATGTATTTCTTCTAATATAAAATACAAAAAACCTTGCCCTCAATTAAGAGAGGGAGGGGGGGATTCCCAAAATGCAAGACAAAAAGAGATGAGCATATATAATGATGAAATGGAGTGGAGAATAAGGGGATCAGGGAATAGAGGCCGGAGCACATGGGCCGCAAAAGATAAGGTCACATAATGCAAAAAATCAGATAGGAAGAAGCAATGGGAGGACCAAATTGAGTTACAATTCTATGGGATAAGGGGACAATAAGTAAGAACCTTGCGGACAAATACAATGAAATCCCAACGACAAAGAGAATAAGAGAATAAAATCTAAAAGGAACCAATTCATCTGTGCAAAAATGCCAAAAACAAAACGTTATGAAACCCCGAGACCAAGTAAGATGAGTTTATGTCAAGAGATGAGCGAAACAAATGTCAAATACCAGTTCACCTATGAAACAACTAAGCATATGTGTCAAGATTAAAGAGACCAAAGTGGAAGAAAATGAAAGAAGGGGTTACCCGCATGAAAGGAACTCAAGGACTCGAGGGAGCGTGCATATTAGAAAAGGACAAGATACAAGGGGGGGACCTGGAACTGACACGAAAAAAGTGCACAATAGAACGACCATAGTGATCAGGCAATAGAATAGAACAATTCTGGACACTGTTCGATCCATGCTCAAACAATCAGATATGCCAATATACTGTGGGATGAGGCGCTCCACAATCAAAATAAACTGCCATCTGCCGCTTTAAATGGGAAAATCCTAGAGGAAATGTGGAATGGACCCTTATATGACATGTTTAGAGCTGTGTGGCATATATACATGTTCCCAAAGAACTTAGAAGAAAGTTAGATGACAGGTCAGTTAAATGCTTTTTGTCTGGGTATGATGGGCAGGCTAAGGCCTATAAGTTCTTTGATGCAAATAAAAGGCAGGTTATTATAAGTAGGGATGTAGTGTTTGATGAAAATGTGTTGTAAAAGGACAGGAATAAAACACAAGAGACTCAAGAGAAAAAAGACAAAATACACTATCATGAAAAGCTCAGTTATGAAAAAGAAGGTATTTTAACTGATTCAGATGATGATGAAGGAGAAAATGCAGAAAGTTAGAAGTGGAGAGGCTCAAGGAACAATTTGAAAGGGTTACAAATGGAATGAGCAAAAGGTTGCAAAATGAAAATATCGACATAAATCATATACTGGCTATTCCTAGGATGGGTTTTATGTGGCAAACAAGTTGGCCGAGAAATGAAGTGGTGTTCTCATTAGGCGCTTTTAAAAACTGAGTACAATTGTTTCCCTCCATTAAGCGTACAAGTTTTTGAAAATCTTGAAAAATGCTCTAAAACTAGACAATCATTGAGAGCATGATGACAGATAAAGAGTACAAAACAAATGATAAATCATCCACTGCGTAGGCTAAAAAAATGTACGAAGACTAGCAACAGCTTCTCATCGGGATGAAAAACCCCGCCCTTTCGGGTTTTCGATCCTAATGAGAAACAGTCGCAAGTGCCCTCGAGAAATGCCTGCAACGCCCAAACTAGAATAGAGATAACTTGAAAAATGTTGCGCTAAACAGAGACTTGAAGTTGAAATGAGATTAAAATATGATGGTGCCGACACCTGAGAGAACTTCAAAAAAGGACCTGCAGTGGAAAGTCTAAAAAGGAGAATGACCCATTAGAAAGTTAGGCGCTTCCAGCAAGGGCACATGCCAAAGTGCAAAAATGTAAAGAATATAATAGCATTCGGAGGCTCTAGGGCCATGCCAAGGATGAAAAACAGCAATCAGAAACTGCCCACAGAAAAATTTTCATTGTGGGAAAAAACATCCGATTAACGCTGCCTCGGAGGCTACAGCGCCATGCCGAGGGAAAATGAAGAAGAAATACTATCTCGAAGGCTATAATACCAGGCCGAAAAAGAGGAAAATGAATAAGAAATACTATCATAGAGGCTACTTCGTCACACTGAGAAAAAGAAAATATGAAGAAAACACCGAAATCCATAAAACCACAACTAGAAGGAACAAGAGGGAGAGGCAGGCGGGAAACTTGTGGAGCCAAAGAAGAGCAAACGAAAAATAGGAGCTCAAGAGAATGCTGATGACCAGAAATGAGACAAGATGCAAGGAATAAATAGAAGATGTGAAGGCCATCCCCATCCACGGCTTGTCGGTTCTATTGCTGTCGCAATAGAACCGTGGCATTCCTAGGATGGGTCCTCAAGTTGGCCGATAGAAGAGGAATCCACCTCAAATGGATTTGGGACAAACAAGGAAAAGGGGGGGAAGGGGGGGGGGGAGAAGGGGGGAACAACCGCAAAGGGAAATGTGCAAAGCGGGATGACCGGGATAGATCAAATGGCTCGGGACAAAAAGGCTAGGCAAAGCGGATGGAGGCGAGGAACAACAGAGCAAAGGCCATGAACAACGGACACCAAGAAGGTAAATGAACTATGGTGGGTCACGAGGTGTGAGGCGAGCAAATGAAGGAGACTGGAATTTAGAAGAACCAAGTCGATTCAAGAGGGTAAGTGAAAGAAATTAAGAGGAAAAAACGAGTGCGGATAAGGAAGTAAAGGACTCAAAATATCTGCTCAATGCTGCATAATAGGAAGGATACCAAGCTAAATTCGAATTAAAACTAAATATCTACTATTATTGTGCTTATTAGATGCTTTTATTAGATCCTTTGTTGTGGTTATATAAGGATCAAGTTTTCCTTTTAAACATGAAAGATATGATCTCTCGAGATCTAATCTTAATTTTTGTGGTATATCGACCAGCAGGATATACCTATCTGATGTATTTCTTCTAATATAAAATACAAAAAAAAACCTTGCCCTCAATTGGGAATTCCCAAAAAAAGCAGGACAAAAGAGATGAGCATATATAATGATGAAATGGAGTGGAGAATAAGGGGATCAGGAATAGAGGAACTGAGCACATGGACAACAAAGATAAGGTCACATAATGCAAAAATCAGATAGGAAGAAGCAATGGGAGGACCAAATTGAGTTACAATTCTATGTGATAAGGGGACAATAAGTAAGAACCTTGCGGACAAATACAATGAAATCCCAACTACAAAGAGAATAAGAGAATAAAATCTAAAAGGAACCAATTCATCCATTGCAAAAATGCCAAAAAACAAAAAGTTATGAAACCCCGAGCAAGTAAGATGAGTTTATGTCAAGAGATGAGCGAAACAAATGTCAAATACCAGTTCACCTATGAAACAACTAAGCATATGTGTCAAGATTAAAGAGACCAAAGTGGAAGAAAATGAAAGAAGGGGCTACCCGCATGAAAGGAACTCAAGGACTCGAGGGAGCGTGCATATTAGAAAAGAACAAGATACAAGGGGGGACACAGGCCGACCACGAAAAAAGTGCACAATAGAACGACCATAGTGATCGAGGGCAAATGGGAAAAAAATAAAAAATAAAATCTATGAGCAACTATGGTATAAGGTAATCAAGGCCGAGGGCACAACGGGGATATTGAAAGGAATGATCCACAAATATATCGAATAATATGAGAAAAAAAAAGGAAATAGCGAGGACCGACAATATCGATAATAGAATGGAACTTAGACAAGGGCACTAAAGAGCTAAAGAAAATAAGCAAACGAGATACAATCAATACTATAACGCAAGGCAAAAGATGGAGCGAATTAGATAAATCAAAACAAATAGAATCAAAAGAACCAATCAAAGAAATGCAGGAAAAAGGAGCAAAGAAAGAAAACCATACCAAAGAAAGAAAGCTAGCAAGCCAAGGCAATAAGAATAGAATAGAATATGATTTTATCGTCCACGGAGACCAACTGGCGTCCACGGAGACCAACTGGAAAAGAGGAAAAGACAAAAGAGGAAAACGATAACTAAGAAAAAAAACCGCAACAAAAATCATCTATGACATATGGACTAAAGGATTTAACTAAAAAAGCACAAGGATGAAGCTATTGAGACTATGAAAAACTACTGTGACCATAAAGCAATATGGAACAAAGAGAGCTAGAGAAAAAATGCAACAAAAAGTAATTTGTCCGCCAAGAAAGGAAAAGAAATGACTCATAGTACTAAAAGATCGATGAAATTAGACAGGCACAAGGCAAAGGCAAAAAGGAAGCAAAAAGATGGAGTGAAGGATGTTGTAAATGAAAGAGTAAGTGGGGATATAGAATAAACAAGGGAAAACAATGATGGAGTTCACGAAGCGAAAGGAGCAAAACCAACTAAACAGATGGAACTAGGAAATGCAATAAAAAGGAATAAAGACCAACATAGCAAACACAACAGGAAATAAAGCTAGAACTAAAAAATACAAAGAAGTAACCCCAATCAATGGAACTAATGAAAACAAAGAGGCATCACATGGCACGATCATCAACCGAACTCAATGGAAAGTTGACAGAAAAAACACCTAAATAAACAAGGCAACTGACAAAAAAATACAGGATAATACTTCAATGGACACATGGACATATGCACTATAAGATCCAAAAAGCTTCTAAAATCTAAACATATCATCTAAGAAACAAAGGATCAAACGCACGTGAATTAAAATGCACAAACGAGTAATATGCGCAAACATGGCAAACATAGCAAATTGAGTAAGAAAGAAAGCTATGTAGACAAATACAACACAAATTCCAAAGACAAAAAGGATATAAAAATAAAATTTAAAGGAAACCAATTATATGTGAAAAATGCCAAAACCAAAATGCTATGAAAACAACAACAGCGAAGGAATGCTAGAAACTAGCTCACCTATGAAACAACTGAGCATATGTGTCAAAATAAAAGAGAGCAAAATGGATCAAAAAATGAAAGGAGGAGCTAACTGGACAAAAGTAACTCGACGACTAGAAGGAACATATATATAAAAAAAGAACAAGGCACAGAGGGAGACCTGGAATTGACACAGGAAAGTGCACAATAGAACGCCTAGAGCGATTCGACAAATGGGACAAAAAATAAAATCCATGAGCAACTATAAGGTAATTAAGATCGAAAGGACAACGAAATGAACCACAAACATATCGAGGGATAGAAGAAAAAAGGAAACTGCAGAGATTGACGGTACCAATAACAGAAGGGAACAAAAAAGTGGTACTGGAAAGATGAAGAGAAAAGAAAAAATGCAGCAAACGAGATACACTCAAACCCTATAACACAAGGCAAAAAATGGAACAAATTAGATCAATCAGAACACATAGGACCAAAAGAACCACATGAAGAAATGTAGGAAAATGAGTAAGGAAAGAAAAACCATATCAATAAATGAAATTAGCAAGAAAAGGCAACAAGACCAGTGTGCCTAAATATTGTTTTAACCCATGGTGTTTGATCAAGGGGTGCCCCTTTAAAAGCGGGTCAGTTTGACCCCACGAAGACCTAAAATGGATGTGCAGGATGTATGCAGAGGGAATATCCTGTGAATTGTGCGAGGATCCAAAGGTCCAAAAGCTATAAGACACGGTTTAGCAATAATAACATGGAAATGTAAAGGTAAAGGAAAAGGAAATATGCAACATTCGCATTTAGGTATGGGATAGGGTATAATAACATGGAAATACAAAGATAGGGTATAATAACATGGAAATACAAAGGTAAAGGTAAAGGAAATATGCAACATTTGCATTTAAGAATGAGATAGAGAGCGAAGTAGCAGCATTGAACTGGCGGCAGCGAGCTAATAGGAGATGGAGGAGAAGAAAGAGGTGGTTTACAGGAAGTATAGAGAGTATAACGGAAGGTTTCCATGCCCATGTTGTGGCAGTTTCAACACGACTTTTGACTACGCAAATAATAAGAAGATGGATCAGCCCCGGTTCAAGTGTGAGGACTTGAAACGGAAGAAGGGGATCCAGGGACACCTGTTCAGCCCCTTTGGCATGGTAAAGAGCCGGCACCAATCGTATGAGCAGTTTCTGATGGGTTCTGAAAGCTATGCACAGGCGCTTGCTTCTCTTCATTTGGCCAGGGAGGAAATCAGACGGCTGCTTGCTTTTTTCCTACCCATGGAAATCCCCAGAACTCCGAACCCTAAACAGTTCAGAGGTGTCAAATACACAGGTGCTGTTCAAGGTGTCAAACAACAACAAATTTGTGCGAATCCAGTATTTGGGTTGCCCAATATGGCCGGATCAAGTCATGGTCATTCCCAGCCTCACAACATGGCTAATCAGTTATATTACACAGGTTCTTCTTCTGGTTTTCACCTTGTACATGAGCAGCATATAGGGCCAAGCATGGCCCAAACAGGAAATGGGTACTTGGCGAATCAGGTATATGCTCAGCCCAACAACAGTCCATACAATATTATGCCTCCAAGGATTCCAGATTCTGGGTTGTATTATCAACCTCAGCCATGCGACCCCAGTTTGGCATACCAGCATCCTGCTCTTGAAGGATCTGTCTGTATGCAAGAAGATGCCCAGGTGCATTTTTACCAAGCTCAAGAATCCCCCATTGAAAAAGATGTTTATGGTTTTGTTCAAGGTGTACATCAGCAGCATGCTACGCCGAATCAAGTATTTGGCTGGCCAAATATGGCCCAAGAAAGAAATGGATATGGGTTGCAGACTAACAACATGGGGATTCAAGCTTATGGGTGGCCAGATATTGCAAATCTGCAGACCAACAAATGGGATGCAATATTATGCCTCCAAACATGGTAGATTATCAGCCTCAGTGCAACCCTAATATGGCAGCTCAGATGCTGGCCCCTCAAGAATACTGCTTGCAAGACCAAGGGCAATATACAGCAGAATTGGAACCCCTGTATTTGTGCCAAGCTGATACTCCAAGGTGTAGCAGTTTGGAGTCTAATTTGACAGACCTAGAGCCCGTCATTCAAGAACATGATGATGGTAATAATTATATGGATTGCTGTGCCACAGAAACAGAGGCACAAATAGAAACCGATAGAAACATGAACAATATACAAGAACATATGGATTGTCTGCAGAATCATTCCATCCAGAGGTCCATAGAACTAGAAACACAGATTGGAATAGAAACGAAGACTGAGACTTTGACTTGGTCAGAGAAAGAGAAAGATGAGACTGGGTCAGAGGAGAAGACTGCTCATGGAACAGAAATGCAGACTGAGAATTTGACTGGGTCAGAAAAAGAGAAAGATGAGTCTGGGTCAGAGGAGAAGACTGCTTATGCTGATGGGATGTGGCACAACATGCCACATGATTATGGTAATGATTATATGGATTGTTCAAGTACAGAAGAAGCACAAATAGAAACAGATAGAAACATGAATACGATACAACATTCCATCCAAAGATCCATAGAAATAGAAACACAGATTGAAACAGAAACAAAAACTGAGATTTTGACTAGGTCAGTGCAAAAGATTGTCGCTGCTGATGGCATGTGGCTATCTTCACAACAACTTGTGAGCCAAGCCCAAGGAATAGAGACAGAAGATGTGGTTCATCTACCTAGTACTTATCAATTCACGAAAATAAATCCAGAAGAAACCCTAAAACTGGATCCTAAAGTTGGCGAATCACATAGTGAAGTGGCAAGTCTACAGCCCATGATTTCAAATTACGACTTCACTCCGGCTATTGTCAATTATGTGGTCAATCTCATTGACTATGAAGACCACCCTCCGTCGTATTTTTCCCTCTGGTCACATTCTGAGTGCCTCTGGTCATTACCATGATTTGAAATTCTTATTGCCCCTTGATTTAGTGCTACAACAAGGGAAGATTCAAAGAACTCTTCAACTATAAGTATGTTTGTGATAAACTTGGTGTCATGAGCTAAACCCCGTATGTTCTTCATGATTCATCTCAAAATTACCTTGTGTTTCTTCTCAAATCTTTTCTTCTTTCACTAACCAATGTTACTATTTGGGGAACTTATTTCTGTTATATAAATTGTGATTTATGATATGGTATACTATAATAATTTCTTTGAGTTCTACATGTAGCTTCAATGTACTTAGGAACTAGACATCACTTTGTTATTGTGCTTGGTTGGTAAAACTAATGAACGCATATGTTTTTGTGTTTGGCCTATAATAAAGTGGGCAATGACATATCCAGTGTCATCAATTTAAAGCAATGCAACTTGTAAAACGTGAAACCAAAGTGCTTTACTCATATTGATTCTGACTCAACTTACGTATTTATTGCAGTATAATCATATTTCGCTTACCTAAGAATGACATAAATTGTTACGATGTGTGGTGAATGTTATGAATTATTACAATGCATGATGAATTGGTTAAAATCTTTTATGAAATTGACAATATTGATTGTATGAACAATCATTTCCCTTTTGGATGAAATTAGATCGGATTTATGCTGGCTTGAGCAATCTTGCATTTGCCAGACTTGAAGAGCATTATGAATTATATTGAGATAACAATGCAACTTTAATAATAACTGAAATAAGTAAATAGTAAAGAATCTTAGAGTATAATGCGTAGACATTTAAACATCGCACAGAGGTATGAATAGATAGGTCAAATACTTAGAAGTGCATAATCTTACATATCATTAACTTAAATATGGCAAAACATTATACCAAGCCAAACATGAAATGAATCCACTATTGACCAAAAAGAGAATAGGAACTGGGCAAGTGTTGTGCATGTTGGAGCACATTAATGCCTTTGTTTCTATGTTCGTTAACACATCAAAAGGCAAAAGAACTGGGCAACTTGTGCGCATGTTTATTCAGATTAACATAGCTAAGTAATCCTAATTGAGTTCTAATGTGTAGCAATTAGATGAACTGGATTGTTTTGCTCTTATGTTTAACTGGAGTCTTTTAGTTATGAGGAATAGGTGACCTAACCCGATCTAGAAATTCAATGATTATTCTAAATTTTAAAAGGGTAACTTAGATTATCATTTGAGAATCATATTGCCTCACAATGCAAGACCCATATATTATACTTGAGGGCATTATTCTTGTGCGAGTCCAAGCATTGGCATAATGAGCGAGATCACTATTCTTGTGCACCTCACATATAGAAGGGATCCTGAGACACAAGAAATGATCAAGGAAGAACATTTTTATATATCTGATGACAGAAAACATGATTCAGTACATGTCAACAGCAGCACCCACAACATATAAAAAGAAGATTCAAACTGTAAGTAGAACTTTTTGGGAGGTTGAAATAGGACAAGTGGACAGAAAAAATCAGTGGGAAGCACGTCCTATTGAAGGATCTAGAAACCTTCATTGTTTCCATGGGTGTTCAAATCACATGACACATTTAGAGGTCAGAAACCTCTCTTGCTTTTGCACATATTGTTTAGATTTGAATTGGGAATCTTGCCCCAATGTATCATATACTAAGAAGTTTGAACTAGTTGTCGTACAACCCATCAAAGCGAAGTAGCATTTAGGAATGAGATAGAGAGCGAAGTAGCAGCATTGAACTGGCGGCAGCGAATTAGTAGGAATTAGTGGCAGCAAGCTAATAGGAGATGGAGGAGTTGACAGAGGTGGTTTACAAGAAGTACAGAGAGTATAACGGAAGGTTTCCATGCCCATTTTGTGGCAGTTTCAACACCACTTTTTACAAGAAGTACAGAGAGTATAACGGAAGGTTTCCATGCCCATTTTGTGGCAGTTTCAACACCACTTTTGACTACGCAAATAATAAGAAGATGGATCAGCCCCGGTTCAAGTGTGAGGACTTGAAACGGAAGAAGGGGATCCATGGGCACCTGTTCAGCCCCTTTGGCATAGTCAAGAGCCGGCACCAATCGTATGAGCACTTTCTGATGGGTTCTGAAAGCTATGCACGTGCCCTTACTTCTCTTCATTTGGCCAGGAGAGGAAATCGACGGTTGCTTGCTTCTTTCCACCCATGGAAATCCCGAAACTCGAACCCTAAACAATTCCCGGAGGTGCCAAATACAGTCTTGTGTCAGCCCAAGGTGTCAAACAAAGAAGAATTTGTGCTAATCCAAAGATTTGGGTTTCCCAATATGGCCGGATCAAGTCTTGGTCATTGGCAGCCTCACAACATGGCTAATCGGGTATATTACACGTGTTCTTCTTTCCGGTGTTCACCCCCGTACATGAGCAGCATATAGGGCCAAGCATGGCCCAAACAGAAAATGGGTACTTGGCGAATCGGTATTTGCTCGGACCAACAACAGTCCATACAATATTTTGCCTCCACAGATTCCGTTTCTCGGGTTGTGTTATCAGCCTCAGCCCATGCAACCCTAGTTTGGCATACCAAAGATCCTCGCTTGAAGGATCTCGCCTGTATGCAAGAAGATGCCCAGTGCATTTTACAAAGCTCAAGAATCCCCATTGAAAAAGATGGATATGGTTTTGTTCAAGGTGTACATCAGCAACAAATTATGCGAGAATCAAGTATTTGGCTGGCCAAATATGGCCCAAGAAAGAAATGGATATGGGCCGCAGACTAACAACATGGGGAATCAAGCTTATGGCTGGCCGATATTGCAAATCACCGGACCAACAACATGGGATGCAATATTTTGCCTCCAAACATGGTAGATTTTCAGCCTCGCAACCCTAATATGGCAAAATCGGATGCTGGTCCCTCAAGAATACCGCTTGCAAGACCAAGGGAAATATACAGCCAGAATTGGAACCCCTCAGATTTGTGCCAAACCGATACTCCAAGATGTAGCAGTTTGGAGTCTAATTTGACAGACCTAGAGCCCGGCCATTCAAGAACATGATGATGGTAATGATTATATGGATTGCCGCACGTAAAACAGAGGCACAAATAGAAACCGATAGAAATATGAACAATATACAAGAACATATGGATTGCTCGCAGAATCATTCCATCCAAAGGTCCATAGAACTAGAAACACAGATTGGAATAGAAACGAAGATCAGACTTTGACTTGGTCGAGAAAGAGAAAGATGAGACTGGGTCGAGGAGAAGATCGCTCATGGAACGTAAAACACGACCGAGAATTTGACCGGGTCAAAGAAGAGAAAGATGATTCGAGTCCGTGTCGGAGGAGAAGATCGCCATGCCGATGGGATGTGGGCGTAACATGCCACATGATTATGGTAATAAATATATGGATTGCTCTACTACGTAAGAAACGTAAACAACACAAATAGAAACAGATGAAAACATGAATACGATACAAGAACTGGGATTGCCTTTACAATCAGTCCATCCAAAGATCCATAGAAATAGAAACACACGATTGAAACGTAAAACAAAAATTGAGATTTTGAATGGGTCAAAGAAAGAGAAAGATAAGACTGGGTCAGTGCAAAAGATTGTTGCTACTGATGGCATGTGGCTATCTTCACAACAACTTGTGAGCCAAGCCCAAAGAATAGAGACATAAGATGTGGTTCATCTACCTAGTACTTATCAATTCACGAAAATAAATCCAAAAGAAACCCAAAATTTGGATCCTAAAGTTGGCGAATCACATAGTAAAGTGGCAAGTCTACAGCCCATGATTCAGATTACGACTTCACTTCAGCTATTATCAATCATGTGGTTAATCTCATTGACTATGAAGACCACCCTCCGTCGTATTTTTCCCTCTGGTCACATTCTGAGTGCCTCTGGTCATTACCATGATTTGAAATTCTTATTGCCCCTTGATTTAGTGCTACAACAAGGGAAGATTCAAAGAACTCTTCAACTATAAGTATGTTTGTGATAAACTTGGTGTCATGAGCTAAACTCTAAGTAACACCTCCCCCGTATGTTCTTCATGATTCATCTCAAAATTACCTTGTGTTTCTTCTCAAATCTTTTCTTCTTTCACTAACCAATGTTACTATTTGGGGAACTTATTTCTGTTATATAAATTGTGATTTATGATATGGTACTATAATAATTTCTTTGAGTTCTACATGTAGCTTCAATGTACTTAGGAACTAGACGTCACTTTGTTATTGTGCTTGGTTGGTAAAACTAATGAACGCACGTGTTTTTGTGTTTGGCCTATAATAAAGTGGGCAATGACATATCCAGTGTCATCAATTTAAAGCAATGCAACTTGTAAAACGTGAAACCAAAGTGCTTTACTCATATTGATCCTCACTCAAGTTACGTATTTATTGCAGTATAATCATATTCCGCTTAACTAAGAATGATATGAATTGTTACGATGTGTGGTGAATGCATGATGAATTGGTTAAATTCTTTTATGAAATTGACAATATTGATTGTATGAACAATCATTTCCCTTTGGGATGAAATTAGATCGGATTTATGCTGGCTTGAGCAATCTTGCATTTGCCAGACTTGAAAGGCATTATGAATTAGATTGAGATAACAATGCAACTTTAATAATAACTGAAATAAGTAAATAGTAAAGAATCTTAGAATATAATGCGTAGACATTTAAACATCGCACAAAGGTATGAATAGATAGGTCAAATACTTAGAAGTGCATAATCTTACATATCATTAGCTTAAATATGGCAAAACATTATACCAAGCCAAACATGAAATGAATCCACTATTGACCAAAAAGAGAATAGGAACTGGGCAAGTGTTGTGCATGTTGGAGCACATTAATGCCTTTGTTTCTATGTTCGTTAACACATCAAAAGGCAAAAGAACTGGGCAAATTATGCGCATGTTTTTTCAGATTAACATAGCTAAGTAATCCTAATTGAGTTCTAATGTGTAGCAATTAGATGAACTGGGTTGTTTTGCTCCTATGTTTAAATGGAGTCTTTTAAGTTATCAGGAATAGGTGACCTAACCCGATCTAGAAATTCAATGATTATTCTAAATTTTAAAAGGGTAACTTAGATTATCATTTGAGAATCATATTGCCTCACAATGCAAGACTGATATATTACTACAGAGGCATTGTTCTTGTGCAGATTATATCTGATATCATAATGTATTGCCTAACAAATGGAATTTCTAGCAATAGTGTTGGAAGCTTGATAACCTCATGCTTGTAAAGCTCCATAAAGCCAAAGCGCGTCCAAGATAGAAAGATCCAAAACTTGTTTATTGATTAACCTTGACCTGCAAAAAATGCAATTAATTAATTGGGAACTACCACCTATAACCACGCCCTAAACAATGCATAAGACATTTAATCCTAAGGTTCAACAAACATAATGGAGAGCTAGGAATATAGCATATATTAATAAGTTGCATGGGTCTTACTCAATCAAAATGATTTGAATAGTCTATTTAAGCTAATATTAGCAATGGTGTTGCAGAGTTGGGCACTTACACATGCGGAATTCAATAATGAAATAATTCAAGGGCTATAATATGCCAATTGGGCATGCACACTGAGGTGAGTTAAGAATGGCTCTCAACCCTAGAAATAACACTATCAATTTAAGAGCAAGCATCATGGATAGAAATTGCAATGCAGCAATTTCCCTTCTAGCAATCTCTATACTATTTAAGGTCACAATACAAGCATGAATTCTTCTTACGTGTGTGGAAAGTTACCTATAGCATAGAATTATAGCCATGAATTTCTTACATGGTGTAGTTGAACGACAAATCCAAAAGTGAAAGCAAGATAGCAAAGGATCACAGTTAGGTCTTGGGACTGGAAAGAACGATCTCATACCTGAGCAAAAACATAACTCAAATCCATCGACTCATTCGTAAGACAAGCAATAAAGGAAACAAGGAAGATGGCAAGGAATGATGAGGGCAGCTGGGTATCAAATGTACAGAAGTGAGCAGATAATATGGGTTATGACTTATGGAGAGAAGTAAAACATAGAAGACTGCATGGAGAACATGCTAATCTCATACCAAGAATGATACAAAAAATAGATAGAAAGGCAACTGGATGTGAAACTTGAATTGTATCTGGCAAATGTGAATGTGAACCTGGAAGGAAGCTTTGGACAACAAATATACACTGACAGTAGTATATGGAAAGCAACCCAGATATTACTCTGCAGATTCAGAACAGAAAAGCATAAACTTTGGACTGAAAAAGGAAGATGGGAACAACCAATGATAGACTAGGAGGATAGACTGTGCACACTATGCGATATGGAGGATATAGAAGATGAGAGACACATCTAGAATAGGTATGAGGATAAGGAAAAGGGTTGAGTACGTGGATTAGAAGGAAATAGTAGACAAGGCCACAAGAGGTAATAGTAAACCCAAGTACAGCAATAGTGGTAAAGCAAATTCTTGACATGAGCAAAGGTACAAAGAAATCAAAACTGTGACTAATCCCATCGGCAACACAAGGGAGGAATATGTGTCAAGGTTAATAAACAAGTATACAGGTAGGAAAGGTGTGAGTCTTTTCGGATTTGAGTTTTTTCCATCACTTTCTTTTCTATCTGTGATTGTGACAGTCGCCTAATTGTTAAAATAATAACAAACAATGATGTAAAGTCTGGTGTTACAAGTTGTGCTCGCTCCATGTATCCACTATCATGGGATCCTCATGACCAATGTGATGCGACCTATAGTAGAATGAAAATCCTTGTTATTATCCAACTTGCATCAGCAAATGCATGAAGACTTATCCATCACTACGGTAACAAATTCCATACTCTTTTGCGATTACAAATAACACATTTTGCTAGCTCCCAATGCTTTTACTCATAACAACGATTAGATTGGCTTAATGCAATCACAACAAAACAAAGATTAGGCCATGTGATAGTCATGAGATGCCTCAGACTCCCAACAAGCTGTCTATATATAGTAGAGAAGATGAGTGTGAATTGTTCCAAGCAGGTTTATCGTTAAACAATTGGAGTTTAAGCAAGTTTTCAAAATACTGAAGCTAACTGATATGAATTAGTTTTTTCTTCCTGTTATGATGTATCTACATACCCAAGAAAAAGCTAGTTACTCCAAATTCTTTGACTTTTATTCCGCTAGCTAGTTTACGAGTATATCATCCACATGTAGTAAAATCAAGTAATTACTTTCCATGCACTTGATGTAGACATTAGGATTTGTTGTAGCAACATGAAACCCTTTATGTTTTAGTTATCATCATACTTTTGGTACCAAACCTGTGACACCAGCTTCAAGTCATAAATGGCCTTTTGAAGTTTACATACTTTGTTTTCATGGCTTGATACTACAAAATATGGAGGTTGCATAATATATACGTTCTTAATCATATTGTTATTCAAAAGTATCGTATCCACATCCATTGGTGGAGTTTCCATCTTGATTGCAAAGCAAGTCAGACATGCAAGCTATTCATTCTTTGAAAAGATGAAAAGGTCTCATCATAATCGAGGCCATCAGATTAAATTTTTTTTTTTTTAAATATCAATTTGCAATCCACTGCTTTATGCTCAATCCATGCCTAGTTTGCTCTAGCTGCTTGTTTCCAATGTTGAGCTTCAAAGAAAGTTCATGCTTCCTTAATGCTTGCGGGTTCATCTTGCATTGTCAAACAACACCATTCCGCCAAGAACTTTACATGGAGAGGTTCTGTACATGGTTGCAATAGTTAAAGAGGAGGAGGAGGTATCCCAATGAGTCGAGGATCAGGAAAAACTTGATATGAGGTGGGTCGTCATTGATGGGTTGTAGCACATTTATTGGCAAAGGGACATTCTCTCTACTCATCCGGCCTGAATCTTGAAGGTCAATAAGCAGAGAATCGTCAATAATAATAAATTTGTCTTGAATGAACTTTCCATAACAAAGTTTAAATTGAAACGCATTTATTTACTCCAAATGCACTTTAAAAAGAATCTTTAAAAGATTTCCTAAAATTCTAATTGAGCTTAGCATACATGTAAAATTGTCTAGTTTGATACAAGAAATACTAACAAATTTAAGGACCCCAGAAAATTTGACATTCAAATAAACAACAATTGCACTAGAGCAACAAAAACGTATGGTATTCAGAGTTTTCACAATCACTACAAATTTATGAACAAAATCGTAAAAAATATAGTACATTTAACATTCTTAACAAAGTTACGTTTTGCGGCTAAATCAGGATGCATGTCTTCGTCTGATTCGTTGAGACCATGATCACCAAAGTTATTCATGTCCTCTGCCTCACTATCAAAAGTGGATCTTCCTCATCGCTATCTACTAATAAAACTTCATCACATCTCTAACAACCTTTTTGGGTGGTTAACCCAATCCGAGTTCTGACCTTAGTAACATTTGAGTTACAACATGCAACTTGTAAGCTCCGCCGTATATAGTTGCCCCAAAATATGTTGCCGACTTGCTATATAATTTTGTACGCGGACATGGCCAAGTAACCATACAACCTGACCCTTTCATAAAATGATGTGTTTTTAGTATCAGTTCATAGGCTTTAATTTTTCCCACGTCATCGGACGGTATAAATTTATACCATCCGGGAGCTCAAGAGGTATAGATTCATATTGTTTTGCACTAAACGGTATAAATTTATACCGCGTGAGCTCAAGTGGTAAAAATGTACTCGTGGTATAAATTTATATCGTGTGAGCTCAAGCCGGCACCAATCGTATGAGCACTTTCTGAAATGAGACGTCTGCTTGCTCCTTTTCCACCCATGGAAATCCCCAGAACTCCGAACCCTAAACAGTCACAGTTCAGAGGTGCCAAATACACAGGTGCTGTACAGCAGCAAATTTGTGCGAATCCAGTATTTGGGTTTCCCAATATGGCCGGATCAAGTCATGGTCATTGGCAGCCTCACAACATGGCTAATCAGGTATATTACACAGGTTCTTCTTCTGGTGTTCACCCTGTACATGAGCAGCATATAGGGCCAAGCATGGCCCAAACAGGAAATGGGTACTTGGCGAATCAGGTATTTGCTCAGACCAACAACAGTCCATACAATATTTTGCCTCCACAGATTCCAGATTCTGGGTTGTGTTATCAGCCTCAGCCATGCAACTCTAGTTTGGCATACTAGTTTGACTGTATACAAGAAGATGCCCAGGTGCATTTTTACCAAGCTCAAGAATCCCCCATTGAAAAAGATGACTATGGTTTTGTTCAAGGTGTACATCAGCAGCAAATTATGCCGAATCAAGTATTTGGCTGGCCAAATGTGGCCCAAGAAAGAAATGGATATGGGCTGCAGACTAACAACATGGGGAATCAAGCTTATGGCTGGCCAAATATTGCAAATATGCAGACCAACAACATGGGATGCAATATTATGCCTCCAAATATGGTAGATTATCAGCCTCAGTGCAACCCTAATATGACAAATTTCGGATCTTCGGCCCCTCAAGAATAATCGCTAGCAAGACCAAGGGCAATATACGTGAGAATTGGAACCCTCAGATTTATGCCAAGCCGATACTCCAAGGTGTAGCGGTTTGGAGTCTAATTTGACGCACCTAGAGCCCGCCATTCAAGAACATGATGATGGTAATAATTATATGGATTGCTTTTGCCACGTAAAAGCAGGGCACAAATAGAAACCGATAGAAACATGAACAATATACAAGAACATATGGATTGCTCGCAGAATCATTCCATCCAAAGGTCCATAGAACTAGAAACACAGATTGGAAACGTAAACGGCCCGAGACTTTGACCGGGTCGAGAACGAGAAAGATGAGATCGGGTCAAAGGAGAAGATTGCTCATGGAACGTAAATGCATACCGAGAATTTGACTGGGTCGAAAAAGAGAAAGATGAGTCCGGGTCGAGGAGAAGATCGCTTATCTTGATGGGATGTGGCACAACATGCCACATGATTATGGTAATGATTATATGGATTGTTCAAGTACGTAGCGGACAAAGAGAAACAGATAGAAACATGAATACGATACAACAACATGTGGATTGCCTTCAAAATCATTCCATCCAAAGATCCATAGAAATAGAAACACGATTGAAAACGAAAACAAAAATTGAGATTTCGACCGGGTCAAAGAAAGAGAAAGATAAGACCTGGTCAAGGTAAAAGATTGTCATTTCAGCATGGCATGTGGCTATCTTCACAACAACTTGTGAGCCAAGCCCAAGGAATAGAGACGAAAGATGTGGTTCATCTACCTAGTACTTATCAATTCACGAAAAATAAATCGGAAGAAACCCAAAAACTGGATCCTAAAGTTGGCGAATCACATAGTAAAGTGGCAAGTCTACAGCCCATGATTTCAAATTACGACTTCACTCCAAAATATTGTCAATTATGTGGTCAATCTCATTGACTATGAAGACCACCCTCCATCGTATTTTTTTTCACCGGTCACATTCTCGAGTGCCTCCGTCATTACCATGATTTGAAATTTTATTGCCCCTTGATTTAGTGCTACAACAAGGGAAGATTCAAAGAACTCTTCAACTATAAGTACGTTTGTGATAAACTTGGTGTCATGAGCTAAACTCTAAGCAACACCTCCCCCATATGTTCTTCATGGTTCATCTCAAAAGTACCTTGTGTTTCTTCTCAAATCTTTTCTTCTTTCACTAATCAATGTTACTATTATATAAATTGTGATTTATGATATGGTATACTATAATAATTTCTTTGAGTTCTACATGTAGCTTCAATGTACTTAGGAACTAGACGTCACTTTGTTATTGTGCTTGGTTGGTAAAACTAATGAACGCACATGTTTTTGTGTTTGGCCTATAATAAAGTGGGCAATGACATATCCAGTGTCATCAATTTAAAGCAATGCAACTTGTAAAACGTGAAACCAAAGTGCTTTACTCATATTGACTCTCACTCAAGTTACGTATTTATTGCAGTATAATCATATTTTGCTTACCTAAGAATGACATAAATTGTTACGATGTGTGGTGAATGTTATGAATTGTTACAATGCATGATGAATTGGTTAAAATCTTTTATGAAATTGACAATATTGATTGTATGAACAATCATTTCCCTTTTGGATGAAATGAGATCGGATTTATGCTGGCTTGAGCAATCTTGCATTTGCCAGACTTGAAGAGCATTATGAATTAGATTGAGATAACAATGCAACTTTAATAATAACTGAAATAAGTAAATAGTAAAGAATCTTAGAATATAATGCGTAGACATTTAAACATCGCACAGAGGTATGAATAGATAGGTCAAATACTTAGAAGTGCATAATCTTACATATCATTAACTTAAATATGACAAAACATTATACCAAGCCAAACATGAAATGAATCCACTATTGGCCAAAAAGAGAATAGGAACTGGGCAAGTGTTGTGCATGTTGGAGCACATTAATGCCTTTGTTTCTATGTTCGTTAACACATCAAAAGGCAAAAGAACTGGGCAACTTGTGCGCATGTTTGTTCAGATTAACATAGCTAAGTAATCCTAATTGAGTTCTAATGTGTAGCAATTAGATGAACTGGGTTGTTTTGCTCTTATGTTTAACTGAAGTCTTTTAAGTTATGAGGAATAGGTGACCTAACCCGATCTAGAAATTCAATGATTATTCTAAATTTTAAAAGGGTAACTTAGATTATCATTTGAGAATCATATTGCCTCACAATGCAAGACTGATATATTACTACAGAGGCATTGTTCTTGTGCAGATTATATCTGATATCATAATGTATTGCTTAACAAATGGAATTTCTAGCAATAGTGTTGGAAGCTTGATAACCTCATGCTTGTAAGGCTCCATAAAGCCAAAGCGCGTCCAAGATAGAAAGATCCAAAACTTGTTTATTGATTAACCTTGACCTGCAAAAAATGCAATTAATTAATTGGGAACTACCACCTATAACCACGCCCTAAACAATGCATAAGACATTTAATCCTAAGGTTCAACAAACATAATGGAGAGCTAGGAATATAGCATATATTAATAAGTTGCATGGGTCTTACTCAATCAAAATGATTTGAATAGTCTATTTAAGCTAATATTAGCAATGGTGTTGCAGAGTTGGGGCACTTACACATGCGGAATTCAACAATGAAATAATTCAAGGGCTATAATATGCCAATTGGGCATGCACACTGAGGTGAGTTAAGAATGGCTTGCTACCCTAGAAAGAACACTATCAATTTAAGAGCAAGCATCATGGATAGAAATTGCAATGCAGCAATTTCCTTCTAGCAATCTCTATATTATTTAAGGTCACAATACAAGCATGAATTCTTCTTATGTGTGTGGAAAGTTACCTATAGCATAGAATTATAGCCTATTGAAGTTTCAAACTGAGCTTAGTTCATGAATTTCTTACATGGTGTAGTTGAACGACAAATCCAAAAGTGAAAGCAAGATAGCAAAGGATCACAGTTGGGGCATTTAGAAATGAGAAAATCAATAGTACTGAGAAGCTATAAATACCAGCTGGTCATACATACTTGGGGAATGGCTTTCCTGTTTAAAAAAAACACTATCAATTGTCCAAAGCAAGCATCAACAATAAAAGTTATAGTGCACGCATTTTCACAACATTCGACATTTGCAATTTAAGTTCACGATCAGAAGAGCCAAATACAAATGGCTCAAACTGATATATCCTAATATACAATAAACTTGAAAAAATCCCGGGGGATTCACCTTTGATCAGCGTATAACCCATGAGAGTTCAACGAAGGGGTGTTTTTTGGACCATTTGCGTACGTATACTTAGGGGTTAGGGGTGTTTTTAGGCACTGATTTGGAGCAATATCTATACACAGAGAGGTCAAATTGCCTTTTAAAATTGTGTATACAAGGGGGGTTTTTTGCTACCCTCGGAACGCCGATGCCATACCCCTTTTATGTATAAGTGCATCCCCCGGCGAAAAAATAGACTTACTTTCATGTACTGTTCTAGAACAGATCTTATGGCATCCTCGATAAAAATCATTCTTACTCTTCTTCTTATTCTTATTTTTCATGAGTATGAAGGAAAGTCACGTAACATCACCACTATAATAGAAGACAAATTTAAATTTTGATTTTCATGAAGTACTCAAAATCAAGATAAACATAGTATTCTACACTAGACGACAGTGAGAGCAGTTATAATCAATTTTCTAGGCACATATATAAATCGCACACTCACGATTAATATGTCTGGAGAAGTCTTGAGGTATGACAACAAATCAATGATTGCAAAACGTTTTACAACATTGACAACATTACCAACATCCATACTTGCTGGAACATACATATTTATATTCTAACAACAAACTTCACAATACTTCCACATAAGCCAAATTCCACAATTTTGCCAACATGTTCTTGCCTTTTGACGATCCCATACTTATAGTGACCTGTTGCATCTTACCTTATATTTCATATTAATTCACACAAATCAAATTCCAAGATTATATATTTTGCCATCACAATTTGATAACCCATACTCCCTAGCCCCTTGTACCTTACCCCACTTGCTGTGGCTTTCTACAAACAGAAGGTAAAATAATCAAGATTTCTAAAAATTTCCTCTTTGTATATTTTATCTAGCCACTTACTATTCTAGTCCCATTTCAGCCACATTTACTTGAATTTGCACTGTCACCTAAGAAGTTAAGAAAATCAGCACTATACATACTGTAACCATGATGCCATAGGGGGCAAAATCTACCAACCATTGTTTTTTACAACATTGTAGAGATTATAGAAACTTTAACATCATAAGCCACAACCATACTTGGTGGAACATACAGATTTATATTCCCATATATATCAAAGTTCACAATTATCCCACATTCCTCTCATAGCTTTCTAATTTAACGTCCAAATCAGTACTATTGGGTGAAAGCATGTTGTAGTGGAACACCCTGGGTGTCCCCCCTGTCCTCCTAAAAATGTGGTGGGAGATATCAAATTTGTGGTGCGATTTTAAATGTTTGTTTGGCGCCTAGTGCATGTACTGCCCGGATTCAATCATTTCCTGAACTGCAACAACCCGATTCCTACGCCACCCGTCCCATTCCAATTTCCCTACGCCACCCGGCCCCATTCCAATCTCCACCGAACCGATTTCTAAACCCACGACCCACCCGCGCCTTTCCCCGGCACACGGCTATGGCGCTTTAATCCGGTTGTGGATCAATCCGTTCATACCTTCAATCATTTAATTTGGAAGCAAATCGCCATAATTGTAAGAGAAAGAGAACTCGCAACAAGAATGGGATCATAAAAGACGCCAAAGGAAAAGACAAAGGGAAGCTAAAGAAGAATTAGCAAAAATTGCAACAAAGAGAGGGAGGATCCACCCGAACGGCCTCTACCAAAGGCGTCGGATGGTATTAAAATTGTTATCTTCATTTCATAGCACCACTAAAGGCTTGTCTAACAGCGATAAGAAAGAGGTTTTATTAGATTATCCGCAGGATGACACAATGGACAGCGTACTTGGCGAAGAGTCGAAAGATTTGCAAGCCAAGAGCATTGTGGTCGCTAACCTCGGGCTTCCATTCAACTTGTGAAGAAGTCTAACAAAGAATGATGACAGTTTAGCGACCAAGAGTAGTTGCCTTGCTATGGCCGTAAGAGGAAGCATTAATACCGAAAGTGCTAATCCTGTCAGTGCTCGGGGTTTTGGTAAACTCTGGCTGGGTGTTCATCCTAGGAATCTTACCAAAGCAAAATTGAAGAGGGAAGAGATAGATTGCAAAGGGGGGAAATGGGTTTTGTACAAAAGAGTTAGAAGAGCGGATGCAATTCCCAATTCACATAGAACTTGTGCAAAGAATTTTGGACCGAAAACAATAGGGTCTCTCCAAATGCAAAGGATGTTAAGTTCAAAGATTGGAACGAAATGTAAGAGAGGATCATGCCACTCACTATCCGGAAGAATCACAGGTTATTTCATTTCTTCATCTTCACCACATTTTTTATTGTTAATGTGGTATGTGGTTAGTGATTGCTTGTGATATGTGGTTGCTGTGGTTAGTGATTGCTTGTGGTGTGTGGTGCCTATTAATGCCGTGATATATGATATGTGTGCTGCCTAGTGTGGTGAGGCACGTGGTGTGAAATAAATCTTTGTCAATATATGCTTTGTGGTGCCTAGTGTGGTGAATAACATGGTGTAAAATACATGCTTTGTAATATATGCTATGTGGTGCCTAGTGTGGTGAAAAATATATGGTGTAAAATATGCTCTAAATATACGCTTTGTGGTGCCTAGTGTGGTGAATAACATGGTGTAAAATAAATCTTTGTAATATATGCTATGTGGTCCCTAGTGTGGTGAATAACATGGTGTGGTATCTAGTGTGGTGCCTAGTGTGGTGCCTAGTGTGGTGCCTAGTGTGGTTAAAAATATGGTGTGAAATAAATGTCAGAATATATTCTATGTGGTGCCTAGTGTGGTGAATAACGAGGTGTAAGATGAATGTCCGTAATATATGCTATGTTTAATAGAAATCTCAATCGCTTAATTGACCGTTGAAAGTGACACCTGAAAAATTACATTAAGGATGGACCCGAATGGGAATGTAGAATCATTGGAAATCATTCACATCAAATGCAAGGTCAATCATTCAAAAGTCCGGTCAGGCAGGAAGCAAATCTAGTTTTGCATGCGGACATTGGCTTATCACAATCCAAATATGGCGGCGGAAGAAAACGTAAGGAGAACACGAGCACAAACAATTTCACCCGGTTCAAATGCAATGATCCGGTAGGACCTATACTCGGAGCAAATAAACCCGAAAAGAGGCGGATATTAGAGGAGCGGAGGACCCATGAATTCGAGGTATTCTAGGCTTAAAACATAGGTTAATTCCTCGATGGGCTTAAAGAATTAGAAGCCAAGGCGTTGATAGGCGGTTGCCTTTCTTTGTAGTAGATGTTGTTTTACACAAATGATGTTGTTTACACAGATGCGAACGGGAGACTTAACAGAGTGCGGTGCAATGGGGTTGGTTCGGGTGGTGTATGATTCCGAGGATGAGTTCTCAGCTCTCCCCGTGCTTGAGGAAGAGGATATGTTCATCCAACTAAAGCAGAAATGATCCATGCTTCAGCCATTAAAAAGTGCTCGACAGGCCGATGCATGGAGACACAACAACTGAGACAATACTTTATGAATCAGATCATAAGTGGGAGCGTAAACGAAGCTCATGTTTTAGTGTTCTTTGGATTACACCAACTATTCAACAGAAACACTTGATGAAGTCTTGAACGTTTTGGAAGAAGAAGAGTTACGAGATCTCACAATGCGGATCCGATTGAGGCCCAAAGAATCGTATGTCATCTCTAATGCATTTTGATAATACTAGAAGCTCAGGGTTATAGTTTTCCCTGATTTTTCTGCATACTTCATTTCATAAGAAGTATGAACTATTCTACCGGGTATGGTAGATTTCCATATGTATTTTTCTCCCTTTGAAATATAAAAACAACGTTTGCATCACCACAGCTTCACCACAGTTTTCACCACGGCTTTCACCACAGATTTCACCATAATAACCGGGGGCATTGACCATTTTTGACCCTCGCCGAAAATGGAATGGCTCTCATTTCTCGATAGTATCTTGACCGATTTTGGTGAAAGAATATATGGATCCCAAATTAGGTCCCTGAATTGATATGAAAGTATTAGGAAAATCCACTTACTGTGGCAATTGTGTAAAGGGTACTGTATAGAAACTTTTATGAATATAAAGAAGTTTCTGTTTTGCATTCTCATTTTTTATGCTTCAGTTACAGAAATTTGTACTTGAATGTTGAATGAATTCCAAGGTATAACTGGATTAAACTGAATTAAACTGAATTAAACTTGCACAAGGCCTGTTAGACATATGGGTGAGATCAAAGAAAGGCACTAAGGCCTCGTGGTATCTGCTTTTTAGAAACAGCCCGTGGTAAAATGCAAATTAGAAATTTACACAAGGCACAAATTTACACAAGACACAAAGCCATTACAAACTATTTTCTGGATTAAACAAAAGGCACAAGGCCTGGATTACAGTCGGCACAAGGCCATCATATGTTAAAACAGAAGATACCAGAATACTTCAGAATTAGAAATTTACACAAGGTTCAAAAAGGCACAAGGCCATATATTCAAAAAGGCTCTAAGGACATCATATATTACAAAGAGGCACTAAGGCCCTCGTATCACAAGGGGTGAGTTCACAAGGGGTGAGAGATCAACAAGGGGTTGAGATCAAATGAAGGCACTAAGGCCTATATACCATTTGTTTTTAAAAAATACAAAGGCACAAAAGGCCCAGAGACGAACTTGATCAAAAAAAAAAAAAAAAAAAAAAAAAGGTGGCTTCCTAACTTCAAGCTTCATCCAGAAGAAAAGTGAAGAAAATTAGTTTAGAATGTAAAAAGAACGAAAAATCGAATGCATGCATGCTACTTACTCCGGATCAAATTTTGGAGTTCCAAAAATTTTTGTTCTTCGCTTCTTCTTCTTCTTCTTCTTCTTCGTCCTCGTGTTCACTCCATTCATTATCGCAATCTTGAATCAATTTGCTCATCGGGAAGAAGCCGCATCGGATGAGTCGAATTGGAGGAGGATTCCTCCTCTTTCCGAAGCTCAAAGAAAAGATCTTGAGCTTTGGAAGAGGTGGAATCGAAGGAAGGGCTCTCGGCCTCGTGGCTCTCATGTTCGAGGGCTCTCGTGCCCTGCCCCTCAAGAATGAAAATTTGGCCAAGATCCTATGCCATAACTGGCAAGGACCTGTGCCAAAGGAACTGAAAGCAGTTTCCGGCGCTTAGAAGGGCCAGGGGAGGCAGAGCGAGAGGGAGAGGCAGAGCTGGAGGGAGAGCGGCAGCGCTTCGACATTCTGTTATTGGACGATGCTTCTCCTTCACGACCATAGCCTATAAAGGCTGGCGTGAAATTAATTTCGTAGGCTACGATTTTAGGATTTCGTACCATTAGCATCTTTATTCCTAAAGATTTTTTTTTGATTGAAGGTTTATTCCTAAAGATTTAGTAGGCAACTAATAATAACCTCGAAAGGACCATTATTTTATTTTCTAAAAAACATAAAAAAAAATATATCTGTTATATATATAAAATTATTTAAGCTATATATCTATCCTGAATTGGCCATTCATGAATAGCTCCAACATGCTACCTACAATGCACCACATGATTCACCACATGATTCACCAAATGCACCACATGATTCACCACATGCACCATTTGCATCACCAAACATGTTGGTCAATGGTTGTCAAACATGTAACAAAGGTCATGTAAAGGCTCAAGCATGCCAAGGTGGCTCAAATATGCCACCTAGGCTCCAACATGCCAAGGTGGCTCAAACATGCCACATAAGCTCCAACATGCCACCTACGATGCACCACATGATTCACCACATGATTCACCAAATGCACCTCATGATTCACCACATGCACCATTTGCATCACCAAACATGTTGGTCAATGAAAGTCAAACATGTAACAAAGGTCATGTAAAGGCTCAAGCATGCCAAGGTGGCTCAAATATGCCACCTAGGCTCCAACATGCCAAGGTGGCTCAAACATGCCACGTAAGCTCCAATATGCCACCTACGATGCACCACATGATTCACCACATGATTCACCAAATGCACCTCATGATTCACCACATGCACCATTTGCATCACCAAACATGTTGGTCAATGAAAGTCAAACATGCCACGTAAGCTCCAACATGCCACCTACGATTCACCACATGATTCACCACATGGTTCACCAAATGCACCACATGATTCACCACATTGTCATGAATCTTTGAATACATCAATTTCTTCTGGAGATTTGAACTCCACCAGAGTGTTGCTCTGGTCAGCCAGAAAAGTCTATTGTATACAATAGTATACAACAATGTACATTAGAGTGTCAATGAAAGAATAGGTTACAAGAATAACCTCTTTGGTTACAATAATACAAACATGTGATTACAAGTAAAGATCTATTGATCTGTCAACCTCAACTTCATTACTACAAAGAATCGTGCTTCACAACATCAATCATCATTCTGGCGTGTCCAACAAACAAGCAACTAGAAATTGGTACACCCTGCAACAAACATATCGGGCCTCACATTGGATGAGTAATACCTTCAAATTCTGAAACTCACCTTGCATTGGGATAGTATGTCCAAGTCTCGCGACATCTGCAGCCACAACTTTCTTTACAAAGACACATATAGCGGACCACCACGACCAAAGAATCGACCGAGTGGGGAACTTGTAATTTTCTTGTGGCGCAGCTTTATGGTGCTTTGGGAATTTTGTGTTTGCATCCTCAACAAAACTCATGACAGTTTCGGAGCCCTTTGTACATTTCTAGGTCACAAAATGGTACACACCGGTCGACATTTAACCGGTCAACCTCCAAGACCTACAATGACATACAATCGTCCCAAAGGTCAGCGATAACATGATGGCGAAATGGTATTCCGAAATTGCAAGTTGAGGGTGCAACAGTTTTGTCCTTTGAAGCAAGCTCGCTCGACAAGAATGTGTAAATGAGCGGATCCATGAAATGGAACCTCTGCTCCATGTCATGCTTGATGCGAGAATTGGTGCATACACCGCCAAAGTCCAAGGTCCGTAAAACAAGATGATTTAAGAAACAAATGAAAGACTTCAAATCTGAGTTGTTTATATTAAATTACTAACCTCATGAAGAAATGGACTATCCCCCTTTGAACCAATCCCTACTTTTCTCCAATATTACGATTGCCTCTTGATTAAGCACAAGAGGCTCCTGCTGCCCCTTTAAACACTTCAAGTGGCAAGTGTTCTGCCTGATGTGCGCTCTTAACACTACATCCCCTCGTGGCTTTGGTGGTGTAAGTTTACATTCAAAGAAATGGAAGATCATTGAAAACCTTGAGGAACATTGAAATAGCCAAGAAATGAACAATTGAAGTAAAACTTTGTTTATATTAAAAAGTCAAGAGAGGTTACATCATATACACAATAATACTATTTCTAGGCTTTAGTTCTATGTTTTTTCATCATATTAATACAAATTTGACTCTCAAAGTCAAACATATTCAAATTTTGTTGCTTTTCGACATAACTTTGCACATTCCCCGCCCGCAAAAGAACCCCCGAAGCCAAACCTTTAGATCATTCATGAGGAAATTGCCATCTACTCTGGCGGGGCTCCAAATTTGTTTGGACAGATCATGGTGTTTGGCGATTGAGGTACCCTTTGCATCTGCTGTCATCAATGAGAAGCACGTTCTCTTTTGTGAAACCTGGAAATTCGTCGTAGACCTTTTTCAGATGCTTCAAAAAAATTGGCTTTTTACTGTTAAATAAATTTGTGTTGGTACAGTGATCCTGACTCCATATGAACTTGAATTTGTCCTTGTGTTTCATCAATGCTCCCTTAACTATGACTCTCAAGTTTTGAGCCTGCAGGCTGGACCAAAGTGCTATATGAAAATTTCCGACCGCACCAATCTATGAACTTCGGCCACCTGGTCTAGTTACTACCAACTTGGTTCTGTTAAGTGTGATCAACTTAATATCATCTTCTTTGGCAAAGGTATGGACTCACTCTTGTCATAGCTTCTACCTTAACTCCATTGTAGTAAAAACAAAGCGGGACCTGGCTTAACCTTGTAGTCTTCTGCATGGACAGAGTTGGTGCGGTATCGGAAACTTCGCTTCAAGATTTCTTGGTGCGAGGGCTGGAAACTTACGCTTCAAAGATCTATTCGCAAGGGGATGGAAACTTCTCGCCTGAGAATGTCTTGGAGGTGTCTTTTGCTTGGAATTCGCTCTTGCTTTTTCTCCAAACACTTCCACCGCAAAAAATTTAATGCAGATTCGGTAACTATATGGGTCAAATTAAAAAAGAAGACAGCACAAAAGGTTGGAAGTTACCTTGTGACTTACATTCACGAAACAATTTGTTCAGATCATAACCTGATGCATCTGCTGATTTGGCAGATTGGTGTGGAGCATGACTTAATGCATCTGTTGATCTGGCAGATTCTTGTCCAGTTGGAGCACCTACTGGAGCTTGACTTGATGCACCTACTGATTTGTTGACATCTACTGATTTGTCCGACTTCCTGTAACCTGATGCATCTTCTGATTTGCCCGAGTTTCTTGTAGAATATGTTCATGTTATCATCATGATAGTGCACCTTGAAGCTTGGACATGTAGCTCACAATAGTCATTTGGGTTCTTGAACGTTTGAAGAAGATGTGATGATGAATTATTAGTTTAAAACCTTGGGTTATATGAGCCTAAGGTTAAACATAAGGGAAAGTAAATTTGAAAGGTTAATATCCTTATGGATAAGTCGTTTAAGGGGGAAACCTGTTTAAAATTGGAAACTTGCTTGTTCAAGTGGGGAGACGATCGATCGGCCCGCCTAGGCGGCCGGATCTTGATCAGTAAATACCGAAGAAGGATTTAATGCTGGTATGGCTTGTATGCAGGTGATTTGAAGTTGTCAATGTGCCGGATTACTGACGAGATTGGGCTCTCGGGGTTACAGTCAACTATGCTACAGTGATTAAGTCAATGACTTTGCTACAGTGCCGTTTCCAATGGTTAAGCTAATTGTTTCATGTTTAAAATTATAACCCTTGAACTATTGCTTGATTATTTGGAATGTTGCATTCATAGGAGTTCAATAGTTGAATTGAATTGCCTAGATCATTTTTGATTTCTATAGCATTGTTTTCTTCATTTCTATCTGTGTCTAATGCTTTCGAAGGGGTGTGAGTGTCTTGTCCCCCTAACTGACCACATTGTACATCTATATCTACAAAGTAGGGATGAAGAAGTAAGCTACATATCCCAATTGCATCAAACAAGACTTGGTTACCTTTGAGGGTAGAAAATAATTCCCTTTTTGGTGTGCTAGATGGACTCACATAGTCATTGCCACCAGTATGAACAGTTAGACCTGAATTAGTAAACGGCACCATGCTCTGCAAACCTGGAATTGAATCACAATTGATTGTAACTATGCTTTGGTTTTTTTAACTAAGCTCCAGACTTTTTTACTCTCTTTACGATGTTCCTGTTTTTATATATCTAAAGTGTCCCCTAAAATGAGCGAGCGATCTCATCCCAGGGGGCACTTTAGATACACAAAACAGGAGAAGCAAAAGAGACTAAGCCAGCCAGGATCTTGTTTTATGTCGGGCTTACTCCCTTTTCGAGTTTCCTGCTTGAGGTATCTAATTCGCCACCTGAGTGAGCGATGTCATCCTAGGGGGCAAATTAGATACGATAAACAGAAAACGAAGGAGACTAAGCCAGGCTTACTCTCTTTTCGAGCTACCTATAAGTGCTCACCTGTAAGTGCCTCAGTAGCTTGAAGTTGCTTTTGATCCTCCCTACTCACACCTAAGGCTTGTACCCATGCTGTAGAAAATTCATGACAGCAATTCTCAATGCAATGTGATTACAAATCCCGCAAAGTGAATAAAATTTGTCAATGAGAATACAATTATACTAAGCACTTCAGAATTTTGTTATGAAGTACCTCAAGAGGCTTGAAAGGACATGGAAGATGGTATTGGTGGATTTGCATTCAATCAATCAAAGTTGGTAGTGGTTTCCCCATCCAGGAGGAGGATCTTGCCACGAGAATGGACAAACCACTACCATAATCTTCACCTTATCAAGGTGCGGAAGTAGTGGATCCAAGACAAATAAAGGAAGACGGTCCTTGCAAGGCGAAACCTCTCTAACCTTGGTTCCGGCACTTTCAATCTTTGTTGTGTGCTTCCACGGGTGACGGCGATTAAGCTCCTCGATTTTTATGCGCTCAAGTTACGGTAATAGTTCCTTCATTTCGGCCTCACGTATCTTGGCATATAGCCCGAATCACCGTCTGCACGACTTGGTTTATCCTTAATCATTCCTTCCCATTTTTTTTTAATCTTTATTCATCTTCTCGGCGGAACTCAAGTTCTTTGAACCTTCATTTGTAGCACCTGCGGTTTTTTGATCACAAGTTTGCAACCTTGCCTTACAATGAATCACTTCTGATCTTGTAGAGTTGATCCATTCTCCCAAAGGTGTCTGTTGAATTCATCCGGAAAGTAATCCAAGGTTAGTACCACATGACAAAAGCGGGCACCACTTTACACACCACAAATTCCATCATGACAAACTTTGCACCACAAATGGCGTCATATTCACCACATGTGGTGTGGCATGTGGCACCAAACGGTGCCACATGCCACCCACATATGGCACCAAATGCACCCAAGGCACCACATATGGCAATCCATTACTTTGCACCACAAATGGCGTCAAAGACCCTACATGTGGTGCAAAATGTGGATCCATAGTGGTGCCACATTAGACACCACATGTGGCACCACAATGCACGTAAGGCACCACATCCGTGGGGCATCCACCACCCCATATGTGGCGGATATGGCGTGGTGCAATATTTAGTGCGGCGGTTGGCACCACATATGGCGCATACAATCCACCATTCACAAGTATCACCATATCTAACATCACATATGTATGACACTAAGTATAGAAACATATGGAAGCCAATTCACTATTAGGAAAAGGTACCACGTTTGGTACTATATGTGACACTACATATGCTGAAATTATCCACCACAACTTCGAAATTATCCACCACAACTTCGAAACTAGCAAAGACAAATTTCCTACACATAACTTACAACACACCCCAATGAAGAAGTAAGTGGTGTACCTGATTGTTCAAGCTTGCTAGACCTTCTTTGGAAAATAACAGTTCCAATATTAAATTGCATCATATGGTGGTTCGAGGAAGAAGAGGGTTGAAAAGTACCTATTTTTTCGATGATTTTCCCGAGATTCTTCTTACGACTTTAGGAGGCTTGAATTGTGGCCTAGTCATTTCAAGAGAGGAAGCATCATCGTGGCATGTTGCTCTGCTTCCTCACTATTTGAAATGCTTGCATTCTTCCTCTTACGTTGGGACGGAGAGGTTTGAACTCTTTTCTCTTAATCTGTTGCGAAACTCAACCCGTTTATTTCTTTTCCTTTTGTGTGAAGGTAATACGTAACAACCATAGTCGTGAGGCCATGCCTCCCGAGCACACTTCACGCACATGATTTTTTTTGTAAAGGCACATATATTCATTATACCTCTCCTTGCTCAGATTCTTCAACCTACATGATGAAACAAAACAATATTCTAAACAACAGAGAATCATGGGCATCCCCAGAATCTAGAATGCAACCCACCCGTAAGTGGATTTTCCTAATACTTTCGGTCCCCAAATAGACTTCGATTTCTTCTTGTATGGCGTAATGCTTTTCTTGCACGTACATTTCCTTGTAGGTGTATCCTGTGGCATTCAAGTCCGGTATGATCGAGCCATTTAAGTGATCGATCTTCTTGCCGAGAAATCGAAAATGGTCTTGCGGGATTAAGGGAGCGTGATCGAGTTTTTGAGGAAAATGAAAATTCAGAATCGAAATGGTCTTGCGGATTAAGGGAGCGTGATCAGAGTTTTTGAGGGAAAATGATCGGTATGCGTTCTGAATAAGCCTGAATAAGACTGAAAGGACAAAATTTTGAATAAGTAATCATGTGTATTTTTGAAAAAATAACTCCCTCTCCCACTACAAATTCGGTAGTTCCCACCACACTTAGCACCCAAAAATGTGGTGCTAAAATGCACGTTTTTGTTCCACTACAACATGCTTTCACCCTATTGCCTTTAAGCAATCCCTATTCTGATTGAGCTGCAATGCCTTTCTATAAGACGAAGCAAAAGAAGTTGGAAAACTGCCCATTTGCACAACCTTTCCATTTGTATGTCTGGCCCAGTTTGAGCGATGAGCAAGCACACTCCGAAATTTAGCAACGAAGTTTATCCTCCCCAATGAGGTAGAACCTCTTTGTATAATGGTCCAAAGCAACAGTTGTGATGCTATCATGCATACAACATCTTCTAGCAATGCCACTTAAAGCCTTGAATGGTACGACTTAGAGCTCATTATCTCCAAAATGCCAAAGGATAGTGCCTCCACCAAGTTGCATTAGAACAAGACGTCGACTTCACAACATATTCCAACTGTTCATAGGGACTATAAAATGAAGATAAACAGAGATGACTGGAGGAGCAAAAAGCAGCATATGCATGTTTCTTTTGAAGCTCATACGTGTAGAGATGTAGGACTTCGGCAACAAACTGACCAAAAGCGGAAAGATTAATCAAGCACTTCCAATTGAGAGAACTTGAAATAAAGAAGTCTACACCTACCATGAACCTTTTGCATGAAGTTTTGATGGTGTCGTTTGAGGTCTTGGGACTGGAAAGAACGATCTCATACCTGAGCAAAAACAAAACTCAAATTCGTAAGACAAGCAATAAAGGAAACAAGAGAGATAGCAAGGAATGATGAGGGCAGCTGGGTATCAAATGTATAGAAGTGAGTAGATAATCTGGGTAGTAAAACATCGAAGACTGCATGGGGGACTTGCTAATCTCATATCAAGAATGATACAAAAACAGATAGAAAGGCAACTGGATATGAAACTTGGATTGTATCTGGCAATGAACCTGGAAGGAAGCTTTGGACAACAAATATACACTGACAGTAGTATATGGAAAGCAATCCAGATATTACTCCGTAGATTCAGAACAGAAAAGCATAAACTTTGGACTGAAAAAGGAAGATGGGAACAACCAATGATATACTAGGAAGATAGACTGTGCACACTATGCGATATGGAGGAGATAGAAGACGAGAGACACGTCTAGAATAGGTATGAGAATATAAGGAAAAGGGTTGAGTACGTGGATTAGAAGAAAATAGTAGACAAGGCCACAAGAGATAATAGTAAACCCAAGTACAGCAATAGTGGTAAAGCAAATTCTTGACATGAGCAAAGATACAAAGAAATCAAAACTGTGACTAGTCCCATCGGCAACACAAGGGAGGAACATGTGTCAAGGTTAATAACCAAGTATACAGGTAGGAAAGGTGTGAATCTTTTCGGATTTGGGTTTTTTCCATCACTTTCTTTTCTATCTGTGATTGTGACAGTCACCTAATTGTTAAAATAATTATAAACAATGATGTACAGTCTGGTATTAGAAGTTGTGCTCGCTCCATGTATCCACTATCATGGGATCCTCATGACCAATGTGATGCTACTTGTAGTAGAATGAAAATCCTTGTTATTATCCAACTTGCATCAGCAAATGCATGAAGACTTATCCATTACTACGGTAACAAATTCCATACTCTTTTGCGATTACAAATAACACATTTTGCTAGCTCCCAATGCTTTTACTCATAACAACGATTAGATTGACTTAATCCAATCACAACAAAACAAAGATTAGGGTGATAGTCATGAGATGCCTCAGACTCCCAACTAGCTGTCGATATATAGTAGAGAAGATGAGTGTGAATTGTTCCCAGCGGGTTTATCGTTAAACAATTGGAGACCAACTTCCATTGGCATGGAGACAGGGTTGCAATGTGTTATGCAAAATTGCTTAAGCAAGTTTTCAACGTATTGAAGCTAATTGATATGAATTAGTTTTTTCTTCCTGTTATGATGTATCTACATACCCAAGAAAAAGCTAGTTGCACCAAATTCTTTGATCTTTTATTCTGCTAGCTAGTTTACGAGTATATCATCCGCATGTAGTAAAATCAAATAATTACTTTCCATGCACTTGATGTAGACATTAGAATTTGTTGTAGCAACATGGAGCCCTTTATGCTTTAGTTATCATCAAACTTTTGGTACCAAACCCGTGACACCTGCTTTAAGTCATAAATGGCCTTCTGAGGTTTACATACTTTGTTTTCATGGCTTGATACTACAAAACATGGAGGTTGCATAATATATACGTTCTTAATGAGATTGTTATTCAAAAGTATCGTATCCACATCCATTGGTGGAGTTTCCATCTTGACTGCAAAGCAAATCAGACATGCAACCTATTCATACTTTGAAAAGATGAAAAGGTCTCATCATAATCGAGGCTTGAAACCTCGAGAAATTAGCCTAGCTTTACACTTATCTAGGTTTATCAGATTAATTTTTTTTTTTTTTAATATCAATTTGCAATCCACTGCTTTACGCTCAATCCATGCCTGATTTGCTTTAGCTGCTTGTTTCCAATGTTGAGCTTCAAAGAAAGTCCATGCTTCTTTAATGCTTGCGGGTTCATCTTGCATTGTCAAACAACACCATTCTGCCAAGAACTTTACGTGGAGAGATTCTGTACATGGTTGCAATAGTTAAAGAGGAGGAGGAGGTATTCCACTTGATTATGAAGTGGGTCGTCATTGATGGGTTGTGGCACATTTATTGGCAAAGGGACATTCTTTCTACTCATCTGGCCTGAATCTTGAAGGTCAATAAGCAGAGAATCATCAACAATAATAAATTTGTCTTGAATGAACTTTCCATGCGGAAGGGGATCCATACCCATACAACTTGACTAGTCAAAAGCTACTTCGAAGCTGGTGTATACCTTTTTTCTATCTTGATCCCATAACAAATATGCTTTACGATAAGGTTCATAGTGAATAAAACTACATTTGATGTTGCGAGTATCAAACTTTCTATCAAATGCTCAGGTACATACACATAAGTGGTAAATCCAAAGGTGCACAAATGAGAACATTTGCCTTATATCCAGACCAAGGTTCTTCTGTGGTCATTTCATTATCCAATGTTACGCTTGTTAGGCCCTAGGTCATATAACATATGTTGCATACATATATTAGGGCCCTAAGTCATATAGGACCATTAAATCTAAGGATTATAGGTTAAAAAGACAAGTGGCATTAATGCATGCATGCATATGCATGGCGAAATGCCATTAGAGTTGGTATCCTATATAAGAGATCATAGATCTCAAGGAAGGGACACCATATAACATTGTTCTGGGAACGATTGGAAACTGCAATATGCTGCAGTATTGATTCGAGGGATCAACGCAAGTTTGGCGTGGGTAGTCTAGGGGACTCGAGGAGTGGGAAATCCAGGTGGTTCTTGGTAGCCAGACTTGCCTCTTTTGAGGTTTGTAACATTGGTATCAGAGTGAGGTTTTGGAGGCAGCTCATAGAGCCAGAGGCTCTTGCACGCCACTCATTGGCTAGGGTTTTGGCGCTGCTTCAATCCCATATATCTCCATCCTTAGATGTCCGTTTGGGGCAATGTTTGGTGCGTTGAAAAGCCTGCGGAGTAAGCTTTCCAATGATGTATGGAATTAGATGTGTGTCGCTCTGTTTCTGTCCCAGAAATGGGATCAAAGGACCGAGTTGAGGCTAGGATTGAACATGAGCATGAGCTGCAGATATTTGGGGCAGCGAGACTTGCATATCAGGAGGCCGGGGGCCCCGAATTGAGAATTTTCCCCTGCAGGTATTTGGAGCAGCAAGACTTGCATATTCGAAGGCCAGGGGCCCAGAATTGAGGATTTTTCCAGCCCTCTGTTTCCCTTGATTATTACAAGGGATGTCTTTTGGAAGCCGAAATTGGCCTAGGCAGAATCCCAGAGGAATTGAAGCAACCCTGGTGAAGTTGCTATGAAGAACTAACGTTCCTCTTTGAGTTCATGGTTGATTGAGGGCCTCGTGATCAGCCACCAAAAGTATCAAGGATTTCTTATTATTAATTGTTTGTATTAACGTTATTTCCTCGTCTAACCTTAAAATTAGTTGTCCCAAGGGGATGCACTAGGGAGTGCAGTATGACTATCCATACACCATACTTAATTAATGGCATTCTTCTCAGGTTCAAGCTCCCATTGTTATTTCTTCATCTGCTCATGATCAACCTTTGCCGGTTGCTTTGCATTCCTCTGCTATGGAAGATGCTCTACATACAGTTCCAGTGGTGTCATCCTTAGCATCATCGATTTGCTATATAGTTCCTACTACTCTCCACGATGTTGCTTACGCCTCTCATGCTTCGAGCTTGTTATAGCTGATGGTCCTAATATTCGGTCGCTAAAAGAGTCTTGGCGGCAGGAATTGGAAGAAGGCAGCAAGGAAGAAGTCTGTTATGTCATCTCACGAGGCTATCATGCCTCGTACTATTCAGTGGCATGATAATTTGATGTCTGTTGATGATCATCTCGATGACGCAGAACGTGATGATTGTGATGAGGCTATTAAACGCCTCAAGGTGGCACAAGGAGTATGATTATATTCTGTGTATGGGTGGTTTTGCTTAGTGGACTATTTCGTCCTCTAGGTTTTGAGTCCCATGTCACAGATCCCTTGTATGTATCTTGATTTTCCTTGATAATAAATTGTCGTCCTTCAAAAAAAAAAAATACTTAATTAATGGCCTAAAGGCCTTAATTGAAGACAATAAGGCTGGTCTTCTTGCAGTACAAGGTACCACATACATTGTAGGGACTAGGAGTCCTATTTAATATCGGGTGTTTAATCACATGAGGTGTAGTCACTCTGGAGTGATGCTTGTCTTCATCACTTGGGAAGGGTTGAGGAGAGTCAGGGACTCCGTAGTGGATGGTAGACGAGCCACTTGGCAATGTGCCATCCTTTGGAGCATGTATGTTCAAATATAAAACTCATTGAGTTCTTGGATTTTAAATTTAGTCGATGACTAGTTTTGATATCCAGGATGATTCTTTGAAGAGCTTTCATATGTTCAGGGAACTAAGAGAAATTGGGCTTTCATGGAAAGCATTATTGCCTCCTAGAAATCCATTCAATAAGTGAATCACAGGGTGTCATGATCCGGGATCATGCCTAGTTGGCTCACAGTACTAGGTTGAACCTAGAAGTTAAGGATAAGCATTGAATTGGGATTTTGGCCTGTGGGCACTGGAGGGACTAGTGCATAACAATCAGAGCAATAAATTTATGATCATGGTCAGTAAGATATTTTTTAGGACTATCTAGACCATAGTTAAAAAAAAAACCTTTAGAATAACAACACTGGTAAGTGTTGAGAATGAAATCCTTGAATTCTAGGAAGGAATTTTAACGGGATTTAAAGGTTTTGTGCCTTTTATATGCCAGGTAGGATTTTGGTTGAATCAAGGAAAGTTGGCCAATTAGATTGAGGTATGAAAATTCCTTTGGGAAGTGCCAAAGATTGTATTTAAGGTTAACTGATATATACACTCTGGGATTGTGGGTCAAGAAACTAACCTTTATGGATGGATGCACTTCTATTTATAAAATCTATAGTTTGAAGTACTATAGTAAAAAAATGCTATCTACATTATCTAGAGATTAGACTGTAACTCTATGTACAAGTTGCAGTATGATAAGATTGAGGGCTTATCGTGTAAAAACTACAAAGTAGTAATTACAAAGCAACTTGTTAGATCTTTTAAGTGGCTCTTCTGGAAAGAGCACCTAAAACATTGCATGCGCTTTAAAAAGCTGCAAGTTTGACGATCCGAGAAAAGGCGATAAGAGTTGTCTCAAGCAAGGCTTAAGAGGATGCAACCCGGGCTTTAACAAAGAAGTATGTGGCTTCAAATAGGATCATATAGAGCATGCAATATTATAGTATTCATTAAATTGATTTTAAAGGGTACCTTTAGAAGGACACCCAGGTTAGAAATCAATGAATAAACCAAGCTATAATAGGATTGGACTATGTGGCTCAATATAAAGCTTTACTGAATTACTGATATTGGTTAGAGAATCTCAATATAGTTGAGTTATATTTCTGAAGGAACTAACTCTCTATACACAATGTTCCCCCTATGCACTATGATAGCCGCGAAGTTGAAGTTGTAGATAGCTACAAGTATCTTGGTGTAGAATTCTGTAAGAACACACTTTGGGAACAGTGTATTACCAAGCGGGTGGCTGCTGGATGGAGAGCACTCTATGCAATGCAAAACAATTATTTTCGCGCAGAAATTCATGATTGGCCACGGAAAGCCCACTTGTTTCGGGCTTTGGTAGAGCCTGTTTTACTGTATGGTTCTGAAGTGTGGGGGCCTGCCATTAGTACTAGTGCTTGGGAGAGCTTGGAGCGGGTGCAAAAGTCCTTTCTCACTTACAGCCTTGGAGTTAAAACAACGGTGCCCTACGCTATTCTTTTACAAGAGACAGGTTTTTGGCCTCTTCAACATTCTGCCACGAAGCGCCATCTCCACTATATCTGCAAGGTGCACCACATGGATGATGTTAGGTATCCTGTTCTTGCACTTGCCATGGTGAATCTCCTCGGCGTTTGAAACGATGTTGGAAAAGAGCATTGCACTACATGGTTTGCCCATTGGGCTATGCAACCAGAAACCTTGCACGATGCTTGCCCGGTTCGATCCCGAGCTTTTGCAACAATATCTTAATGGTCGTTTTTCTCAAAAGATATGGGGCCAGTTACTTTGGCCCAAGTGAAAAACGGGTCATTATCATGCACACATAAATCCCACTTTGGCACGGGGGCCCCAAGCTTATTTGCTTGCTTCATTGTCCAGGAATAAGCGTGTAGCTATTGCATCAATTCGCCGCGGGGTCCCACAGTCTCTGATTGAGGCGGTAGATGGGAGGCGGCCGCAATTGCCGCTGGCGAGCTTAGACTATGTGCATTTGCGATTCACGAGGTTATTGAAGATGAAAGCCATACTCTTCTGAGTTGCCCTGCTTTCGACCTTAGCATTCCATTCCACTCTTCCACAACTTCTCCGCGCACCATCTGTGCATGACTTGGCATTATACATACTTGAGGTTCTAGATAAACGTCTGCAATTACTGAGCCCTCAGTAGTCATTATCTAAGCTTGTCTAGTATCATCATTACTGCAAAGGTTTTTCCCTTGAAAATCTTTCGAGGCAGGGGTTTTTTAATCCTAGTAGTAATGATTGTACTAGCCCATTGTATGGGTCCCATGACCTATTGGTCTCCGTGAACGTTAAAAAAACTATTCTATTCTATTCTATATACAACTTGGAGTTGTAGATACATCTTATTACCCAGTATGTTCAAGCGAGGCTTGGGGTAAAACATATGGGTCGCAATATATAAGGTGGGCTTGTATAGATGTTGGTGTAATACCCTAGTTTATAAAGTAAGATGTATATTATGCTTTGTAATGTTAGATTGGAAAAGCAATGATTATGTATTAGAACAAATATTCAAGGAATTGACTTTTGTGGCATATAATTCAAGCAGAAAATAGGTAAACTTGTAAGTTTACTAATAATTGGATCCCATCTATGATTTTTCCACTGATATAGTTATTCACTTTCAAGAGATGATCTCAATAAGGGGGCGAGACATATAAGAATAGTTTCATCTCTAAGAGTGTCTTGGGGTTGAAAATTTTTCTGGGCTTGGCTTCCTATGGTTGAAAGTATAGTCAGAGTATGGGAAATTAAAGCCCCACATAATACTCTTGAATAAACTTCAAGTATTGGTTGGGGTTAAGTACGATGGAAAGCTTTTGATAGGGTCAAGAAGCTGTAGTACTGACTTGAAAAGTTCTAAGCCAACAACAACAACCTCTAATGAGAGTTCAAGTATGGAGAACATGGTGGTATCACTTGGGAAGTGGTAGAAACCAAGTTCCATTTAATTCCATAAGTTGTCGAGAGTTGTAAGGCCGATTATTCATGCTAGACTGAATTGCTTGGCTTTTCACATGAACTCTGTATTAACATCAAAAACATATATGGATGGACTCCATATTGGTGCATGGAGCATAATGGTGCTTCACTTATGTTGCAATGGTCTTTAACAGATTAATGACGCCTATTGAAAAGATTATTTAAGGATGACAAAGTCTAGTGAGTTATATCAAGTGAAACAGTAGTTCTTGATGATGAATCTACTAAGTACCTTAAAGTTGTAATTCTCGAATAAGGGCTCGCATGAAAACAGACAAAAGCTTCCGCTCGCTTGGCTTTTCGTTCATCTCAGTAGTTTCTCTACAATGGTCTAGAGTGGGTAGCTGCACATCACAGGCTACCCAAAAAAGGAAAAAGATAGAGAATATCCAGTTATAACACCTGAACCCCAAATAAAATTGTGTGCTATAGATATTGGCTAGTGTATCTGCCGAGAGCTTATCGTCGGGATTAAAGAAACCCCGCCCTTTCGGTTTTTCGAGACAAAACCCTAGCAATAAAATCTCGGCAAGAACTTGGACAATGCAAGGCTGTTAAACATTCCCACAAAAAAAACCCATGCACCACAGAGAATACCAAAGTCGCACATCACCCCTGGACCTGCACATCACCAACAAAAAAATCAATAGAGAAAAAACCTCGAAAAGCGAGGGGCTGGTCAACCGTGCCCCGCGATAAAAAAACAACATTTACAATAATATACATATGAAGGAGCGTGGATGGGAGTCAAGGAAACGGGTGAGAGAGGAGAAAATGCCGATGAAAAGTCGATGAAGAACCAGCAAGAAATAGGGATCCCCAAACGAACCAGAGCCCCAGAAAATGCATGCAATGCATGCATGCATGCATGCATGAGAGAGATGCATGCTCGCCCATTCGAGAACACCGATCCGATGGCTCGGATCGATGGCATTCTTGAATAAGGGCTCGCATGAAAACAGACAAAAGCTCCCAACAAAAAGAGAACTTCCTTATCAAAACGGGACCGAGGTCGAAGGTTGAAGGATGGCCAAAAAAGGGACAAGATCAGGGAAGAACATGTCACAACATGGGAAAAGACTCCAAACTGGCAAATCAAGCAGGGAGAGACCCCTCACCTGCCTAGTATCAAAGAAAGAGAGCCAAGAGAACTGCTAAGAGAGGAGAAAATGCCGACGAGAAGTTGATGAAGAACCTGGAAGAAATAGCAATCCCTAAACGAACTAGAGCCCCAAAAAATGCATGCAATGCATGCGTGCATGGGAGAGATGCATGCTCGCCCATTCAAGGATACCGATCTGATGGCTCGGATCGATGGCATCTGTAGCAATCAATATGGCATGAGCATCAAAGTAACCCATAAGTTGAGCATGTAAGAGATCCAGAAGTGGTCTATGCCAATGGATTGATTATGGTGCAAATCAGATTTAAAATTTGATGATGCATTTCTTGGGGTATTAGGCTATGGAAGCCATTTATATTCAATTAAGGGTCCATTCAGACCCGCCATTAAGTTAGATTAAGTTAGCGTTTTTAACCACAACTCTTCACACTATAAGTTAAGTTAGCATAATATTAGTTAGTGGTGGTTAACTTTTTTTAAACGAAGAACCTTAACTGAATCTTCCTTCACACCCAACATCGTAGTTAATATGATGTTAACACAAATTTAACTAGACCATCAAAATATAGTACGAAATGTGAAAAACTAAAGTGATAACGACGACGTTAATTTAACACCAGTTAATTAGCAATGCCTTTTCCAATGCACGATGGGCAGATATGGTGAGGGATCGAGGAGGGCTCGGGTGCGGTCGAGTTCGTGGGCGTGAAGGGCGTGATGGAGGGAATCGAAGTTAGGGATGAACAAATAATTTTTTTTTCAGAGTAATTGTAACTCATTGTTGCATTGCTCCATTCTCATGTATTTAGGCTACATTTGACTTGTTTCTCATATATCTTCTAATTGTGAAGCTACAATGATGCCAAGTGGATGCAACAAATGATTTCAGTTGATTACAAGTTTATAAGTAAATGATGGACTCCAAAAAGGTCAGCCTACCTAAATTTGCTCTCATGTTGTAGTACCAGATATGCAGATCTAAGACACATTACATCCTGGTTTGAAGGACAAAACTTATTGTATGTTTATGTTATGTCCAGCACATGTCTATGGTTGTATTGAATTCTAAAATATGAACTCCATTGCTCTAAACAACGCGAGTATTGTCTAAGGCTAGGTTCCTGTAAATTCCTTGCAAAACCATGTCATCTATCTATTACGAAATACTGTCATTTAAGGACTGCTACTACTCAGCAAGTTGAAATAATCCTTCTCTTCCTACAGCTTCAAGCAAGGAAATGATGTGCTTAGTAATTGAAGTAGTAAATGGCTTACCGAATCCTTCTGCATAAGAGCTTACTGTCAATAAGGGTAGCTTGTCAAGCCCTCCTTGTTGATCGCTTGAAGAGTAAAGTTGGAGTTTATATTCCACCAAATGAGATCTTTGGTGGATACATTGTAAGGTGTGTCAGCACTAGCAAGCAGGAATAGCAACAGCAAAGCTTATTGGGTGTGAAGATACCCTGCGACATGTTGTGTGCTTCTATCTCAAGCCTCTTCCTCTTTCTTTTGCAGCTGCTGCTGCCTCACTCAAAGCACATGCTTGTTGTTATATCATACTAGCCTAGGTAAGAATATTCAAAACTTATTGAATGCTCAAAACATGCAAAACTTATTGAATAGAATGAGGGGAATGAGGTTTGTGAATGGAAGTGCCATACGAATTGGATGTACAAAATATAGAAAGCTTGCAACTTGAGATAATAACTGCCTGATATGATGTTCATTTAGCATCAGCACGTCAAAGGAAGCATTATGCTTTCCCACAATAAATTCCCTGGTACATTAGTAATCGTATATTTAATACCCGTCTATTTAGAAGCTCATGGTTAAGAAATCTGCTCAACCATTCAAAGCTAAATCATTATTGAGGGTGTATTTGGATGCGCATTTAAGGTATACATATTCTATACCCTGTGATGTAGTATTTGATCCCCTCAAAATTTCGTCACTGTTGAGGCAATGTGACAATAAATGAGCTCTATCAGATGGGAGACGTGTTTTTAAGCATATGTTGGAGTCTGGACTAAGGGGTAATAAGTTCTTAAAAAATCTTCTAATACACCATTTTCTAATTTTCCATTTGCCAGACATCTGTTGTTTGTAGCAGATATCTACTATCTGTAGCAGAAAAGGCGGAAGCTAAGCCAGTCTTAAGGTCATCTGCAGACAAAGGTGCATCTCATGAGGCTATAGGCTTAAAATCCATTACAACAATTATGAGATCAATAACCTATAAAATCAAAATAGCTACCAAGTCATTCCTTCAGAAGATGCCAATGTAGATGATGCACGTACCCAGCTCAATGTCAAACTTATGCAAAAGGGCAGAATGAGGGGGCAAGCATGATTGTACAGTTTGGAAGAAATCCTAATACTAGCTTCCAATATTAGCTTCCTGATACTAGTTCTCCCAGTAGTACTAGCTTCTTGTGCAAGGAATACGACGTGTTGTACAAACCAATATGCTAAGCTGCTATATATATTTTTACAGCTAAAAGCCTACATGCTTTATAAGTTAAAAGCTTTCAGCAGGGGCCCATTTATGAATCACACATCTATAATTGCCCTTTTCTTGTTATGTGAGAACAACTGTACTCTCTTGCACACGCCCCCCAAATAGAGTAATCATATATGTCCAACTCTGGAAGATTGGGACTCCAATATACCAGACATACACGCCTTTCACTATGACCTATTTGCGATCATATCTATCCTTCTTCATTCCCAGTCCCAAGGCAAGCACTAAATTTGCACACTCTTGCAGCTAGACAACCCACATGAAGAAGGAGGTGAAAGGCATTTAAGAACATATTTGTTGGGTTCATAAAAGCTGGATATGGATCTGCAGAATCAGGCTAATGCCTGAAGTGCGCCTTTTAGATTGTACTTTAACAGCTTTTGCCTTAAAAACTTTTGTTGAATTGGTCGTTAACAGCTTTTGCTGCAGTGGAGTTTACATCTTTGGCTAATATGTGGTTAGAATTTTTATTTTTTAGCTGGTGCTATTGATTGTACCCACTTCGAAATAATACAATCTGCAAGTCCAGCAAGATCAGCAGGTACATTCTTGGATTTGTGTAGATTTGTGAAGTGGCAAGCTTCAAAACTCTCTTCCATTTTGGCACTGGTAAAGGTCATTTTGTTGCAATCAATTTTCTTCTATTGCCAATAAAGAGCTCTTTGATGGAAGATGTGCAAACAAAATTCCATTTGGTGCCAGACTTTTGTATGTGGGTTGGAAGAACTGGGAACTCAAACCCTTGACTGCTTGTATTGCCAGAGAAAAATCTGAAAGTGTATTCTATTATATTTCAAAATAGCTTGCAGTCAACATTGTTAATGTTTGAGCAAATGGGCCAAATTGATAGCAAAGACGATTGCAAACTCTGTATGCTCAATTTTCTGTAACATTCGAGTGCATTTGATTATTATTCCCCACAAAGGTAGCAAAATCACATTTGTACCTTGAAGCCTTGCTATATGTTGGTTTTCAATGAGCTGGTAAAGAAATTCTGCTACTTACTAGCACTACTTGTCAAAAGCAAAAGGGTGGATCATTAATGGGCACTGGTCTTTTATATGTCCCAAATATAGATGTGGTATATGTTTTGGGCATATACGACTGTAATTTTAAGTTCTTTAAAATGTGTAAATAAGAAATGTTTGTAAATGTCTGTTAGTTAACAACATTAAATTTAACTAGATTGGTATGGATGTGTTTTGGTGAAGTAAATTGTAACTTAACTTATCTTGGTGTGAACCCTATTTGGTTAAGTTAAAATTGTAACTTAACTAAAGCATGTCTAAAGGAATTTTGGTTAACTACTAACTTAACAGACCATGTCTGAACAAGGAGTAGTTAGGTTAAAAATTTCTAACTTAACTATCTTTGGCATAAAGTTAACCATCTTTAGTGTGAATGTAGTTGTTATAGTTAAGTAATAATTAATAATTGTTATGATTGATTACAGTAAATGAAAGAAATCGAAATTACTTTCATTTTTCCCCTCCCTCAATCGAAAAAATAGCCAAACTGGGGCTTCCTAACTTTCTTCAACTTAATCTAACTTAACGGAAAATTGTTAGAATCTTTGACTTTGTAGAAGCACCATCATATGACAGTTAAGGAGTAGTCCAAACTCTTATAAGCAAAGGCTTAGGGAGTGGTCAAAACTCCTATAAACATATCATCCAAGATGAGTTCTAGATAAGTTCTATGTTAAGCTGTAAATTGGATGTATATAGCTTTAAAATTCACTTCCATAAGACACCATTGCACATTAGCAATACTAACACAAGACACCATTGCACATTAGCAATACTAACACATGTTCCATAATTTGTTTTCAGGACTTTCATCACAAGCTATGACATCTTTGTCTAGTAATCAACTACCAGCCCTTTCAAGGCTGACATCCTTGTCTAATACTGAACTATAGCCCATTCAAGGCTGACATCAGGGGAAAATCTTGAACTACTGCATCACTAAAAGCTTATCCTTCTCCAGAAGCAATTTAAACTTGGTAAAAAAATTTGCAGGTTGAGCATCTGGCGTACCTTTGTTGCACGTATTCTCTTGTTTCTACATCCAAAACAGCCAAAGAATGCGTGAATCAAAGGCCGCTACCATTTTGTGCATGAGTTGGACCTTATCTTTAGTATAGTATGTTAAAGTAGGCCATCCCCAACCCTCTTAACATCCAGCCATCTTGGTATGAATAGAATACATTGTATGCACAATTGCACAAATTAGCACAGTTGCATAGTTACTTGAATAAGAGCTAATCACATAAGGTTGAGCAGCTGAAATTAATGATGCCCGTAGTATCCCTTGCGATCTGCATATAAACTCAAGCTGAGGCCAAAAGCTGGAAATAGACTGACTTGCTGACTTATATTTATTCTTGTACAAGCATCCACATATCGCATCCATGTGCTCTGAAGCATACAAAACATTTTCGATGTTACTGTACAAACAGCGCAGAGGCAGATCATTTGTGAAGCTTTTAACCATCTTTCACATGCTTATGGCATGAAATCTAAGAAAACCGCAGCTTTTCTAGATCTGAGATATTGCTTTTGACATCATGCCGATCCAAATTTGTTACACCTTTCCCTTTTCCAATCCTTGGCTTCTAATCAAATTGAGACAAAAGCAGAGGACTTGAGGTGCGAAATTGCTGTCATGCTGCTAAAGATCTGCCTTTGGACTTGTTATTATCTGCTTCGTCCTGGAATGAATTGGCCAAAAGAAAAACCTTCAGAAATCACAGATTTAGAGATGCACGTGAGTGTTTTCGCATAAGATATGTCTCTAGCCCTCTTCTGCAATGGCCAAAATATGAAGGCATGAATTTGATCAGGACCGGGGCTCTATGCATAGGCGAATCCAGAATAACTAGTGCCAATATCTATTGCAACCACGATCTTTTTATGTCCATGGAAGTCTATTCCTAAGAAATTTTCTTCCTCCTTGGAAAGCATCAAACTTTCTTCAAAAGAATCAGACAAACTCTAGCCGCACCAAGAACCCCCTGGATCGAGAGATTAACAAAACCCTAAAATTCTTGCACCAAAATTTCCTAGCCACGGTATAGATTTATACCATCCAGATCCATTCGGGATGTAGATTAGATTTTGCCTCGTTATAGCCAAGCAATGCCATGTTTCATCCATGCAGTGTCATGTTATAACCATAAATAAAGTTTCATTTGATGAAATTTCTATGCCTAAATAAAGCTTTATATTACGAAACGTTCGAAATGGAGCTCGTGGTATAAATTTATACCGTGGCATGGTATAAATTTATACCGCTTGAGCTCACACGGTATAAATTTATACCGCTCGAGTTTTCTTCCCGTATACATTTTTACCACTTGAGCTCACGCGGTATAAATTTATACCGTTTAGTGCAAAACAATATGAATCTATACCTCTTGAGCTCCCGGATGGTATAAATTTATACCGTTCGATGACGTGGGAAAAATTAAAGCCTACGAACTGATACTAAAAACACATCATTTTATGAAAGGGTCAGGTTGTATGGTTACTTGGCCATGTCCGCGTACAAAATTATATAGCAAGTCGGCAACATATTTTGGGGCAACTATATAAGGCGGAGCTTACAAGTTGCATGTTGTAACTCAAATGTTACTAAGGTCAGAACTCGGATTGGGTTAACCACCCAAAAAGGTTGTTAGAGATGTGATGAAGTTTTATTAGTAGATAACGATGAGGAAGATCCACTTTTGATAGTGAGGCAGAGGACATGAATAACTTTGGTGATCATGGTCTCAACGAATCAGACGAAGACATGCATCCTGATTTAGCCGCAAAACGTAACTTTGTTAAGAATGTTAAATGTACTATATTTTTTACGATTTTGTTGATAAATTTGTAGCGATTGTGAAAACTCTGAATACCATACCTTTTTGTTGCTCTAGTGCAATTGCTGTTTATTTGAATGTCAAATTTTCTAGGGTCCTTAAATTTGTTAGTATTTCTTGTATCAAACTAGACAATTTTACACGTATGCTAAGCTCAATTAGAAGCTAAAAAATGGTGTCTAAAATGTTGAAATTGTCACACTTGTCACAAATAGACCGCAAAATTTGATCTTTTTTGGGAAATTTTAGGGAATCTTTTAAAGATTCTTTTTAAAGTGCATTTGGAGTAAATAAGTGCGTTTCAATTTAAACTTTAAAGTTCATTCAAGACAAATTTATTATTGTTGACGATTCTCTGCTTATTGACCTTCAAGATTCAGGCCGGATGAGTAGAAAGAATGTCCCTTTGCCAATAAATGTGCTACAACCCATCAACGACGACCCACCTCATATCAAGTTTTTCCTGATCCTCGACTCATTGGGATACCTCCTCCTCCTCTTTAACTATTGCAACCATGTACAGAACCTCTCCATGTAAAGTTCTTGGCGGAATGGTGTTGTTTGACAATGCAAGATGAACCCGCAAGCATTAAGGAAGTATGAACTTTCTTTGAAGCTCAACATTGGAAACAAGCAGCTAGAGCAAACTAGGCATGGATTGAGTGTAAAGCAGTGGATTGCAAATTGATACTTAAAAAAAAAATATTAATCTTATGGCCTCGATTATGATGAGACCTTTTCATCTTTTCAAAGAATGAATAGCTTGCATGTCTGACTTGCTTTGCATTCAAGATGGAAACTCCACCAATGGATGTGGATACGATACTTTTGAATAACTTTAAGAACGTATATATTATGCAACCTCCATGTTTTGTAGTATCAAGCCATGAAAACAAAGTATGTAAACTTCAAAAGGCCATTTATGACTTGAAGCAGGTGTCACGGGTTTGGTACCAAAAGTATGATGATAACTAAAACATAAAGGGTTTCATGTTGCTACAACAAATCCTAATGTCTACATCAAGTGCATGGAAAGTAATTAGTTGATTTTACTACATGTGGATGATATACTCGTAAACTAGCTAGCGGAATAAAAGTCAAAGAATTTGGAGTAACTAGCTTTTTCTTGGGTATGTAGATGCATCATAACAGGAAGAAAAAACTAGTTCATATCAGTTAGCTTCAATATGTTGAAAACTTGCTTAAACTCCAATTGTTTAACGATAAACCTGCTTGGAACAATTCATACTCATCTTCTCTACTATATATAGACAGCTTGTTGGGAGTCTGAGGCATCTCATGACTATCACACGACCTAATCTTTGTTTTGTTGTGATTGCATTAAGCCAATCTAATCGTTGTTATGAGTAAAAGCATTGGGAGCTAGCAAAATGTGTTATTTGTAATCGCAAAAGAGTATGGAATTTGTTATTGTAGTGATGGATAAGTCTTCATGCATTTGCTGATGCAAGTTGGATAATAACAAGGATTTTCATTCTACTACAGGTCGCATCACATTGGTCATGAGGATCCCATGATAGTGGATACATGGAGCGAGCACAACTTCTAACACCAGACTTTACATCATTGTTTATAATTATTTTAACAATTAGGCAACTGTCACAATCACAGATAGAAAAGAAAGTGATCTCAAATCCGAAAAGACTCACACCTTTCCTACCTGTATACTTGTTTATTAACCTTGACACATATTCCTCCCTTGTGTTGCCGATGGGATTAGTCACAGTTTTGATTTCTTTGTACCTTTGCTCATGTCAAGAATTTGCTTTACCACTATTGCTGTACTTGGGTTTACTATTATCTCTTGTGGCCTTGTCTACTATTTCCTTCTAATCCACGTACTCAACCCTTTTCTTTATATCCTCATACCTATTCTAGATGTGCCTCTCATCTTCTATCTCCTCCATATCGCATAGTGTGCACAGTCTATCCTCCTAGTCTATCATTGGTTGTTCCCATCTTCCTTTTTCAGTCTAAAGTTTATGCTTTTCTGTTCTGAATCTGCAGAGTAATATCTGGGTTGCTTTCCATATACTACTGTCAGTGTATATTTGTTGTCCAAAGCTTCCTTCCAGGTTCACATTCACATTTGCCAGATACAATTCAAGTTTCACATCCAGTTGCCTTTCTATCTATTTTTTGTATCATTCTTGGTATGAGATTAGCATGTTCTCCATGCAGTCTTCTATGTTTTACTTCTCTCCATAAGTCATAACCCATATTATCTGCTCACTTCTGTACATTTGATACCCAGCTGCCCTCATCATTCCTTGCCATCTTCCTTGTTTCCTTTATTGCTTGTCTTACGAATGAGTCTATGGATTTGAGTTATGTTTTTGCTCAGGTATGAGATCGTTCTTTCCAGTCCCAAGACCTCAAACGACACCATCAAAATTTCATGCAAAAGGATCATGGTAGGTGTAGACTTCTTTATTTCAAGTTCTCTCAATTGGAAGTGCTTGATTAATCTTTCTGCTTTTGGTCAATTTGTCGCCGAAGTGTTACGTCCCTACACATATGAGCTTCAAAAGGAACATGCATATGCTACTTTTTGCTCCTCCAGTCATCTCTGTTTATCTTCATTTTATAGTCCCTATGAACAGTTGGAATATGTTGTGAAATCGACGTTTGGTTCTAGTGCAACTTGGTGGAGGCACTATCCTTTGGCATTTTGGAGATAATAAGCTCTATGTCGTACCATTCAAGGCTTTAAGTGGCATTGCTAAAAGATGTATGCATGATAGCATCACAACTGTTGCTTTGGACCGTTATACAAAGAGGTTCTATCTCATTGGGGAGGATAAACTTCGGTGCTGAATTCCAGAGTGTGCTTGCTCATCGCTCAAACTGGCCAAGACATACAAATGGAAAGGTTGTGCAAATGGGCAGTTTTCCAACTTCTTTTGCTTCGTCTTGTAGAAAGGCATTGCAGCTCAATCAGAATAGGGATTGCTTAAAGGCAATAGTACAGATTTGGATGTTAAATTGGAAAGCTATGAGATATGGAATGTGGGATAATTGTGAAATTTGATATATGTGAGAATATAAATCTGTATGTTCCACCAAGTATGGTTGTGGCTTATGATGTTAAAGTTTCTATAATCTCTAACAATGGCTGGTAGATTTTGCCCCCTATGGCATCATGGTTACAGTATGTATAGTGCTGATTTTCTAAACTTCTTAGGTGACAGTGCAAATTCAAGTAAATGTGGCTGAAATGGAACTAGAATAGTAAGTGGCCAGATCAAATATACAAAGAGGAAAATTTTAGAAAACTTGATTATTTTACCTTCTGTTTGTAGAAAGCCACAACAGGTGGGGTAAGGTACAAGGGACTAGGGAGTATGGGTTATCAAAAGTTAAGATTGTGATGACAAAATATATAATCTTGGAATTGATTTGTGTGAATTAATATGAAATATAAGGTAAGATGCAACATCTCACTATAAGTATGGGGTCGTCAAAAGGCAAGAACATGTTGGCAAAATTGTGGAATTTCGCTTATGTGGAAGTATTGTGAAGTTTGATAGTTGTTAGAATATAAATATGTATGTTCCAGCAAGTACAGATGTTGGTAATGTTGACAATGTTGTAAAACGTTTTGCAATCATTGGTATATGTTGTCATACCTCAAGACTTCTTCAAACATATTAATCGTGAGTGTGCGATTTATATATGTGCCTAGAAAATTGATTATAACTGCTCTCACTATCGTCTGGTGTAGAATAGTATGTTTATCTTGATTTTGAGTACTTCATGAAAATCAAAATTTAAATTTGTCTTCTATTATAGTGGTGATGTTGCGTGACTTTCCTTCATACTAATGAAAAATAAGAGGATGCCATAAGATCTGTTCTAGAACAGTGCATGAAAGTAAGTCTATTTTTGCAAGTTTATTGTATATTAGGGTATATCAGTTTGAGCCATTTGTATTTGGCTCTTCTGATCGTGAACTTAAATTGCAAATGTCGAATGTTGTGAAAATGCGTGCACTATAACTTTTATTGTTGATGCTTGCTTTGGACGATTGATAGTGTTTTTTTTAAACAGGAAAGCCATTCCCCAAGTATGTATGACCAGCTGGTATTTATAGCTTCTCAGTACTATTGATTTCCTCATTTCTAAATGCCCCAACTGTGATCCTTTGCTATCTTGCTTTTACTTTTAGATTTGTCGTTCAACTACACCATGTAAGAAATTCATGAACTAAGCTCAGTTTGAAACTTCAATAGGCTATAATTTTATGCTATAGGAAACTTTCCACACACATAAGAAGAATTCATGCTTGTATTGTGACCTTAAATAGTATAGAGATTGCTAGAAGGGAAATTGATGCATTGCAATTTCTATCCATGATGCTTGCTCTTAAATTGATAGTATTCTTTCTAGGGTAGAGAGCCATTCTTAACTCACCTCAGTGTGCATGCCCAATTGGCAAATTATAGCCCTTGAATTATTTCATTGTTGAATTCCGCATGTGTAAGTGCCCCAACTCTGCAACACCATTGCTAATATTAGCTTAAATAGACTATTCCATCTGAGAAGACATAATGCTTCTTCAAAGTGATTTCCTTCTCTTGCATCCAATGATTGTGTAAGAGAAAGCAATGCTGCACTGTAAATTTGTGGTTTTGTTATACCTTGTGCCTTGTGTAAATTTGTGCCTTGTGTCTTTTTCTAATTATGTTGTACTTACATGTTTTACCTTGGTTTTGTTATACCTTGTACTTAGATGTTTTACCTTGTAAATTGGCCTCAGTGCCCTGTCTGCATACCAGTAATTTAAAATACTATGAAACACCAACAATTGAAATTGATTGAAATTTGGAATTCATTCAACATTCGGGTACAAAATTATGTAATTGAAGCATAAAAAATAAGAATGCAAAATACGGAAACTTCTTTATATTCATAAAAGTACCTATACATTACCCTTTACACAATTGCTCTTTCCACTATTTCAACAACGTGGGAAGCCTCTCTAGAATATCTTGTTCTTCTTTGGCACTTACAGTGTAAACCACTCCCCGCTTAACAACGTGCTTTGCTTGAACCAACCTGACTTTGTTCTTTGCAACTTGAGTGGCATAAACAATTGCTTTATTTCCTCTACAAAACTTGTAGCTGGATTTACAATTCACCAACTTCTCATAGTATATCCCTTCTATGACCTCATCCCCTTTCACAAACTTCTGCCCTTGCATATCTACAAAGTCTTCTAACACCAAGTACTTAGCTTTAGTACATAGGATAAGGTAGAATTTCACATTCTCGTGATTGTTATTTGGAGCCACCACTGCAAAGACATCACCTATAGATACTTGCATGCTACATAAGTCAGCGCTGCTAATATATGCTTCTTCTCCTTCATCATGTACTTCTTCTTCAATAATAGCTTTGATGGGTTGTACCACAACTAGTTCAAACTTCTTAGTATATGATACATTGGGGCAAGATTCCCAATTCAAATCTAAACAATATGTGCAAAAGCAAGAGAGGTTTCTGACCTCTAAATGTGTCATGTGATTTGAACACCCATGGAAACAATGAAGGTTTCTAGATCCTTCAATAGGACGTGCTTCCCACTGATTTTTTCTGTCCACTTGTCCTATTTCAACCTCCCAAAAAGTTCTACTTACAGTTTGAATCTTCTTTTTATATGTTGTGGGTGCTGCTGTTGACATGTACTGAATCATGTTTTCTGTCATCAGATATATAAAAATGTTCTTCCTTGATCATTTCTTGTGTCTCAGGATCCCTTCTATATGTGAGGTGCACAAGAATAGTGATCTGCTCATTATGCCAATGCTTGGACTGCACAAGAATAATGCCTCTGCAGTAATATATCAGTCTTGCATTGTGAGGCAATATGATTCTCAAATGATAATCTAAGTTACCCTTTTAAAATTTAGAATAATCATTGAATTTCTAGATCGGGTTAGGTCACCTATTCCTCATAACTAAAAGACTCCAGTTAAACATAAGAGCAAAACAATCCAGTTCATCTAATTGCTACACATTAGAACTCAATTAGGATTACTTAGCTATGTTAATCTGAATAAACATGCGCACAAGTTGCCCAGTTCTTTTGCCTTTTGATGTGTTAACGAACATAGAAACAAAGGCATTAATGTGCTCCAACATGCACAACACTTGCCCAGTTCCTATTCTCTTTTTGGTCAATAGTGGATTCATTTCATGTTTGGCTTGGTATAATGTTTTGCCATATTTAAGTTAATGATATGTAAGATTATGCACTTCTAAGTATTTGACCTATCTATTCATACCTCTGTGCGATGTTTAAATGTCTACACATTATACTCTAAGATTCTTTACTATTTACTTATTTCAGTTATTATTAAAGTTGCATTGTTATCTCAATATAATTCATAATGCTCTTCAAGTCTGGCAAATGCAAGATTGCTCAAGCCAGCATAAATCCGATCTAATTTCATCCAAAAGGGAAATGATTGTTCATACAATCAATATTGTCAATTTCATAAAAGATTTTAACCAATTCATCATGCATTGTAATAATTCATAACATTCACCACACATCGTAACAATTTATGTCATTCTTAGGTAAGCGAAATATGATTATACTGCAATAAATACGTAAGTTGAGTCAGAATCAATATGAGTAAAGCACTTTGGTTTCACGTTTTACAAGTTGCATTGCTTTAAATTGATGACACTGGATATGTCATTGCCCACTTTATTATAGGCCAAACACAAAAACATATGCGTTCATTAGTTTTACCAACCAAGCACAATAACAAAGTGATGTCTAGTTCCTAAGTACATTGAAGCTACATGTAGAACTCAAAGAAATTATTATAGTATACCATATCATAAATCACAATTTATATAACAGAAATAAGTTCCCCAAATAGTAACATTGGTTAGTGAAAGAAGAAAAGATTTGAGAAGAAACACAAGGTAATTTTGAGATGAATCATGAAGAACATACGGGGTTTAGCTCATGACACCAAGTTTATCACAAACATACTTATAGTTGAAGAGTTCTTTGAATCTTCCCTTGTTGTAGCACTAAATCAAGGGGCAATAAAATTTCAAATCATGGTAATGACCGAGGAGGCACTCGAGAATGTGACCCGAGGGGAAAAATCTGACCGGAGGGTGGTCTTCATAGTCAATGAGATTGACCACATAATTGACAATAGCCGAGAGTGAAGTCGTAATTTGAAATCATGGGGTCATAGACTTGCCACTTCACTATGTGATTAAGCCAACTTTAGGATCCAGTTTAGGGTTTCTTCTGGATTTATTTTTGCGTGAATTGATAAGTACTAGGTAGATGAACCACATCTTACGTCTCTATTCCTTGGGCTTGGCTCACAAGTTGTTGTGAAGATAGCCACATGCCATCGGCGGCGACAATCTTTTTGCCTTGACCTAGTCAAAATCTCGGTTTTTGTTTACATTTCAATCGTGTTTTCTATTTCTATGGATCTTTGGATGGAATGTTGTATCGTATTCATGTTTCTATCTTTTCTATTTGTGCTTCTTACGTACTTGAACAATCCATATAATCATTACCATAATCATGTGGCATGTTGTGCCACATCCCATCAGCATAAGCAGTCTTCTCCTCTGACCCAGACTCATCTTTCTCTTTTTCTGACCCAGTCAAATTCTCAGTATGCATTTCTGTTCCATGAGCAGTCTTCTCCTCTGACCCAGTCTCATCTTTCTCGTTCTCTGACCCAGTCAAAGTCTCAGGCTTCGTTTCTGTTCCAATCTGTGTTTCTAGTTCTATGGACCTTTGGATGGAATGATTCTGCAGGCAATCCATATGTTCTTGTATATTGTTCATGTTTCTATCGGTTTCTATTTGTGCCTCTGTTTCTGTGGCACAGCAATCCATATAATTATTACCATCATCATGTTCTTGAATGGCGGGCTCTAGGTCTGTCAAATTAGACTCCAAACTGCTACACCTTGGAGTATCAGCTTGGCATAAATACAGGGGTTCCAATTCTGCTGTATATTGCCCTTGGTCTTGCAAGCAGTATTCTTGAGGGGCCAGCATCTGAGCTGTCATATTAGGGTTGCACTGAGGCTGATAATCTACCATATTTGGAGGCATAATATTGCATCCCATGTTGTTGGTCTGCAGATTTGCAATATTTGGCCACCCATAAGCTTGATTCCCCATGTTGTTAGTCTGCAGCCCATATCCATTTCTTTCTTGGGCCATATTTGGCCAGCCAAATACTTGATTCTGCATAATTTGCTGCTGATGTACACCTTGAACAAAACCATAATCATCTTTTTCAATGGGGGATTCTTGAGCTTGGTAAAAATGCACCTGGGCATCTTCTTGCATACAGGCAGATCCTTCAAGAGCAGGATGCTGGTATGCCAAACTAGGGTTGCATGGCTGAGGCTGATAACACAACCCAGAATCTGGAATCTGTGGAGGCATAATATTGTATGGACTGTTGTTGGGCTGAGCATATACCTGATTCGCCAAGTACCCATTTCCTGTTTGGGCCATGCTTGGCCCTATATGCTGCTCATGTACAGGGTGAACACCAGAAGAAGAACCTGTGTAATATACCTGATTAGCCATGTTGTGAGGCTGCCAATGACCAAGACTTGATCCGGCCATATTGGGAAACCCAAATACTGGATTAGCACAAATTTGCTGCTGTTTGACACCTTGGGCAGCACCTGTGTATTTGGCACCTCTGAACTGTTTAGGGTTCGGAGTTCTGGGGATTTCCATGGGTGGAAAAGAAGCAAGCAGCCGTCTGATTTCCTCCCTGGCCAAATGAAGAGAAGCAAGCGCCTGTGCATAGCTTTCAGAACCCATCAGAAACTGCTCATACGATTGGTGCCGGCTCTTGACTATGCCAAAGGGGCTGAACAGGTGCCCATGGATCCCCTTCTTCCGTTTCAAGTCCTCACACTTGAACCGGGGCTGATCCATCTTCTTATTATTTGCGTAGTCAAAAGTAGTGTTGAAACTGCCACAAAATGGGCATGGAAACCTTCCGTTATACTCTCTGTACTTCTTGTAAACCACCTCTGTCAACTCCTCCATCTCCTATTAGTTCGCTGCCGCCAGTTCAATGCTGCTACTTCGCTCTCTATCTCATTCTTAAATGCAAATGTTGCATATTTCCTTTACCTTTACCTTTGTATTTCCATGTTATTATACCCTATCTTTGTATTTCCATGTTATTATACCCTATCCCATACCTAAATGCGAATGTTGCATATTTCCTTTTCCTTTACCTTTACATTTCCATGTTATTATTGCTAAACCGTGTCTTATAGCTTTTGGACCTTTGGATCCTCGCACAATTCACAGGATATTCCCTCTGCATACATCCTGCACATCCATTTTAGGTCTTCGTGGGGTCAAACTGACCCGCTTTTAAAGGGGCACCCCTTGATCAAACACCATGGGTTAAAACAATATTTAGGCACACTGGTCTTGTTGCCTTTTCTTGCTAATTTCATTTATTGATATGGTTTTTCTTTCCTTACTCATTTTCCTACATTTCTTCATGTGGTTCTTTTGGTCCTATGTGTTCTGATTGATCTAATTTGTTCCATTTTTTGCCTTGTGTTATAGGGTTTGAGTGTATCTCGTTTCTTGGCATTTTTCTTTTCTCTTCATCTTTCCAGTACCACTTTTTTGTTCCCTTCTGTTATTGGTACCGTCAATCTCTGCTGTTTCCTTTTTTCTTCTATCACTCGATATATTTGTGGTTCATTTCGGTTACCCTCCAGAAGACAGACAGACACAACCGGTACTTGTGGGTTCGTGTGCATAATACCAGTGGCAACCCTCTTTTTCTGGCCGCCTGTTATTTCCCTCATGCAGATAGCACCTTCTATCGCCCACCACCCCGTCTTGGATAGGATGGACCCTTATGTCGATCTATATGATGACATCTGGCCCGACACCGGCGGTTGGGTAGGGTCGTCCTTCTTGGAGATTTCAATGCGGACGGGGAGTAGAGCAGCCCATGCGACTTGACCCCCTCACCCGGCGATGTCCTGCAGCCTTCGCCCCCCCAGAGGCAACACGCCACGAGGGTGGAGGACGAGCCAGTCACTTTCGCTTTGTGACATGTTTGCTCTGCTATGTGGCATTTTTGACTTAATAATTTGCAATGGCCTTTCCACGGTGGCCGATTCTGTCGCAAGTGCACATGCGAGACACAATGGGGGGAGGGTCTAGTGTGGTGGACTATGTGCTCGTGGTTGCGCAAGATATGCATCTCATCGATCGTTTCGGGTGGGCCTGAGACGGTCGGGATGAGGAGGTCGACTCAGGATCACCTCCCACTTTATTTGGACTGGTTTGGCAAGCGCCCGGAACCCCCACTATGCCGCCCCTCGCCCGTCCTCGGTTGAGACTAGATTATGGCGAGCAGAGGACTACTGGCGAAGATGCTCATGGGCGCCCTCCCCGTAATTACGCACACACCTCTACGCACTAGAGCAGCCAACCGGACCAGGTGACTTAAGCTATTACGGGATGCGGCGGGCCGGGTGCTTTTAACCCCCCGTCGCCTTCGGGGTCGTGACAACATTCCCGCGTAACCCGATGGTTTGATGCGGTGTAAAACGCATAGCGGCAGCTCACACATTACGGATCCGTGTACCCGCTTACGAGCCACCACGATCTGGCGCCCATCGGAAAGGACACAAAGCTGGCGGTACCTTGCGAACATCGAGGGGAGATGTTAAACTCTTGGACACTCATCCTCGAACCTTTTGGCCGAAGTGCTTGAAGGCCAACCAGACCCTCTGAGGGGACATCACACGAGGCGTGGGAGTGCCCACTGCAGCAGACTCTATGACCCCCGAGGGGCAGCGTGCGCCCATACCCCCACAGGATGGCCCCCCATTGGTTCTCGTGGACGAGGATGTTGAGGAGGGAGGGCAAGGAGGTCGAGCTACGAAGACTTGCAACACAAATTTTGTTGGAATGTGTTGCAAGGAATGAAGATTACCTCGGATGTTAATTTGAATTTTGATAAACTTAATTCCTGTTTTAATGGTGTTGTGAATTGATAAGTTATTTCATAATATAATCGCGTAATAATGTTCTAAAAATATTACCTTAAGGTAATATTAATAAATGTGTAAATGTTATAATCGTATAAATCGTATGTATCAGGTTGACTGCAGGTTAGGAAGATCCCAAGGTGGGGAGACCCACGATGCTGCGGACAGCATCATTTCAAGGTGGGGAGAATGTGACGTTCCGGCCAAGATATACGGTCCCGGGGCGATCTTTGTCTTTTGCCCTAAATCACGTACCGCCACACTCCGACCGACGTGTACGCCGACGTATAGCCAGGTGGGTAGCCCCTAGGGGGCAACTGGCAAGGAGTGTGCATTAATTAATGTGCACATCTAACCATGTGCACATTAACCTAGGTGCACATTTTCCCATGTGGCCACTCTATGCCAAGTGGGCCATACCCAAAGTGTGCAATTAATGTGCACATTTCCCAATATGCACATTAATGTGGGCACACCTTTCCATGTGGGCACATTTGGCCACCTAGCCATTAATGGCAAGTGGGCCCATTCCCAATTATCCCACATGCCAAAAGGGGATAATTGGAAACCCTAACCAACCCCCATGTCTATATAAGAAGGGAAACCCTAACTTGCCCAATTTCGTTTCTAGGGCTTTAGAACTCTGTTTTGGCTGCCTCAAGAGCCAAAACCGCATCCCAGACTCTGCCTGAGTGAACTGTACCCTTAGTTTTCCTTGATTCGAGCGTTTCAGCAGAATGGTCGAGCTCAGGTCAGGAGGAGTCCCTCAAGGATCAGGTATTTAGGCAATTTAATAGCTTAAACCCTCTTTTAGACATAGAATCAGTAGGTTTAGCCTATTAAATTGCTCATAGCAGCCTTCTAGACCTCTAGATACCAGACTCTAACTAAAGAACCTAACTCTATGATATAGATTAGATCTTGTTCTTTAGTCTCTTATGATGTATGTGGATGATGTATCTCTATGAACTCCTTGTATTGGGAAGGGGGGTAGAGACCTAAAGCTTGGTAGTGGATGCTCCTAGATTAGCCTCTCTAGCACCATATAGATTCGGCCTGTGTACAAGAGCCACACCGGGTTGTGGGTGAAGGGGCTAGACTGGCTCATAAGGAGGTTCGTGTCCTGACTCTTGAACGACCCCTCTGGCGTGTAAAGTCTACCGGGGGTCATTGTGACTAGGTCTAATGGCTTGCCACTGAGTGTGGGCAGGGCATGGGCTCGACACCCGTGAAGTGGGGTTCACTTTCCATTGGGTTCAAGTCGAATAAGAGCAGTGGCTCTCTAGTCTCCCCGAGTCAGCATGTAGATCTCTGGAGGGAGTGATCCCTGCCTGCCCCATCGGACCTGGGGAGATGTAACCCAGGAATAGCCCTTTCGGCTATGCATCCGGCGGGCTACAGTCAAGTCCCAACACTTTCCAACCTACTCTGCAAAGTGTGCACAGGAGGGGCGGATGGAGTGGACTACCCATTGCCATGTTCTTATGCCAGCCAAATCCATTGCCATGAATTCTGTCTGCAATGAACTCTGGAGGCCCAAGCTTGTCAGTCCATCCCTGTGTCCGAGCCTTGGGTAGGATTCCCTATATGCATTGTGCTGATCATTGTCTATGCAGATGTGAGGTACCACCCTAGGGGTGGGTATGTGATGCTTTGTATACTGACATGTATGTTTACGCTTCCGCAGCTAGGTAGGCCCTGAGGGAGACGGGGTAAATGACCCCTTCACTCTTCCCACTGGAACCCATTTCGGTTGCAGTGTCATGTGGAGGGCCCTGTATCGGCGTGGAGCTGGTATGGGGGGAGAACTCCTGTTTGTATACGGTGGGTGCACCGTATACGAGTAGGGGACGTCACAGACCACATTGATTTTATCTTCAATGGTGGAATAGATCAAATAAATTTCAAATGCTGATTGAAGCAAATGTAGTTTTTTTGCAAGATTGAATTTCTTTCAAGTAGTAATGATCTATACATGAATATTAATGCTTGAGGTTGAGAGCATAGTATATGTAGATGTGATTGCATTCGATGTTGAAGAATGATACAAATTATGCCTATGGTCTAGACATTATTTTCTAACTAATTGTGGTTGCAAGGAAATTAAGTTAACAAGTTTCTCACATTGGTATCAGAGCTAGAAAAATGTCTAGCCGTTTTGGTGCAGGGTTGTTGAATGCTATTGAAGTATTCAAAGGAGATTCAGGGTTCCAGGTGTGGAAAGAAAAGATTAAACATGTGTTGCAAGTAGAAGACTTGTGGGAGATTATTGAGCCTACTGGAGCAGTGATAAAAGAAAGTGCAGGAGAGGAAGGGAGCTCCTCAACAGAAGGCGAGAGCTCAGTTGCAGGGAAAGGTAAAGAAACTAGTGTAACCTCAGGAGTAAAGGAAAGCAGTGAGAATCAAGCAAAGGTGAGAGAAGCTCAAGGAATTATAATGAGCAAAGTAGGTTCAGGAATTGTTCTGAAGCTGAGAGGGAAACATCCCAAGGAAATGTGGAAGTATATGATGATGACATATGAAGAGAAGACGTCCTCCCAGATTGATGTCTTAGAAAATGAATTGAGAAGACTGAAATTGATTGACAAAAGCAATGTGAATGAATTTTTTCAATCTTTTGATAACATAATAGCAAACCTTGAAGGAGCAGGGGTAACCTATTCACAGCAGCAGCAGGTCCTGGCTATTTCCAGAAGTGTGACGAGCTTAGGGAACATATCTATATTTATAAGGACAATAGCTAGAAATAGAGAGGAAGCTGAAAGAATGTTAAAGACAGAAATTGAACAAAGCAAGGTTGGAGATGAGGAAGAAACAAGTCAAATTCTGTTTACAAAAGGGAAAAACAAAGTAGATAATAAAGGCAAGGCTGGACCCTGTTTTCACTGTAATCAGTATGGTCACATCAAAGTGAACTGCCCAAACTTGACCAAAGAAATAAATTGTTATAATTGTGGAGGCAGAGGACATTATGCTTCATCCTGCTCCACTCCAAAAGAACATACTAGAGGCAGGGGAAGAGGAGGTAGAAACTTCAATGCAAGAGGAAGAGGTAGGGGAAGGGGAAGTAATGCTTTTGAAGCTAATGTGGCCGAGAAGGTCAAACTGGAAGAAGGAAACTCTGAAACAGATGATGAGGTAAGTAATTCTAAAGTTTTTACTGCTTGCTCGGATATTAATGATGATGACCTTCTAATTTTAGATAGTGGAGCTGAGAAAAGCATAACATGTTCATCAAAATTACTAAAGGAATGCCAAGGTCACAAAGGAGGACATGTGCAAGTTGGAAATGGAAGTCTGCAAAAGATTGAAGAAGTAGGAGTATTAGAATTATTTGATCTAGAGGGAAAGGCAGTAAATTTGCAAAATGTTTTATGTGTTCCAACCTTAGTCAGGAATTTGATTTCAGTTTGTCAACTAGTTGACATGGGCTTCAGAGTTGTTTTTGAACAACTTGAATGTAAAGTTTATGAAGGCAATAAATTGAAATTTCTGGGAAAACGTGTTGGTAACTTGTTTGGTATAAATCCTCACTGTTTAACCAGCATTAACATGATCAAAATTCCAGATGTATTGTGCTGGCATGAAAGATATCTTATAAACACTGGTCTGATACAAAGCTCAAATAGAAAAGTGGCTGATCATGTGTGCAAAGGGTGCATGTTGGGAAAACAATGCAGATTGCCATTTTCAAGATCAAAGGAGAAAGCAAGAACCAGTGAGTTGGAGAAGCAAGAAGCAATCTTCAATTGCTTTATCTACAGCAGAATCAGAGTATGCAGCAACAACACTTGCAGCAAAAGAAATAGTGTGGTGTAGGAGATTTCTTGAGGAACTTGGTCTGGCTCAAAATGCAGGTACAAAGTTGTTTTGTGATAACCAAAGTTGTATAGCTATGACTAAGAATCCTATATTACATGAAAGGACAAAACACATTGAGATGGAATTGCATTTTATCAGAGACATGGTTAGAAAATCAATAATACAGGTAGAATATGTCAGGTCTGAGGAGCAGCTTGCAGATGTATTAACAAAAGCCTTAAGCTATGTGAGATTTCAAAAATTAATCACAGAATTGAATTGCAGATGTATTTTAAGTTGTGACCTGAAAAAGGGGAATGTAAGAAAAGTTGTTCAGTTCACAACTTAAAACAAGAGGAGATGTCCATTGTTAATTTGGTTGTTGAGGAACAAGTACAGTTGGAGTTCTTAAAGTTGACAGAGAAAGATTAGAAAAACCATGGTGAACTGAGACTACAGTGTAGGTACAGTGAATGCACAATGTGAAGAAAATTGGGTACAATGAATATGAGTACCTGAAACAATCAGTGGAAATCAGGAGAACACTTAGGGTTATGTGACTATGGGATATTCATAGTTTAACCTAAGTTTATCCTTTGGTTCAAAGGTTGATAAAAGACCAAGGTTATTATTATTAGAACTCGAATAATATTGAAAACCAATACGAGACATTTGAGAATGTGGGATATTGTTGAGATAGGAAACTCCTACAGATTTGGATCCGATAAGAGCAAAGAAGCAGGCGGTTCCGGAAGGCCTGGGCGGTTCCAGCACCGTCGGAACTGCCCTAGAAATATAGAACAAGTAGAATCGATTTATATACAGTTGGTTTTGGGTGCGACATTGGTCTCTGTTACAGTACTTCATTGTGTCTTCAGTTAACCTCGAAGAAGGTAAATGAACCATTATTGATTTATTTGAATGACCACATTGATTTTATCTTCAATGGTGGAATAGATCAAATAAATTTCAAATGCTGATTGAAGCAAATGTAGTTTTTTTGCAAGATTGAATTTCTTTCAAGTAGTAATGATCTATACATGAATATTAATGCTTGAGGTTGAGAGCACAGTATATGTAGATGTGATTGCATTCGATGTTGAAGAATGATACAAATTATGCCTATGGTCTAGACATTATTTTCTAACTAATTGTGGTTGCAAGGAAATTAAGTTAACAAGTTTCTCACACTTTCTGTCCACTTGTCCTATTTCAACCTCCCAAAAAGTTCTACTTACAGTTTGAATCTTCTTTTTATATGTTGTGGGTGCTGCTGTTGACATGTACTGCTTTAGCCATTCCACCACCTCGTGTGCATTGGTCATCTTGCTGCCCTTCAACTGTGCTGCTCTCAAAGCCCTCTTTATTACTGCTCCTGCACCATCATGTTCTCCCTTCCCATGGCCAGAGCACCAAAAGTTCCAAATCATGTCTAAACCTGTTAAAGATTTGAATCTAGCATCAAAGTAAAATGATTTTTTACCTTTGAATTGTGAGACTGCACCATCTGAGAAGACATAATGCTTCTTCAAAGTGATTTCCTTCTCTTGCATCCAATGATTGGTGTAAGAGAAAGCAATGCTGCACAAACAAAGAATCATGTTTTCTGTCATCAGATATATAAAAATGTTCTTCCTTGATCATTTCTTGTGTCTCAGACAAGAATAGTGATCTGCTCATTATGCCAATGCTTGGACTGGATTTCATTCTGCTCCTTGAAAGAGTAATTCTCTGCAAAGTCAACCACTGATACAATAGTATCATCAGCAAACCTGTTCAGTAGTTGTCTAAATATGGCTTGCTGCCATTTATACTTGAAATTATGTGTCACAAACTCCTTTGCTTTAGATCTGAAGGTTTCCATCAAAACATTGGGTGAAGTCTGTAAATATTGATGCTCAATTCTTTTTTTGGGTTTGCCATTTTTATCCTTACCAATTTCAATGTAGTATATGTTCTCCCAAGTGATTTTTGAGGTACTGTCCTTTGTTTCTTCTTTTGGACACCTTTTCATTTTGTCCACCCCACATTTGCTGCAGGTTCCTGACAAGCATGCTTCATTGTGCCACTCCTCACCTTCAGGCTTTGGGCAAACCATGCTTCTCCACATGTCACTGTTAGACTGCCAAACATGTCTTGCTGCATTGCACCCTACTTGGCTTGCCGTGTGGTCACATATCTTGCACTCACAGGTGCAATCTGCACCGTGCACCATGGACTTTTTCCTCATGTTCTTCACGCCTTCCCTCAGCATTGACATCCTCTCATGATAGACGCAACAATAGGTATTGAATTCAGATAGCTTTACAACAAAGTAAGGCTTTAATTTCTCGAAGTCTCTCTGCTTAATTTGAACATCTGGATTGTCTTGCTTGAAACTAGTGAAGAAATCTGTCTGCAGAATAAGAATCGAAAACTACTTAGTAAATGCTAATGCTAATACCACTAGAAAAAACAACTGCTAATGAATAGCAACTTAGAACTAATTACTGATTCCATTAGCATTACAACATAACCCTTAGCAAACTAAACCACTAACCAGTGCTAGGACATTGAGATGAAAGCATTACTAATCTGTAGTGGTAGGTGGTGCTTCACTAACTACAGATTAAGTTTAGTGCTAACATTGACAAAATTACTAACAGTGGAACAACTAACGAAATTAGTAATATTAGCACTGTCATTTACAAAATCACTAACAGTGGCACTAACATCAACACAATTACTAAACGTGGCACCAACATTATAAAGGTGAGAAACCTTAGCACTATATCAAAAAATAATCCATTATCAACCATCAATAGCACTAAGACTTGCTACCACGAGAAGAACGTGCAGGTTAATTCCATTAGCAGATCATATTAGAATCAATACTTCAAAACTTATAAAAAATATTAGTATTAGTAAACGTGAAAAAAGACTTAGTAAAAAACTGATCTACAGATAGTATACCTGGCTCACATCAAGGTAATGTGCTGGATGCTTAGGATGTTTTCCTCTACCAGATCTGACGTCCTTGAAGTTAAGCTTAAAACTCGGTGTAGTTTGTCCAATAATCCACAACGTTTTCAATCACTTCTTGGCTCAGGGAATCCTTTCTCTTCTTCCTTCCCCCAAGAGCCCACAATGCGTTTTTATTACTAATTGCAACACGGTGCTTCTTAGCTCTGGAACAATTCCTTGGATGAATTCCTAAAGCCTTGGCAGCTAATATTTTGCTTCCATGCGACCATTTCCCAAGTGCCATGACTAATCTTTGCTCTTTTTTGCTTGTCATTGGACTCCCTCCTTTCCGCGTCTTTGTATGGTTTCTTGGATGCTACCGATAATTTCACTTTGAACAATCTTTTCCTTATCGGACACCGCAGCAACTCGCATAACTTTGTTGTTCTCCACTAGATGCCATACTTCTTTCTTCCGTGTAGCGTAGACATCGAACCCATCAAATCCAAAACGTTTTTCGTGATTATGGAGGCTGCATGTTGCAATTGCTTTTTTGAGTGCTCAATACTCCAATCTAAATTTTCATTTGACAATTGTTGCCTCATCTTGCTTGCTCTTTGTTGTTGCTTCTGCAAACGCCATTTCCGCCTCCTGTCTTCGTCATTAGTCATTGGATCACAAGAAGCCTGAACAAAAAATGGATGGAAAGAAAGAAACGAGATATCTCTCTCCCTCGAGAAAGGGGGAATCAACCACCCCCCGATATTCTCGTTAATTTTGAATTTCCCTCTTCCCATAATACTAAAAAATAGTGCTAATTTGGGTGGATAAAAGGACACTAAAAATGAGACACCGTAACATGTGAGGACCCGTATAGGAGATCGTATATTGTATATGGAGTGATATATGCACATGCACCCAATCGCGGGATATTTGCATTATACATTGTGGAAGCATGAGGATCAACTGTGTTATCGGGCTGGAGAGAGAGAAGAACAGTGAGGGGCCAGGTGTATTGAGAGAGAGTTTTTGCTTGATCTAGCTATAGAGGCGATGTTGTGCATTGCATAGATTTGGTAAATTGAAGCTTGGAGTATTGGTTTCCATCCTTCTTGCAAGGTTAGAGCCGTGTGGTCGCCAAATTGTTAGAGCCTAAACTCTAACCTTGCAAGAAGGATGGAAAACCAATAGTCCAAGCTTCAATTTACCAAATCTATGCAATGCACAACATCGTCTCCATAGCTAGATCAAGCAAAATACTCTCTCTCAATACACCGTCCCTCTGTTCTTTCTCTCTCGGCTCCGATAACACAGTGATCCTCCTACTTCCACAATGCATATGTGCAAATATCCTGCACGCGTGCATGTGCATATATACAATATACGATCTTCTATACCACCTCAATAGTGGTGAGTGGTGTGAGTGGTGACCACCCCAACATGATGCATGTTTCATTTATGATAATGCACGCTTTTTCTAAACTAGCATCCCTTATTGTATCGTTTGTAGTTATTGTAGATACTAGAAAAAGTGCCCAGCGTTGCTGGGCTTTTGTCAGGTTTAAACTAAATAATTAATATAAAAAAAGGGTATTATGTTCTTCAAGCAATGGTTTCCTGGGTTTTTAATGCAATGATGTTAATTTCATAAGATGTCATATGTCCTTGTTCAAGTATTCAACGATATTGCATAGTACCTACCTGTCTGTGTTTAGGAAAGAGGTGTGTCATTTCAACAAACTCCTATAACACCTTAATTGAGATGCATGGCCCACTTGTCTTCTGGCAGCATGGCATTGTCCACATAAGCATAAGATTTTCCAAAGGCTATGTAGGAAGCCGTCAAAGTATTCACTTACAAGACCTTTTTCGTTAAGATTACTGCAATATCCATACCTAGCGGCTTGGCTATGGTGTATGGAAAGTGGGTAATAGTCTCTGCTTTTACGAACATTCATGGACCACCAACATGGAAAAATTTCACTCATTCATTTGAATTGTAATGGCAAAGCCCAGGATGGTCCTATGTGGGAAACATCATGGACAGTTTGCTTTATATTAATAATTTGCAATCCATAAACCCAAGAGGTGGCTTTTTAACAGCTTTATTTCCATATGCAACTTCCATCTATACAATCTCCTTTTATCAGTCTTCAACATAGTTGAACAAAGCTGGAGATAAATAACTTATTACCAGATAATACTGGCAGGGACATGCACAGCCTTAAATAGACGTACTAATACTTGAGTTGATGCTATTTTCCACCGTGCTAAAATATAAACAACTTTTCTGCTCATCAAAATAGCTTGACGAACATGATTTTAATCAGCCAGCACCTTCTTACGTGAGAAGAAGGGAATGTTCTATCAGTTTCTTTAGTTTCGTTCTTGGTGAAGATAGAAGTGATCTTTCATTTTCATCCTGCAGCATTTCTTGTGCAAAATGTGATCCATTATAATGGTTTGCATTTTCCCCATGATTGACAATATTCATCAGATCTGGGCCAGACCAGATGTCTGAACTCCAGTACATTTTCTGTGTCTGAACATGCTCACCTATAGCTCTGGAGTGGCTAAAATTGAAATTTGAGGTCTGGCTATGGATCTTAGTAAGTAAAGCCAAATCATCGGATTGCACATCGTCGCCATGCAAAAATGAAGGGGACATATCTAAGGAATTTGGACATGCATTTTTAGATACTCCATGATGCTGAAGCTGCTTGCCTAGAGCCATAATTGAGTTTTGACATTCAGACAACTTCTTTGCAGCAACTGCAATTTCCTTTTCCTGCATTTTAAAAGTAAACAGAGACTGTGAGAAAGAAAAGAGATTGAGCCATAGCTAAATACGTTGAAAAATTAGGTTTACCTTTGTTGGTCTAGCGACATCCTCATGCTCTCTTGTTTTTACCTATATGTTGGAAGCAATTACCCATGTTCAAGTAGTTTCTTTGTAGCCTAAAAAAGACGAAAATGAAGAACAGCCATAGCACATAGACAAACACATAAAGTAACATTAATAGTTAGATTTCATCCATAAGGGCATTTCCAAGTGGAACATCCAATGCAAGTTTCATGCCTCTGATCTGAGGATGTGCCATAACCACCCCAATTCTAGGTCCACACCTAAAAACAACAGTAACAAAAAGACCACATGTCGTTGTTCCAAAAAATCTACATGTGGTTATGTGGAGGTGTGGTTTATTAAGGAGGCGGTGTAGTTTTTTTTATGGAGCTATAGTTTTTTTTTTTTGAAGGTGTGGTCTTTTTTTGAGGTGTCATTTTTTTAAAAGAAGTGTTGCTTATTTTCTTGAGGGGGTGTTGTTTTTAAGAAGGTGTTGTTTTTTGAGGTGTAGTTTTTAAGTAGTCGTTTTTTTATGGAAGTATAGTTTTTTGAAGTGTGGTTTATACGGAGGTATAGTTTTTAAGTGGTTGTTTTTTAAGGAAGTATGGTTTTCTAAAGTGGTATGATTTTTTTTAATCGAGGTGTTGTTTTTTGAGGTGTCGTTTATAAGTGGGTGTAGTTTTTAAATAGCTGTTTTTTAAAGAAGTATGGTTTTTTGAAGTGTGGTTTATAATCGGGTGTAGTTTTTAAGTGGCTGTTTTTTAATGAAGTATGGTTTTCTGAAGTGGTGTAGTTTATAACTAGGTGTAGTTTTTAAGAAGCTATTTTTAAGGAAGTATGTTTTTTTTGGTGTGGTTTATATATTGCCTCCATTCGCACAGGTGCCCACCATCTTCGCATCGAGACGGGCAGGTGGATTGGGGAGCCCCGCCAGGACAGGCTCTGTCAGTGCTGTCAAACGGGTGCCATTGAGGATGAGTCTCACACTTTCCAGAGTTGCCCAGCGTTCAGTCACATCCGGGCCAGATACGCTCCCTTAGTACGGCCGGACTTGCCCTTACATTTGCTGATGAACACACCGTCAGTACGTGCCATGGGGTCGTACATTCAGGAGGTGCTGGACCTGCGAGGTCACCTTTGCCCCCGCCTGGCTGCTCGCTGATTGGGCACTACGGGTGCGGTGCATGACTGTATATATTTGGGTGTTTCTGCATTGTATATGTTAGGACAGTTTGTCAGCAGGCTGATTGCTGCCACGGTTTTTCCCTCGAAAACCCTTCGGGGCGGGGGTTTTTTAATCCGGGCAGTAATCCGCTTGCTGCGTTTTTGTATTGGGTCCCATAGACTGATTGGTCTCCATGGACGATAAAAGTACCTTCCTTCCTTCCTTCCTTCCTTTCAAGGACCAAGCTTTGAGCAGGTTCAAAAAAATCCAAGATCGGTCTTGGAGAACTTATCAAACCGCGAAGTCAAGAGCAATTAGAAGTCAAGAGCGCCTTTTGCAGTAGCAAGATTGTTTGGGATCGTTCCGGATGGCCGATAGATCCAAACTCTATTATTTCAGTTGTCGTAGCTTTGCATGCATGTTCAAAAATGGTGCACCTAGTTATCTATAAAAGCAACCACATTTCGTCCTCCGAAACGTAAACCCTGTGTGTTTCTAGGTTATTGTAGGGTTTATGTTATGGAGGTCGAGTTTTGGTCGTTTGTACTTGGAACAAGGTCAAGAAGTTGCAGTTGAAGACACAAAGCAATAGGAACTGAGGGACATGGGTTTGGATCTATTTTCCTTCCATTCGAAGTCAAGAGGTGGCATGCAGAGATAAACTGATTCTTGAGTATTGATTGCTCACACTAATAGAGAAAAGTTGTTGGGAAGCAATGGCAAAAATCTTGGCCAATTATGAGCTCAGATTCTTGATATATTCGAGTTCAAAGTCGGGACAAAATTTGGTCAATGAAATATTAAAAATGAGGATTTTGAGTTGCCAATGGAGTTTTTGATAAATTTCAAAGCCGAGATGTGCCAAAAGGAGCTTGATATGGGGAAAGCAGTCAAATTATAATTTGGATCACAAGAAGTATTTTTTGCGCATTGATTTGCACAAAACAGTCAAGAACAATCTCAGACAACATGCGAAAGTCTACAATGGTCGAGAAATAGGGGCGAGTAATGGTAATGGTAATAAATAATGGTAATGGTAATGGTCGAGAAATAGGGGGGAGAAATAGGGGCGAGCAATGGTAATAGACATACATCATACAAATGGAATTTATGGATCCTTGATGGAAATTGGAGACAATAAATAAGATATGGCCATATGAATGTTTTGACCAAGGATTAGGGTGTAAGACCTCGAGACAAGAAATATAAGGATAAGGGCTAGAAGTGGTGAAATTAAGTGACTCAAGGGGTTATATACGAAAAAATAGAGAATTGGTCTAGGCAAAAAGTGCTTCAAAGGTGGATTTATGGCATGATAAGAACGAAAGGGGTAAAATAGGATATGGAGGTAGAAATGAGGGAAATGGCTAGGAATGTGGAACCAAATACCATGAGGTCTTCCAAATTTGAAGTTGTTGACTTCTAAATTTGATGTTGGACCCTGCGTGGCATGTCAGAGCCCACGTGGCATGTTGGAGCATGTTGTAACATGGCAAATTGGTGATGTGGACATGATGGCTTGGATTTGGAATTTTTGGTAGAGGAGTTTGGCAAGGGATAGAATAGAAGGAACTTTAAGAACTTCAAAAGCTGACTACCAGGGCCTTGCTAAGCTACTATAAAGGGAGGGTGTGGACGCCAGAAGAAGGATCCTTAAAACCTCCCCGGAAGCAACTTGCCCCAAAAGTCCTCTTTGAAGGTCCTAGCGATGGATGAGCATCTCCCCTACTCTAAAACTGTGAATTGGCTCTGCCTTGCTTACTTGGCATGATATGTCACCAATGGCATGCCACATCATCATGCATATGTCAACTTTTGCAAATTTCAATTTTCTCCACTCATTTGCGAGCAATGATATAGAAATGATGACGTGGCATCAAAAGAGCAAGCAAACTACTTTCTTTTTAAGGTGAGCATTTGCAAAAATTATGGTAGATGCCATGGCATGATTATGGTGAGGTGGCAAAGATGAGACTTGAGGTGGCAAAATATGAAAAGGTGACTTTTGTGAAAATTATGGGTGATGACATGGCATGAACATGTGAGTTGGCATCAAAGGAGCAAGCAAACTACTTTCTTTTTAAGAAGGTGAGCATTTGCAAAAATTATGGGAGATGACCATTCTTTTAATATATTGACACAGTTCTTAAAAAAAAAAAAATTATGGGAGATGCCATGGCATGATTTTGGTGAGGTGGCAAAGATGAGACTTGACATGAAAAAATGAAGAATTTGCATAGACAATTTTTCAACATTAACATATTTCTCCATGGTGACATGGCATTTCTTTGGATGGTGTGGCGTGTGATGTGATGACTAAGCATTTTATGCACTTTAGATAGAAAATGACTAGGCCAATGTACAAAAGAAAAAAAAAAAAAAGTGTTTTTTGAGTGAGATAAATAGGTAATAGTGGCAAGAAAGGTGATGTGGCACTGGAAATGAAGGTAATGTGGCACTGGAAATGATGAGGTGTCATAAGAAAGAGAAACCGAACTTCATAATTTTTGAAAAAATGACTTTTTCAAAAATTATGGGTGATGACATGGCATGAACATGTGAGTTGGCACCTATGGTGATGACATGGCAAAACACGAAGGGATATAAAAATATAGAATTTGCCAAGCCAATTTAACTTCTTAGAAGAAGCATGTTCACCAAGATGCCCCTAGATTCCCTTGCTAATGCTAATGCATGAATGGCATGCAGGAATTTGTCATGTTATATTATATTGGATGCTGGAAGCGCGCAGAGAACATTGAATAGAGTTTAAAACTCTAGATGATCTGAGACATGGATAAGTCTGAGTATTTGCAAATTTATCTATGGTTTATATTCATAGACAATTACCTGAGACATTCATGAATTACAAAGGTGCGTAGAGAGTTTATTATTTAGGTTGAAGTGATTATTTGCACCTGCATGAATTAACCTAGGGCTTATTATGATTAATTCCCAATAGCTAAGATTTTCAAATTTGAGTCGAGCTATGATTTTAGAATGTAGATGTGCGTGGACCAACGACACATTGATATGAACAAAAAGCAATAAGGGAAATTCAAATAGTCAGTTCCCGGGATAAATGTGGGGCAGTCAATCAGAAACAAGAGATGAACAAGTCTGGAAGAGGTTGCAATGCCTATGCTATCAGAGCTATTGGAATTGAAAACAACCTAGAAGATATTGAGTTACAAGTGACGATCAGCCATTGACCATTGAAATATCATTTGCTAAATGTCTACATATTCAATAAGAGTATTTATCTATTCACAAGGGGCTTTTTTTTATACGTTCGAATTGGAAAAGGGTCTATTGAAAAGTTTGAATTCTAATATTATGTGAAACTTATAAGGGCCGTCGGATGAAAAATAAACAAGGGCTTAGATCTCGATCCTCGTCTTCCTGTCTCATTGGTCGAACCTTTTGGCAGTGGCGGCGGGCTTTTTTTGGCGGGCTCCAATCCCCTTCTTCTTTTCTAAATTTAGATTCCTGTCCATTCTCCGACCTCTCAAACCCACGATCATGTTCTCATTGGACCTCCTTTGTTTCTCTTCAAAGATCCGGATCACGCCTATTCCGGCCGGATTCATAGTTTTGAATAGATTTTCATTGCCGGGATCAGGTGTCATTTGCCCAATATTTTATCGTGATAGCCTCACCGATCCATGCATTTGTCCTGCAAAGAAGGCGGATATGGCCTACGAGATCCCGGCGGTTTGCTATTGATTTGTGCTTTTGGGTCGGCCGTCTGAACCATGCCTGAACTATGCGTGTATGCAAGCAAGTAAAACTGCGGCATAGTTTGGGTTATCCTTCTGAAAATGCAACTCTTTAATCTGAGGAACGAATTCTTTCAGTTTGACGAATCGTTTGAGCTGCTTCGTTTTAAGTAGTGTGTATCGATTTTGCAAAATGAGACCGCTATATTGGGTTTCGGCATTACCTTGTTATGATTGAAAATATCGTTCTTATTCCAAGCATGTTGGTCAATCGAGATGGGCGGTTCAGCCGTAAGTACCCATATTCGGCTTCTTTTATAGATCCTTATATTTTAAGGGTTCCTTGGCAATTCTTGGGGAAGAAAAGATTAGAGTCATCCAAACTCGTTGTTCGTAAATGGGATAATGACACTCCGGTGCGAGTTTCTTTGGAACAAGGCTTAGAATGGAACGAGTTTGAACTATCAAAGCCAAGAGATGGCTTAGTCCCGACAACAACATCGAAATCGCTTATGGCGGTTAGGATTCATTGCATGCACTCGAATATCGTGATGAATGAATGTTGCGATGTGTTCTGAAAGACAAAATTTGGTGCTTTTGTTAAGCACAAACACAAATATCATCACAATAGAGTCCTGTTTGATACCCATTTGTCCAAGCCCTCACGCTTCTGTTTTGTGGGAACCCACATCCCAATTTGTGCTATCTATCGATGAGACCGATCCGGAAGGGTTTTTATTCAATCTATATTGGAGCGAATTTCTTGACTTTGGATTCAGGCCTGGCTTGGATTTGTAATGGCGAAGCTTGGTCTGAAACATAAACATTTTCTTTTTCTATGGATAACCATAGAAAATCAGTAAGAACAATGGTAGCTACAGCTTTTATTCTTGTAAAACAATGGAATTTGTGGATTTTATGGCTTTTATATACTGTTGTTTTGGAGCCCTCAAATCGAAGGGGAAATATGTTAGGAAATTGAGTATGAAATTGAGTTATTCTTAAGTTTTCCTCTTTCCAACATCATGTTGTTTTTACACCCACATCCTTTATAAAAAAAACAATTCATCATGTTGTTTTTAAAACGGCGTCATTTAGAACCGTGTCCTTTATTATGTTTCTAAAACCACGGCATATATTGTTTTGGAAAAACAACACCTAAAGGTCTTTACTTTTATAAAGAACTACATGTGATTTGTATGTAAAACTATATATCAAAATTCCTTCTCATCAGAAAAACATTATTGGAAAACAACAGCTATTCTTGAGTAACCACATATCATTTTTCGTGAAAATCAACACTTGGAAACAACATAGCTAAGAAAAAAACCCAGAAACCTACGTATAGTTTCTAGCAAAGTCGGACAAAATTCTTTACGTGGTTTTTCAGTGTTGTTTTGCTGCAAAACAACAGTTAAAAGCAACATGTGAACTTTTTAAGTTTATTGAGAACGACATGTCTACTTTTTAGGAAAACAACACTTGAAAACTATAGCTACTTTTAAAAAACAACATGTAGAAACACATGTTAATTTCTACGCGTAGATAATTTTGACAAAATTATACGTGTAGACTTTTTCCGAAAAAAACTACATGTATAAAAATTTTGCTAAAAACTACATGTCATTTCTAGCAAATCCGGACAAAAAACAACACGTAGTTTTTTGGTATTGTTTTTTTGCAAAAAAGACACTGAAAAACAACATGTGGACCCAGTTTTGGGGTGGTAGTGTGCAAGCCATCCTTCTATAAGAGAATCTATACAAGCACATCCATCAAGAACACCCACAAATGTAACCTGATTTGGTTGCTTGCCTTCAGATTGCATTGTCTAGAACGTTTCTAAGGCCTCCTTCCCTTGCCCATGCTGAGCATATGCAGCAATCATAGTTGTCCACATTATAACATCTCTGCCAAGCATTTGATTTAACACCTTCTGGGCTTCATCTATGTTCCCTGTTTTCACGTACATGCTCATGATGGCAGTCTTCAAAGTAGCATTTGGACTAAATTTTCTTCTAAGTATCTGAGAATGGATGAACTTGCCAGAGGCTAACGATGACGAAAATTACCAGACAGATCCCTAAACCAAATTAAAAAAAAAAAAAAATCATTTCTATCAATATACAGAGTGAAAAGTCTATTATAGGTTAAACCTTAAAATGATAATGTCCCATGTTCTCAAATTAGCATCTAAACCTAGAGACTGGAAAAGAACTTTATGGGAAGAAATAGAACTTACAATTCTAAAAGGAACCTGCATCTTGTAAGCTATGGTTAATGCCCTCCAATGCCCTCCAGTTTCATGCTTCGCAGCCTGAGAGTTTGCAACGGTTCAAGGTCTCCAATGATTGCCGAAATAGTCGTGAATGAGCCTGCCCGGTAGTGGCTAATAGCCTCTACTTTTACGAGCATTCATGGACTACCAGCATGGAAAAATTTCACTCATTCATTTGAATTGTGATGGCAAAGCCCAGGACCATGGTCCCATGTGGAAAACATCATGGACAGTTTGCTTTATATTAATAATTTGCAATCCATAACCCCAGGTGGCTTTTTAACAACTTTATTTCCATCTGCAACTTCCATATATATAATCTCCTTTTATTAGTCTTCAACATAGTTGAACAAAGCTGGAGATAATAACTTTTACCAGATAATACTGGCAGGGCACATGCACAGCCTTAAACAGACGTACTAATACTTGAGTCAAGGAAATGCAAAAATTGATGGATCATTTATAATTTATGAACTAACCCGCAATGCTTTTGCAGATGTCTCGCTGCCAAAAACTCCGCCATTTCAAAAACTCCGTGAAACCCTGTGAATAACAACAGAGAAATCCATACAATCATTTCCTTTTACAACTAGGAAAAACTTTGAAATCAAATTCATACCCTCAGCTCTTGCCCCTGAGTGATTTGAGATCATTTGATAGCGATACACATGTTAAGATGGGTCTGATTGCAGATTAATATGAGAAAACATCGTTTCTTCATAATGAATAGACTCTGAACCCATTATGCAAACTTGGCGCCGTCACATTCTGCCAATATCATTGATTATAGCCAAATGTGTAATATGGATAGAAAAAATGGATATGCATAGATTTGTAATGTGTAACTTACTATAAAAACCCAAATATGCCATAAACATGCTTACTCGTGACAGATGCAGATGCATATTCACTTGTCATTCGCATCTTCAAGAAACTGCATTTATCATCATTATATTTACCTGTCATTCCCTATTATACAAGCAACAAATTAAACTTTTATTCCAGCAACATCCCTCAGAAATGATGCTTGTGCTGGTTGAATCAAGACTCTCCCACCTTGACAAACTTTCTTATTTGGTTGCCTATGGCTATTGAAAGGTGTGATAGATCGGAAGTATGTCAGAGTATTCTCAGTGGAGATGCCCTCATTATGGACCCTGATTGCTCCATTACTTCAAAATCAATTTGTCTACCGCTCCTTGTCAACCTCATGCATAGCAACGGAGATGGAGAAAAACTCAATTTACTTTTATGAGAATATGACGGACAATTGACCATGGTTTCTTGCAATACATGGTCACACATTTTGACAGTCCTATATATTAAGAGCCAGGTCTGTGAAAAGAAAATGTGCTACATGTCTAATAAGAGTTCAACCAAACATTAGCACAAGTACAACTGACTGCAGCATCGGTGCCATAAGCTGTTCGACCTTGTGATTGACATGTTTTCCAAGCTTAAGAAAGAGAAGGATATGGTTAGCTAAGCAGAAGTTGTAGTCTGCTTTTGTTCAAGGGAGAGTATTGGCAATCAAAGTCATGGCATCTGCAAAACGTGATGGCCTTATCTTGACAAATCCAATACTTGCAGCAAGAGATTCATCATTGAACATCCTAGAAACGCGATGATATTATCTTGAAGCCAGAGATTTGTCACTAAATATGCTAAACCATTTCACAAAAGTAAAGTGTTATGCGGCAATATCCTTGAGCAGAAACCTCAATTCAAAACTCGATCCTTCCCAAATACCCCTGCCCTTAGAAAGTAGAGATTAAAAAACAAAGCAGAAATACTGAAAACCTATATGCGAGCATTTAGAAATAAGTGAAAGGGAGTCCCTGTCTTCAAGGATTTCAGAAATACCTGTTGCATGCAAAACTCAAAACGTGGATCATATAGTCTTTAGTCCGGCTTGTGCAAAACCCACGGAACTCCTCTTGAAGATGGGGATGCCCAAAGACGTTTTCTTGAAAGCCAGCCTGTATGATATGCAAACAACAAGTATTTATTTATCCATGAACAATGAATGCCCGACCATCACCGAATAAAATAGAATATCGTAAATCCATAGAGCCCTCTTGCGAAATGCTATATCTTTCGATTGAATGAAAAGGAGCCCGACAAAGACGCCCATGCCATCTCTAATGAACGTAAGAGGCAAACATAGCTCATGATTCTTTTTTTTAGTTTTAGGAAAATTGTTCCGCGATTGTTTTTCACAAAATAATAACTAACTATTAAATGGCCCAGAAATGAAAGTTGTGAAACAAAACAAAATGAAGGGACAAGATCGCCACAAACTATCCTAAAACGGCTTTATTATTATATATAGATAGAAGATAGATTGTTCTCACACAACAAAGAAAGTATATCTTTGCGCAGATGCGTACCGACGAGCCAAGCATTCACCAAGAGTATCGGTCCGGCGGGGTTGCCCCCTCTCGCCAACACTTTTGGCCTCTACATTGATCGGTTAGAGCCACGGCTTATCGAGCATGGGGGATGGCATACGACTTTTGCACCCGGTCATCATCCGGCTCATCTATCTATGCGGGCGATGTTGGCCCTGCCCACACCCCCGTGGCTATGCGTAGTCTCACCCGGCGCCCTAGACACATTTTGTCGCTACGCACATGCGCGTCAATCCGCCAAGACCATTGGTGGTTCTCATATCCTCTTCACGCCACCCCATGCCTCCCCGTGCACTCACATATCGGGGGCGGCACCAGGGCGCCACGCCCACCTACAAGTACCTAGGGGTGGAGTTCCCCTCCTCGCCTCTGTTGGAGGCATCTATCCGCTATGGGTGACAAAGCTTCGGCGGAAAGCGCTTTATGCCATGCGTAATACTCATCACCGTGCGAGCTCTATGATTGGGGCCATCGGTCACATCCGCTCGCACCGGTCGAGCCCCGGCCCTTCGCGACGGGGTCGAGGTTTGGGGCCCTGGCGCCTCTTTGGCGACTGGAATGACTTGGAGCAGGTGCGTAAGGCATTTTTGGCACGCACTTGGGGTGAAACCTTCAAATCCCTATCGGATCCGCTGCGCGAAATGGATTCTTGCCGCCCGGGCAGCCCCTTTGATAGACACATCGCCTATTTTCGAAAAGTGGTTACTATGGGTGATGCTCGGCTCCCAAGACCGGGCTTACATCGTGGCCATGGGTCCGCAAATGCTTAGGGCCCTTGTTGGAGGGGTAGGAGAGATCAATGGTTCGCCCGGATGGAATGTCCGGAGAACACCGTGATGCGTGCGGTGGGTGCGCGTGCCCGATCGTGGATAGCCTGCGCGGAGTACCTAGACGCTTGTTTCCTTGGCAAGCTCGGGACCCCGGCGGCTCTAGAGCAGTCAAAATGGCCCATTACAAGGAGCACATCAACCCCGTGTTAGCGGGGCCCGCAAATCTACTGCGTTCCCGGTACCCCTGGCGAACTCATTGCCTCCATTCAAGACGCGGGTGCCCACCATCTTCGCGATCGAGGCGGGCGGTGGATTGGGGAGCCCCGGGGACAGGCTCTGTCGCCGGGCCAAACGGGTGCCATTGAGGATGAGTCTCACACTTTCCAGAGTTGCCCACCGTTCGGTCGGTCCGGGCGGATCACGCCCCTTAGTACGGCCGACTTGCCCTTGCATTTGCTGATGAACACACCGGCCAAGATCGTGCCACAGGGTCGTTATTCAGAGGTACTTGGACTGCGAGGTCACCTTTGCCCCCTTTGGCCGCCCGTGATTAGGCACTCACGGGTGTGGTGCATGACCTGTATATATTTGGGTGTTTCTCGCATTTTATATGTTAGGGCAGGTTTGTCGCAAGCGGATTCTTTGCCCACGGTTTTCCCTCGAAACCCTTCCAGGCGGGGTTTTTAATCCGGCGATGAATTAAACTTCTTGCGTTTTTTGTATTGGGTCCCATAGACCGATTGGTCTCCGTGGACAATAAAAGAACCTTCTTTCCTTCCTTCCTTCCTTCCTTCGATCTTAATTACCTTATAGTTGCTCATGGATTTTATTTTTTGTCCCATTTGTCGAATCGCTCTAGTCGTTCTATTGTGCACTTTCCTGTGTCAATTCCAGGTCTCCCTATGTGCCTTGTTCTTTTTTTATATACATGTTCCTTCTAGTCGTCGAGTTACTTTTGTCCAGTTAGCTCCTCCTTTCATTTTTTGATCCATTTTGCTCTCTTTTATTTTGACACATATGCTCAGTTGTTTCATAGGTGAGCTAGTTTCTAGCATTTCCTTCGGTGTTATTGTTTTCATAGCATTTTGGTTTTGGCATTTTTCACATGTAATTGGTTTCCTTTAAATTTTATTTTTATATCCTTTTTGTCTTTGGAATTTTTGTTGTCTTTGGAATTTGTGTTGTATTTGTCTACAAGGTTCTTACTCATTCTCCCCTTATCCTATAGCTTTCTTTCTTACTCAATTTGCTATGTTTGCCATGTTTGCGCATATTACTCGTTTGTGCATTTTAATTCACGTGCGTTTGATCCTTTGTTTCTTAGATGATATGTTTAGATTTTAGAAGCTTTTTGGATCTTATAGTGCATATGTCCATGTGTCCATTGAAGTATTATCCTGTATTTTTTTGTCAGTTGCCTTGTTTATTTAGGTGTTTTTTCTGTCAACTTTCCATTGAGTTCGGTTGATGATCGTGCCATGTGATGCCTCTTTGTTTTCATTAGTTCCATTGATTGGGGTTACTTCTTTGTATTTTTTAGTTCTAGCTTTATTTCCTGTTGTGTTTGCTATGTTGGTCTTTATTCCTTTTTATTGCATTTCCTAGTTCCATCTGTTTAGTTGGTTTTGCTCCTTTCGCTTCGTGAACTCCATCATTGTTTTCCCTTGTTTATTCTATATCCCCACTTACTCTTTCATTCACAACATCCTTCACTCCATCTTTTTGCTTCCTTTTTGCCTTTGCCTTGTGCCTGTCTAATTTCATCGATCTTTTAGTACTATGAGTCATTTCTTTTCCTTTCTTGGCGGACAAATTACTTTTTGTTGCATTTTCTCTCTAGCTCTCTTTGTTCCATATTGCTCTATGGTCACAGTAGTTTTTCATAGTCTCAATAGCTTCATCCTTGTGCTTTTTTAGTTAAATCCTTTAGTCCATATGTCATAGATGATTTTTGTTGCGGTTTTTTTTCTTAGTTATCGTTTTCCTCTTTTGTCTTATTGCCTTGGCTTGCTAGCCTCATCTATTGGTATGGTTTTCTTTCTTTGCTCCTTTTTCCTGCATTTCTTTGATTGGTTCTTTTGATTCTATTTGTTTTGATTTATCTAATTTGCTCCATCTTTTGCCTTGCGTTATAGTATTGATTGTAACTCGTTTGCTTATTTTCTTTAGCTCTTTAGCTCTTCAGTGCCCTTGTCTAAGTTCCATTCTATTATCGATATTGTCAGTCTCTGCTATTTCCTTTTTCTCTGTTATTCGATATATTTGTGGATCATTCCTTTCAATATCCTGGTTGTGCCCTCGGTCTTGATTACCTTATACCATAGTTGCTCATAGATTTTATTTTTTATTTTTTTTTCCCATTTGCCTGATCACTATGGTCTTTCTATTGTGCACTTTTTTCGTGTCAGTTCCAGGTCCCCCCTTGTATCTTGTCCTTTTCTAATATGCACGCTCCCTCGAGTCCTTGAGTTCCTTTCATGCGGGTAGCCCCTTCTTTCATTTTCTTCCACTTTGGTCTCTTTAATCTTGACACATATGCTTAGTTGTTTCATAGGTGAACTGGTATTTGACATTTGTTTCGCTCATCTCTTAACATAAACTCATCTTACTTGCTCTCGGGGTTTCATAACTTTTTGTTTTTGGCATTTTTGCACAGATGAATTGGTTCCGTTTAGATTTTATTCTCTTATTCTCTTTGTCGTTGGGATTTCATTGTATTTGTCCGCAAGGTTCTTACTTATTGTCCCCTTATCACATAGAATTGTAACTCAATTTGGTCCTCCCATTGCTTCTTCCTATCTGATTTTTGCATTATGTGACCTTATCCTTGTTGTCCATGTGCTCAGTTCCTCTATTCCTGATCCCCTTATTCTCCACTCCATTTCATCATTATATATGCTCATCTCTTTTGTCCTGCATTTTGGGAATCCCCCCCCTCCCTCTTAATTGAGGGCAAGGTTTTTTTGTATTTTATATTAGAAGAAATACATCAGATAGGTATATCCTGCTGGTCGATATACCACAAAAATTAAGATTACATCTCGAGAGATCATATCTTTCATGTTTAAAAGGAAAACTTGATCCTTATATAACCACAACAAAGGGTCTAATAAAAGCATCTAATAAGCACAATAATAGTAGATATTTAGTTTTAATTCGAATTTAGCTTGGTGTCCTTCCTATTATGCAGCATTGAGCAGATATTTTGGGTCCCTTACTTCGTTATCCGCACTCGTTTTTTCCTCTTAATTTCTTTCACTTACCCTCTTGAATCGACTTGGTTCTTCTAAATTCCAGTCTCCTTCATTTGCTCGCCTCACACCTCGTGACCCACCATAGTTCGTTTACCTTCTTGGTGTCCGTTGTTCATGGCCTTTTCTCTGTTGTTCTCAGTTCCTCCATCTGCCTTGCCTAGCCTTTTTTGTCCTAGTCATTTGATCTATCCTGGTCATCCTGCTTTGCACATTTCCCTTTTGCGGTTGTTTTGCGCCCCCCCCCCCCCTTCCCCTTCCCCCCTCCCCCTTCCCCCTTTCCCTTGTTTGTCCCAGTCCATTTGAGGTGGATTCCTCTTCTATCGGCCAACTTGAGGACCCATCCTAGGAATGCCACGGTTCTATTGCGGCATAAATAGAGCCCGGAAAAGTCGGGATGGGGATGGCCTTCACATCTTCTATTTATTCCTTGCCTCTTGTCTCATTTTACGGTCATCGGCATTCTCTTGAGCTCCTATTTTTCGTTTGCTCTTCTTTGGCTCCACCCGGTTTCACTTTGCCTCTCCCTCTTGTTCCTTCTAGTTGTGGTTTTATGGATTTCGGTGTTTTCTTCATATTTTCATTTTCTCAGTGTGACGAAGTAGCCTCTATGATAGTATTTCTTATTCATTTTCCTCTTTTTCGGCCTGGTATTATAGCCTCCGAGATAGTATTTCTTCTTCATTTTCCCTCGGCATGGCGCTGTAGCCTCCGAGGCAGCGTTAATCGGATGTTTTTTCCCACAATGAAAATTTTTCTGTGGGCGGTTTCCGATTGCTGTTTTTCTTCCTTGACATGGCCCTAAAGCCTCCGAATGCTATTATATTCTTTACATTTTTGCACTTTGGCATGTGCCCTTGCTGGAAGCGCCTAACTTTCTAATGGGTCATTCTCCTTTTTAGACTTTCCACTGCAGGTCCTTTTTTGAAGTTCTCTCAGGTGTCGGCACCATCATATTTTATCTCACTTCAACTTCAAGTCTCTGTTTAGCGCAACATTTTTCAAGTTATCTCTATTCTAGTTTAGGCGTTGCAGGCATTTCGCGAGGGCACTTGCGACTGTTTCTCATTAGGATCGAAAACCCGAAAGGGCGGGGTTTTTCATCCCGATGAGAAGCTGTTGCTAGTCTTCGTACATTTTTTTAGCCTACGCACTGGATGATTTATCATTTGTTTTGTACTCTTTATCTATCATCATGCTCTCAATGATTGTCTAGGAGGGAAACAATTGTACTCATTTTTTCAAAGCGCCTAATGAGAACACCACTTCATTTCTCGGCCAACTTGTTTGCTACATAAAACCCATCCTAGGAATAGCCAGTATATGATTTATGTCGATATTTTCATTTTGCAACCTTTTGCTCATTCCATTTGTAACCCTTTCATAGTTAGATATGTTAATATCTAATTGTTCCTTGAGCCTCTCCACTTCTAACTTTCTGCATTTTCTCCTTCATAATCATCTGAATCAGTTAAAATACCTTCTTTTTCATAACTGAGCTTTTCATGATAGTGTATTTTGTCTTTTTTCTCTTGAGTCTCTTGTGTTTTATTCCTGTCCTTTTACAACACATTTTCATCAAACACTACATCCCTACTTATAATAACCTGCCTTTTATTTGCATCAAAGAACTTATAGGCCTTAGCCTGCCCATCATACCCAGTCAAAAAGCATTTAACTGACCTGTCATCTAACTTTCTTCTAAGTTCTTTGGGAACATGTACATATGGCCACACAGCTCTAAACATGTCATATAAGGGTGTATGTCCATTCCACATTTCCTCTAGGCTTTATAGCGGTAGATGGCAGTTTATTTTGATTGTGGACAGCCTCATCCCACAGTATATTGGCATATCTGATTGTTTGAGCATGGATCGAACAGTGTCCAGAATTGTTCTATTCTTCCCAAATATTGTATGGACTGTTGTTGGTATGAGCAAATACCTGATTCGCCAAGTACCCATTTCCTGTTTGGGCCATGCTTGGCCCTATATGCTGCTCATGTACAGGGTGAACACCAAAGAAGAACCTGTGTAATATACCCGATTAGCCATGTTGTGAGGCTGCCAATGACCATGACTTGATCCGGCCATATTGGGAAACCCAAATACTGGATTCGCACAAATTTGCTGCTGTATAGCACCTGTGTATTTGGCACCTCTGAACTGTTTAGGGTTCGGAGTTCTGGGGATTTCCATGGGTGGAAAAGAAGCAAGCAGATGTCTGATTTCCTCCATGGCCAAATGAAGAGAAGCAAGGGCCTGTGCATAGCTTTCAGAACCCATCAGAAACTGCTCATACGATTGGTGCCGGCTCTTGACTATGCCAAAGGGGCTGAACAGGTGCCCCTGGATCCCCTTCTTCCGTTTCAAGTCCTCACACTTGAACCGGGGCTGATCCATCTTCTTATTATTTGCGTAGTCAAAAGTAGTGTCGAAACTGCCACAAAATGGGCATGGAAACCTTCCGTTATACTCTCTGTACTTCTTGTAAACCACCTCTTTCTTCTCCTCCATCTCCTATTAGCTCGCTGCTTACTAATTCGCTATCTGCTACTATCTAATCCATTGCCGCCAGTTCCCTGCCCAGTTCGATGCTGCTAATTCGCTCTCTATCTCATTCCTAAATGCAAATGTTGCATATTTCCTTTTCCTTTTTTATATTTCCATTTCCATGTTGTTATACTCTGTCTCATACCTAAATGCGTATTTTCCTTTCCTTTACCTTTACATTTCCATGTTATTATATAGCTAAACCGTGTATTATAGCTTTTGGGCCTTTGAATCCTCGCAAATTCACAGGATATTCCCTCCGCATACATCCTGCGCATCCATTTGAGGTCTTCGTGGGGTCAAACTGACCTGCTTTTATAGGGGTGCCCCATGACCAACACCATGGGTTAAAACAGTATTTAAAGCACAGTGGTGCCCATATACAATACAACAGTACATGAATACATAGTCTACAACAAGGCATAACCCAAATGTAGCAGTAGCATTCAAAGATGAGACGGGCCTGGGGAATCGAACCCCAGTTCCAATCCAATGCTCACAGCTCACATAATATAGCAGCAGCATTCCAAACACCATCGTTTCACAGGCTCTGTTGGCCAGATGAAGATGTTGTTTCGTAATATTTTTTCCTTAATCTCCTGCTCGGCTCTCTAGCATCATGGTTCATTCTACACAACCAAACAACAGATCTTGATCAGTCTGGTCATAGCCCGACAATAGTGGCAATTTCAGGCCAAATTGGTAGCGGAATTTGGATACACGCACCCGCAAACCAAGAAATTTCTGCCACAGCCAATAACGGAGTAGGTGAGTTTGCTGTAATCTGTCAATCCAGCAGGTCATGAGCAAGAAAACCAAAGAGGCGTTTGCACCAAAAAACTTGCAATGGATTACAAAGCTGTTAAACCAGAGCAACACCAGAAACTCCCGTCTGCAAGGCCGGATTAGTGCCAAGTTTAAGAAGGTCGAATTTAACAAGGCCCGGCCAAGCTCCCCTGTCTGCAATGTGCCTTAACAGGGTTTACTTCCCTGTAAACCTCATTTCTTACTGAAACACCCTGCAGAAGTCTTAAAATGCAAAAAGTCTTAAGAATTAGCTAAAAAGAGGCTTTGGTTGTTTTTAACAAAAAAAAATATGCTAAACTTCTCTTCAAAATAGAGATTTTGCCCAGACATTTTAATGAAGTGAAATACCAAAAAATAAAAAATCCTATTTTTGGGGGTTATACAAACCATGCTGCAAGCAAGTGAAACAACACATAGTACAGTTATGAAGATTAAAGAGAGATGTTTTGAATTCGCTCATGAGCATTAAGAACTACATGTTCTAGAAGCCATCCAAAAATATGATGCCACATGCAAGAGCAGTCTCAACCATAACACCCCCCTCTAATTTATGTTTCACAATGACGGAATGTGCATAATGTGCATGCTTTTCTTGGTGCATGCTGAAAGGATTGTATAAATTATTTGGCAAGATACACTCAATCTGCATTTGCTGGAAAATATGGAAGGCTGCTTAGTAAGATCTATTTTGAGCATATGTAGAAATAATGATGGTCCAAGAAACCACATTTTCTCCCTTATCCTGCATCTATGCCCTGCCATCTCTGATATCCCTGCATAGATCTGCATCTTTTCCTTTGTGATCAAACTTACCACATTGTGGTCTAGGATATATTGGATGAAGGTAAATTGCTTATAATGGGTCGCAAATTGGAATGTGAATGTGGAACCCAAAATTGATCATTAAAGGGTTCATCTAGTATGGATATATAGGTTGTCAGAGTTAGGAAGAAAATTTTCATAGAGGAATGGCGTTAAGCTGGCAGGGCCAGGCATGCCATGGAATACTTAACAAGGACCATAAAGTGTAGAGTCTAAACCACTACTACTTGTTATCATAGTAGTATACATGTATATAAGGATTCTTGATAATGCTTGGAGCAAGAGAATCAACTCTAGGAGTTGTGATAGAGAATCCAATTGGAATTCACGAATAGCCACAATTGGTATATTGGCTACTTATGGAGCAAGGTCTCCAAAAATGCATGGATATTGAATTTTCATTGGTTAGTGAATTCCCCTGACTAGTATCAGGTAGTTAGTTGCCCTAAGTGTGAACTAATAGAGAAGCAAGGCTTCCACTCTAGTCCAAACGGTAAATGCGTCATAACGAACCTGGAGTTCTCAACAAAAGACTAGATGCAAGGTTCCAACTGGGTATTATAATACTAGTGGCAAGGTAAGAACCTTAAGACCATTAGTCAAAAATGTCCCGATATGCTAGACTCAGTAAGGGTCAACAAAGATAGCATATGAATCGAGTTAGAACTTGTGAATGGATTAGAATTGCACCATATTCCACGTACGTCAACTCAAGAAAGCAATATCGTCCAAGGATCGTGACAATACTCTTAGCCCTTAGCTTTGAGGTAATTCCTGAAGCGATTCTAGACACTCACATTCGGAGGCTGCGCAATAAGAATATTGCATAGTACTGAATCTTGTGGCGAGATCAATCACTTCCCGAGGCCATGTGGGAGAGTGAAGTGCATGTGAAGCAAAATCCTCAACTGACCCTAAATTCGTGAAGGCCATGGAAGGATTAGTAGAGTCAATAAGAGGCCAGTTACCTAAAACTAAAGAATTATAGACTTGCATCAGGGATGGCAAGTAGGACATCCGCAAAAGAATGAGCTATGAAACCATGATCATGGGTGATCCAGAGAACGGGTTTCCGAAGGGACTAGAGGATGAAACCATGATAACGGAGTGATCTGGGGAACGAGTTTCTGAAGGGACTAGAGGATGAAACCATGATCACAGGGTGATCCAATGAACGGGTTTCAAAAGGAATTAGATGTTAAAACCATGGTCATCAGGTGAGCCAGGGAATGAGTTTTAAAATATGCATACTTCCATGATCCTTGGGGACCAATGATTTGAAGGGGGGAGGTATGTTACGCACCTATCTTAGGCCCTAGGCATATAACATATCTTACATACATATATTAGGGCCCTAAGTCATATAGGACCATTAAACCTAAGGATTATAAGTTTAAAGGACAAATGGCATTAATGCATGCATGCATATGCATGGCGAAGTGCCATTAGAGTTGGTATCCTATATAAGAGATCATAGATCTCAAGGAAGGGACACCATATAACATCATTCTGGGAACGATTGGGAACTGCAATATGCTTCAGTATTGATTCGAGGGATCAACGCAAGTTTGGCATGGGTAGTCCAGGGGACTCGAGGAGTGGGGAATCCAGGGGGTTCTTGGTAGCCAAACTTGGCCTCTTTTGAGGTTTGTAACATCCAGTCAATCTATTTTGCACATAAACTGCTGCAGCAATGACAATAGCCCAAAAATACTTTGGCAAATGACTTTCAACAAGTATACTTTTAGTCCCATTGCACAAAGTACAGTCCTTCCTCTCTATAATATCGACTTGTTGAGTAACCTTCATTATACATTGATGTTGAAGCCAAGATATTTACCACCACCATCAATGCACAATTGCTTGATCTTCTTCCATGTTTGATTTCCCTCACATGCTTTGTACAATTTACAAGCCTCAAGAGCATCGCTTCTCTCCTTTCTTAAAACAATCCATGAGGGTGTTTACCAAGCATGCATGCTTCACAAAGATTTGGGTCTGCTTTCATATCTATTTTCGTGCCATAAATCATGTCCTTGGTGCAGTATTTTAAAAGCTTGAACATTAGCATGACCTTTTTTTTTGTGCCAAAGGAGCATTTCTCCTTGTCTTTGGCTGATAGAACTAGGGTTCGATTTGGATCAAAAGCTATCAGCTCATGCAAATTACCTTGGCTTGAGCGTTTGGCCACTATATCTCATTCAATCCAAGGTTAGAGCTCATGGGCAAGTGGGCTTCAGAAGAAACGAGTCCACAATTGATCACTTGCTAACATTTAGAGGCTTGATTGATTCCATAAAAGGCACTAAAAGGCCAATGTTTGCCATCTTTGTGGATTTCATGAAAGCATTTGACATGGTGCAGCGGGATTGTTTGTGTTATAGATTACCTTCCATTTTGCATGGAGCAGTGAAGACTCTTTACGAGAAGGTAATGGTACAACTGTCTTTCCTATTACCCCAGAGATGCTCAGACCTAGTTACAAGTAATATTAAAGTTGAACAAGAATGCCCCCTTTTCTTCACATCATTCTTTCTATTTATAGATGAGTTGGAGGAGTGGATAGCTCGATTTGGTGGGGTTGGAAGGATATGTTACTATGATGCTTCTGTATGCTGATGATATAGTACTGTTATCACGAAGTGTACAAGGGATGCAGATACCAAACTCAAGTCAAAGATCCCTACCTTGGGTAAATATGACAAGATAAATGGTACGCTTTCTTTGGTAACACACTAGTTCCTTAGCAATGTGGTCTCGAGTTCGAGACCGTCCAGAATCGCACTCGGTACTGTTGGGGGTCAAATCCCAACAGACGCAATGTAAGGTGGTTGGGGGCAGGGCCCAACCAAGCAATGTAGTGTGGTGTGTGGTCACATGTCCAGTTGGATGCTGCCTAGTGGCGTGACGTTAAAACTACTATCTATCTATCTATCTATCTTTTAAAATGTTCTTCTTAACTCTACTAATGGGGAGTGTTCTTTTAATAATATGGATGGTAAGGATTTTGTAATAGGTCGAGACCGCCCGCCCGAATCGCAGATTCGATGCTTCAAGTTGGGGGTCAAATCCCAACAGACGCAATGTAAGGTGGTTGGGGGCAGGGCCCAACCAAGCAATGTAGTGTGGTGTGTGGTCACATGTCCAGTTGGATGCTGCCTAGTGGCGTGACGTTAAAACTACTATCTATCTATCTATCTATCTTTTAAAATGTTCTTCTTAACTCTACTAATGGGGAGTGTTCTTTTAATAATATGGATGGTAAGGATTTTGTAATAGGCTCTGTTGTAGATCTTTATGCTATCCATGATAAAGAAGCTTATGTGAAATATTCTTCTCATGGTATCTTGATCCATTTTCCTAAGAGCTGTCCTCAAATATATGAAGTAAAAAACTGGATCAATAAAAATATTAACATCCCAATTCTTTCTATCTTAAAGATGGATTCCAGAACCTTTCAGATTATTTGCAGGGACAGCAATCATATGAAGTATATTCTCACTAGAAAGATCTCTTCCATTGCTAATTGTCCTGTTTATGTTATGAAATGGAATCCTCTCTATATCCCAGGTAACTTCTCAACCATTGCCACCACTACTTGGGTTTCCTGCCCAAATCTGCCTCCTTTGTTTTGGACCAATAATCATCTTAAGGCAATTGGTGAATGTTTGAGAGAAGTTATCCATATTTCTATTCTCCAAACTGATTTTCCTTCCATATGCATCATGAAGGAAATAAATTCCAACTGGGAGAAATATATTGGTTCAAGAATTGATGAGGATACCTTCCTGGATATTAAAATCAACTACTCTAAAATCCCTATTCTCGAGCCTAAAAAGGATAATCAAACTACTAAGGGAAAAGCTCCTATGTATCAAACTCAAGGGAGGAAAGAATGGATTCCCAAAAAGGATCTGAAAAAGGAGGAGACTTTTGAGAAAGGTGAATGCAGCAAAGAAAATGATAAAGTGGTGAAAGTAATAGTTCCAACCCAATTATGCATTCCCTGGAATGATCAGGTGAGCAGCAAGAAGATTAATAGTAATGTCATCATCGAAGAAATCATTGAAGACAAAGACATCTCGGAATCAAGCAATCAGATTCAAGATCAGAAATCCCATGAAGATAATTCTTATGACAGTGATCAGTCTGGCTTATCTGAGCAGGCTTACTTGGAATATATCATTGATAAGGATTTGGAAAGGGAGGAGAAGCTAAATCCTTTGTCCTATCACAGAAAAAAGAAATACAGCAGAAGGCAGACCCCTGAGCCATCTAGAAGAAGCTCAAGGATCTAAAAAAAAAAACCAACTTTTATGGATATTAACCTTAGATGTGTGTCTTGGAATCTCCAAGGCATTAATTCTAATGTGAAAAGGGATAGATTAAAGGTTTGTCTTTCTTCTATAAAAGCTGACATGTTTTTCTTTCAGGAACACAAGCTTCATGATGATGACTTTGAGAAACTTATTTCTTATTCTTTACCTTCTAATTTTAAATTATGGGCTATTAGAGCTAACAATTCTTCTGCAGGGATATCTATAGCTTGGAGAGATAGCCTAAATATTTCCAATATTCAGATGATGAATGCTAATTGTGGCAGATGGCAGATTCTTCATGGAGATATTAATTTTAAGAAATTTGCCTTTGTTAACATTTATGCCCAGCACTATCCTAGGGAAAGGAGTTCTTTGTGGAACTGTATTAGGAACAGTCTAGACAAAATTCCTTATGAGAATTGCATTATGGCTGGTGACTTTATTATGGTCACTCATGATTTCATGAGGAGTATCAACTTCAGACCTCTCACCAATCAAGAGGCCAAGTCCTGGAGTCACCTTTTGTTCAGTCATGACCTCAAGCTTGCTAGAACTCAGTCTAATTCTTATAGCTAGTCCAATCATAGAATTGATGATCCTATCCTTTGTCTTCATGATAGATTCTATGTTAGTGAGAACTTTTGGCATAGCTGTGATAGGGTTTCCAATCTCAATGGCTTCACCATTTCTGATCATTTTCCCCAGCTCCTTCAAATCAATGGTAATCCTCAAGGCATTAAGAGAAACTCCTTCTTTAAGATGAATGTATCCCTGCTCCAGCATGACGGCTTTCTTAAACACTTTGAGCAGGTTTATAACAAAATTCCCAAAACTAACAATAAGCTGGGCTGGATGAATTGGTGGGTTCAGACCTCTAAGAATATTAAGAACTGGCTAAAGATTTGGGGTAAGCAGATCCACTCTCCAAGTAAGCAGTATTTGGATGACTTAAGAGCTGAGCTTCAATCCTCCCCCTCTGATCAGCAAGAGGATATCAAAATTAAAATTGAGAAGGAGGAAATCAAGATAGCTAAGGGATGGCAGCTTAAGGCCAAAATAAGGGAGCTTAAAGATGATGAAATGTGCAACTCTAAATATTTTTCTATCAAAGCTAAAAGTAAAACCAGAAGAAATCATATTTACAGTATCCAAGCTGATGGTATAACTCTTTCTGAGGACATAGATCTTAAGGAAGCTGCCTCCAATCATTTTATTAGGATTATGGGTACTAACCATGACTCTTCTGAAGTTGAAATGGACAATTTCATCCATATGCAGAGTGTTATTCAAGATATTCACAATGACACACTGAAAGCTCCTTTTACCAATGAGGAGCTTTTCAAAAGTGTCTCAGGTATGGAAAATGGTAAGACCCTGGGGCCTGATGGCCTACCTGCTGAATTTAAAAAAAAAACTTGGGGTATTATTGGCTCTGATATTACTAATCTGTGTAATGAGTTTCTGATGCTCAGGTCCTTGGATTGCAGAATTGACACTAGTCTCATTACCCTTATTCCCAAGGTTGAGGAGCCAACTACCTTTTCTGATTATAGGCCAATATCCCTCACCAATGTTATTTACAAAATTATTTCTGCTACTATAGCTTCCAGGCTAAAACTGATTCTCAACCTTGTCATCTCACATAATCAATCTGCCTATCTTAAAGACAGATTTATCCTGGATAATGTGGTGATGGCTAGTATTGGTATGAACTGGGCTAAAGAGACTAAGCAAGACATTGGCCTCCTTAAATTGGATATCACTAAAGCTTTTGACACTGTCTCCTGGAGATTTCTGATCAAATGTTGTCATAAGATGGGATTTTCTCATGAAGTTACCAGCATTTTCTTGGCTATCCTCAAAAACTCCAGATCCTCTGTTCTGATCAATGGGGAATGTAGCCCATTCTTTGAGATCAAAAGGGGTGTGAAGCACGGCTGTCCCCTGGCTCCTTTCCTCTTCCTCATAGTAATGGAAGCCTTAAGTAGTGCTCTCAAGAATTCTGAAAATGATGGCAGAATTAAAGGCTTGAAGTTACCAGACAAGCAGGTATTTCTTAATGCTCATTTTGCAGATGACACTTTTTTATTCATCAAGATGGAGGAGGCTTCAATCAACAACACTCACGAGCTGCTTCAAGGTTTTGGCAACACATCTGGATGTAAGATTAACCCTACCAAGTCAAAATTGATAGCATACAATAGGTAACTGGGCAGAATTCTGCTCAAAATCTCAGCTGTGAGTATATCTCTCCTAATACTAAATCTAAAATTTTAGGCATTCCTTTTGCTTTGAGAAGTAATGCTGGTGGGTTATGGGGGGATATTATTGATAAATTCAATAGGGAAGCTGATTTGATCAACAACAAGTTTCTTTCCAAGAATGGCAGAGCTATCCTGGCTAATTCAGTCATCTCTTCTTCTCATGTCTACCAATCCTCAATTCTTTTAGCCCCCAAAAAAGTCACCTTCAAGCTCCAATAGGTTTATTGCTAATGGGGGAACTAATAGAACTTGGATTCCTATGGCTATGAAAGAATGCATGAAAAATAAGAAAAATGGTGGTTTGGGAATTATCAACCTTTTTAATTTGGGATTTTCTGGTCTGGAGGAAAACATTTTTGGAATTTATTTTAAGTGATTTCTATAAGGTTTCAGGGATTTTGGCAGCCGGAAAGAAAAACCGATATTCCAAAAACCAGGAATGGTGATTTCAATTAAGAGCTTCTATGTCGAAATTTCTCCTTTCACGGCGTGCATGCCACGAATCTTTCCTCTTTCAGCATTTTCGTGCATTCTGAAATGGATTAGATTTGCACACTTCGTGGCTTGGGAGGTTTGTGGAGAATCCAAAATTTTGCTTTTTTCCATCGCCCTAACCTTATAGTATGATTTCAGCGGAGGAGTTTCTTCTGCGTTTTTTCTGGGAGCATGGCGTCTCTGCTTGGAGGAGTCTCTGCTTGGAGGAACAACGGTATTTGTTCAGTGGGTGAAGAGGATAAGGTAGTAGCTGGATGCACCAAATCCTTCAAGACTTTGCTCAGGTTAATTTCGGGGCTCTACAAGCATCCTTTGCAATCCTCAGTGCAAGCTGTGCACTGTAGCAAAACCCAGATCCGTTTTCATTTTTAGGTTTTTTTCAAATGTCGTTTCTCTCCCTTCTTTCAGCAACATAGTACACCAGGGGACCCTCTGTTTATCTTCGGCTTAGATGGAAAAGAAGGAAGCAAGGAGGAGAAAGTATGGATGGAGGCCATCGGAACTTTGAGCAAGGTAAGCCCTTTTCTTTTCTTTTTCTTTTTTTTTTCATGTTTGTTTTGGATGGCGCTATAGCTCATTCTGAGATGGTCTGCAAGAACAGCTATTGTTTGTAATGCCAAGCACATCTATGGTCTGTTGCCCTGCATCCAATAACTGACATATCAAAGCACCATAAAAATCTCCGTGCTGCAGCGAATACAAGGATCCAAGTAAGTGGATGCACCATAATGGTTTTTAAATAGCCAAATCTGGTGACTGTTTAAAGATAGCATGCCAATCTTCGTATTTGATTGTCAATTTTCCATGAGGACAGCTCTAAATGACATCCCACTAAAGTCCCTATATTTATAGTTTTGTGCTACATCCAACTTTAGCACTATCTCTAATTAGAAATATAGCTCATTCCCAGATGGTCTGCAAGAACAGCTATTGTTTGTAATGCTGACAACGGATGTTTGCAATAGCTGTGGTCTGCAAGCACATCCATGGTCTGTTGCCCTGCATCCAATAACTGACATATCAAAGCACCATAAAAATCTCCTGTGCTGCAGCGAATACAAGGATCCAAGTAAGTGGATGCACCATAATGGTTTTTAAATAGCCAAACCTGGTGACTGTTTAAAGATAGCATGCCAATCTTCATATTTGGTTGTCAATTTGCCATGAGGACAGCTCTAAATGACATCCCACTAAAGTCCCTATATTTATAGTTTTGTGCTACATCCAACTTTAGCACTGTCTCTAATTAGAAAATTTAATTTCAGAGTTCTAAAGCATCTGGTGTCTAATTCTGAAATCTCTCCATGAATATCTCGCCAGTGTGCGATATGACTAAGGCAATTCCTTCAAGACTTTGCTCAGGTTAATTTCGGGGCTCTACAAGCATCCTTTGCAATTCTCAGTGCAAGGTGTGCACCGTAGCAAAACCCAGATCCGTTTTCATTTTTAGGCTTTTTTCAAATGTCGTTTCTCTCTCTTCTTTCAGCAACATAATACGGTGTGGACCAGGGGACCCTCTGTTTATCTTCGGCTTAGATGGAAAAGAAGGAAGCAAGGAGGAGAAAGTATGGATGGAGGCCATCAGAACTTTGAGCAAGGTAAGCTCTTTTCTTTTCTTTTTCCTTTTTTTTCATGTTTGTTTTGGATGGCGCTATAGCTCATTCCGAGATGGTCTGCAAGAACAGCTATTGTTTGTAATGCCGACAACGGCTGTTTGCAATAGCTGTGGTCTGCAAGCACATCTATGGTCTATTGCCCTGCATCCAATAACTGACACCAAGCACAATAAAAATCTCCATGCTGCAGCGAATACAAGGATCCAAGTAAGTGGATGCACCATAATGGTTTTTAAATAGCCAAATCTGGTGACTGTTTAAAGATAGCATGCCAATCTTCGTATTTGGTTGTCAATTTGCCATGAGGACAGCTCTAAATGACATTCTACTAAAGTCCCTATATTTATAGTTTTGTGCTGCATCCAACTTTAGCACTGTCTCTAATTAGAAACTGTAATTTCAGAGTCCTAAAGTATCTGGTGTCTAATTCTGAAATCCCTCCATGAATATCTCGGCAGTGTGCGATATGACAGGCAATCCCACAAGGTTTTCATGTTTCTAGAAATGAGAGTCTCGATCTTGGTTTGTCTCTTCCTCCTAGCTTTTTGTACCAAGCAGTTTTCTCTAACGTAAATTTTAGAAGGCAACTTAGTGCCAAAGTGATTGCATCATTCTTAAAGCCTCATTGTTATTCTATAATTGGGTCAGAGTCATTTTAAGGCTTTGAGGGCATCACCATTTTGTATTATAAGAAATATGATTGTGACATTCTTAAGCAATTATTGATACTACAGCTATTCATTCGGAATGTAAGTAGTTATATAATGCACACCATAAAGATAAATGTTTGTTTTTCCCATTGGCACATGGAATTTAATGTGGCTATTTAGCAGTTGAATGAATGTAGATGCTATAGGTTTTGGATTCAAAACAGTGACACTGTTCTAATAAAGATGACAATTTTTGTTGGTCCAAGTAGCGCTATCTAAGTTGGCTTGACAATACTGTTGTTTATGGTGCTTTTTTCTATGAATTTGGAAAAGGACAACTCATTCTGACAGTTTGTTGGTTTATAGCACTTCAGTTGGACGTTTTTCATCATGCTGACTGCTGTTGTCTAGATTTCCTGGCAGGAAATTTGCCATCATGCATATGAAATCCTAATATTGTGCAAAAAGTCGTCTGCACTCACTGCATTTTTGAAGACACAATTACAAGTATTTAGAAGAATGATTAATAACAGAGGAATGTTACTATTGGCAAATGCCAGATCAGGTTGTAATGATAGATTTGCTGGCTCGCTGAAATTTGAAGTATCACAAGATTTGAGATTAGTGGTCCATATTCAAGTGTTTTCTCTATATTTCTTTTGTTTTTTTTTTTTTAGATTCTGAAACCTATCCCATAAAAAGCACGCATTCCTTGGATGCCCAATATCTTGGAAGTGAAAATTGGATGTTGAGCATGCAGAATTGCATGTGTCTCAAAGAAAGTCACACATTTGGCAAGATATATCTACACAATTCAAGGATATGTTTGGCTTCTACCTAAGCAGCAGAATACAATGCATCATACAGGCTCCGACATTGGAATTCCAAGTACAAGGATCAGTAGTACAATGATAATTTTGAAAAAGGTTTAAATTTATTAGTCGTTCTAATGTGCAAATTGACAGGGTTGGAGAAGCATAAAAACTGTTGGCTTCCACATATCATATGGTTCTGTTTTTTTTTAATAATCTTAGATATATCTTTGTTTGTAATCTATACTATTGGCAATGTTATAAATATGATCTATTTCTTTTGAGCAGCAACCTATGTGTTATGAACAATTATATCTGTGAAAAAGACTATCATTCTTAACAATTGAAACATGTGAAAGAGATTATCAACAATTGAATCCCGTTAGTAGAAACCTTAGGATTGTTAACTTATCCAATGTCAATGTCAAAGATAAAATGTATTTCCATGACTTGGCATTAACAATGGCGTTGATGCCAATGTTGACGAGATTGTTCAATGTCAATTTTGATTAAACCAATAAACTGGCAACTTTATGAAATCAGTAAACATTTGCCCAACCTGAATTTGTCTCTGCTTTGCAATTAGCAATCCAACATTAGCCACTACAGTTCAACACAACACAAGATTGCTACAATTATGAACTGCAATAAATGCAAGAATACCAACTAGCAACCCAAGATTAACAACTCCAACTAGCAACCCAACATGAACAACTTAGAATACCAACTAGCAATCCAACATTTACAGCTTAGAACTTCACTAAGTATGAGACAAAATTATTGTCATTGGGATGACTATAATAAATGCAAAAATACATAAAATATATTGTCTAGCAAAAGTTTAAATACAACCATCATAAGATTTTTTTGTTGAAGGACGTCAGACTTTATTCAATCAAAGAGTCAAATACAAGTATAAATGCAGAGACAGGAATAAAATCTCAGCGGATAAGATTTGGCACTAATATGACTACATTCTATGAAATTGAAACATGTAGAATTGCGCTTAGCCAAACAAAAATTGGAAAAGGAACGAAGATTCTTTGTATTTTGAACCACGAGTATTTTTGAAGCTTCAAGCCAGTTGTTGCACTGGAAATGCCCAAGCTTTTGTATATGGAATGCGGTGGCTACAAATTGTGTGTTCCATTGTTGCACTGGAAATGCCCAAGCTTTTGTATATGGAATGCGCATGGCTACAAATTGTGTGTTCCATTGTTGCACTGGAAATGCCCAAACTTTTGTATATAAAGTACGTCTGAGAAGAATACAAATTGTGTATTCCATTGTTGCTCTTACAATCTTCAAATGCAAATTTTCATGCTCCAAATCTTTTTTCTTTTTCAAGTATTAAACAGCCACCCCTTCAAATTGTCACAAAGCCTGGCAACGCCGGGCACCATAACTAGTAGATATTGAGAAGCAGAGTATGGCCTTGGCAGCTAAATATATTTACAGAGCTGGTTTTAATAAGATCAATCATCCCGTGTCTTGCCTTGTTAGGTATTATTTATCCAGATGCAAGCCTTTTGGCTGGAGAAATGTCAAAATGCAGTTGCCTGATAGTCTTTTCTTTGACTTTAAGGTTCCAAACAATACTTCTGGCATCATCAAAAAGTGGATCAAGGCTTGGAAAGTGGTTTGGTTTCATTGAGTTTCATGATCCAGAGCTAGCTGATTTGGATGAGGAGAATGAAAGATTATATAATGCTATAAGTCAGGGTTATTTGGCATAATGAAGATATCCAGTGGCATTTCAAGAGGAAAATTTGCTATAAAGTTAGCCTGATCTACAAGTTTTGACAAGAAGTTATACCCTCTCTTTACATACTAAGTGGGATATTTCAGTTGACAGATGTTCTGATAGTTTGAGATTCATGTGGAATTCCCCTATCAATCCTAAGATCAAATCTTTCATCTGGCAGCTCTGCCACAAGGCTCTGGCTACTAATTCCAAGAGATTTAGATTAAATATGGCTTCTTCTAATTTGTGTGAGAGATGTTTGCAGGAGCCTGAAGATGAAGATCACCTTTTTAAGAATTGCCTTTGGTCAGAATGGGTTCTAGAGTTGGCAGCTATTGAATTCAATATCCCAGATCTTTCTGAAACTGCCTTGGTTGATATATTATTTCCCCATAATCCCAGAGATTGGAGAATATATATCCTCCTTTGGAGAATGTGGAAGGCTAGAAACACTCTTATCTTCAATGAGGAGATTGTTTGGCCTAAGGCTGTCATCGAATAGTCAAAATTTGATATCAAATGGATTAATGAGGTGTTTAATTAACTTACACATCTCTTCTTTGGCTTTTCAAATAATATCTTGGTGGGACAGAAGAAGCTGAAATGGGATCGAATTAATCTTATGATTAATTCTATGTGGCTAGACCAATTCGGGGCCAATTCGACATCATACCATGGAGATCAATGCCGATACGACTGCTCATGCATCCAAAATTTCGACTTCAGAAGAATTCTGATTTGTGAAGCTGTGGATCATACTGGGCGCTTCAATCCAGCTAAATTCCAGACCTGCAATTGTCTCTACTGCTCTTTCTCCTCGATCTCTAGAGGGTTAGGGCAAAAATGACAACTTTATGGGATAATTTTGAACTATCTAGACATATATAATCGAGAGTATAATTTTTTATTTCTGTTCGCCCATCGAATTTTTCTGGGCCGCAATCTAAATTTATTATGTGATGCCACGCGTTTGAGACAAATCTAAATGGACGTCTGGCAGAGAGAAGCTACGAGATACAACGGCCATGGCGAGCTTTCAAGGTACTGTCTTCTGCTTCTATGAAGAAGAAGCAAGGTCTCCTGTCATACTTTGCCGCCACAGACAAGCCGATTTGAGATTAGGCATAGCCTCAAATTTGTAAGCCCTCTTTCTTTGTCTTTCTTTGTCTTTGTATTCCGGCCTTGGACTCTTCTGGCTTTTTCCAACAAAATGGTAGATCTTAACCTTGACGGAACAGAGCCGCTGGTGGAACAAACCGAAAAGGGGCAAAACAGGGGAATATTGGGAATATTGGACGGAGGCTGACATGATCAGATGAAGATAAACTGCAAGACACATAAGTTAAGAGGATTCGAAGAATGTTAAGCTAAATACTTGAACATGGGCATTGCTCCGCCCCTTGAATCTGCAAAAGCCGCAGTGGTGAACTCAAAATCGCAGCTCTTGGGAAGGAAAATCCTCTTCTGTACAATGAATCCTTGGGTTTTCGTGGCGATTCTTCCCATCTGAAGGGCACATAAGCTTGATTTAAGCTATAATCTCCATCTTCCTCTTCCGAAGGTGGGCTTGGAGGAGCGCTTAGAAACGGAGGAGTGGATGAAGCACTGCCGTTTTCTCATTCACAGTTGTATAAAAAAATTCTGTGTCGCCTGGGTGAAGCCTCTCGAATAGAATCCTGCATATTGAATGGGTTTGTTACATAGAGCGCAGAGGTAGAGAAAGAATCAGAGATTTGCAGGAATGGCAAAGAAATGCATGATTTTGCCTCTGTTCTGCTTCGTGGCTCTGTTCTGCAGACAGAAGATAAAGTTTGGCCGTCTCCTAATCGAGGTCCTTCTGGCTAGGTTTGGGGTTTAGATATTTCCTCCTAAAGCCCCTAAATTCTGTTCAGGGAGCATTTTTTCTTTGCATGCGGGTCTTGGCTTTGTCTGATATAATGGTATGAAGGAAGAAAATCTTAGCCATATAATATGAAGGCTTTGCATGGCATGGAATCGGAGGCGTTTGTAGAAGCAGCGAGGACTAAGAAGGATGGCGAGCTTCTGGAAGCTATACGCAAATTGCGTAAGTGTTTGGATCCTGATGCCTATGTTTGGGTGCAATGTTTAGTGTTATCGATCCCGATGCTGATAAAGTATTGATAACATGCTGTTAAATGGAAGTTCGAAACCGTAGCTGTTATGGTTACAGTTATGGTTTGGCACACGTGGCACAAATGCCGCGTGGCTGGCGGAGATCAGGCTTCTGGGGCCTTTTCCAAAAAATTGGACAAGGTTGTCACACAAAAAAAATGGAACCAAAAAAGTTGAAACCTGTAATTACATAATACATATACTAATAAAACCAAAATAAATAAATATCTTGCCTTTAATTATAAAAAAAAGAAAAGAAAATGTGCATATAGATGGAACCTTTCAAACTAGGATTCCCAATCCATTTTGCAGCCTTGCAAATTAGGATTCCCCAGTTCGCATCTTTTCAATCGAGCCCTTTTGCATAATTGTTTCTAATCGATCTTCTTTTTAAATCTTTGGCATGAAACGTTTAAAAGCGATTAAGATGCAAGCCCTAGAGTCTACCACTTCAAACTCTGCTCAAAATAACTAACTAATAGCTAAGTAACCCAGGTGTTGGTTAACTATATCAAATGTTAGTACCTTTACTTCTAAGAAAATATCATCAAAATGTTAAGACCAACAACGGCAAGAAGCCCATTGGATGCACATATGGAAAAATAAAAGAGTATCATGAATTAACTTGCAAATATTCCTCTTTATTGAATCATTTTTTTGAGCATAGGGATGTCGGAAAGAGAAATTTTCACGGCGGCCTTGGCCGCCGTGATAAATTTCTTGTAATCCTAGCTATATTTTTCGGTCTAGAGAATGCATACTTATATTATTGCATTCTCAAACTTTTTGTACTCATTTTATCTATCGGTTATATATATACAATTATATAAGCTGCCCCCTTATATATAGACACCGAGGTGTCGTTGTTTGGGCCGTCCAGATCTGAGATCCGATGGCCCTGGTGGAGCCACCTCAATCCACCCCAAGCACCCCCCTTATTTGGGGCTTTTGATCTAAGCCGTCCAAAGTGCTAGATAAATGGACGAGATTTAGCCACATAAATTAAGTGCAAATAAATGTTATGTGATGAGGTGGCAGCAAAAGTTCATCCTGCACCGTAGGATCAAAGGGAAAATTAATCCTAGCCGTGGAAATTATTTGGCAGGTGCTAGGAAGGTGCAACAATGGGTTATGATGTCAACGCAATTAATGCCTTGCTGAGGTGGCAGTCATAAAAATTTAATGTATTCTGCATAAGGGTCATTTCCCACTTGCCATTAAGTTAAGTTAAATAGGGCAAATAACTGGAACTTGCTTTCCCACCGACCCTTAGGTTAATATCAGTTAAGTTAATTCCAGTTAATTTTTAACTGTTCATTAACTTAATGGAGCATCCTTCTCACTAAAAAAAGTTGTTATTTTTTTAACCAAATTTAAAAATATTTAACCAACTAGTGCAAAAGTTAAGTGACCTAAGCAAGGTCCACTTAACTTCTAACTTTTTGGTTAAGCATTAAGCTAACTTAACTACAAGTGCAAAATGGTTCCAGTTAGGTTAGACTCTTAAATCATAATTTTGACAAGGATGCCAATTAGTTGACCAAGTGTCTTATTAGTTTGATAGATTGAATAAAAAACATTAAAATAGGAGGTGGATTTTAAGAATTTTATGATTGATTGACTGGTCACGTAGTACTTGACTAGAAAGTATTAAAATGGAGAGAGTTGACTACAAGTCAATTGATTGGTGAGAAAGTGCCTAAGTTAACCAAAAGTCAACTCATTGACTAGAGAGTCAACCACTTTAAAACAATTCACAAAAATAGTAACTTGACAAAAAAAGTCATATCCTCCATTTAACTTAACCGAATCTCTTAACTGAAGTGAGAAACGAACACATTTATCTCTAAACTAACAAAACTTCTTAACTACTAGTGTGAAGCACAAGCTTATTATAAAGGTTAGGTTAAGTTGATTTTATGAGCTTAACCTAAGTGGTTCATAATTGGTATAGTGTGAATGCATATCTTCACAATCCTTTAAGTTAGTCTTAACTTAATGACTTTAATGGGAAATCACAACTTACTTTCCATTAAGTTAAGAGATAACCAACTGGTTAATCACAACCTACTTTCCATTAAGTTAAGAGATAACCAACTGGTTAAGTTAACCTAACCTAAACCTAATTGCGAGTGGGAAACTACCCTAATTATTACAGTTCTTTGGAAAATGGGATCCTGAATTATGAGAAAGGTAGATAGGAGAATCTGTTCCAGAGATAGGAGAAGCTTTGGCGGCCATAGATTTGGTTGGTGAATGATCCGGCGAAGCCTAGATAGAGGCTAACAAAGGGCTGCAGCTATGTGGATTTTAACGTTTTTTGGCCTGTTCCTGCCTGCTTGTTGTGGGTTCGAAATGAATAGTCTATGATCATGGCTTGCCTATTGTGATTTATCGCCAAGTGGGCGCGAAGCAATGTGCCTGCTCCCACTCCTGACAGACTAGATCAGTTGTTGCTTCTCCTGTATGGAAGCAGGGGTATGGAGCAGACGACAGGCCATAGCCGAAGAGGGGGAAAGGTTAAACCGGAATGGGATTTTTATCCCTGGTCAAATTCGGCAGCTTGCTTGCTCCATTATCGAATCCCTGAAAAGGGCTGATTACCTACTGCCCAGTTCGAAATGGACGGTGGGAGGATTAAGCATATACCACATTCAAATCCGATGGAGGCATTCCTCCTGATTGAGATCTGACAGGGATTGGGTAGACTTCGTTATTAGGGATTTCTCGAATTTTTAACTGGGTTGAAGCAGATTAATTTGAACTGGCGAGGCAGGGGATGATAGGCAGATTTGAAGCGGATTAATTTGAATAGGCAATGCAGGCTAGGATCGAATGATGGAGTGTATGTAAGTTTTGTTCTGTTCTATCAATGGGAGGGAGTTTTGTTTTGCAGTAGGACCAACATGCAACCTGGAGACCAAGATCGATGCCATATAAGGCAAAACTGGCTCATTGCCATGGTTTTGCAGTTCGAAATGGGTTTTTTATGGCCTATATTGGATGTAAAGCCCTGGCCGGCAATATTCAGTTTCGGATGCTCTGGAATGCATGGCCGCTGGGAATCCTTTGCTGTAACAACCAATGAGGTATGTGAGTCGCAAGCCCAAGCCCAAGCCCTAAGCCCTGATCCGCCTTGGTCCAAAAGCAGAGTTTTATGGCTGCGGCATTGTATCCGAGGTTTTCAGGCATTTCAGTTTGATCTCAAGTAACATTACTTTTTTCTTTTATTCTGTATGTTTCAATCTTGCAGAGATGAATATAATTTATTTTATGGTATGACAGGTTACTTGCAAAATGAAAGCCTTGACCAAAATGTAAGCGGCCAATTGAAAAGAATCAAGGATTTTCAAATTTCTTGAATCTTTCATTCTTTGCATAATCTAACACTTTCGTTTCCCTTTTCCAGTTAATATCGCAGAGTTATCTGCCTTATCTTTTTGCTACGAAATATCTTGAAAATGCGATTCTTTGCCAGCTCTTTGGTGAACCATTTTGGATATGTGACAGAGCTTGTGAACTGGCTGGCTATAGCAGGTAAGATCTTCTGGCATTATATTTAGCTTTGAGCTATGCTTTTTTTGCCCTGAAGGTCTTTGATTAATACTATCTTTTCATGCAGGTTGCTATAGGCTCGAGGGACGACAGATATCCTTCTTTCCTCAAATCCAGGCATTTAGGTACGTTGTTTTCTCTATTTTTGGTTTTTGTAAGTCCTGCGAAATTTTGCTCAACATGAAGGCCCTAGCAGACTAGCATTTCCAAGAAAGCCATAAGAGTGCATTTTCTCTATGGAAAACATAGAAGCTACCTTTATAGCTCCCTTTTCTTTTTATTTTGTAGATCAGTGGCATTGGTATGACTGTTGAATGCAAATTTTGCAGGTTAGTATGGAGTTTGGAAGCAAAATTTTTGTACATACACCAATTGGCTTTTGGGTGTTTCTTCATGGCACGGTGATCTTTTAAGCACACAAGAGGTTATTGGTTTCATCAAATTTTAGCAATGGAAATGAAACTGATGCAAAGAGGTAGTTATGAACAAGCCGATGAGCTCGAAAGCTTGTTACAGCAATCTTTTACAAGTTTTCAATCTCAACATAATTCCCCATACCAAATGGCGACGGTTTCTGCTGCTCAACGTAACCATCTGACACAGGCTCTTCTCTTTGCTATGATGGTTCAACCTCAGAATGCATCCACATTCCTGATATGCTTTTTTTGTATCGCTACTAATTCGGCTGGTAAATGAGTCATATACAAGGCTTTTTCATCATGTTCGAACTCAGATGATACTTTGGCTTCTTCGGCATTTACCCCAGAGTTTACAGATATTTCACAGATTTATCTGTATTTGTTATTTGGACGTTAAAATTGCCCAATGTGACTGAGCTGCAGCAGCCCTAATTGAGATATGTAGCACATGGGCATCTTGGATGTAATTCTGGCAGTTGCTTTGTGAATCTCAAGTCGTTTTATGTCATCTATGCAGTATAAAAAGCATTATGTTAAAAACAGGTATGTGGATTTACTGCCAGATATCTTGCTGTGCTCTTGCAGATTTTTGCATCTTTTTGTACTGTTATAGGCGATATAGAGCAAGAAGACCTTGGACTATTCATGTCTGCATGTGCCAAGTAGTTTACGTGAGCTTCCCAACATGTGCCCATGGACTTTGTTCAGCATCTTGCTGTCCATGCACTTTGGAGATTTGACCACACTTCAATTTCTATCTCAAGTGTTGTGGCCCAGAACAAACTCATGCAAATTTTAAGCCCTTCATATGTTCAGCAGCTCGTCTATTCTTATTACATCATCCCTCCTACCTGCACTTGCAATAGATGCTTGCCATAAAGTGCGTATGAAACAGTGTCTTCTGGATTGATTGATTGCAAGTAACTGCTGAAATTAAGTCCAAGATCTCGTCACACCAACACTACCAGCATGGTCATGTATCAATAAAGTTGCCTCGATTATTCAAGATCAAATGTAAGTTGCCTCGATTATTCAAGTTCAAACGTGAACTTATTGCAATTATTTGTGATGGTTTGCACAATGACTTATACCCAAGACCCATTAGAATGTATGGCAAATGTATAGCCTTGCACGAAGGAATTTAAAAAGCAAATGTATAGACAAATCTGGAAAGCAACTCAATTTCTTGAGGAGATGCTTTATAAAGATGTGATTTGTTGTTGCAAAAAGGCTTCGCTTTGTTCCTCATTTTGCATTTTAGGAAATTACGTACAATATTATAACATGCGTACCAAGGTAGAAGTGAACACAATGCAATGACTCCATTACATTAATATAGCCCACGAAACAGATGTTGACTTGCAACGCCAGAACTCACACCAAGCAAATATGCATGACTCCAACAGCCCATCTCGTTGTGTACCAATGCCTTACCCACATTCAAACAACATAGTCATATTGTTATTGCTAGTAGAACCCATGACTTTGATGGACATATATTCTATGTGTTTGTTCAACAATCAGCTCAGTCTAAGTCAGAAACAACAGATTCAATAACATTATGGATCAATGTACTGGTTTTCAAATGAGATATAGTCTCATCAATTTGACGCATGATGGCTTATGTTTAATGGAGGTCTTTGACATTATTATTTGTTCCAGACTCAAAAGTTTCTTTACATTCTAGAATTTCATCTAGACTTACATTTTTTTGCAGTTGGACGAAGCAAGTCTTGGAATGTTACAACTTTCCATATCGTACATCTCATGGTCTAGTCCAATGTAATGATATGCATTTTGCATGAGTAGTTAATGTCTATCGTATCTCCAAGCTAGAAATAATAATGAATAACATTAACACATCAAGTAATTGAAATACACATTTATTCTCAAATTACTGCTAGTAGTGAGTGAATGTGATTAACTCAAATTATTTGGTCTTCCTTCTATATGCCAGAGTGCATCTTCCTTCTATATGTCAGAATGCATTTGTAGGTGATGAGACACATGATCTTTCAAAATTTTATGACCATTATATATTTTCAACACTAGAGAGCCAAATCTCGCTGTAGAAGGGGTCAAGGTAAAATCTTAAAGAAGATATACGTTAAAGTCACTAGTCAATTCTCCCTGTATAGTTGAGCTGTATTTCCAGTGGGAATTGTACATCATTTAATTGACGTTAGAAGCTGTATCAGAGCGGGATAAACATGCATTCTATGCTACTACAAAAAAAGTCAACATATCTTGATTAGGTGTCTGAGTACAACCCTCCCTCTACATCATGTGGTGCGATACCATAATGGCACAGAAGCTTGAGAGAGAACCTAAGAAATTGAAAAAACAATCTAAGGGTAGTTTGAGAGAATGTAGGGGATGGGGCAATCAAGGTGCTATTAAAAAGAGATTATGTTGTGGTGGCAAGACTTATTTTCTGCGTTATTGGATTGCAACAGTTTCTTAAGCATCCTCGTAGGAAAATAAATAGTTGTTGAAATTTTCATAATTAGCCTTGCCCACCATGGGGAGCATGACTTCTCCAATGCAAACTTTGACGTCTTGAATTCTAGCAAGTAATTAATGTAATGACAAAATCAACCACATTCCATACTAAAATCTTCATGCACCCTTTTACTTTGAATTCATATTTAACTCGACTCTTTACCGAGAAGTTTTAATAAACAATAGTGGGCTAGTGTTACTAGTTCAACATCATCAATTTGCATCCAGCTTTGTGACAAGATAGGTTCTGCTAAGCTTTTTTACATATGCTGAGTTAGACAAGGCTACAAACAAATTTAGATCTTATGATGTGATTGGAGAAGGCGCCTTTGGATCATGATTGAGCTATGCCTTTGGGCATATAGAGTCCAAGATTGGCTATCTAGTGATTTTTTCTGAACAATGCCTTATAAGATGTTCTTTTTTGGCTAATGTTAGTCATTTAGCTTTGTACCATTATATTGTTAGTTTTAGGGTGGGAATATTGAAGCGGAGACTAGAGATGAAGGAGCCTAGAATTTTTCTTGAAATCATTCTTGCTTGAACTTAAGGGGTAATCTGGTTTGTGGTTGTGCCCCATTGCCAACCAACCTATGAGTGTAACTATGTTTATTACGTCTGTTAATAACTATCAAAGATAGCATAGAGATAGCATTGACAATGGTGTGCATATTATGAGGTCATAGTGCAACTCGACTGAATTCTTGACACTCAACTTCTATTCTTTAGACCTTGATATATTTAAGCTTGGATTTTGTTCTCAGATATTCATGAAACATAGTTCTAGACCCATTGATAGTACAAAAACTTGTATAAATATATACATACAAGTTCTTGTACTATCAATGGGGTTATCGTCTAGTGTAGATGTCCACGTAATTTTAACAAAATAAGCCATATTTTTTAACAAAGTAAGCCATGTGTAAAAAATTCTTTTGTGAACGCTAAGGGTTATAAACTGGTCAATAGTGCAAAGGTCTAAGAGGAGAACGTGTCATTTAATTTACAAAGTGACTTGCTAGAATGTATGGCAATCCTTTACTAATTATTTTTCCAAGCAATGTGTGATGCAAGCCTATAAAGTTCAAAATGACTTAATTCATAATCGTTTCCATCTTACAAATTTTGGCAAGTTCGACATATATTTTGGGCGACAATTTCTTGATGTTTAATTAAATTTTCTTAAAAGTTGGTAGTCACACTGTTCAACTTTTCTAATCGAACTCAATTGAATCCATAGAGTGCAGTGTTGACAAACACTTTATAGAACATGTCGAGAGCAACATACGAAAGGAAGGAAATGATATCAATCTTACTCATTACAACTATACATTGCCACAAAAGGTTGTTCAAAATGTTCAACCATTTCCAGTTGCTACTTTGGTCCTTGTGTTATGGGGTTGCATAATGCTTTTTGCCTAGTGTCCGTTTTTATATTAAGACCTTGCCAATGTTTGACACCGTAAAACAATCTACATGTTTGAGGCGTAATATCATTTTCGCAAGTCAAGCTCACAATCCAGGATCCAAACAACCTACAATGACCACAGCGTAAACTCATATTTTGTGAAACTCATATTTTGTGAAAGCCTGTTTTGCACAACCTACAGCAGATGGCAAACTTCTCTAACATGTAGCCTTTCTCCTTTATCTGCTTTCTTTTGAAATTCTTCTAGAACTGTGAGCATGATTATGACATTTTGCAAGTTATGCCTTCTGCACCTGCTCCAAGTCATTCCAGGTCGCCATAGAGACGACCGGGCCCCAAACCTCGACCCCGTACAGAAGGACAGGCTCGACCAGTGCCCGGAACAGATGTGACTGATGGCCCCAATCATAGAGCTCGCCCGGGATCTGTTGTTCTCAGATGGCATAAAAAGCTTTCGGCCTACCTTTGTCACATAGCGGATAGACGCCTCCCAATGAGGCGAGAAGGGGAACTCCACCCCTAGGTACTTGTAGGTGGGCGCGACGTCCACAGTACGCCCCCGATATGTGAGTCACGGAGGCATGGGGTGGCGTGAAGAGGATATGAGAACCACCCCGGTCTTGGCGATTCACGCAAGCATGTCTCAGAGTGGCGACAAAATGTGTCTAGGGCATCCAAGTGAGATCGCATAGCTTCGGGGTGTGGGCGGCCAAAGCCAACATCGTCGCATAGATGAGCCGGGGATGACCCAGTGCAAAAGCCGTATGCCACCCCCATGCCTCGATGGCGGGGCTCTAAGCCGATCAATGTAGAGGCCAAAAAGTGTTGGCGAGGGGGGGCAACCTGCGGACCGATACTACCGGTGAATGCTTGGTCCGTCGGGCCGCATCCCCGCCAAAACAACTCTCATACAACTTTGTATATGTCATTACGCGCAGTGCGGCGGGAGCCCCATTGACCTTGCTTCAGCCTACGACTTTTCGGGGAACCGTATCAAAAGCCTTCGCGAAGTCCACAAAGCGGCAATACAAGTCCTGCCCGATGATTCCTACCGTCTTCAATCGCCCGCGGTGTAAAGATATGGTCAATCGTTGAGTGGCGGAGTCTAAAGCCCGCCTGTGTGAGGGGCCGCACATCCGCGGCCTCCTTGCCCGGCGATGTCAACTGCTTTCTTTCGAGAATGCTAGCCAACAGTTTGGCAAATCTTGAATCGACCATGATCGTCCCAGTAATTGGCGGACGATTATGTGGGTCGCCCGCCTTGTGAATGGGAACAACCACGCTTGTGGTCCATTGTCGGGGAGACCTTCCCGCAATGCTCGTTGAATAGGGTAGTGAGGACCCGGCAAGGCGGCCCGCCCATTTGAGTAACTTTCGGCCAGCATACCATCGAGGTCACCGCCTTCCCATTAGCCCGGCCGTTGCGGGCCCTCCTCAACATCCTCCTCCACGAGAACCAATGGGGGCCATCCCGTGGGGGTATGGGCGTCTCGGCGTCCCCGGGCGGGTCATAGAGTCAGCTGCAAAATCCCGTTCCCTCCCACCCTCGTGTGATGTCCCCTCGTAGGCTGGGCTGGCCTTGAAGCACTCGTGCCAAAAGGTTCGAGGATGAGTGTCCAGCAGGCGAACATCTCCCCCCGATGCACGGCAAGATAGATACCGCTTTGTCTCCTTCGGATGGGCGGCGGTGCGTATAGTGGCCTCGCAAGCCGCACTGGATCCGATCGTGACGGACTGCCTCTTGCGTTCTTTACACTCGCATCAAACCATCGATTCTGTGGGAATGTTGCTGACCACGAAGGGCGACGAAGGGTCTGCCAAAGCACCGGTCCGTGCATCCCGTAATAGCGAAGTCGGTGGGTCTGTCTGGCGGTCTAGTGTGGAGGTCTGCAGGAATTGCTGGGAGGGCATCCATAAGCACCTCGGCATAGTCCTCCTGCCTGCTCATAATCTAGTCTCAACCGAGGGGGGCGAGGGGTCGGCATAGTGGGGGTTCGGCGGCTTGCCAAACCAGGTCCAAATAAAGTGGGAGGTGATCTGGAGTCGACCTCCTCATCCCGGATCTGTGCCCACCCGGAAACGGCCCGATGAGATGCATATCTTGGGCCACTACAAGCACATAGTCCACCACACCGGACCCTCCCCTCGATTGTCACATGCTGCATGTGCATTTGCGAGAATCGGGCCACTATGACGAAGCCATTGCAAATTATCAAGTCAAAAATACCACATAGCAGAGAACAGCCCGCCAAAGCGAAAGTGACCCGGCTGTCATCCGATCCCTCGTGGCGAGGTTTCTCAAGAAGCGTAACTATGAGGACATCGTCGAGGGGGTCAAGTCGCATGGGCTGCTCTACTCCCCGCCCGCATTGAAATCTCCAAGAAGGACGACCCTACCCAACTGGCCGGTGTCTTTATGTCATCATATAGATCGACATAAGGGTCCATCCCGTCCGCATCGGGGTGGTGCGATAGAAGGTGCTCTGGCGTGAGGGAAATAACAGTGCCGTAAAAAAAAGAGGGTTGCCAGCGGTATTATGCACACGAACCCACAAGTACCCCATTGTGTTCTGCGTCGTCTTTCGGAGGGTAACCCGAATGTGCCAAGGTTGTCCCAGAGTAGCAAGCCACTCCACCATGACCCCTCCGTCTCCGCATGGTATTGAAGACCGAGAAATGTTGGTAACCCGGCGCACTGTAGCTCGTGGCCTGATGCTCCCATGTCTCCATTTTTAGATGAGATCCATATCGGCTGCCACGGAGTTCAGACTGTCCCCCTTCTGCCAAGGGAAGCCTCGACAATTCCATGAGACCACCCGGAGGCACAATTCCTATTTGTCGGCCGGATGGGATGGTATGCGCGCAACTATCACCGGGGGAGGCCGATTTAGGAGCAAGTAGATGTAGATGGAGCTTGAGGCATCTGTGGTCAGGGCACCTGGGTCGTGAGGGAGCAGGAGTAGGAGCAGGAGAAGGGGGGCCATGGTAGGGGGAAGCTTAATCTACTTTGTTTTGCATATGCGGTTGGGGCTGCTGGTCTGCGGCAGATGTCGTTGTCGGAAAATGTGCATCCCCGCCTCGAACCAATCCTGCGGCACCCCACCCTGGCGAATGCCTCGACCACGACAAGCTCTGTCTGCCTCTCTATTGCAGGTGTGAGATCCCGGTCCACGCTGGGGATGTCCCCTTCAAAGATCTGGGCCTGGCGCAATATGGCATCACGATCCGCCTTGCGTGAATATGACAATGCGGTCCACGCGACCGGGCCTGAGCCCCATGACGGGCTGCTTTCGAGAAATGTGAACTGGCCCCGGAATGTCATCCGATCGAGAATGTGTGTTAGGATGTTGTGGGCGAACTCTCCTCCCCGCTTATTCGCATGCCTCGAACTACCGGTGTAGGCGTCTCCGCCAAGGCTCCACCGAGTTCTGCCCGGCTCCTACAAAGGTGGGCGCAGGGCCGGGGTCCCCGGTCTTTGGGGGTGGTGGTGGTGGCCGGGATGGCGTGGAGCGGTTGGAGGCAGGGCAGCAGTGCAGGGGCCTGGCCGCGGCGTGGAGGCCGTGGCGGGGTAGCGGTTCCCGGCAGCGCCTCGCCCAGTGAAGTCGGGGAGCACAACTCTTGCGTGGCCTTTCGGGCCGCTGGCCATCTCCTCTGCCGCACCCAGCCCGACTATGAACCTCGGTAGGGAGACCACCGGCTCGTCTATGGATGGTTGCCCGCAACCCACGGGCTCGAGGCTCGTTGTAGCGAGCGTGCTCGAGCCCCAAAGACACCACGCCGAGGGCGGGCTTCTTGTTCGATCTTACTCGAAGATCCCGGTGCGTATCACGGCTGCGCAAGAAGCGTCTGCGCTTCCGTGCCATGGTGGTGGCTGCCTCCACCTCGGGATCAAGCCGGTGACACCGTGACCATCGTCTCCTCGCATTCTCCCTTTCCTTTCGTGCCATGGTGTCGAGTGATGAACCACGAGTCTGGGGCGGCCCCGCATGTCACCTCACCTCCCGGGCCTTGTTGCGCTCGAAGTGTGCCGGGGCCAAGGCCATCTTCCACATCGGCGTCGCGGGTCTCCGAGACACGTGATGCGGTTCTTCTCGACCATCATTTGCCTTTTGAGCACATGGGATGCCGAGGACTCCATCTCCACTGTCATGCCGGCCGGTAGACCGCTTTGTTAGCCTCAATCGACCTTTGCTAGCCTCCACTCCCGCTTTGACATGGTTCCAATCCTCTGCCGAGGCAGGAGTTCCTATGTGGTCTGAGCAATCAATCCCTTCCGACCGGGCTGGCCTCGCTGAGGGGGCCTTAGCCTTAGCCCGAGCCTCCTTCTTCATGGAGGATGACTCTCCCCTGTCCATGATGGCTGACGGGGACCGTTTATTGGCTGACCCCTCGCCTTGGGTTTCCCAGGCTGGCCCATCTTCTATGGCCATGACTTTCAAAGTTTGAGGGTCTCTCGGGCCGGGTTCCAAAGTTTGAGGGGTCTCTGTTGCCTAAAGGGTGCTTAGAATCCAATTTGGGGACTCCAAGAAAAGTTAGGGCAGAGCACCTTTTGGGGGTTTGGGGGTTTTGGGGTGCCAAAGTTTTAGGGGTCTCTGGCTGCCTAAAGGGTGCTTAGAATCCAATTTGGGGACTCGAAAAGGCAGGCGGAGCACCTTTTGGGGGTTTGGGGTTTTGGGGTGCCAAAGTTTAAGGGGTCTCTGGCTGCCTAAAGGGTGCTTAGAATCCAATTTGGGGACTCGAGAAAGGCATGCGAGCACCTTTTGGGGGTTTGGGGGTTTTGGGGTGCCAAAGTTTAAGGGTCTCTGGCTGCCTAAAGGGTGCTTAGAATCCAATTTGGGACCTCGTAAAGGCGGAGCATCTTTTGGGGGTTTGGGGGTTTTGGGTCTAGAGAGAGATTGTAAACCCTAGAGAGAGAAAGCCGAAAAAGGGCAAATCAAGGGGTCTATGCAAGGGGAGGGGGCTAGAGAGGGGGAGAGCAGCGGCTGGGAGGGCGCAGGGGCTTTAAGTTATTGTATATATATAACAGATAACAGATATATACATAGCCTTCAATAAAAGAAAGGAAAAAAAAAAAAGGAAATGCCACCAAGCAGAAATATAAGACTTCAGCTTGAGGAAGATGCTTTATACTCTCTTATGCAAACAGTAGTACCCTATGGCTCTGAAGTCTGGGGGCTAGGGCTAGCTATGGACAGCTGGAAAAAGATTAAAAAGGTACAAAAGAAATTCTTTCATGCGGAATTAGGCCCCAAAACGAAGACATCCTATGATATGATGCTAGTGGAAAATGCAGGACCTTGGAGCTTGAAGCTCTGTTCAGACTCCTTGTGTACTTGCACAAGATACAGACATTCACAAAGCAAGCTTGCTTGCCTCATTTGGTTTTTGAAAACGGTCAGGAAAGGGGGTGGTATGCTGATTTGGCTCAGGATATCTTCTTTTTTATTTTGTGAGGTGGTTGGGTTCCGTGCCGTGGGCGCCAGATCTTCGCCGCGAGACAGACGGCGTTCCTTCCCTCTTTAAGGAATGCAAATTTTCAAAATTTTGCTTTCTTTTTGCTTTTGGTCTTCGTTTATGTTTCCCTCTTTCTCTCGATGCCGGGCGGGCGGCCAGCTCTAGGAGAATCAAACATGTGGGCAAGAACGGCAAGAAGGCGGTGTGAGAATCGAAGGAGGGAAGTACCAAGCAAGGGCGATTTTTACATACCAGTCCAGTTTTTTCTATGAATCTTAATCCCCTAACGGCTCCAGAGATACCATCGGTTGATGCAGATCTATTTCTAATTCTTTCTTTCTATATCATCTCTATATACGCTACTTTGTATTCTCTCCGATCGACCTCTTCTCCGCAAAATGCTTTCTTGAACGATTTACTCACCTCTTTTCGTTTCTTGCAGGCTGAAAAGGCTGCGATCTCCCGAGATTTGATGCTCGGTTTAGGGTTTGCAGCCGATTACAAGGAAGCATCAATTGAAAGCAAAATCAAAATCAAAATGAGAAAAGACAACAAGCGGGTGGATTCAAATGCTAGATTTTCTTAGATCGGCGGATTTAGGTAGAAGGATTGAGCAAATTCCACATTTTGTTGTAGGTAACGATTTTGTTTTTTGTTTGCTTAAACATCTCATTCTTTTCAGGTGAGAACGAGAATCTTGCGCACTTTTGCATTCATCTTCAAACATTCATCCATTTTACACAACAAGAAAGGACATTCCGTGAGCTGCATGTGCAAGAGTATTTCGGTTTGCTCTGATTTGGGTTAGCTGCATGTGCAAGAGTATTTCGGTTTGCTCCATTTTTCTTTAGACGTTTCCTTCAATTGGAGGCAATTGTTGTTGTAGCCGACATTCTTGCTGGCGGATTCAGGGAGCATCGAGCCATTTTGCAGGTAATACATCTCTAAATTAATTTCTTTGTTCAAGGCTTTGCAACTCTTTGGATTTGTTTGAAAGGGCTTTGTTGATCTGCGCACGATTTTTTAACTGTAGGGCAAAGTTTGCATCACCTCCTTTGATTTCTATTATGATATTTACAAGGTAATATCTTTTGGAAAAGGATGATTCTGATCTTTTTTTCTTAATTGAACACCTGGTGCTTGCTTTTTTGCTTCAAGGGCAGCTGATTGTTGCTTCATTGTTACATCATCCTGATTTTGTTTGACATCTCTCATCTTAAAGGGCGAGATAAGTGCAGGCTGAGAGCACACTCATGAATGTGCAGTCATTGGCAATGATCTGCTCCCTAAATAACTAGGTGGATAACGGCAATGAAATCTCAAAACCTGAAGTTCTTGGTGTGCAAATGAATCGCCACTGCTTGCTCCACATCAGTGGATCCTTACGGAAGGAATTATCCATCATGAGCCATGGCTGGAAGTGAAGAAGATAGATCTATATGAGAGCAAACTATCAGCTTATGATTGGACTCTTAAAAAGCAGCGCAACAGAGTTCCATGTCATAAATTCAGTGATTAGGTTTTTTTATACCATGGTTGCAACTCTAATACCACTTTTATGTCTGCTTATTCTTGGCTTTCCCGATTGCTTAGAAGTTATAAGCTGGCTACCAGCTGCTCAGACATAAAGAAAGAAGTTCACAGAATGCAAGAAATCTAAGGGGGAGCCACCAGCTATAGCTCCCTCTCTTGCTTTGACTCCAGTTAAAGAAGGCCATCCTCCTTGGGATTTTGTTGTTTAGACAATCTCTGTTATTAATAACGCCAAGATATATGCCATAGCATGAAGGAAAGAGGTATGGCATTTGCTGTGAAGCACTAGAATAATGCACGGTTCATACATGTAGATCCTTATTGTATCTCTGTGTTGCATTGAACACTTGGGCCTGTTTATGTAGATTTTGTATTGGCTGGAACTCATGTAAGTCCTGCATGCAAAGTATAAACATGCAAGGTTTGGCTTATGTATACATTCTTTTTTTGCATGGTATTGCAAGTTTTGCAATGCACTACATTGACACAACAAAATGCTTATTGCAATGCACTACACTGGCACAACCGTTTATATCAAGGTGCTCATTTATTCCCTATTGCTTTGTCTTGCAAGGGTTTAGCATTAGAGGTAGCAATGGTTCAATGTCCGGAGTTTCTTCGAGCATTAGCCCACATAGCAACCTCTCTCGAGCTTCAACGGGCTAAAGTTTCGAGTAAAATTTTCGCAACCACATGTATGCACTGAAATCTTTGTAAGTTCTAAATTTCTGTAAGCAGTCATTCCCAATCTCCTCCGCTTTCCATCATTAGGGTAAATTGGTGGTGCTTGAATTATAGGGGTTGGAGCTTTCACTTGCAGCTTGGAGCTGGAACTTCTACTTGGAGGCTGGAACTGCAAGGGCGTATAGAGTATGCAAAATCAGAAGGTACGTTGATTTTTGGTTGAATTTTGTCCTGTATTATAGGGAAAAGATCTGAGACAAGAAATGATGATTTTACATTCCAGATTTAGCTTGAGCCGGACCCATTTAACAAGAGCTCAAGGCCATTTTCCTTTTCCCGTTGGGTACCCACCTCTTTTGTTCCTCCACCCAAGGGACACACATTCTGCTCCTCTGCTTCGGCAGGACTTAGGAGCTTGGTGTTGGAAAACAAATCTTCTTCATAAAGCAGCACCGGCAGCAACGGAAGTAAATCTTCTCTCTCTGCTCCATCTTTTATTGCATTACACCATTGCTAACATTTGCTTTTTATGAAGGAGATGAAGAATACAGTCAGAAACTTGCAGGACTTAAGGGCTTAGAGTTGCGCAAATCTTCTTCACAAAGTATCAACTACAACAGAAACGGCAAGCAAATTGGATTCACAAAAATCAAGGTGAGAAGAAAATATTCAAACTCTAAACAGTGTGTTTGCTTTCCAACAATATCAAGCTAGAAGTCTCCCATGGGTTAGAGTACTGCCCTCATAGTGTAGTCTGAAACATATATGCATGCTAATGGAACATGAATAGATACTTTTCCATCAATCTGTTATTCCATGGCAGTTGTATACCTTGCTCAGGCAGGCTTAAGAGTTAGACAAAGAAACAACGTTTTTTTCCAGATCTAAAGCGCACGCATTACATATGCATAGAAGGTTCAATCTATCTTGGCATGCATGGTCATACTATATAGGCTTATGAGGATTGGATATTTTACAGGAAATGAACTAAGACAAACCAAAGCTACTGAAGAGAATATAATAAGCTATAAGAAAACATGTGATATTGCTATATTGGTGTTTTGATGGGCTTACACTTGATCGCATGTCACCACAATCAAGACTAAAGAATGGAATGCAATTGGCTTATATAATAGTTTTCATAAGATCAATGATTTGTATTATGGCAATCAGATTGATGAAGATGATTCCTGTTATTTGACACAATTTCCCTTTGCTATATTCTATTGCTTATATAACTCCTATATGAAATGAGAAAATATTGAGGTAAAAGATAACTACCATAAATGCTGTGTAGGGCAAGTATTATTATAGTGCATTCTTACATACCTCTTTAGAGACATTGAACAACGTAAGCTACACGCAGAGATAGAATAAAATAGAGGTATCATGCCTGACAATGTTAGACACCACTTCTAAGTTATAATGCATTGTGCAATGGCATCCATCTTATTATGTGTGCGTTACAGATGCATAGATCATAGATTGTTAGTGGAGACAAATAAACAAACCTTAAGATCACCTGTTTAGGAGGCACAGATTTATTGCACACTTTTGCGTATGCTTCAATAGCCAAATTTTCCACTTGCCTGCACGCATTCTCTTCAACATTCTGTTGATTCAATGTGTCTTTTTATTGTCTAAATAACATGAAATGTAATAGCTAAGCACTTGGCTCCTATGCATTTTATGTATGACAAAGACGTGAGATAATAACCTTGCTTAAGAAAAACAATCCATTAACATTGTTACAAATCATATTAATTAGGCCACAATCGGTAAGAAGTACATGATTTCGTGAGATAATCAAAATCATCTACGATTATGCACGACAATACCAGAAGGTTTACGAAAACACGCACCCTTGCTTATGCGCGGCAACACCGGGCACACGTTTACTAGGATGGACAAGATTGTTCTATACACATCAGACAAGACTGGCTATAACACGTTATTCCCACTATGTGTTTGACAACAACTAGGATTTTTGTAAGATATTTTTGTGCTCAAACAAGTTAAACCAAATGCTTTAGAAAATGAACTTGGGTACGTTTGTGCTCGAAAATGCTTTAAAGACTGAAAGTCACACCTAAACAGAACAACTTTTTTATAAGATGAAAGTCTATTACACCTAAACTGTTAATGTCCAGCATTAGCAAGAATTTCCACTAGGATTTAGTTTAGGGTTTAGGCTTTTGGTTTTAGAGTAGAACTTAGAATTTACAACTTTTTGAGTTTATCTTATCATCAATACTATTGATTACTTATTACACTTTATTTTTGACACGAATCCATACCGTTCGCTTTGTTCATTATTATAGCTATTAAACTATCTATATTATTTTGTGTCATTGTTTGTTTAATGAATCGTTCAATATAATGACCCTTCTTTTAACTCTCACATGCGCCAAAAAATGGTCAATGATCCCCAAGTTGTTATGGGAGTTTATGTGTATAGGTTTAGGTTAGGTTGAGGGTTTCATGAAATTTTTTAAGCAATAAGTTTACCATGAATTGACAAGATAAAAGAACAAAATGAGTCATAACTTATCAACTCTTACATGCATCGACGTTGATCACTGCAAATAACTTCCAATACGAATGGCCATTCTCTTGCACGGTCCTTATAATAAATTGTACCATATGTTAAACCATTTAACACAATGAACCCATCTAAAACAAACTTCACGAGAAATACAAACATGAGACAAATCACATCGTCTGACACGCATCAGAGTTGACTTCAGCCATGTACAGTGGTGGGACAGGTCCCATCACATTTCAATTACAAGTATGAAAATACACATTCCATTCCTCTACATACTACATCTCTATCACACTTACAAACTTCATTACATCTAGCCATTCCAGGGTAAATTTTAAGGACCCTAAATGTTTTCGTATCCAAATAAAGGTTGGCTAAAGCTATAAAAACAAGAGTCCGTACATTTTTTTTTTTTGGCAAAATGTGATACAATCAAGCCCTTTAGTTTTCTTCCCACTTGGCGAAATTATAAAGTTCGTATAATTTAAAAATTCTTATGTTGGCAATTTTGTCTTTGTTGGTGGTAGCTAAACGGCAACTATTGAACTAAGCAAGTTATCATGCGCATTTTAGTTGATATATTTAAAAAGAAGTGATAATGTGCGTGTATCTGTGGGTACCAACAACAATAAAAAGATGATGATGATGGTGCATATCTAACCATGGGGTTGGTCCGACAATCTTAAGATTCGTGACGAACTACATTGTATGCTATGTGAATGGAAATAGCAAACATAATAAAAAGGGTGGGAGTTTTTTTCAATGTTAACATTGCAATAGTGTAATGGTCGTGGTTCTTCAATATGGCGATTCCTAAATGAAAGATGTATCTGAATAGATTAGACATGGCTATTTGAATTGATCCGGCGCGCCCTAATCGCCTTTAAGGGAAGGCGATTTAGCAGCCCAATGTCATAGCAAATAATCTTGGCTAAACCCTGAACGTCCAAAATTTCCCCCCTTTTGGAATGGCTAATTTTTTATTTTTTTTAAGAAATGACCCTTATAAACTTTAGCCACGAAATTTTAGTAAAGGTCTAAAAAATTGCCATTTGGCGAGTTTTAGTCTCTTTATTACCCTGTAGCCATTCTACACAACCACAATTAATGCCCGGCATCGCCGGGCACACGTTTCTAGTGGGTGATGAATATTACAGACCTAGAGCCTAATAAAGATAACATCAAAGGTTGGATAAGAAGGCACACTATCCACAAAATGTAAAATGTACCTGAAGTCAAGAGGGAACACTATAGAATTGTCATGAACCCTGAGTTACGGGAAGCTGCATATCTTAGAGCTGGTTTGTTAGTGAAGCTTAGGCATATGATAAGCAGGATGAGGCTCAGCTCACATCACCTGGGGGTGGAGGTTGGACGTTAGGCAAGAATACCACATGCACTAAGATGTTGTAAAGTGTGGATCACATGAAGTTGAGGATGAGGTACATATAATTTTAGTTTGTTTAGCATATCAGTACATCTGCGCCAAGTTTGCTATAAATATAACAGACCTAGAAAGTTTCTTTGATTTATCCCCAATCACAATTGGGCATTTCCTTGTAGAGTTTATGTAGGCAAGAGACACTAGTATCCAAAATCTAAATTCATTGATGGAAGGTAGTGAGTTTGACTACGAGGAGGAGAGCACTAATATGTTCTTACCTGAAGACATATTAGATGATATGTTATATGATATTGAAAGTGTGTTGTGAACATCTTCTAGACCTGACGGTCTCACAGATGCAATAATAAAGATTTCATTTCATCATCCCCAAAAAAAAAAAAAAAAAAAAAAAAAAAAAAAAAACACCCAAAACCCCCCAAACCCAGGACAATCAACTACATAATGGCCATATCGCAAACACTTTTGGCATTTCCTTTCTTGGCAAAAACTTTCTTGGGACCTTGCACCTTCTTATCTGATTGATTATAATAAAGCTTCTTGTTTTGCCTCTTTCCCTGCAAGTGTGGCTTATGATGGCTTGGGATCCTCCATTTTGTTTAAGCGCATCTCCTTTTTCAAAAGCTTAGAGATGGCATCATCCCATGAAAGACTATTTTGGGTTGTTAAAAAATCAACAATACTTTTCCTTGAATCAGGTTGAGAAGCATATGATTTAAGCTTTTGTCCCTCTGGAACTGCATACTTGGCTTGGTTTGGGAAATTTTTTATGCATCGTAGGAAATTTTCCTGTAGTTTGGAGAGAAGCCTGCTAGCTTATCATTTCTGCCTACAAAACTAACACCAACTAGCATTTTTCCTAGAGTTCAAAATCTGGTCTACGATTTCTTGATATTTAAACTCTAGTCATAAGTTCAGTTTAAGTGACACAATTTTAAAATGCCCGTAGATGGATAAAAACATATTGATAAACAATAATTCAATGGCAACACTCAGCTTATATAGCATTATATGTATGATAAGAAATAAGAAATGGCCAGAGCTCAGACATTCTAAGGAAAGCTATGGGCAATGTATCCACTTCATGAATGCATGAGCCCCACACATCTCATCTGGAGATTTTTCTACTTCATGAAGATATACAACAGATGGAAAAACTTCTTATTTGATTTTTTATAGGGTCACCATTCACTGATAGCCTAAACAAAATAGGAAGCATATAGAGAAAGATACAATAGTAACAAGCATAATGATAAGATTCAGAAGAAATTGCAAAAGTCGCCTAGTTGCAGATGGTGAAACCAAAATATGTGAAGACATCTTTAATATCAACTGAGATATATGGCGTCCGCAAGAAAAACATGACCCTTCGCTGTTCAGATAACATATAGTAAAAAATGCAAAGCATCTAAAAAGGGGATTCAACTAATCTAAAAATTCATCTTATCTTATCTTAACATATATAATTCTTATGGGTAAGATGCCTTTGGCATATTCTAAGTTGATGCTTGCCACGATTCTAAATAGGGGCTTTAAGAAAAAAAAAAGATGAAAATTGACTTACGTTTCAGGCCCCTGCTCGAGGCATTGGCTATATGGCATCGCTCTGACAAAGCAATGACTTCCTAAAGGGCTCAATGACTTCTAAGAAGAGCTCAGAGATAAGAGGTCATATTGAGTTTGCGTTTGATCAAAATACCTTTGATGAGAGAGCTATGACGATTTGTGCAAAGCTATGAGAACCCGCATGTTGGGGTTTTGGAGATGGCAGGACCCCCAGCTTAAAATTTTAGTTCACTACGAAGCAAGAACACATATGCAAAGATGGTGAGGAAAACTGGGTACTGGTTTTAAAATGCCGAGCAAATATTTGTTTAGTAGCAAAACCCCTATGTTTGATGCGTACTATGCCGCTATTATAAATCTTTGCTGTAAGTCCGCCATCATATTTGCATTATTCTTTGCCATGCAAGAGCGGAGTAATTTTGGCTAATCCATTTGTATTACACTTTCGAAGCTTGGGATTACTTCCTCTTCTCACCCAAGCTTGAGGAGCTTGTCTTCCATCCATCATTACGGTTGGGACCAAGAAACGAGTAATAGGTTGCTAGGATCTAATGCACGCAATAAATACGCCATTTGAGAAGTGTATAAATGTGTTCGGAATCCGAAAGAATACGACCGGATTGTAGGCCCGGCGTCAAGAGAAAATGAATGGCTTTGGATTATTGAGGGGTGGCCGCTGAAAATGCGAAAAAAGGTTTGGAGAGATCTTAAGCGGCATGGGGACTTCATTTCTTGCAAAAAAATTATTTATGGAGCTCAAAATTTTGCTCGCTTTCTATTAATGGCTCACATCGAGCTTCAAGTTTTGCTCTGTTTCTATTAATGTCTCGAATAGATGAAGAAGCCGAGCTAGTTTCAAAAATATGAGAGGGGAGGAGGATAAGGTAGAGTTTTTTAAGTCAGGTTTGGCCAAATCGTGGCTGCCTTGCTTATTTCTTGCAATCTTCTGAGTTATCTGCCAGATTGCATGATCTTAGGGTTAGATTAGGACTATGTACCAAATCTCGTGAACTAATAGATTGTTGCATCTATTTTTTGAGTTTGGAAAGTCATTTGATCTTTAGGTTTTAAATGTTTGCATTACAATGGCCGTAAGATATTTTCTCCTTTCTGTTAATTCCTTGATTTCTAATTCAATATTTTTACATCGCATCTGTGAAATGTGGAAACATGGAAGTAAATGACATCAAACTGGAACTGCCTACTACAACAATTCTAAAGATGCTACAAGTGGAAGAATCATGAAGAAACAGATGAGATATATCGCTATATAGATAGTGCATATCCTCAATTTCCAATCCTTCCCCTCAGGTGTTCCAACTAACAACAATATGGATAAGGATTCATTAAAAGCCTTCTTATTTTCTCCAAATGATATGTAAAAGATACGTATGATAATACTATGTCCAATATTTACTATGAATGTTGATGAAGAAGTGTTCCATGATGGTTCAATGCTTCATATATGCACTTCCTTTCTAGTCTTGAATTAACAATATAAATATTAGATTATAGATAATAAGTCCTATTGGAACAGTTGATGATACGTTGCGTCCATTATCTTTATATTTCCAAAAATACAGTTTAATACCATCATGTTGTATAGGGGAAAGGAAGATGGGATCACATTTTGGCACGGAGGGAGGGGCATCCCAATTTTTTATGGTTCAAGTTATGTAAGTCCTATGGTTCAAGTTATGTAAGTCTTAAGTTATGTAAGTTATGCCTTAACTTCAAACATGTAAGTCTTGGGACTTTAAAATTTCTTCTTCTTCTTCATCATCATCATTTTTGTTTACTAATGTTATAATGTCCTCCATCGTATTTTCCAGGGCAAATCCCTTGCCCTTGATAAGGTGATCAGTGCCAAAATGCGTGTTCCAAGTTCCTTTGTTCATTATGAGCTTAGATTGAGTGTCATCAGAGATGGCAACACTATGGTTTACCATGCTTACTTCAGAGACAATAGTTGCTCCTTGAAAAGCTTCTTGCCTGTCTCATATGACCACTCTTTGATACGGAAGTAGATTCTAATTTTTGTGCCATTTTTCAAGGGACTCATGCCCACCCACTTGGCTAGAGTCCCTTAATTTGTCGGTATAAGTGGTCATGTACAAACAAAATCTCGGGACTATAGTTGTATATGAGAATGTACATAAACTGTAACTAACTTTGAAATCTACTTACTATTTGTCTCATTTCTACATATAAGCAGTTTGTAATATTCCATTATTTGTGGAGTGTATTATCATTTCGCGCGTTCTAAATTCTTTCGAGGCCATTAGATTGCAGTAGTTTATGGGGAATATTCTATGTTGGGCACTTTAGACCGTTCTTGCAAAGAATATGGGGTCGAACAGGCATGTCTTGAATTGCCTCACAGTATGTGAACTGCAATCAACATACATCTCTATCGTCGCATCTCAAGGATGTCCAGAATTGAGATCTATTCGACTTAGCACAAACTTCTTTTGCAGCGGGTTGGAGAAGAGAAATGTTTGCGGCGGCCGCAAGGCCGCCGCGATAAATTTCTTGTATTAATAATGTAAAATGCATAGAACACCTCAACAATGCATTCCAAATGCTCAAAACTACGACTTCCTTCATCAACACATTCAAAAGAAGCAACAATGCAGCCGAAATCAAGCTTTTAAAAATCATAGCATTCCTTAGCAGATGCCAAAAATCTGCCAGCATTCAGATCCTTCAGCTCCAGCAAAAGTTGCTAGTTTCTACACACAGAAGGTCATGGTTGGGTCAACAGGTTTGTAACTCAACTCAACACAAGAAGATAACAATAAAACAAAAAGGAACCAGACCTGCAAACTCCAATCTGTGGCCCTGCAAAGAAAAATCCCTCGCTCTCCTAGTGACGCTCACACTAAATCCAAACCTAAATGTAACCTAAAAAAAACTCAACTAAGGTACTAGTAGAAAAACTGATAAAAATAACTATAAGGTCGTATTTAATTAAAGTGGGACAAATCTTGAATTTTGGGACTCGGACTGAAAATGGGACTCACACACCAAAAAGGAAATTTCTGAATTGATTGCTTGAATAGAATTACACATGACACACAAAGAATTGGGTTACTTGTTTTCCTCATAAATTTTACAAACCACTAGTTGAGAAAGTTTTCAGACTTCTCAATATTATCTACCCTCATACAATGATAAAGCATGGAGGTTGCTCATGGCCTTGTCCATCTCCCTTTTTGGGATCTTGTGTGTGTTGTCCTTCGCAATGTGAGAACTTGGATATGACCATACCACACACTCCACCAATTCCCTCCTTTGAGGGTCGATAATTTGCCCTCCACTTTTTCTCCCAAAGCCAATGCTGTATTGCTCCTTCAAGTTGCCCTTCTTGTGTCTCCCAATGGGCTCCCAATATTGAATTTGGAATCCCGACGAACTCCTCTCCATCGTCGCATAGTGGTGGTTACATCGAGAGTGCCACCCCTAACCATATTGGACAGCCCCTCATCATCGCCTTACTAGCACAAAGTATCCTTCCCTTGATGTCCTCAAAGGGATCCCACTCAGAAGATCAAACCACTTCGCTTTGAGGCCTTACTTCCCACAAAACCACTTGGAACCCTTTGTTGGGACCTGTGAGCATTCTTAGACGTGCTTGCACCTTGAGAACCCTCCCATCTTGACTCGCAAGAACCCGCCTCTTAGCTCCCCTCCCACATGGTCTGTCACTTTTAAGCATGTCACAACTTTCTCCCAAAGATTGATTAGGGAGTCCATTTGATTTTTCTTAAGAGTGGAGGTGTGCTTTCCATTTCGAACATCATCCCAGTGCGTTATGTAATCCTTGATGCCCTTCACTAGTTGGCTAGAGTCTTTGACTGTCTTGAAGGGAGGTAGTGGTTTTGGCTGCCCTTTAGGAATGAGAACTTCACCAAAGAGCACCCCTTTGCCACAACTCGATACCTTGTACAGCATCCACAACTTGTCACCCGGTCTCCACTTATATTGCATGATTGGTATTCCATCCCTAACCCAAAACTTGAACTGAAGTGGCTTTGTGTGTCCTGTCAACTGGTCCTTACCATCTAGCAAGTATCCCTCTACAAATGATTTCCAATCTGCAACCTCATCCATCAAGAAAGCCATTGGGTTGGGGTCAATGCAGCTCTCAAACACATCCATTAGTTCTGTGGAGAGTGGTCACGCTTTCTCTTGAGCTTGGTGGAGAAAGTTCCAAAGAATCCATCTATATCATCATGCGATGCCCAACCATCATGAATCCCACTTTCACAACTTTGAATACTCCCACCCACCGGCCAAGTATGACATTGCCCCAAACATCCATCTATTCTGTTTTCTTCCAACAGCTTGTCCAATCAACACATAGCTCCTCGTGCAAGGATTTCTCAAGTAAGGGAAATCATCCCAAGTCCTCCTTGATTCACTAGACACCTTGGATGTGAGGTTTTTATCTCGCCTTTGGTAACAAAGCCGTTGATCATCCATCAAAGCCTCAAAATGGGTGCTGAAGGGGAATACCTCCTCCCTTCTATCGATCCTTTCTCTAGTGTTCTCGTGCACTTGAAAAATAGAGCTCACATGGAAGTTTGGATCATCTCTCCATAGATCAAGCACAAAATGACCATATGTTCCAGCCCATGACCATGTGTTAATACACCCGGCCGTACTTACTTTCATCCAAAAGCGCTTTGACAACGCTTTGGGTAAAGGATCTAGCTTTGGCAAGAAAGTCTTGTGTTGGTCCATCTTATCATGAATTATACACAAAATTTGTCCCACAGATCTCGTAAAATGTTCTCCACTGCCAATACAACCGCCTACATGATATTTGGTCCCTTTGGTGATCTCAAAATTGCTCCCTAATTGCCATTCTTTTTCTTTCTCTATTGCAGTTGATGCAAGTGTATCCTGAGTTGAATGCAAGTGTTGCACTTTGAGAATGGCATGTGTTGTAGGACACTCACGCCCGAGAAGTGAGTGCTCCATAACTTGCTGAAATGTGATTGAGAAAGAGGCCTACCTCCAAAGAGTTTCCGTGATGGAGTTGACCTCCTTAAGGCACTCCTTTTGGATATAGTGTTGTGGCAACATTCTTGCACCACTCGCACACCGCGGCTCGCTCACCTTCTCGACTTTGTGGGGCATAGATTGAGACATGTATCTCACAAAGCTCTCGGACCGCAATGGCCTTGGAGAGTATTTTGCTCTAGGTTTCAAAGTGAGTGCATTACCATGTTGGAACAAACTCGGCCCTTTTTTCTAACCTCGCCCCCCAAGATCTCAAAATGAAGACTTGTTTCACCCCAAGAATCCATCTCAATGCTCTCATACATACCTTCATGCCCCTCAATTGATATAGTAGCCTTCCCCGTGTTTTCATCATAGCCGGAATTCCTACACAAGGAGTAAATGAAATTAATCCTATCTTTTTGAAGTCGCCCAATGTATTGGGACCTTATCTCGCATCGAGGTCATCCACATTGTACCAAGACCGTGCAATCTAGGTTGCAACACTCTTGACCCCTAATTGCCTCTAGGTTTTCTTTGGTTGGTGCCATACTTTCCACCCTTTCTAAATATTTGTCACTTCTAGGCCTCTTTGGGCACCCTTTGGTCGCCTTTTATGAAAAACATAGCGTCTCTTCCTTGTGATCAAAGGATGCTCATCGACCACCAAATCTTCCACATGGTCTTGGGTGGGCCTTGGGGTGTGTAGTTCAAGAGGGCATTCTAGAGTATCACCATTCTTGTGTGTAATATATCTAATTGGCCATCTCAACTCGAAGCTTGGGACTCCAGCCAGCCCCGAAAGCACACAATGCAATCACTAGAGCTTCCGGGACATGATTGTATCAACTTCGATAAGAAGCTTCACAATGCCAACTCCAAGATGTTCATCTCCCAAAATTTCATCATTCACACTATCAAATGGATCAACCTGCAGCTTATTATGCCCTCTCGCAAATACCGCCTGGCTGCAAGGGTGCAACAAAAGGCAACCCATCTTCCTCCCATTGGAGCCTAGGGCAATGCTCTCTGCTGGACTTCCTTGGCTCCATTTTACTCCTCTCTCACATGCTCCCCAAATGAAAAAGCTCACATTAAAACCATATAGGCCCAAACACCACAAATATGACCATATGAACCATATAAAACCATACAAACATATTAAATATAACCATATTAAACCATATTAAATCATACAACCATATTAACTAAAATCATATAACCATATTAAACCATACAACCATATTCATTGTAAAACATATGTAAACATTGTAAACCATATATAACCTTTAATACTATTCAACCATTGAAACCATATTAAATATATAACATAAGATAACATATATAAACATATAACATAACCTTTAATATCTTGTCATGGCTACGTGGCGCCCCTCGAGGGCTGAAAGCGTGGCCATGTCAAGAACTCAAGACCGCCACGCCATGGAGGGCATGGCCCACACGCGATGTAAGTTTATTATTGCACTTTTACGAGGTTCGAGGGTGCATCCGTAATTAACCCTCTTCCTCTCCCCACCATTCTTCCTCCCCTCGCTTTCTCTCGATCACTCTTCGCGCCTCAGATTTTCCTTAAGCGCCCGGGTCTTCCGATCAGCGATCGATCGAACCGAGCCATTCCAAGGCCATCTTATGACAAAGAAATTGGTCGACGGATCGGGGACTTCCGGGGCCACCGGGTTTTCGCAGATTGAGTGTTCGAGCGGGCATCGCCTCGAGAATAAAGTGAGGCCTTTTTACTCGCTTTTTAGTTTTCTCAGAAGTCCTTTCTCGCATTTTTACTTATATTCTGTTGTTAGAGGCTCTTATTAATCCCTGATACAATTTACAGCCCGACAAATCCTTATTCACGCTTTGCGAACGACTGTACCCACATGGAATCGAACACGGGAGCTTCCTCCTCATCCAGCAAATCTTCCAGGTATGTTTTTGTAATATCATACCCTTTTTTAATCTCATTTCTCTCTCTCGCTCTCTGTTTTCTCATTAATCTCATTTGTCTCCACTGTTCTCTGTTTTCTCATTAATCTCACTAGTCTCTCTGTTATCTGTTTTCCTTTTGTATTGTTTTCTGTTTCTGTTATCTTTTTCTTGCTTGTGGTTGAATTGAATACATTGTACAGGCACAAGTGAGAGTAGTGGTAAGAGTAGTAGCAAGCAACCGAGATAGAAATCATCAGAGACAGGTGTTAGTAAGTAAGATATTGCGTAGCATTAACAAACATTACTAGAGAGATTCACAAAAGATATAGCTAAACCTGTCTAAGAATGTTTCATAAATGTAACATAACTAGGAATGTTTTTCTCCCACCGAGAACTAAGAATAGGAATTGCTTCACGTAACCGCATTTCTAACTCACAAAGATATCCTCCACCGCAGAGACATGCGTAAGGGAGTGGCGAAGTTGAGAATACCTCGCTTGCCAACGACCAGAAGTACAAAGCCTTCTTCTTCGACTCAAGAAGTCGAGAACTTCTCCGACTTCAGGCGAAGAAGAGGGAGTGTACACTCGACCGCTGGCTGGTTGAGGGATTCTCGACTCAAGATTCGGGATTGCACACAAATACCCAACGCCTTCACATTCTTTTTAAGCTCGCTGCAGCCTTCTCACCGTGAGTCGAGAATGTCATACCCCGCCAATAGCCCTTTGTGCAAGAAAAGTTGCCTCCACCCAACCGGAGCCACTTCCTTCAACCATGCTCATCGAATATTGCGAAGAGGACCGGCTCGACCGGGTGGAGGCCTCACGACTAAACCACGAGAGGTGCTGGTCGGCTTCGACTGCGAGTCGAGAAAACGCAGTGCTCTAGTGCACTTAGAGCTGGCAGATAGCCTTAACCACTCTCCTTCAAACTATCTTCCTCGGATATTGGCGGCGGGAAGTGGTTTTGACCGCCCGGCAGTAGCCAACTCTTAGCAACCCAATTCTCCTGCAGGCAGATGGCCTCTACCCAATCAAGACCGCCTCCTTCAACCATCTTCGCCGAATATTATGGCTGGGCTCGACCGGGTGGAGGCCTCTACAACTAACCACAGGGAAACCAATACGAGCATTGTCAGATGCATCCTTCGCTCAGAGGAAAATGCCTTACCAACCCCACGGCCTCCATGTGTACTATCCGGAGTTCTCGGATAGCTAAGGCATTCTCGACTTGCGAAGTCGAGAATGTAGACAGAAGCCAACACTGTTCTCGACTGCGCAAGTCGAGAATCCCATAGCCACCAATTCTCACTTATGTATGGTCGCGTGGTTCGCTCTCCGCCAGAGCCACTCTCCTTCGAACCATCTTCCTCGAATATTCGCGAAGGGAGGCTCGACCGGTGGAGGCCTCTACAACTAACCACAGGGAAACCACAGAGCTTGTTGTCTGATTCTCCACTCGCGAGTCGAGATTGCAGAGAGGAAGCTAAGGCTTACATTCTCGACTCGCAAGTCGAGAATCCCTTAGCCCAATCCCACATAGCAATGCCCGCTCCCGTGCATTCTCCGTGTTTAGACAGCCCGAGCCACTCTCCTTCAAACTATACTGCTCGAATATTGCGAAGGGAAGTGGCCCTGACTGTCTGCAGGCCTTTGGGTCTTAGCATAGGTCTCTACAACCAAGCACTTTGTATTCTCCCCGCTTTGTAGTCCTGTGTGCCTCTAGCCCGCTCGAAAGCCACTCTCCTTCGAACCATCTTCCTCGAATATTGCGAAGAGGAGTGGTTCCGACTGGGTGGAGGCCTCTCTGACTAACCACAGGAGGATGCATTTGAACCGCACCTCCTGGGCCTTAGACCTAGCCTGTTCTATATACAACATTCCAAGAAAACATTCCAATAAAAAATACCTAAAACGGAACTGTTCAAGTTTAGCCCCGATCCATTGTTTCCGTGCCGAGCATCTCTCAACTGCGAGAGTAAATCATCTCTTGAAGCTGAAAAATACTCGACAAGGAAACAGTAAATCCGTCTAAACACGAGCAGTTCCATGATCTAAACACTGACGGCATGTTCTACACGCAAAATAACAGAGGCAGCTCTGAAACTCACCTCTTCACGCAGAAATTCCTTGGGCCACTGTATCACGGATCCCGCAGCCTCACCGAGAGTCTTTGCTTCTTCTGTCGGTCTCATCAAGAATGCATTCTCATCTAATACTTGTATCACTGCGATTCTCGTGTATCCCCGTTCCATGGCGCAGCAGTGTAGAGTTCCCGTGTCTGGAAGCTCCTCTCCGCTTCCTACCTTAGCTCCGTGCTCATCGATCAAATCAACTGCTTGCAATAGGACGCGCGGTCAGGAAAAACACACAAAGCATGGCGCTGTTAGCAGCTTACCGCGTCGCGGCGCCATTCCGGAAGTCGCTTACAGTCGATGCTCGCCTCCGAACTCAAGGTCGCCAATGCCGCAGTGAAGATAAACTACGCTCCGCTCACTAAGTCCCTTGATGTGATTCAATTTCGAAATAGTGTTTGGGCGGGCTAAAGGCGACCGTGCTGTACCCTTAGCCCGCTTTTTTTCTTAAATGATTGCATGTCCTTAAATTCAAATTAAAGAACACGCCCGATGTTTTTTACATGCAGTCCTAAAACTTACAACGCGCGGAGGAAACTTAATTTACAGAAGGGTTCGAGCAGGAAGAAGATGAGGGGGCATACAGACATGGCGACTCCGTCCAAGAAGCGAGGCGCCGGAGGGGATGCTGGTTCTAGCGGCAGCAAGAAGAAAAAGACAGGCTCCTCAGGTGAGCTCTGAGGTTTTTCTTTGGTCGGAATACCTTAACTGATCCATCCTTTCGTCTTGCAGCATTCACCGCGGACTCACTAGTGATCACTGGCCGAACTCCGTTCTTCGTCATCGAGGGACTGGAGACAGAGCTTCTTGACACACCAGCAGATTCTTGGTGGTATGTCGAGGTATCAGCAAGTGGGAAGGAGAAAGATCTGTTTCTCCACCAAAGGGACAAGAAGAGCTCCGGAGACAAGTACAAGAAAATCGGTGTTGTGCTCTCCATCTCAGCGCCTACATGTCGAAGACTGCCAGAAGAGTAAGTTCTATCACACCAAAAAATTATCAGTTTCGAATTATTCTCACTCTTCCATGAGCAAGACGAAGGGCACCGACAAAAGGTCGGCGCTTTTAAATTGTCGAAACCTTGGGTGGAAGGATCCGAAGGGATGAAGGAGGCCGAACCCTAACATCCGTGGAGCTTGGAATGGAGATTTCCGTCGTCGTGAAAAAACTGCTCAATACGGGAGCTTCACTTCTACTTGCGGGTGAAGACCCTACAACACTGCAGCGGGGGGAGGGAAGTTGTGGTTCATACGTAAAAAGTCCTGACAAGACCAAAGATGGAGAAGATGACACCACACGGAGGAATCGATGATGAAGCGTATCAAGATATGGTCGACTCCCAACTAATGGATCCCCGATGAGCGCATTAGATTTCACGAGAGGGGCACGTAAAATGGAGCTACTGGGCTCAAGATATCCGCTGGGAATAGCACACAAGCCGCCCTTGACATCGACGCCTTGAAGGTCCGCACGAGATGCCGCCTTGTTCAACCACGTGGAATTTAATACAAAGACACATGCCGGAGATTCTCAACCCGATGGTGCGACATCCCGCTGCATCCAATGCCCGCGGATGTCATACCTTTCAAAGCAGATCGACCGGCCACGCTTGTTCACCGAAGTCCGAGGAAGACCAAGGGAAAAAGACGTCCGCTTCCGGGTTGTGGACGGTCAAAGATTCGAGGGAGGGCAGCAAGTATTGCGCAGACGAGAAGGAGGTGCCGCAGCGATCAAGGATAGATATGCCAGCGAGTGCAGAAGTTCTTTCAAATGAGACGCACAATAGCAAATGAAAAGCCGCCACGAAGGTAAATAACTCTCTAATTCTTTTCCATTCTCGGGCGAAGTCGAAAAGCCCTACCATCCTAACATTTCCCGATTATCACTGGGGTTTCTCGACTCGCGAGTCGAGAAAGCCAGAGGAACACAGAAAATCAAAGGATGCATAGCTTTCTCGACTCGCGAGTCGAGAAAACCCAGAGAAGTAAAAGAAAATTAGACATTCAAGGGACTTTCTCGACTCGCGAGTCGAGAAAGTCCCTTGAATGTCTAATTTTCTTCTACTTCGGGGCTACTATTTAGTGTTTACCTTGGGTGTTTGTAGATACTTCCATGCTCTGACATTGGGACATTGACTGAATGCAGCCCGTATCCCTACTGCATCATACACGCCGCAACAAGTGGAAAGCATTGGGTTGTCCTCGGCCCTAAAGGAAACAGGGGCTCCCTGATAAGTGGAAGACCTTTGAGAAACTCTACAGATATGTTCTCACTGAGGGCCGTGAAGATGATGAGGGAGAGGATGAAGAGGAGAAGAAGAAGAGAACACCAAGGAAGGGCAGGGAGTCTCTCTCAGACCAATATGACCTCATTCTTAGCACTGAGGCGGTCTGGGAGAAATGGACTGAGATATGGGCTCAATGGACAAGAGGCAAGCTGAAGGACAGCAATGGAGAATTTCCATCCAGGCCGGACCCCAAGTTGTTCGACAAGCAGTTCATGAAGAGGATACTGTGGCCCGACGGACAAAGAAACGCTTGACCTACAAGGCGTAATCTTGATGGAACAATCCCCGCTAAGGAAGACTAGGAGTTCTAAAATGCGGGATCTAAGGATTATGCCACGCCCTAAAGAGACAAATAAGCGTTTAGAAGAAGGCATCACGGAGTTCTGCAACGTTGCATCTAATGAATACCATGATTTTGATTATTACAAGGAAAAGGCTGCCCTTGATGAGGAAGACATGAAGGAATTGAACCATCTATGGCAACCCTACATCAACATCAAGTGAAACGTAACGCCAAAACCCTTCCTTTCCCCGAACGTGCTATGGCAATTCAAGAGGAAGCTTGATTCGGGTGGTCCCATTTAAGTCCGACGATAGCTCCCCCATTTCGTAACTTTGGGACACAAGGGATTTGGTGGTCCGAACCGGCACTGACCCCGTGGCACTATTTGCCATCAATATGATCAAGACCCCACCCTTTTTATGACAAAGCCGACATAGAACAAAGGGTACAAGACGGTCTAGACATGACCGACACGGATACTTTCGGGGCTTCCTTGTCTTTTGCATGCCGGGCAATCGACAACCGCCGTCTCCCAATGGGCAACCGATATTAACTTCACCAACAAGATCCTGCATCTATATATACGAACTTGATCATGAGTGTAGACTTGGCTTGCCAAGGCACCAAGCTTTGCCAATATAGTTTTGGTTTTGATTTCAAGATCGGCTATAGACCGATAAGTGGTGGTCTAGCTTAACATCATTATCTCGACAGTTCATGATCTCTCAAGAGCGTATGGAACCCCGAAGGGGGCAGATTTATGGAGGATGTTCCATCGATGGACAAAGTCAAAGAAAGATGGTGCGACAGTCCTATACATAGAATTCTATCCGCCAAGGGTTATCAAGTACTTCATAACCAAATTGGTCGAGGAAGATCAAATTGTATGCGAAAGTGGTACATGAATGGCCCGTTTCTCTCGAGGGGGGCTATGCCGCTTGGAATGAAACCTATATCCGTGGTTGGAAATAAGGACATGGTAGAAACCATTCGGTCATACCGGATCTCGCTTCATGAGCATTTCAAGGGGAGGAAGACAAATGGAAGCAAATGAAAGACGACGAGGACGAGGGAGACAAAGCCGACGTGAGACGAGAATGTCGAAGGTTTAGACCGTAATCGTCAGAACACATTCTTGAGAATCTGAGATTGAGGTGAGTTTACTTTGCTCTATCGGTGTTTCTCGACTCACGAAGTCGAAAAAACGCTTCCTTTCAATACCTTTTTTTTTCATTCTCGACTCGCGAAGTCGAAAAAAAACGCTTCCTTCTCGACAGATGTCATCATTTCAGGGAGTTCCATGTCAACGACTCCGGATCATTGTCAATATCTAGCGGCGGTTCACGTCCCGAGGAGGACAATGCACTCCACAAAGACAATCCAGAGCAAGACACTGCTCACAGCCAGAAAGGACCTGAAAAGATAATGATCCCGCATATGGATCCCGATGAACCGAAAATATGGTCAGAGCCAAACTCCAACTGGGACTAGTCCCGCCAAGCTTGTAATATTTGACGTCAATGGAGTATTAGCTGCAGTATACCACGATAAAGACGTCCCCGAGATTAACACCTCGCAGATCCCGACCAAAACGGAGCATAAAATAGTCTATCCGAGGCCTAGAGCTAAGGAAATTGTTGAATGGTGCCTTGAACGGGGATTCGAAGTGGGCATATGGTCTTGTATGGCAAAGAAAAATATTGTCAATGTTCTTGGTATTCTCGGCCTTCCAGTTTTGAAGTTCAAGTTCGTTTGGGGAAACGAAATATAATGGTCAAAAGGCTGGACAGGGTTTATGAGCAATTCCAGGACTATGGCAAACACAACACGCTGATCATAGATGACTCCGCCTACAAGTGCTATCATAACGCGCAAAATACAATCATTGCTAAGCCATATCGACCTGAAGAGTATGAGACGGATAGGTGGTTGTCCTTCTGACCGCGGTCCCGCCTTGGCGAATCCTCTTTGCTATTCTTGTCACCGGTGATTAGGAACTATCCGAGCCTCACGGAACCCGATCCGCAGAGCAAGGCGATCATGAAAGCTATGGACGACAAATATTTTGGTGAACAAGAAGAGTGACCTCTCGCCGATAGTCAAACCGTGAATATTGTAAACAAACGTGAACACATGTATTGAACATTTTGTAATGAATATACTTGTATATTGAGTTTTGTTTTCCTTTCTCGACTCACGAAGTCGAAAAGGCATGCTTGCCCCGCTGATGAGACCATTTGTATGTTTGATTGTGTGATCGATGCGCCACAATCTATTATGATAATGCTTGTACATTGCGTTGGCCTTTCTCGACTCGCGAGTCGAGAAAGGCACCGGGTTAAAACTCTCGCTGATCGAAACCATTTGTATGCTTCCGCAGGTGATTGGATGCAACCATATTCTAATGAGAATGGTTGTACTTTCACTTTTATGGGCCTTTCTCGACTCGGCGAAGTCGAGAAAGACACTACTTCCCACGCCATTGGATGCGCTTGTATGGAATGAATGTTCTCCATTGTAATTTGATTTCAACATTCTTTTCTTCGCTTTGACTAATGGCACCGTAATTGTTAATCATACTCTCCTTGCTCCGTGGTTCGTGCACATCCGAACACGAGCATCACGAGACCGCCGTGCATCACGCTGAGACCGCCCCGCAAAGACAGATCCCGCCAAGGCGAAAAGAAATACTGCTTGGCACGCATCCCTGGCCACGCTACACTCTTGCCCTCTGGGATAAGGTTGCTCGCGAATTCAGAGGTTGCTCGCTACACCACGGGGATAAAGAACAGCGAAGAACAAAGAGAAAGTCCAGAAGCTCAAAGCATCTTGCAAGCATTGCATAACATCCACGGAGGTTGGGGAAGGAGCATATTCGATGAAAGGTCATGGGAGGCGAGTGGAGAAGTCGGGTGGACAGGGTCGGGCCTAGAGTAGCTCCAGAGGCACCTCCACGTGAGGCATTCCACACTCTTCAAGGTTGCCCCCAAGGCTTACAAATCGGGCGTGAAGAAGCGCCGCTAGTTAATCCCCAAGGTGGACCACCTACCAAGATGATGTAATCAGTAGTGACAAAGAAGACCGCCATGGTCTCAAGGTCCGATGTAAAATACATTGTACCTATTCAATTTATTAATAAAAATTCTTTTTCAACTAGTTCTTTGGTTTCAATCTTTAATGAATTTCCTTTGTTTCAGGTTGCATTGTTCTTGTTCTCGACTTCGCTAACTGTGGAAAAACCGCAAGCCCGCAAAGCTTGATGCAGAGTTTTATTCAAAAATTCGAATTAAGGATAGTTTTCGGGTCGAGGTGCTCCTTTTTATGTAAATTAACAGGGTTCCGAAAAAAAATGGGAATGGAATGAGTCCCACTTTAATTAAATACGACTTTATAGCTCTAGAAAGACACATACAAATGCACTTTTGATCTATTACACCTCGCTATTGATCCTTTTAAGGTTTGATTTGAACATGTTTCTTAGCAATTTCTGATTTAGTTTAAGACTCATCCACTATGTCTCAGACATCCTCTGTCGTTAAGTACAACTTCATGGATTTCTTCCAGCCTTGAAAACCTATGCCATCAAACACACATGACCTTCTCCTGCTCTGATAATACTTCTTCCAGAATTGTTTTTCCAAGTTCATGACTTATCAAACCTCCTTTCACATGCCAACAGGCTTTGATACCATGTCGGAAAATGTTTAAGCTATGGGTTGATCTAATTTTGCAATATAGAGCAAGCCAAAGCAGAAGCAGGAATTGAAGGGACACAATAAAAATAGAATGAAGACAATAGCATATCATATGTATTCTTTGTAATCTATAAATACATGGAAAAAGAACACTAAAAGGCCAACGGCCTGAGATGTATAGATATACTCTAATATATACAAATGTACTCTAATGTAGAGACATCTTGAGTTTTAACAATGGTGAGGTATTGACCTACAGATTTACTTATGCATCACAAGTATTTTTCACCAATATCAAAAAAATAAGGACATAAATATAGGGACATTTTGACAAATACCCCAAAATGCAAAGGCATTTTAAAATTTTCCCATATGGATTTGGGCATCAGAAGGGGCACAACCCATATTTATATTGCATTTAAGCCGTTGTTATGCATTTACTTCATTGAAAGGATCACTTCACTAAACTCGTTAGTCAAGGATAACTGTCAGGATTAAAGTTTATCTTTTGTGGTAAAGTGTGCTAAAATAATCTGTAGCATTTGTTTGATGAAAGGATCTCGACAAGATGAGTCGAGAGATCCTACCTTCAAGAAGATATAACTTATTAGGTACAATTGGTCTATATACGCCTACACGGTTGTAATAGTTTTAACATATATGATATATTAACGTCCTCTTTCATTATTCATAGTGAGTCGGTGGACCTATGGACCTATGTAGAGACAACTCCAATTTGAGAAATTCTAATGTCCATTAAACCACAAGCGCATTTTGATAAATTATTATTTTCGACTCAAAAGACAAAAGGAAAGAAGAAAAGGAATTTCCAAGGGAATTCCCACTCAAGGGGAAACGACAAGGAATGGCCTAAACAAAGCCCGTGAGATTGGTGATACGTTCTTATATGCTTGCAAGCTTCAAGTGCTTATATATGAATACTGGTTGTGCAGATAAAAATAGTTTTATCAATGTTCATATTCGTTCACATTTGAAGGAATATATAGTGGTTGAGCCATTAATTAACTGTGCGAGGCATCTTTTTCTTCCTTGAGTGCGCGTATCATCATACCAGTTGCTTATAGATCGGTTTAAAAGCAACCATTACTTGGGAAGCGCAGTGTTTGTGGCAGACATGGGCTGGGCATTGGCACTGCATGGAGGAGCAGGTGATATTTCAAGGTCCATGGATCTTGAAAAAAGGCAAAAGGTTGAAGAAGCCCTCCAGGAGTATCTGCAGCTTGGTATCTCTGCCTTAAAGTCATCCCATTCAGCTCTAGATGTTGTCGAGCTTGTGGTACACTATTACTCTTAATGATCTTCCTTCTGACTTTTTCCTTTTGTGATATGTTTTTATATGTTTCTAATATTCTAGCAGTTCCCATAGTTATATTGCCTATTTGGAGAGATGTTAAAACTGTAACAGACCCTTATTCGTCAATATACTGATTTGAAGCTTGAGTTTGATCCCTAAAAAAAAGTCACCTTTCTTACTTTTCCTGCATTGCAACCTGATACACCTGTTTTGCATCTCTTCATTTATTAATTATCCTTCATGATAACATAACAGGTTCGCCAATTAGAGAACAATCCAGTCTTCAACGCTGGTCGAGGCTCGGTTCTCACCTGTGCAGGCACTGTAGAAATGGAAGCTTGTATTATGGATGGCCCATCAAAGGCATCTGGGGCTGTTTCTGGTCTCTCCACAGTTGTTAATCCAATTTCATTGGCACGTCTTGTAATGGAAAAGACACCACACGTCTACCTTGCATTCGAAGGGGCAGAGAAATTTGCCAGAAAGCAAGTAAGATTAATGTTGCAACTGGATTGACAATGAATAATACGTAAAATCTTGTCATCTGCTGCAGGGTGTGGAAGTTATGGATCCTAATTACTTCATTACTGATGCCAATGTAAAGCGTCTACATGCCGCTCAACAAGCTAATATTGTTCAGGTCTCTTGATGCTTTTTCATAATAACTTTCAAATGCCTATTGCTAAACTATAGTCAAACACTGTAATTTATCTGTTACCATAGGAAGGAGTGACTTACTTATGTTAGTGTATTCACTTCAGCTGGACCACTCTGCTTCATCAATGTCCGAGGATGGAAAAGTTGAAAATGGAGAAACAGTAGGTTGCGTTGCAGTTGACGAGCACGGGAATTGTGCAGCAGCAACATCTACCGGTGGCCTTGTAAATAAAATGGTTGGAAGAATAGGGGATACCCCGCTCGTTGGTGCTGGAAACTATGCCAACAATTTTTGTGCAATTTCTGCAACAGGAAAAGGAGAAGCCATAATAAAGGCAATGGTCAGTTATGAGATTGCTGCACTTATGGAGTTCAAAAGCATGAGCTTATCAGAAGCGGTGAACAATGTTATTGGTACAAAATTGGGCAAAGGTAATGGAGGCGTGGTTGCAGTATCAAGTGATGGAGATGTTGTTACGGCTTTCAACACTACTGGCATGTATAGAGCTAGTGCAAATTCAGCTGGTGAATATGAAATGGGAATCTGGTAAAACGTGGCTCAATTTATGATCCTATTGAATTTTATTACTTGATCATGACCATGGTCGCTTAGTTATAATTACGACTAGTCAGAACTATTATCATCTGTCCATATCATTGATGGAAGAGCTTTTCAGCTGCTTCAGTACATCTCAATAAGCATAAGTTGATGCCAATAAAATGGCTGATTTAAGAAGAAAAGAACACCAGGTTACAGAAAAACTTCTTAGATCTTTCAGAGACCACTATACACTACAATTCAAGCTCAATGTAAAGAGACTGACTTGCAATGTGTTTGTCACCTGTAGATGAACTATTTAAAGCAGCATCTCACCAAAATTTATAATAGAAGATGCCTTGCTGATAATGCTGAGCAACAAGCAGCACTTTACCAAATGTTAGAATTTCAAATGACATATTATCATGCTCTTCGCAGTAGCAACCCATCGACTTGCCATAACTTAATAAGAGCCAATTCCAACATCTCTTACTGGTTTCTCTAGTAAAGCTGATAAATATACCTCTCTATTTTTTACTCCATTCTTATCCAGTTTGTTAGCAGTTACCCATTTGATTTTATTAAACTTGAGCCTTTCAATCATAGGCTTAAAGGTGGAATCCAGTTGATCCTGTGTGCAGAAGAAGTGGTCCAACCAAAATAAACCTCCAGGCCTAAGAATCCGATCAATGTCATAGAGAATGAACTCCAAAGTTTCCTTGGGGATCCAGTTACTGAGCACATGCATTGTATGGACAAGATCAAGTGTATTATCAAAGAAAGGAAACCTCTGAGAGACTGTCAAAAACAGAGGCACAACTCCCCTCAAAGCTATAAACTCATTGAAGGGTCCATTGAGATTTAGAGTGGAGGTAATGATAGTCACATTGTGCTCTGCCATTCTGACAGCAAATGAACCAGTACCCCCACCAATGTCTAATCCAATTCTGATGGTTCCTTTCTTCAAAGCCAGAATTTCGTCTACAGTGATCACATCAGCTCTATCTCGCAGTATTACCCATCTATTTCTCTCTGGCCCCTGGAGCTCAAAACAATCAGCACAGTCAACAAATACTTTGCTTTCCCTGGCCCTCCTGTTTAGACAATCAAAACTTTTGCATGTGTAATGAGTCCACCTAATAGTGTCATCAGGGGGCTGAGTCCACATAGATTGAGGCAGTGGAAGAGGACTAGAGTATGAACTAGGAGATCTGGCAAAGCACCTTCTTCTAGGTAAAGGCTCACAACCCCTGACCATGAGTGCCTGTCCGAGACTCCAGTCATCTGGACATAGTGCGCCGATTGTGTAGTTCATGTATCTATCCAGAAGGTCTCTGTGTTGAAAGCAAGTATGACCAACTGGACAAGTCATCGTTTCAGCTCCATGAGTTGGATTCCTGCCTAGAGGCAGTGGGCGCTCTTCTGTAAAGGCCAAAAACTCTGAGCTAACTAGCAGGTTTCTTCCAACCCTGTTTCTTAGAGGAGCTATATTAGAAGGAAGGGAGCTAAAGAGTTTTTGTGTTTCCTTCTGAGAGCTATGTATGTCTGCCTGAGTCTGAAGAAGATGGCGCTGCGTGTTTCTAATCTCTTCCCTTATGTGTGCCACTTCTTCCATTAAATTAGGCATGCCAGAATGATCAGATCCTGGTAAACTAAAAAGAGTGCGTTCTAGACTACGAGAAACTGAAAGACTGTAAAGAGCCAGCATGTTAGTGCCTACCATTGTTGTTAGAAGCATGAGGTTCCATGCCATGCCCCAGATCGAAAATGTCGTCCTCTCTGCCATGGCTCCTGATGATCGAGAGCATAATTTTATGGAACTTGTAAGAAACCCATTTCCACGAACCCTGCTTTTCCTGTTCAGAGAGCTGCCATGTGAATCAGACACAACAACTTTTTATTCTAAGTACTGATAACATGCAGATAACGCCAGGGAGAGACAACAAATTCCAGGGAATAGGCAAATCTCCGTATTGATGATATGTTTCCACAATGTGGCACATTTCAACAGGAAGGGATGGTTTAATAATGCAGAGAAGGGAAGTTTTACCTTTTTATATTCTGGACGCTGACGATCTCTCTCCTGTGCCAGCGTTTGCGCTGCTAGCATATCAAACCAAACGCGTGGGTCGGATTTGGAAGGTGGGATATGTCCACCCAACCTGTTGGCTTTTGTTAGTACCAGTCTTTATTGTCCGCTGTGACATAAATTCTGGCCCAGACATTGCACTATGTGTCGTCTATTTTGCAAATAAGATGCCCAATGCCCAAAACAAAAAGCCACAATAGTTATTCAAAAATATTGGTGTAATGTGTGCTTCGTATGCCAATGCCCGAAACAAAAAGCCACAATAGTCATTCAAGAATGTTGGTGTAACGTGTGCTTCGTATGCCCAATGCCTCAAAACAAAAGGCCACAATAGTCATTCAAGAATGTTGTAGTCTGTGCTTCATATGTCGAATTGGATGTTGCCAATGTGGCATGACTTAAAAATTGTTTCTTCTTCCTTTTTATTGTTTGTAGCAAGTCGCTTTCCCTTATGAATCTTCAAGCAATGTCTATGACAATGTGGACTAGAGCTGAGTCTCGCATTCCAGAATGCACAACAGTTCCTAACAACATCGGCCACCCTTAATGGGGCTCCTCGTTTTACTAGTCACTGTTGTGATGTTGAAATTTCATCCTAAAGTCTATTCTACATAACATCATGACCAAACACGAAAAAGGCATCAGCATGAATTCCAATTGTTTCTTCTTCTTCTAAGGGTGCCACACTGATAATAATGGTAAGTTCAATGGTGTAATTGATGAGCAAGGGTTATTATATGTGAAGGTTCGACATGTACAACCATGGTAATCATATAGCCTTTCACAGCTGCAATAAATTATTATCTGTAAGAACAAAAGATGTAGATCATACGCTTGAAGGGCTCAAAATAGCTTTACCTTGTATCTAGTGATACCATGGCAGGATAACCCTTCCTGTGAAATCACCCACCCTCCCACAATAAATTTCGTTGCGGAGACCCCGTCCCAGCCATCGACGGTTGGGTCATCCCGACCGTCCAAAAAATCCCTTCCAGCGGAATCACAACGAACAAGTACTTTCGGAAGGAATCACCAACGTATTACCCCACTTCACAGAACCACAAAGGTTTTATCTCTGCCGATGGAATCACCCACAAGAATATTATGTCACGTGGAATACCAAACTAAATAACCTATTCGTTATTTTGCTAAAAGGAATCACTTGTTTCTCGATTTTTCGGGGATAGAATCACGACCGTGTATTTCTCTAGGAAGAAATTACCTCGCAATATAAAAATCCAGGCGCCCACCTGACACCACTAGATGCTTTGAAGGCCATCTCGGACGTTCGCTCAACTAGGTAATCGGAGCCGTTGATCCCGAGATTCTCACCGTGGAGTCACCACGTAAGTATTCCCTCCAAAGGGAGATCCACAAGCATTATCCCTCCTCGTGGGATCACGCCCGTGCATCTTCCTTCGGGCGAGATTACCTGGTATATATCTCGCACCATAGGATCACCGGACTTCTATATATCTAGATTTTAATTTTTGTTTTCTATTTTTTATTTTATTAAAATGAAGCGTATTGAAGGTTGATTCCCACATACAGGATAACATTTGAAATCAAATTATGGACGATATCAATTAATGGGCGTACACTATATGCTGACTAAAGGTACGATTGCATGTATACAGCCCTCTCATGCATTGCCACGTGTAGCCTATATTATATGTTTGATACCAATCATGACACGTGATTCAAAATTCTCTCTCTTCACGTCAGCCGAGGTCCCCTCCTTCAGTTACCGAGGGCAGAATGTGGAAGTAGCATCCACATACAAATATTTGGGAGTGGAGTTTCCTTCTACTATGCACTGGGACACATCCATACGGCTACGAGTTACGGCGGGCTGGAGGGCACTATATGCAATGCAAAACAATAGTCATAGAGCGGAGTTGTATGATTGGACCCATCAACCTGTTCAAGGTCTTAGTGGAGCCTGTCCTTTTATACGGGGTTGAAGTATGGGGCCCAGTAGTATCCCTCGCTACTTGGAATGACTTGGAACAGGTGCAGAAAGCCTTCTTGGTACGAGCACTAGGGGTGAAGTCCACAGTCCCATATCAAATTCTACTGCGAGGGAGACAGATTTTTTTTGCCTCTTGAGGGCCCCTTGATCGCCACATTGTCTATTTTCAGAAGATGGTCAATATGGACGATGCTCGTCTCCCTAAACTAGCTTATATCATGGCAATGAGGCCACAACGCCTCAAGGCCTGCTGGAGAGAAAAGAGAGCTCAATGGATGGCTAGATGGAATGTGCGGGAGCGAGTGCATACATGTGCAACAGAGGCGGTCGCCATAGCTTGAGGCAATATCTTGACGCTTGCTTCATCGGCAAGCTTTGGGATGCCAGCGCCTTGAACAGTCAAGACAAAGACACTACCAACGCCACATAAATCGCACATTGAACGAGGCCCGCAATGCTACCTGCGCACCCACTTGCCCATGAAAAGACGCAGACTCATTGCCTCCATTCCCGCAGGGCACATCATCTTCAATTGAGACAAGAAGATGGATTGATGAGCCACGTCGAATCAGAACTCATCAATCTTTGCCAAATGGGTGTCATTGAGGATGAATCTCATACCCTTCAAAGTTGCCCAACATAGATCAAATGTGGGCGTGCTATCTTTGAGTTGGTCGGGCCCGCCACCGCTACATGTGACATTGAGCACCCGCATCCGGATAAGGTGCTAGGATCATACTTTTTGGAGGTCATGGACATGCGAGATCGCTATGTCCTCGGCGAGACATACACATTTTATTTCATGATGGCGAAAATGTACGGTTTGATGAAGATTCTTAATGCGCCACGGTTTTCCTCGAAACCCCTTGGTGAGGGTTTTTAACCCTGACGGTAATAAGTTTGTTTAGCTCCCCCTTCGGATCCCATAGGCCGATTGGTCTCAGTGGACGATAAAAAATCATTCTCATTCTCATTCTCATTCTCACAAATTCGTTCTGGCACCATTGTTTCTCAGTACCTCTGTTCCTTTCCCATCTTCTTGCTGCAATCAATCCCTTCCGATTTGGAGATGAGCATTGGAACCTCAGTTAATGAGAAATTAGGAAGGAAAATTCTGCAAATTTGGCCTTTGAGGTGGACGCACGTGACTATTTCTCTGGCCAATAATTTGATATGAAAGTGGACTACTCTCCAAAACATCATGTGGGAAAGAAGACTTTTGTTAACAGTCTGACGAGGTGGATGTCTTAGGGCTGAAAGATGATGATTTATCATATGTTAAAGCGAAGATTACGGGTCAGGCTGCTCACTTATTCCCTAATCTTTGCCGGGACCATAGCACTGAAGCAAAGAACTCCCTTTGAACCAAACAGAAGTTAGTAAAGATGTGAAGACTCTCAGAATGCCGTGGAAAATCCACCTTGAAAACCATCTATTATAAAATATGCATTGAAGCTCCAAACTGTAAAACTGTACGTATTAACTCACAGATCTACAAGTTAAAAGTACTTTACATAAAAAAAAATGTACAGTACGTATTGTAAGTATGTTATAGGTATAGTGCCTCTTAACTTTTTAATGTACCGAAAAAAATTAGGTACATCAAATCTTATATAGTATGTTATCACGTATTGCACCTTAAAAACATAAAAAAGAACGTACGTAAGTACAGTACTATCATCAGGAAACATGGCGAAAATTCCCAATTGGATGTTTGGTCCTAAAACAATCAGTGGATGTTACGAGTTATACCAATTACTCAGATTAATCTAGCTCTAGTTCACCAAAACTAGAGAAAGATCCAAGTTAAAGACCAATTTATGGCAGTTCACCATCCAACCAGGTTAATTAGTGTTAAGTACTGGAAGATTATTGCAAGGCAGAAGGCAATGGCAACTCTCAGGCAAGGTTCTTGGTTTCCAACAAAGGGGTATTAGATTGGAACAAAGGATTGATCTGGTAGTATCAAGCTGATGTAGAGCAGCCAAAATCAAGATAGAGAGGCCGCTGAAGTAGGAATCGATGTTCAATCGATGTTGTCCGCCTTATTTAAGCAGACTCTTTCCCTTTTAAAACAGTTCGTTGCTCCTTTTCCTTTTACATCGATTATGGCTCAATCTATATTGTATTATATTGATCATGCTCTGTCGAACCTTGAAGGCTATGGAGCCGTATTTACAAAATCTTCACTTTTAATAATAATCTCAGTATGATTCCACTGATTTAATATATGGGCCTAGTTCTGAAGGGTTCATATCAAATAGCATATAAAGTTGTTTGCATCTATGTGAAATCTCACTCTAATGTCAATGTATGCTGGACATTTCAAAAGGACGTGATGTTCATGTTCAACCTCACGCCAATCAAATTGGGTGCATATTTTTTCATCCCTTGTAATAGCTCTTATGTATTGTGATCTACATAGGTGAGCATCGGATTAATTTGAGTAGAATAAAAGGTCATTCTGATATCTTTTTTTATTCATATTCGTTCCAAGGCGTTTTGTTGTATTAGGTCTCTAGCACCAGCTTTCATGTCAAACCAACTCATTATACCCATCCTCTAGCGTTCCGTCCAATCGAGCACATCTTTATACAACCTAAATCCATAGAATGAAGCAATGTCTATCTTGAAAGTCTTTCACTAGTCTGCTACAGTACCCGATTTACAAACTTTATACTCTGGGATACAGCTTCTGCTTCTAATGAAATTAAATCTGTTTCTGCCAATAGAATAGCATATGGAGTTTGTGCATTTACACCCAACTCTTCTCTAATGACAACTTCAATGTTTGCTCTATTTGTTGCCAATGTTTGCTTATGGCACCAGGCCCCCAAATTGATGCTCCATAGACCATTACTATCTCACTAAAGTTTTAAATAAAAGTCTTTTGAAACCCCACTTCTGGCGAGATGTATTGTCGCATTTCGAAAGCATATTGAAGAGAGATGCCTTGCCTCCTATCATGCGTCTTTTAATGCGGGCCATCCGGGCAACACTAGTTAGGAATATAAGCACTACATGACTAGTAAGGCCTTCAAAGCCGACACGATGGAACAAATGGAACGATCAACCCTAGCCATTGTCTATTGCCACTGTCAGTCAACTCCCATTTGAGTCTGAGCCAAGTAGGACCCTCCATATGATGTTAGCATGTGTTAAATGATGTATTTATCGATGTTACAATTAGATGGATTATTGCTACCCGTCGAGTTGGTTCTAGTACATGATGATGTTAATGCTCATTATGTATATTTTGCTTCCCCTAATATAGGTGCCCCTAGAGGAAGAGACAGAATGACACTTCCATATCCTCTACTCGATTGTCTAGCCATTCCAGACAGGTCAGATGGAGGGCCCCATAGGACAGAGAGCCGTTGGATGGGGAAGGCCCATCGATGTATACAACGGGCAACCATACATAGCGCAAGGAGCGCCGCAAATCTGATAATAAACATTATAACTAGCACCTCTAGTGATAACCAACATGAACGGAGCCTTCAAGAAAATCGTTGTCCAATGGGCTTCAACCTTTCCAGGCTTTATCATATACCCCATAAACCGTAGCTGCGATAAGACCAATAGAAGCTAGTAGTCTAACATAACGTTTGTCATAGTATGATTAGATGCACAAAAACTTCGTACATTTCCATACACTAGTGTAGGCAGGGCACTAGTCTTTCATATGTCTTTCACGCCCACAAGATTTTGACAACGTGGCTCCTGCTATGGGATGTGAGGTCACAATCAATATACAAGGAGATCCCTTTCAACTTGGATGTATGATGGAGTATGATACCTCTAACATTGGCACATGAAACTATGAATTGCACAAAACATGGCTGGTTATGGCACTGAAAGCCTATGGAACGTCTACACAGGAACATGAAAGTTCATCTTGAAGAGGATCATTGGTTGGGTCTTCTTTGCAAGATCCTCATGTGCTTACTTTTGGAGGTGATATGCACTTCTGCTCCTACCGCTCTTTGAGCGATTGATCAATATCATCTTTTCCATAAGCAGCGGTTGGAGCAACAGGTCTCGAATGGGGGAGTCGAAAGTTTTAATGCTGCTCTACCTGAGGGGTCTGATGCGTGGTTGAGCTGAGGCTTGTACTGACTTCCTTTTGTGTGCAAAAGTCTGCCTGTTATGTGAGACGACTCACATAGTTCTACATAGGCAGTGGCTACAATGCACATATTAGCCTTCAACACATGAAGCTTAAGAGGTTAGTTCGTGGTGCTTCATTGTCTATTTCTCTAACTCTCATATGCAGAGGTGCAATTGCTCACAAGCATTGGCATAAAACTCCTTACCTTTTCCAGTTCTCGCATTGCAAGATCCCAACTAGAAGAACTTTCCTCCAACGTTAGAAGCCTAGAGACTATGTCAGTATCCTTGGCAGAATTTGCTTCTTCCAAGGTTTAACTATACATGGAAGTTGTTTGGATACCTTTTTGGATCTCCCTAGCCATCTTTACGGTTCTTGTATGGAATTGAATAATAGTCTCTCTGGTTTCCTGATCAAAGTGTTCTGTATGCTGGAACATATTGTCAAGCCCCTGAGATGTCATGGCAATATCAACCTAGACCTTGGTAATGTATGACATAGCCTAGTGTCATTTTTTCTTTTCTTTTTGGATTGCCCCTAGGGGGGCAAACCCTTGTTTATGTGGGCTTTTGGCATATCCTAGGTATATGCTGGAATATACCTAGGATATCTTTGTGGATCGCTCCAAACCTACTCTTACACCAAAACTCTCGATTAAGCCATTGTTGTTGTCGGTGTGGGTGGAATCTGTTAACCGCACCGCCAAGCATTAGAGCGAGGTCCACGGCACTTCGGCACTTGATTTCTTTTTCAAGTCTGGAAGAACAGCGGTGAATTAAATGGCCTGATTAGGTAACAAAATGTCAGCCAAGATATCGGGTAATTATTGTATTTTGATCTAGACATCTATGGCAAATCATAAGATCAGCAATTTGTTTGATACCGGCCAGCATGCCTCTACCATGTGAAGGAAGAAGCAAAGGATCCTACGGGTATGTAGGCGAGGCGATGTTTTTCTTTTATCGGTTGAAGTTTTTTTGTCTTGATAGCTTGTTGATCGTGTGCTTTCAGAGATTTAATTTTTTCTTTGGATTATCTTAGCCTAAACAAGAGGAGCATTTTTTCAGGAAGTTTGATCCATCATTCTCCAAGTAAGCAAGCATTTTTCTTATTTTTCTTTTCTCGGTTTCCTCGGTTTCTAAGGAAAGCAACAGTTCCTCGTGATGGGGCTTTGGTTGGCTTATATGGCGTTTGTTAGTCGTCATGCATTTCTTTGTAAGTTTAGCCCTATTTTAGGTAACCGGACTTAGCATGCATGCTTGGGAGTAGCGATTGTGCATGTGTGTTTGAAGATTTTAGGAATCATTAAACTACTTATGAACTCAATTTGATCTAGATCAACATTTATTGGGAGCTCCCCGTAGCCGTAATTAAGATTTTTGAGTCTTAGATATGGTGTGCTTTTTTTTTTGTTGGGCTATACCTCCCAAGAGTGCAAGCTTTCTGTCATGCATCTTGTCACCTTATCCATGCTCCTATCCTTATGCGTTTGTGTAACATGTTTTTGTCCATGTGGAATTCACAAGTGATTGATATATCCTGTAGAAACCAAGGCAATCTCGGAGATTGTTGGAGGATGTCTGTGGCAAAAGATTGAGATGGCCACAAAATTTAAAAACGCGAACAAGGAGTAAGCGACAAAGGAAGTTAATTTTGGTAACCAAGCATCTTATGTTTCTCGTAAGGATGTGGAGCGTTCATATCTCAAATCCAATACCCCTGACGAGTTGGCGTGATATCAAAGACAAGGTCGGATGCTGCTGGGCCAATGTTTCTAACGATCATATGCGCCAAATGCGGAGTAGTTGGAAGGGTAGATAATCGATTGCAACAAACTCCATTTTAGAGCCTACACCATTGGCAAAAATTGTACACACCACCGGTTAGGGTTCCATTTCAAAGACAGGGGTCATGCACTATTTGTTGGTGTATTCAGCGCAAATGTGCCAATTGCTTAAAATGGAGAGTAGTGCCCACTAAAGAGCAATCTGAAGCAATCGGACAATGCAACTTAATATACCCACAGGTATGTGAGGATGGGCGTAGTTGGCGGCCCGATCTTTCATGTGATGAAGAGCCCCGACTTGTCCCAAAACTCTATGCCCACAATTTGGGCAATGGACAAAGCGAGTATTCCATGCACACCTCCGTGGTTGGGAAAGGAAACTTCGTTATTCGAAGTGAGGGCTGCTCAAAGTTCAGTGACATGTATGTAGTTGCATATCTTATTTAATCTATAGGTTGGACTTTTGACTAATTCTTTATGGTATGTTAGTTATTACATATCACCATGTGGAAAGAAGTTACTCTCAATGGTGGAAGTCCAGAGCTAAAGAGGCTAGCTATGCAATCGCCAGATCTATCTTTGATTTTCGTTAGTAGCTCTGAGTGGCTTTTCTTTTTCTCCTCGTGTTTTACGGATGAAAATCCTGCATATATTGAAGCAGGCATCAGCATGTCTGATTTTTCATATGCGTCGCTACCAGCATGAAGGATCAACAAAGCTTCACTATCACCTTAACTGCAGGTATTCTTCTGCTACATTTCCTCTTTTAGGCATTTTCTTTAAGTAAGATTTAGATTTTATTATAGAATCTTCAATATTTTCTCTGGTGTAAGAAGATATGATGAACTGTGCTTACTCTTACAGAGAGTCTTTGTCTGATTGGCTGCAAAAATGGGCATTTTAAAAGCCCCAGGGGATATCCAAGATTTTCTCCTATGCTTCGAAATGTTCCTTGCAGCAATTGGTCATATATATGCATTCCCATATAAAAAATATGCAGAAGCTAATATTGGTAGCTCTTCTGGCATGCCTGGCAGTGTTGCTCATGCACTGAACTTCCATGACGTGGCTTCAGATATTGTTCAGGTCTGATTTGGACAAAAAATGACAAATATTCAACTGCAGTTTGCCCAACATATAGTGGTGATCTGTGCCTGTTGGTAAAGGAATGGGTACTCTGCATTGACGTAACAATATGTTTGGAGCTGGCAAATTGATGAAGCATATGCAGCCGAGCTATCTTCCTTGGATACTAGAAAATTGGGTGATTTAGGAGGTGTAAAAGCTAGCAAATGATATGATATGTCAACTTTAGATATTTCTAAGCGACCCAAAAGCAATGCCTTCGAAGTTAAATTTCGATTTGATAGTCAACGCAAAAGCAATGCCTTTGAAGTTAAATTTCGATTTGATAGTCAATGTTATAGAAGACGTAAAAATGCTTGAAGAGGACACATGATTCAAACTTAGATACTTGCTCAGATAGGAAAACCTTCCAGCAACTACATGGCAAGCTTGGAAACTAAGATTTGCAACACCACAGTTCCCTTTCAAGAAAAACTTGTAAATACTTCCTCCACACAATAACCAACCCTAACAACACTGCTATTATAATTACTAATGACCTAGCAACAATATGTTTTTACACTGAAACCTCAGAGTCCATGAGTCCAGCTGGATCCTAGTCCAAGAGGAGCTCAACATCTAAGGAGGAGTTAGTAATGCAAATGGCTACCATCACCTTCGCAAAATGTCAATGTCTTAAAATAACTACTATGATTGATTGTAAAAACATGACTTTCAAGTACGATTTAAGCCACTTCACCCTCCGGCCATGGAGGGCAACCCTCCGTGCGCAGCACGTTGTTTTTTTTTCCTTTTTTTTAGAGAGAGAAGTTTTATATTTATTTACTTAAGAAAACAAGTACATAAAGGGTAATCTCACAGTAAAAAAAAACATCATGCAAAAGAGCCAAGAAATGATGCAACATAACTTTGCCATATATGAGGGACAATACCTTAGCCAAGGCATAGTAATATAAAGTATAGGTTGAAGCTTTCGAAGTGTAAGGCCAACCCAAAATGATTATGAAGACAAATAAGCTTTTTAGAGTTCTTGAAGCCTTCAACCATTGAAAATTTTGCTCGAAGACATTGCTCATTTGGGATTTGATCTAATCATTGTTCATCAGTTGACTTGGCCAAAATGCTACAGATTATGAAAATTCACCCGAAACTGGACAAGATATGAGAAAACAGCTCCAGAGCCACAACTAAAGACAACCAGAAGGATTTCCTGTAGATACTGGAGAGTCTAGAACAGTAAAGGATCGGCAAAAACAAGGTAAGAAGGAATATCATGCCAAAATATTTGTGAATTTTGAGTAAAGTAATAGGATGAGTCTAATCCCCAATTCAAGAGCTCGAGCGGTCTGTTTTTATTGCAAGTTGCCATAAGATGCAGAAGAGTTCCATATGTGTCTGCTGTACCTTATGATAATAATATGATTCTCTACAAAGTGAAAGAAGCACGCCAGCATAAAAAATGAGCAGTTTATAGGGGAGTCGCAACGATTACTCTCGACCAATGGTCTTCCAACCCTTGGACTGGCTATGTCTAGAAAACTTAAGTAGCACCATATTAGCATTATCTTTATTTTTGTTATTAGCTCTTTGCAATTTTGGACTTTCATGCCCCTTCTGTTGTTTTTGTCCTATGGCCAATTAGTCTTCATGGATATTAAATATCCTATCCTATCCTATCCTATCCTATCCTATCCTATCCTATCCTATCCTATCCTATCCTATCCTATCCTATCCTATCCTATCCTATCCTATCCTATCCATCTATTTATTAATAAAATAAGAAATGATCCTCTGTCATTTTCATGCTATTGATCTCCATAAACCAAAAAAGAGTGACTAACCTACATCATGTTCTGCAAAATTCCATGCTTAGACAATCTTATTATGAGACGCATCTTGCAATTCTTCAAAAACTTGCCCCTGAAATTGTTAGTCTAGTAACTATCATCTTTCTGGCCATTATCTATTACATTCACATTTTCTACTATTGTGTTGTCTTGATAAAGTCTGGCCTCCTATATCAAATGTGATATCTAGATCACAATCAAATCCCTAACAGAAGCTATGAGACTTCTGGGGACACTTTTGGGGACTTCTGTTCCCAATCTCAGAAAGCTCTGATGCATCCACCTCCATAGAATGATAGTCCATATGTGTCTCTTGGAGCACCTCTTCACCTGAGTATCTCACCACAGATTGGCGTTCTTCATTTTGGACATGCACACTTGTGGCTCATGCTGATTGGATGCCTAGGCATATCACCATAGATCTCCATTGGGATAGTCGTTTTGTTCATCGCCATGCTTGGAAAGAAGGTGAAACTTTGGACAACACTTAAAAGTGGATCTATCGTCCAAATGACAAGACTTCAACGACAACTACCAATGTTGTGTGGGGTTTGACCCAGTTTTTGAACAAAGCTTCCAATTCTACAGATCCCTCTATTCATCAACAAGCTAGCTCTTGTTGTGACATTCCAGGGAAATATATGCCATAAATACGTATATTTCCAGGCCCCTCACGATACAAGTCTATCTCCATAGCCTTGTATACCATAGACTAGTGGCATAGGGTGCATGACTAAGTTATTCATATAACTTAGCCAATTTTAGGTTAAGACCATTTTCCACGTGGCCTTAACCTATTGGGCACCCGCCACACGGGACTATCCTATTGGAGCTACGTGGCAGATGACATCAACTCTAACCTATAAATGGCCAAACCCCAACCCTAGGCTGTTTTTCTGGCTCCAATACTCTAGGAACTCTTTTAGCGCTCGAAACTCCGTTTCGAGAACCGTCTGCTGTGGCATAGCCTAGCACAGCAGCCCCTAGAGCGTGTGCGCGTCAATAGGAGTGGGAGCTACTTCGACCACCTCGAAGACCATGGAGACGCCGGGAGTAGGAGGGAGTTCCTCAGGAGCAGGTATTTGGATTAGAGTTCTTTGTAGATCATCTGGAAGTTAGGCCTCCAAATGAGTTAGCATTTCATGTCTCCAGTAGAGCCTTCCTAGACACCCCAGTATAGATCTTGAACCTTAATCAATGAACCCTAACTGTAAGTTAGATGTATATGATTAGGTTTAGATGTTCTTCTCATTATTATCATGTTATGTGGATATGTGATGTTGGTTGATCATGTTTGCTGTAACGGGCCCATGGTAGACCGCTCGAGTATTCGAACCTTGAATGTGCCTGTGGGGCGTTCCCGAGACACCGGCATAAATGGGTAGAAGCGACTACTCATAAACGTCTAGACGGTTTTGCCCAGTTGGTTAAGGGCATATCGGTTAGGAATGTTACAGTTGGTATCAGAGCAGGCCTCGAGTTCGAGTCTCCATGGGTGCCTATATGCATGGGTAATTTGCAAAGACTTGGTAATCATTGTAATATGGTGTGACATAGACATGGTATAGCCTTGGATGCTCGAGGACGAGCATAGTTCTAGTGGGAGAGACTGTAACGAGCCCATGGTAGACCGCTCGAGTATTCGAACCTTGAATGTGCCTGTGGGGCGTTCCCGAGACACCGGCATAAATGGGTAGAAGCGACTACTCATAAACGTCTAGACGGTTTTGCCCAGTTGGTTAAGGGCATGTCGGTTAGGAACGTTACATTTGCTTCTCTTGTATTGGGAAGGGGGGTAGAGACCTAGTAGCCATTACTTAGTGATGCTCCTAGTTTAGATCCCTTTAGTTCCTATTATCCGGTCTGTACATAGGAACCCACCGGGCTAAAGGGGGTTATGATATGACTCAGCACCAAATAACGGGGCTAGAGGTGAAGCCGAGGGAGGGTCCCTACTGAGAACTTAGTGTTTACCAGCATCCCCTTTAGCAGTGACTAACCGGGCCTCCAGAACCTTAGGAATATAAATTCATAGGGACCATATCCACATACCTTATTTAACAACTTCAAAACCAATTTTATAACTTATATTTTTAACTTGCTATTCAATGAATAGTAGGTCGAACTACAAATGACTTCCTTAGGTCATGACTTCCACAGCTCGAAGAAGGCCTTCTTGCCTTCGATTTTTTTCTCTAAATTCGGCCTCTCAGAGGCATAGCATCCCAATGGCTTTGTAGCCTCAGTTCTGACCTCTTCAGGTCAATCTGGTGCATAGCAACACCGTTTGACAGCTCCGACTATGGCAGCTCAGCTCTAATCCAGGGTTTATTTGAGCCTCGAGCATTGAAATTTGCCCTTTTGAACCAATTTCAGACCTTTTTCACGCCAACTCGACCTGCCTCAGGTCCGTTCCTGATCATGCCACATCTTTGTCTTACCCCTGTTTCCAAGCTATCCAACCAGGCTTTACCAGGCTCCAAATCTTCCGGTTAATTCCTAAACTTATTAAATATTCCTTTAACATCATATAGCCCTTAAACTCTCCTCTGGTGACCTATCCTGAATCCTCCAGCAATACTAGACAGCCAATACAAATTCCACAACCTCAGCTTGCTATAATAATTTTTAATTCTTAATACTTCCATTCTAACCAAATTATTCATACAAAGCAAGATGCAATTAACTCCATAATTTTCTTATTTAGCCGAGATCAACTTTATGCATCTTAACATCCCCTGTGTAAGTTGTAAACTACCCACCTGGTTAAGCTTTCTTTGCAGTTGTCTGCTTGCTCTCTAAGCTTCCCTCACTAAAAACTCCTCCTCAGGAAGTATACTCCCAAACAAAAAAACTTCAAATCCTCTACAATTCAGTATTTATAGACTTCTTATATAAACATCATATACATACCTTATATGTATTTTCCCATCTTAGTATTAATTTAATGATCTCTTATAATGATAACCAAATTGTATTAAAATACGTACGTCACTTGTCTGCTAGCACTCTAGACTCGTTACATTCTCCCCTTCAAATTTTTAGCCCATGTCCTTATGGGTGAGCTCAGGAAATTGGCAAAGAATCCACTTTGAATCTTCCCATTACATCTTTAATTGGACAACCAGACCATTGGATCAAAAATCTTGTGATTGTCCATCTTCGAAGCTTGTGCGTCTCTGTTACGCTCTGGTCGGGGTTATAAAAATTCATCTCTGCTTACAAAATCATCGTCGGCAAGCATATGCGACGGATCAAAGATATACTTCTTCAAGTTGCTCACATGGAACAGATTATGCACTCTAACATGCGAGGGTAATTCCAGCCTGTAAGCTACTTTGCCAATGCATTCCAGCAGTTTAAAGGGTCCCGCATACCTCGCAGCCCACTTCCCCACACTTTTAAATGCCAATGAGCTTTGTTTGGGATTAATCCGTAAGAATACATACTAGCCTTCTGCGAATTCCAAAGGCTTGCGCCTTTTGTTTGCACATGAGATTGGCCATCTAGGCACTATTGTAGAGTTGTGAGTTGTATTGGAGGGATCTCTTAACTTACCCTATAGTCTTGCAGCTTAAACATCAGGAAAAAGGTCTATGTTTGTGCCTGCATTAATAACCTCACAATTGTGACTAGATCTTTGTGTTTGCTGTCAGATTTCTCTCAAGGTTCATGCAACATTCCAAGGATAGTCTTTATAAGCCAGCCCAAAGAGTCTTGCAGCATATTCAAAGCACCAAGTCAAAAGAATTTACCTTGGATATTCATCTAGTTAGTAATAAATTAATTTAGATCACATAAAATTTATCCAACGGGCCTTTATTTCACATGAAGTTTAAAAAGCACTATGTTGTAAGTGCAGGTACTACTTAGGGAGAATTGAAGGCTACGTATACTGTGACAACTTCTTTGATTTTTTTTTTTAAGGCTGCCATTTTGCATTGTGATATTAGTTTGGCTGTTCATCATACTAAATATGCAAAATGTAGTAAAGGATGTATTTACTGTTGTCACTTATGTGCAATTACAGCATTATACAAAGCAAAGGAGGTGCAAGTCTAGAATGATTTGTTCCATTCATTTTTTACCTTCTGAGCTAATTCTTTTTTTTTTCACTTTAAACTTTTTGTACTAAAGGCATTAAATTAATATGCTAAAAGTTAATGAAAAGGCTATGGATGTTGCATTATTTGGCAAAGACTCAATTACACGTACTATGATGTTGTATTCAGCTTTTCCAACTCAAAATAATATCACGTTCTTTTGCAATGGTTTGCCAAGTGCTCCCTCGTACATGAAGTCAAAGTCTTCCTTTAACTTACTGTTATTGTAAATCTTGCATTCATAAACTAGTGCCATTTTCTTTTACAATACTTTTGTCCAAGTCCTTCCTCCTACATTGGTGCTTTTATTGTCTCCCTATTATGGGTTCGATTCCAATGGGATCGTGAATTTTCTTCTACCCAACATAGGGTATGAGGCTCGTGCATTCGCATGAGTATTTTGTAAGTCAAATATCCCAAAAAATATTTTGCAAGTCAAATACATCAAGTGGTGAAAAAATGTGAAAAGATGGGTTCAAACCCACACAAAGGAGCTCAAAACCCAACAGAGCCACTGCACTTAGCAGATCCTTATTAGATAATAAAAAAGGCGACTTATGGTATTCGACTTATAAAATAGAGAAGCAAGGTATTCAGTTCGCAGTTAGTTGGAATCCAACCACGAAAGGGGAGCCAATATTTCGCCCGCTCCTACATGAAATCAAAGGTCTTCCTTCAATTTATTGTTATTACATTTTTAGCGTGTCATTTTGCATATATGCGTCATGTTCAAATTGTTCTCTAATCATAGAAATAAGGCCAAACAGTTCTACAATAGGAGTATTGCCTAACATGTGAATCCAATGCAGAATTGCGCACGACACAAGTTATAGCAGCTTCAGAAATTCGTGCCTTACCATTTACAAACAACTTGAACCATTACAGGATTGGAAGAACACACCACCAAGCACCTTTCATGGGTCTAGGCTTAAGTGGTTTAGGATTATCAATAAGGATTTATTCTTTGTGGGATTTAAGATTATATGCAATATATTTATAACCCTCTGAAACTTTTGACAAACATTTAGACATTAAATCCAAAGCAAATTGCCAATTATTATCATGAGCAATGTTTCAATTATTATCAAACATGAAATGTACATATTTCATCGCCTTCCTTCATATATAGCTATATATTTCGTAGAAATGTTCGACATCCTTTGACACATGGAGTTTAGAGAATATCAAACATTGATATGGTTTATAATCTATAGGTTTAGTGGTTAGAATTTGCTAGGGTTTTTTTTTTTTTTTTTTTTTTTTTTTTCCGATATCCGATTGTAAGGTTTAGGATTTGGAGTTTAGGGTTTCAATTGATATCATTTTTGACCCACATTCACTGCAGATAACTTCCAATAGATCTTCCATATTTCATAAAAGACATTGTGCGTGCACGAACTGTTTCTTGAATGAATCGTTGAATCCTAGAGAAAATTAAGAAACCTTGACGAAGGTTTCTTAATTTTCTCTAGGATCTTTTTCCGAGCAGCACGCTAGAAGAAGTATGCAGCTGCCATGGCTGACATAGTTACACCCCAGGGAGTGTTGTTGCAGCAACCAGATGCTATCAAGGCCTTTGTAGCAGTGCACTATGAAAGGTTTTTCAAGGAGAGCCCGCTTCCCTCACAGAGTGTTTTTCAGGAGCTGGTGCTGGCCAAGGTATTGCCAAGAATCTCAGCCCTTCAAAGACAGAGCTTAGAGGAGCCATTGACGGTCACGGGGAGTTGGGGGCGATGCATGCTTTGTTGGCTCGAATAAGTGTCCCGGGTTGGACCCGGAATACCGGTGGCGTTTTTCATTAGTACCGGGAGTGGGTGGTGGACTCGGGGATGCGGTGTATGTGGATCTTTTGGGGAATAACTTCGATGCATCCTCTCTCAAATACGGTGTTGTACTTCACTTATACCCAAATGTAAGCATCCTAAAACCATCAATGACCGGAGGTCTATTACTCGTTATGCGTAGTGTATAAAATCATTGCTAAGGCTTTGGCGGAGAGGCTTAAGCGGTACTAGTTCATGCCATTAGCCCGAAAGCTTGATCGGGTTTTCTTCCGTGTAGCGTATATTCTTCATAATGTGGTCTTTGCTTTTGAGAGAGTGCATTGGGCTCATAGGATGAGGCAGCCCCTTGTTTTTCTTAAGCTGGACTTTGCCAAGGCTTATGACAGTGTCAGCTGGCAGTTCTTGGCAGATATGATGTAGGCCTTTGGGTGTGGACCTAGTTTCAGGGAAACAGTTATGAAGCTGCACGTGTCTGCTAGGGCAACAGTGTGGTGTCAGGGTGAGACCTCTTCAATCTTCTCTGTGGGCCGAGGCATTAGGTAGGGATGTCCGTGTTTTGCAGCTTTTTCAGGTGGCAGTTGCTGACAATGTGGTGCAAGGTCTCCGCATGGGTGATGGGTCGCATGCCGGGGTTTTGCTGATCAATTTCGCGGATGATACATTCCTCTTTCTTCATGCGAGATGAGTCCAATCTCCGGGCAACCAAGAATATTTTGGAGCCGTTTCTTTAGCTTCGGGGTGCTTGCTTAACCGGGTCGGTGCTTTCGGCCATGTGGGTGCTGGAGGAACCTCCTCTGTGTGGTTGAGTCGGTTTCCACAGGCTCTTACACCGCCACACATAGGCTGCCAAACCTGTTAGGCATACCATTTGGCTTGGACATTAATGCTAGGGCAATTTGGGCGAGACATTGGCTGAGAATCTTAAGCAAAGATCCTAACCGGTGAAGGGGAAGTAAACTCACCATGGCTGGTAGGATTCTCGTAGCCAAATCGGTGCTCAGTAGTAGCACTCATGTTTCTAAGACCTTCTCGCATATTTGGCGCCCGAAAGTGTGGTTAAGGAGCCGGATGACACCATTTGCAATTTTGTTTGAGGAGGAAATGAGGAGGAGGCTACATTGAAGGGTCGCATGGTGGAAGTGTGTGCGTCCTTAAAGGCGGGGGGCTTAGGTATGCTTGATGTGTCATTGCACACGAAGGTTACCGTGTCGAATTCATCCGGCGGTTGTTGCGTGAGCAACAATCCCCGTGTTTGGCTCTGTGGCCGGTCCGCCACTCTATTGTGTTTAGGAAGCCAGCAATTCTGGCTCTGTTGTTGTGGGCTCTGTTTGAGGATTTGTGGCCATTTCCTCATGCTTCGCCTTTTCTTAAGGGTATCCTGAAGGCCTGGAAGGTGGTCAAGGTTCTCTTTTTATTGGATCCTAGCAGGTGTATGGTAGCCTCATCGCCCTTTCTCTGGGTACCCTTGGATTCTACATCTCCCTTGGCCTCTTCCCTACACCCAGGTACTCAGCGCCGATGGATTGCTGCAGGGGTAACATCCATCCGTGACTGGTATTGGGAGGGTCATCTGGCGCCGTGGGAATTTTTTAGGGAATGATTTGGCCTTCGGCAGTGGGACATACGGACTTGGGCCAGAATTGCTAATGCGATTCCATTGCAGTCGTCTTCTCAAGTCAATCGTGTTTGGAAGTCGCATAGTGGACTTGATGCATCTCAGTTTGTACCATCGGCTTATGGGCTTCTAGTGCTTCATGACACATTGCCGCCTTCGGATAAGTGGTTGCTTAAGCTTCCAGGGAGTAAGTGGCCCGCCATGTGGAAGTGGGCGTGGAATACATTGCCACCTCCTAAAATCCGTACCCTTTTGTGGCAGATCTTGCATCGTAGCCTCAGGGTGAATGTCCGAGTCCACAGGTTCAAGCCTCAGGTAGCAGAAACATGCCCTCTATGTGGGAGGCGTCGAGAGACCATTGAGCACTGCTTTGTCCTATGCACAAAGGTAGGGGCAGCTTGGTCCTGAGTGAGAGCCCTCTTTGGGTCTTCACTGTGCAGTCAGAAGATTCTCTTAGGAGTCTTTCCTAGCAGTTGGCCAGTTGCCAAGCAGCAGGCGTTCCATTTATGTAGAGCTTGGTTTCTGTGGATGATTTGAAAAAGACGGAGAGCGAAGGTCTTTCAGAATGCAGTGCTTAGCCCTTTTCGGTTGGTTCCGATCTTGAGGCATAAGTTGTGGCAGGCTTACCAAGTCTCAAGCTTGTCTGGCACAGTTAAGCGGGAAATTTGGTCGACATTCCTACAGATTGTGAATCATGATGGGCACTTCATTTCTTAGCATCACACTTATCATTGTACTTGATCGCATTCTAGTGGTTTAATATAATCCTATATTCATAAAAAAAAAAGAAACCTTGACGAAATAAAATCTTCATATGTAATTTAAATTTGATTTCTTATCCCGACCTTGACTCTATATATTGACTTCACCTTATGGATTGACTTTGATAGGAGTATGTGGTTTGACTTTCACTTTTGAAGTTGGTTTTCATGGACTGCCCGACACATGCATTCCCTATATGCGACTTTGACATTTTGGAAATGATTTTAATAGGTAGATCCATAGAGTATTTTATTTTCACTTTTACTTTAGAGTTTCATTGTACTTTTTGAGTTGATTTTTGAATTCGAGTTCTTACAGTCCTTACATATGACTTTGACTTTGTGTTTAACTCTCAATTTGGACTTGACCTTTGTTTTTGCAGTTAATCTTAATCAATTGGCCCAACACTCGACTATCTACATTTTATTATTAGATAGAGTCCTTTGGAAAATCTCAATGAGGATAAATCTAACAATACAATACCTCAAGTTTAGTATAATGTGATTGTAATGCATTTATTATAGTGCCATTGCAGAAGAGGGACAATTCAATGTAGCTAAAGATTAGTTATGAAGCCAAAGTAATAGCTCATGTATTAAGTTTTAACATACAATTAGAGTTTATATGGTATATCTCTCACACTCATGACAAATATCTAAACATTAAATCTCGAGCAAATTACCAATTATTATCATGAGCAATGCTCCAATTGTTATCAAACATGAAATATACATATTTCATTTTCCTTTTTCATATGTAGCTCTACACTTTGTAGAAATTTAGAGACATGGGGTTTAGGTAATGTACGAGAATGTCAAAGGAATGTTGCATAATCCTGGGGAATCTCATAGAAACCTAGGAATGAGGAATGTTCATATAGTTTTACGAAACCTTACATCTAATGCCCATGAGTAGTGGATCATCCTTTACACATCGCTCATGTGAAGCTTAGCGATGTGTTTTATGTATAGTAAAGCACTCATCAAAGTTTACTAAAGTTCCAGCCATGCAATTTCATGCACACAACTTGGTTGAACTATAATATGATTGTTTACCATTGTATTCTTACTTCTTTACTGTTGCTTCTTTATCATACACTCTTTACAAAATCCCAAAGAATATAATTCTGACAAAGGTTTATTGATACAGTACATAATTCGTCTCATACAGTCCTCGCAGATCCTCTTAGTTTTGAAGATTTTCAGAATGCTTTGTTTGAGCTAAGGATGCAAGATTAACTATTATGTAATCAAGGTATTTTTCATAGAGGAGCTTCTTTGTGCCATTGAGTCGACCGACATGTGCTAATACGCATTTTGTTTGAGGTAATTGTTATGCCACAAAGATCTAATCTGTACATGGCATGATATTATTGTGTGATATTCATGTCTGATGATTTTAAATGATCGGAGTGCATTTTCTAGTGCCAAGCTAATATACAATATGTTGTTGATATTTTTCATAGAGTTTCTTTGGTTGAAGGTTGGATTCTACTTAAGATTTGTATTATAACCGATTGTAATGCAGGTTCTAATAGGCAACCAGACAAGTAGCTTGAGAAGAAGGTTGTCGAGCATTTGGTTTCACAAATAACCTCATTATGGCATAGCAAGTTCTGGTAATATCATCGTAACACATGCAAGTTCAATGCATACAAGGCCAGGCTTTTCATCTAGCAGCAGGATGGTTGCTTTGGACTATCTGGAAAAGACGAAGATTGGTAATCTTCAAAGGTCTGGATGTGGCAGATAATCGTGTTCTCCAAGAAGCTCAAGGTTACATTGTAAAGTCGTATCATTGTTCTTCACTTGCCCCTCACAAGAGGCGATTGATTTTTGAGGAGTTTTTGGATGTGCACTCTTATGCTTAGGCAGGTTGCTTCACTCGGTGGGTCTCCGCTTATCCGCTGAGATTTTATTCCTGTCTCTGCATTTATACTTGTATTTGACTCTTTGATTGAATAAAGTCTGACGTCCTTCAACAAAAAAAAAAAAGTTCAATGCATACAGTAAGCTAAAGCAGCAAGGCTTAGCTTTAATTGATTCCTCTTGCTAAGATCGTCCATTGGAGCATGGATATGTGTAGGACAGGGTTGGTTCTAAGGCCAGATGGTTTTGTCTAGTGGCTAAGCTGCTGCAATATGGTCTATTAAGTGATGCTAGTGTGCTTTGAAACTACATTATACTTGCTAGTTTATAAGCACGTGTCTTAGGGTAATGCCGGATATTTGGTTCCTGTACCTGAATTGCAGTTGCATGCTTTGCTAGAGGGTTTTATAGTGCTGCGTGTTCATGGCAATTTGAAAAGAGGTACAAATGGTTCATAAGTCCTATTTGTAATTGTTTTCTTTATGAAAAGGAATTGAAGGTTTAGTTTATTAAGGTGGTTGGGTGCTGGCTTTGAAATGTAGCAATTGATTTTTGCATAGATTATGTTTTGTGTTTGTTTTGATGTCCTACTAGAGAAACATGCAATGATAGGTGTTTCAGTGAAGCAGGACATCTTCCAAGTAACTAGTAGATGGCATATTCAGAGATCGTAATTAAATTCCTTTGAAACAATGGTTCTAGCTTAGATCTTCACATGTGTGTCTAAATGCACACTTTTCATTTGTCTGCCCAGTATAAAGAACCCCACTTTAGTGGTTTCTATATGAGCCATAAGTATCATTATCTGAACATATACTGTGTATTGCAAATGGAATGAAGTATAACTAATACTCTCTTTGGAGCCTGCATGCCTTAAATACGCTAACAAAATCAGGTCACCTCTCGATCATGTGCTGATATCTAAAAGGCAACCAATGACAATCCAGAATTCGACCTATTTAAACAAACCAACTTCCTTATTGTTGCTACTTTACCATCATATTTGGCATGAAAACCCTTGTCAATGTGGCTATATTTGCAATCTGAGATGAGACCACACTTGCAAAGCAAAGGATGCGAAAGGCAGTCACATTTTCTGTCATAACTTCAGAACAGAGCTCGGTTTTGGTTGATCTTAGGCTTGTTGGAAAGCTTACTCTGAGAGCTTTCCAATCATATCAGATATGACATGATTTGACATGTATGCATAGAGAAACGAACAGTTTTCCGGACGGCTGCAATTTTTAGGTTTGAAGGGCACTTTGACTGGAAGGGCACTTGAAGGATTCTGAAGGGCGCACACTGTGGTCCTCCAGGGACTTCACATGCCCCCCAAGAAGAAGGGATCACCCTGCAATGGTGATCTCTTAGAGTATGAGGGGGATTCAGCCTCCCTTATTGCTCTCATTCAAGAGCTTAAGCTGGAAATAACAGGGCTAAGGACTGAGGTATCAGGAATGAGGAAGGTATTGGATGATCTGGTACTTTAAAACTCAAATTTGAAGCTCCAGAATATCGAACTTTCCACGGCACTGCAAAAGCCATCCATTGATTACAGCAAACAAATTGAAGCTCTTGAAGGAAAGCTTGCATCCTTAGTAGCAGAAACCACTAAGGAACAAATGATTCGACATCATGAGTTTGTTTTCTCTGAACAAGCAGACCAAGAAATCAGATCGAAGAACCTCAAAATCTCAGGTATTCTTGAACCTGAAAGTGAAAATGTCACTGATACAGTTACACAGTTCTTTGCAGAGACTATGCATCTGCATGATTCTGGGTTTGTTTCTGCAAAAAGGGTAGGAAAAATAGGGTCTTATACCTGCCCTATCATAGTGAAATTCAGGAGTAAGGAAGCTCGGGATAGAGTACTGCAGAATAGGGGCTCATTGAAGGGAGAAAAAATCTGGTTGGATATGGATCTAACTCCAACTCAGCTAGAGAGTAGAAAGAAAGAATGGATGAAGGTGAAAGAGGCTAGAACATCAGGACTTGTAGCATATTTGAATCAGGGAGGCAAAGCAGTTGTAACCAATAGGAAGAGAAGGTAGGAAACAGGGATCTTGAGATTGAGCTTATGGAATGCACATGGACTCAACCAAACAAAGATTGATGCTACATTGGATATATGGGCAACAAAGGATTTGCTTTTATTTACAGAGACTTGGGCACACCAATTTCGTCCACTACTAGATATTGATAGCTTTGATTTGATTGAACAAATCTGGAATGAAAAATTACCACGAGTAGGACGTGGTTTTGGTGGCATAGCAGTATATGGAAAATCAAAATTGAAACTAGAGGTACAGGTTGTCAGGCGTGATCAGGACAAGCAATATATGTGGCTTCAGGTAAAGACAAAAAGGTCAGTCTTGTTTTTGGCTGTATGCTATTTTGCACCTCTTAATGCTTCTGTGTATAACAAGAGAATGTTAAATAAAGAGGATCCTTTCAGTAACTTATGCTCAGATGTCTTGCACTTTAGTAGTCTTTAGTAGTCTTGGATGCAAATTTAGATGAGATTTTGGATCCAGTTTATATGAGAACATCTGAAGACATTCTGTCCAATAGCATGGGCAAATTACTCGTAGAGTTTGGAACAATGTGTGGGCTAAAAATCATCAATGGCATTGGTTCTTTCATGAATTCAGGAAAGTTCACATTTGTAAGCCGCTCTGGAGCAAGCACAGTTGATTATTTGTTGGCTAAAGATGCACGTATGATTAAGGACTTCTGGATTGGTGAAAATCTTCTAGAATCTGATCATAAACCCCTATTTATAATGCTTAAAACATGTCATGAAACTGATTTACAGCAGCAGCAGACACCCTACACGAAGCATATAAAAAGTGCATTGAAGATTTATTGGAACAAGCCACATGGTCAGGACAATTTGTAGCAGATGCAAACCATTTTACGGGGTTAATATTGGATGCTGCAAAGCAAACATTTGCGCATTCATGGGAGACCCTGCAATGCATGGTGGGATAAGAAATGCAAGATAGCTAGAAACAGATTGCCAAAAAGCTGCATATGTAAACCAAAATGGTACAAGCAACTCTTGAGAAAAAGAAGCGCGATTACTTCAAAAAAAAAAAGCAAAGAGAATTGACAGAGCACCTCAAACATACACCAAAAGCGCTCCAGTTTAAGGGCAGATTTGAGCGCTTTAGTTTAAGGGAAGATGCCCTGATGCAAGTAGTAAAAGACCTCTATATAGAGTGGTCAGAATAGCATGCTAAGAATGGCCTCCAGCGCATGCATTGCTTTTAAAGAACATGAGGTGAAGGAGATATTAAGTGATATGGCTAATAATAAAGCATGTGATTTGGATGGCGTGTGTGTGGAGCTCCTAAAATGGGGCGGACAGAGGACTTTGTCCACAGTTACAGGCTTGATATTTTTTAGAAAATCTCCATGAAAGGAAACGTAATGATTCTTCATTGACTCAATAAACGAGGTGCACCCTGGACTATCACAGTCGTCGGATTCGTCGATCCTACGACTCGTCGATCCTACGACTCGTCGATCCTACGACTCAGACCGAATGTTGGGGCTTCTGGGCACCTCTCGTTTCATTTATAGTCATTTATGATTGGACGCGCCTATGATTTTGAAATATGAAATACGATTTCGCCTAAGGTTTTGAGGGAATATCGAACCTTTATACGGCTTTGCCTAAGATTTTAGAATATGAGATACGGGGGCTCGAACCTCTACCAAAATAACTCAATGTCCTAATAAGACTACTTTAACCGATCTACCCAATGAGCCAATGTGATTATGTTTTATCTTGAATCTATGTTTTTTTTTTTTTAATAACAACCCATTCAATTGTTTTAGGGATATATAGTCTTTGGTTTCAGGAATTGTTATTTTTACATCCATATGATTTATCATTGGAGGCGCCTATGACTTTGAAATATGAAATACGAGTTCGTCTAAGGTTTTGAGAGCTAATATCTAACCTCTATACGGCTTTGCCTAAGATTTTAGAATATGAAATACAGGGTTCGAACCTCTACCAAAATAACTCAATGTCCTAATAAGACTACTTTAATCAATATACCCAGTGAGCTAATGTGATTATTTTTTATCTTGAAACTGTTTTTTTTTTATATAACAACATATTCAATTGTTTTAGGGATATATGGTCTATGGTTTCGGGAATTGTTATTTTTACATCCATATTAAATCCCCCTAGAACCCCCTGTTATTCTAAACGGGGTGCAACCCTGGACTACCACAGTCGTCGGATTCGTTGATCCTATGACCCAGATTGTATGTTGGGGTCTCTGGGCACCTCTGGTTTCGCGTATAGTCATTTATGATTGGAGGCGTCTATGATTTTGAAATATGAAATACGATTTCGCCTAAGGTTTTGAGGGGATATCGAACCTCTATACGGCTTTGTCAAACATTTTAGAATATGAAGGCTCAAACCTCTATCAAAATAACTCAATTTCCTAATAAGACTACTTTAACCAATATATCCAGTGAGCTAATGTAATTATTTTTTATCTTGAATCTATGTTTTTTTATAACAACCTATGATTTTGAAATATGAAATACGAGTTCGCCTAAGGTTTTGAGAGAATATCTAACCTCTATACCGCTTTGCCTAAGATTTTAGAATATGAAATATGGGGGTTCAAACCTCTACCAAAATAACTCAATGTCCTAATAAGACTAATTTAACCAATATACTCAGTGAGCTAATGTGATTATTTTTTATCTTGAATCTATGTTTTTTTATTTTATTTTATAACCACCTATTCAATTGTTTTAGGGATATATGGTCTATGGTTTCGGGAGTTGTTATTTTTACATCCATATCAAATCCCCTTGGAACCCCCTGTTATTTTGCTATATATTCTAAACAAGATGCACCCTGGACTACTACAATCGTCGGATTCGTCGATCCTACGGCCTAGATCGTATGTTGTCCCTGTTATTTTGCTATATATTCTAAACGAGGTGCACCCTGGACTACCACAGTCGTCGGATTCGTCGATCCTACGGCCCAGATCGTATGTTGGGGCCTCTGGGCACCTCTCGTTTCGCTTATAGTCATTTATCATTGGAGGCGCCTATAATTTTGAAATATGAAATACGAGTTCGCCTAAGGTTTTGAGAGAATATCTATCTCTATACGGCTTTGCCTAAAATTTTAGAATATGAAAAACAGGGGTTCGAACCTCTACTAAAATAACTCAATGTCCTATTAAGACTACTTTAACCGATATACCTAGTGAGCTAATGTGATTATTTTTTATCTTAAATTTATGTTTTTTTTATAACAACCTATTCAATTATTTTAGGGATATATGGTCTATAGTTTCGGGAATTGTTATTTTTACATCCATATCAAATCCGCCTAGAACCCCCTGTTATTTTGCTACATATTTCTAAACGAGGTGCACCATGGACTACCACAATCGTCGAATTCGTCGATCCTACGGCCCACATCGTATGTTGGGGCCTCTGGAAACCTCTCGCTTCACTTATAGTCATTTATCATTGGAGGTGCCTATGATTTTGAAATATGAAATCAGTGTAGTACCGTGCTTTTACCGCATCAGACGCCTATGGTAATGCGTCGCAAACGTGACAAGACGGGTGACGTGACGTCACCGATTTAACGTCATTTAAAAGTACGTTAAAATGTTGTTGTTCAAAATACGCCGACGGTGACGCATTTGTACCATAAAATACGATGGTACGCATTTTTAACCTTTTTTGTGAAAAATCAAAAAAATACTGCACCGTACCTATAAAGTCGCATCGCACAGCAAAAAAGTACGCACTGCACGCCGCACGTTAAACAACAGATAAATTTTTTTTTTTTTTAATCATTGTTTGCACAAAATGCTTAAGTACGTACTGTACGTCCCGGCACGGTACGTAAGTACTTTAACTCGTACAGTACGCGTACGTAAACAACACTGTATGAAATACAAGTTCGCCTAAGGTTTTGAGAGAATATCTAACCTCTATACGGCTTTGCCAAGATTTTTAGAATATGAAATACGGGGGTTCGAACCTCTGGCAAAATAATTCAATATCCTAATAAGACTACTTTAACCAATATACCGAATGAGCTAATGTGATTATTTTTTATCTTGAAACTCTATTTCTTTTTTTTATATAACAACCTATTCAATTGTTTTAGGGATATATGGTCTATGGTTTTGGAAATTGTTATTTTTACATCCATATCAAATTCCCGTGGAACCCCCTGTTATTTTGCTATATATTCTAAGCGAGGTGCACCCTAGACTACCACAGTCGTCGGATTCGTCGATTCTATGGCCCAGATCGTATGTTGGGGCCTCTGGGCACCTCTCGTTTCGCTTATAGTCATTTATCATTGGAGGCGCCTATGATTTTGAAATATGAAATACGAGTTTGCCTAAGGTTTTGAGAGAATATCTAACCTTTATACGGTTTTACCTAAGATTTTAGAATATGAAATACGGGGTTCGAACCTCCACCAAAATAACTGCCACCAAAATGTGATTATTTTTTATCTTGAATCTATGTTTTTTCTTTTTTTTTTTCTTTTTTTTTTATAACAACCTATTCAATTGTTTTAGGGATATATGGTCTATAGTTTCGGGATTTGTTATTTTTACATCCATATCAAATCCCCTGTTATTTTCCTATTATTTTGCTATATATTCTAAACGAAGTGCACCCTGGACTACCACACTCGTCGGATTCGTCGATCCTACGGCCCAGATCGTATGCTGGGGCCTCTGGACACCTCTCGTTTCGCTTATAGTCATTTATCATTGGCGGCGCCTATGATTTAGAATATGAAATGCGAGTTTGCCTAAGGCTTTGCACCCTGGACTACCACACTCATCGGATTTGTCGATCCTACGGCCCAGATCGTATGTTGGGGCCTCTGGACACCTCTCATTTTGCTTATAGTCATTTATCATTGGCGGTGAAATGCGAGTTCGCTAAGGTTTTGAGAAAATATCTAACCTCTATACGGCCTTGCCTAGGATTTTAGAATATGAAATACTGGGGTTCGAACCTCTACCAAAATAACTCAATATCCTAATAAGACTACTTCAACCAATATACCCAATGAGCTAATGTGATTATTTTTTATCTTGAATCTATATTTTTTTTTATAACAACCTATTCAATTGTTTGGGGGATATATGGTCTATTATTTTTACATCCATATGAAATCCCCCTGAAACCCCCTCTTATTTTGCTATATATTCGGTCTTATATAGTCCTTAAATAATAATGGACTTGTATATATTTACAAGAAATTTAATGCATCCTACGGCACATTGTTTCAGTCTTACGGTGCAAGGCCCTGCCGTGCTCTAGATAACCAATGATTCTACTGAGATTCTTTTGTGATTCCTCTATATTCTTCAACATTCTATGTACTATATTTAGCATTCATGAAGATTCCTCTAGATTCTGTTAGAATTTTCTATTTTGATTGAGGTGCTTACCCATGAGCATTTAGAACCTTTCAAAATAATCTATTTTGGATCTGTGCAACATTTCCAAAACACCGGAGCATCTAGAACATTTTTTTTTCAAGATTTATATTGTACACCTTTATTATGAAACATTTTAGAACTTTTTTTTTTTTTTTTGAAGGACGACAAACTCTTATTCAAAATTCCAGAAGAAGTACACACATAGATGCAGAGACAGGAATAAAATCTCAGCAGACAAAGATAATCCATTGAGTGCAGCCACCTGTCTATGCATAAGATAAGATACCCAAATATTCCTCAAAAATCAAATGTTTTTTCTCAGGAGCAAGCTGAGAACATAAGTATGCCTTCATCAATCTATCTTGTGCCTCGTGAAGAAGTTGGTCGACAGTAATTGATAAGCCCTTGAAGATATACATTCGCCTTCTTTTCCAAATAGACCACAACAACCAGCCTGAAGCTAAGTGGAAAGCCCATTGTTTTGGCAAGTCGTTCCAAGTGGAAGGATAAATGGCGAGAAGCACCTGCTGGCTAGTCAAGACCACATGGAAGAGAGATAGTAACCAGGACCAAACTGGCTGAACTTAGTCACATAGAAAAAGCAAAGGTTTCGATACTCTCAACTTGCCGCTACACACCATTGGGCGAGTTCTCAAATGCGGGATAAAACTTATGAACCAGCACATTAACCCGCAGACATCTGTGAAGTAGTTGCCACCATAAGGTAGAAACTTTGGAATGCAGCAATTTATTCCAGACCCAGGACCACATACGCTTCCACTGAGGAGGGGGAATACGGAGCTGCCAACCAGTGTATTGTGGCTCTTTGCAAATTCTTAAAAAAACTCTAAGATTTCATCAAGATTTTCTTAGATTCCCTTAGATATTATGAAGATTCCCTTAGATTCAACTAGATTTTAAGAGATTCCCTTAGACTTGTAAATATTTTTCTAGATTCTCTTACAATTTATGAGATATCCTTAGATTCCCTTTAATTCTCCTGGATTCCCTTACATTCTAGAAATTTCTAGAACATTCTAGAACTTTCTGGAACATTCTGAAACTTTCAAAACATCCTAGAATTTCATGGAAGTATTTCCCTATTCCCTTACATTCCCGAAGATTCCCCTACATTCTAGAACTTATTAGAACAATTTGGGACTTTCTGGAAGGATGCTCTTAGATTCCCCCTACATTCTCTTATATTCCAAAACATTTTAGAATTCTGGAACTTTCTAGAACATTCTAGAAGTTTTTAAAACTTTCTAGAGCCTCCAGAACATTCTAGAACTTTCTTGAACTATCTAGAATGTTATATTCTATTTTATCTTAATTAGAATATTACCCTTAAGTATGTTTGAAACATAAATTATTTGCGGAATTAATGCTTGGTCTAGTGGTTAGAATGGGGGGCTAGGGGGTTGATAATCAGGGTTCAAATCTCTCACACAATATAAAATTTTTAAAAGCCTTTCCTTAAGCGACGAGCATTCAACATGAGCCTTAGGATCTTAGACTCAATCAACGATCGAGATCTCACCATATAAAAGCAACATGAGCCGTAGGATCTATTACATATAATTCCCAAAGCCATGTGGACCGTAGAATATGTGCCAAGCCACCTGAGCCCGTAGGATCTCGGATCGACGATCAGGATCAAGAGCAACCTGGGCCGTTAGATCAATTACATATAATTCCCAAAGCCATGTGCACCGTAGGATATGTCCCCAAGCAACGTGAGAGACGTCGTCTATACGGATCTATATATAAACTCCCAAGCCATCTGGGCCGTAGGATACGTCCCAAAGCCACGTGAGCCGTCGGATCTCGGACGGAAGGTCGGATAAGCACTACAAACATAAGAACATAGAAATATTAGAATTAGATATATCCCTTGTCATATTTTGAACCATTTGGAAGGCTTATTTGGAGAAATGTAGCGTTCTCTACAAAGCTGAGAAAGATGCATCAAAGGTCATATAGTTTAATTTTTTATTCTTAAACTTAAGCTTCACGGTCTTCACTTTCATTCATTAATAAACATCACTAGCTAGTAAATGATGAATTTTCAGCCTATAATTTTGGAATTTTTAACCTCTAATATGGTTGTACATCATCTTTAAATTCAGTTAATTGCATGGTTAAACCCCAATTACATTATATGCAAGTTGATAGAGTAATTTTCTATGTAGATATAAGAAGAATACATCATTCGTTACCCTCGTGATACTTACAGGTGATGATTCTAGAGCATTTTAACATATAATTTTGTCCTAAATTCTGTTTAGTAAATTCTCTACTAGATTTTGAAGTCGATATAACTTATGAACATTCCAAAAAAATATAAGATTGTACTACATATAGTTAAGAACCCATTGCCACAAGAGTCAAACCAAAACTTGTAATAATAAGAGAGAAATAATTCCTAAACCGCAAGCAGCGTTTTTGAACAAAATAGGGTTTGTCGGCTTCCACAGATGTTAGATGATAGCAACCAAAGCTGAAAACATACAAATCAATCTGTTCTATCGTAAATAGACAAATACTTCCAACAGCTTTCCCATGAGATTGGCGACCTGGAAATCTGGGTCCAGGTCAGAAACCTCAGCGTTAAGAAATGCTTGGTGATTACTTTTGATTCAGGTCAAAAACCTGAGTCTTTGAGGTTGAGGCGCCCACGGGAACCTGCACTCCCTTATCTGGACCTCAAGAAAACCTTGAGGTCGGAGATCCATGGGAAAGCACCCTTAGGCCTGTTTATGCTAGAAAAACCTAAGAATGCAGTTCTGGACTGTTGCAGAAACTGTCAAATTCTCTAATATTTGAACAATCAAGTTGAGTTCATTGGTCTTGAAATTCTCGAAGATCATTAAGAATCAAGTAAAGATTGATATGGTGGTGATATATCCGAAATTGAAACTTCTATTCTCCAATATATTAGTTTAAGTGGCAGTGGGTCAACTGGACCAATTCTGGTCCATGGACCAGGAATAGTCCCCGAGACCACTCTAGTATTAATTTCCATTTGACAATTTGTAGGTGTGTAGGTTACCAAAAGGACATCTCCTATAGGATATATACAAAGTGACCTTAAACATATTACATACTTGACGTGCCTCTAGGGTAACAAGCTCAGTCAAATATTTGTTTAATTGAAGGAGGCTAAAGAATGTCAATTGATAGGTCTACAAAGTATGTAATAAGTGTTTGACTCAACTATTACAAATATGCATGTGTTTATTAACTAGGCTTATAGGTCACCAAAAGGACTATTCTATTCTATTCTATTCTATTCTATTCTATTCTATTCTATATGGGACCTATATGACATGATCTTAAATATCTTAAGAACTTTGTCCTATATACCATGTGGGTGGTTGGAGTTATTGCCAGTGTCAATTTAATTTTTTATTTATATTTGGTCGCGTTGTTTGAACGTGGAAATTTTTTTTATCAAAAATTGTGGAATCTTTTTCTACTCATACTCTGCTTCCTTGTCTTGATGAAATGAACGTGGAAATACCAAATTCAAATTGTGGAACTTTATGGGAATGAAGAAAAGCATTTTAAAGTCAGCTCTTCTCTGTATGTTTCTCTTCTCGTCGTACTGAAATAAACGTGCAGGAGAAGCGCTTCAATTACGAGTAGGAGGAGAATTTGGTAGTTGTGGAGGAAGAGGAGGAGGAGAGGATGAGCATGCAGGAGGAGGAGGAGGAGCAATTGGTGAGTTAAATCAATACAATTCAATTGTCTAAGTTTCTCTACTTGTCCTGATGATGAAAGAACATTTGCCGAGTTAAATCGTCATGTGTTGTCATGTATTTTCTATTAAAACAAGATGCTTTCACACACGGCTTGCCAGAATGAAAACCAATAACTTAGAAAAGTAGTAACTTACTTGTTAATAAAAAATCAGAAAAAAAAAACTGGTACAATTCCACAAAAAAAAATTCAAATTTTGATAGAAGGTGATATCATCTACTGCTTCGTATGCTGCATCTTCAGAACAGAAAGAATAATAATGAAAAGTAAAGATAAGTTCTGCCTCTAGCACGTTGACACGTAGCATTGATTGAGTTTTAGGAATGCCAGGCTCCTTCTGCATCGTCCTATCCTTCCTTCCTGGGCTCATTTACCTTGCAGTACGGGGTGTTAACTTACATTCTTTGGTTTCCCACTTGCATTGTGGTCATTTTCAAAAGCATAAAATTGAAGTTAAGTTATTTCCACATTAATAGAATGTCACAAAATAGAAGGCAAGGGTTCCTTTACCACATGCTTCATTTGTTTACATGGAGGATATAGGCCAGCTCTATCACTGGAATCCCATATTTTGCAAACATCTTCATTTCTTGAGTACCCTGCTCATGGCACGATAGATATCAGTTATCTCATAAGTAAGTTATATTAGGCATCTCATAGATCTAAATTCATAGTAGAAGAACCCTCAAGCAGAAGCATCAATACCTTCGAAATTGAATTAACTTTTTATGGCTTTAGAACCGTCGAAATACAGGCAAGATATCTACAATCTATATCAAATATTCCGTCCTATATTTTAATCCTGAGCTTCCATCCTTAGGGTTTGCTTTTGGCACCCAAAAACACCATTAGTAGTGTGCATTTAGATTTTCAATGTTTGGCTCCCTTCTGGCATGATGAAATGATTTTTGTCTTGATGAAATGAGCGTGCAGGAGGAGCGATACAATTTCGATGGCACCAACAGCGAATCGGTTAAGATGCGGCAGAAGGGCAACAAATTTTACAAGCAAGCTTGCAATGGAGGGTTTGGCCTTCCCATACGGAAGAGTAAATTTGAAGCAGCTCAGCGGTGTTACTTTGAGGCATTGGCCTTGAAGCAAGACAAGGATGAGGAAGTTTCCTGCTACAAAAACATGGGTGCCTTACATTTCCAATGGTGTAAATTCGAAAGTCAGATGGATTGCTCAGAAAATCCAGCTAACATGAAGTTTCACCTGGCACAAGGTGTGGAATTTAATCTCAAGGCCTTGCATCATGGAACTTCCAAGACTCAAGAATGGAAGGATCAAGTGAAGAATAGTCTCATCAAGATGATTCAGTGGGCAGCTGAGGAATCTGAGCCATTTTCTCTCCTTAGAAGCTTCCTCCAGGCTCTTCTTGAATCTGTTTATAAATCTGCATGCAATGCTGTTATAATAATTGGGCATAAGGTTTTGGCAGAATGTATGTTCAAGCAAGGAATCAAAGAATTTAGCAATTGTGGAAGCTCTGGCTACGTTAAGTGTCTCAACATCATGCATAATTGTCACCAGCCGCTTACAGTAGCCCAAGAACTGATGTCAAGTTCAAATGCAGAAGAAATTCTTGTTGAAGAATTGAAGGAACTGAAAGAACAGGTTTATTTGTATGTGGCCATGTGTGAGTCAATTCAAGCTAGGGTTAAAGGTGATGCATTTGTTGATAAAGCTTTGCTGGAGGATGAGGAAATCCAGATGGATTATGCATGGGATGCTATGGACATGTATAGGCAAGCTGCCTTGTTGACTCGAGAACGAGATATTGAGAATGAAGCCCTAGCTATGAGCCGAATGGGCAAGCTATATTCAGAAGTGATGAAGGATGGTGAAAGAGCTCATAAATGTCATTATCAAGCTACCAGACTCGCTTTGTCTATTGTAAGAATCTGCCCTCGGATTGTCACTGAAGACTGGTATATCTACTCCAATAAAAAAGTCCTGGAACATCAAAGAGAGGCTCAGAAGGTCGAAGCCAGCGAACATGATAAACACAGAGAACCAATAAGACTGAAATTAGATGCCAAATTGAAAACTCTAGCAAAGAAAGCCTCTGATATGAGTGCAGAGTCTTTCTTAAAATATGTCTATGAAGAGCACCCTAATCCAGATCCCACAAAACAGTATCTTGGATCCCTTGAGAAATCTGTGGTGAAGGCAAGGCTCAGAACAGCTATTCTCCACTACCACCCAGACCATAATAACCATTATGGAGAAGAATGGCTTGTTACATGTGAAGAGGTCGTCAAACATCTGAACAACAAATACGAGTGCTATAAATCAACTGGTTATTAAACTGTAAGAAGTGCTAAATATGTGATAGTCACAGTGAATTACTTTTCAGTTTCTCCGTTCATCCTCCAAGATTATAAGGAGAGGATGTTTTGTCAAAGAGATCCTTTTTTTCTTGCTGACAATGTGGTATAATAATGTGCAGAAGTTATTGTGCTTTTGTGCTGGATCCTCTTGCACATGCGCAAGCAACTATATGCTCGCTGAATGGATGTTCAAGTTCCAATACTCTCTTCTGAAGTTGTCGTATGGATGGGGCTAATATGCAGTCTTAATTTCAGTCTGATTGACCATCTCAGAACTACAGATTGCTTGCTATAGAAAGCTTACTGTAAACTGATCTAAGCTAGGCTGTATTATGGTGGTAGCTGTCGAGACCATGGATAAACAGTGGATATTCATAACTAGAAACAAAGCATATACCTTTTTGCAGGTTAAAGGAAGAATGACCTATTGGGTGCAAGTGTTTTATGGTCCATATTTGCATGATCCTATTGCAGTGCTGAATGACCATCCCATTTGGTGGTTTAGTTGTTTGGCATTATGACATTGACATTATCTGTATCTAGTATTGGATAAGCTGAAATTGCACTCAAATTGTGTTTTTAGATGCAATTTATATAAGATATTAATCCCTTTTCACAATCTTGCCATTTCATCTCATGCAGTTCAGCCGTTTAAGGAAGAAGGTGCATTCATTTTAATCTTGATGCTTTATATTAATGTTTGAACAGCTCAAGATGGGGTTTTCACTTGAATTCCTAATCTGTTGCTTCTGTGTGGAAAACATGCCATGTGTAAGAGTATATGAGAAAGGATCTCTCAATACTTTCCTATTTTCTAGAGATAATGAGCACACTAAACTGTTGAATTGGAGCAATACATTCGCAGTTTCCCTGAGAACAGCAAAAACTTTAGCCTATCTTCAAAAAGAATGCAAACATTGCATAGCTCATTCTGATATCAAACCTGAGAACATCTTGTGTGATGAAAGCTTATGCCCTAAGGTTTGAGATATTGGACTTGCAAGGCTCATTGCTAGAGATTTGGCACCATGATCACTACCATGAAAAGTACGCGAGAAGTTCATAGCCTCGTTTCTTTCTGTGACAACTTTCCCTTATTCCACATTCCTCCTCCAATTACTCCATGCAAATGGGAGGCAGAAGAACTAACGAGAGAGTTGTCTACCGTTGTACCACGTTTTAGACAATCCTGAAGGCTGCAAATACCATTCTATGTTATCGACTATGGATTTGCAAATTATGCGAGGTAAAATCTTGCAGTTATATCTTCTTTTGGTTTTTGTAGCTGAGTTAGAGTAGAAATTTGAGGCAAATATCATGGAGTTACTATCAATCCATTTCATCAAATTGCATCAGAGAGATTTAGTTTCTAAACTCTTCAGTTTTTCTGCGACAAATTTACACTCCAAAGTCAATATTTTTTATTTAAAAAAAAACACATCTCCAGGGTAATGGTTTTCCTCTAATGCCTTGTTCATCTTAGGAGATCAACCATATATGTTGCCAAAGCACGAATAATGTTTGAAGTTTGATCCCTTTTTCCAACAATAAGATTTATCTCTTCCTGCTTCTTCATGTTCAACTAGGTTGTTCAAGCATTCCAAATTCTGAGCTCATTATATTGACAGTTATGAGTGTGTCTTCTTGTTGCATTGACTAATTTTTTGTACGATTCTCATTCTGACATGAGCAATAAACTTGGGGAAGATATGTCATGCCCAAGCCACCAGAAATCCTGCAAGCTCATGCTTCTGTACATTGTCATTGTGCGGGGATGAGAATGATTGTTCACATGGTCACTGCAATGTGGAAGCAATAGGGTCACATTTGGATCTATGGGCTGCCCTCACGATTCTTGGTCTTCAAGAACCACTATCCGCATGATCATGGAGTTATGGTGTTTGTTCTTTCGTCAATCTATGATTTTCTTCATGACCATTAAACAACTCGTTAAACTTTTCTTAATCTTGAATCTTGAGATTCTTGCCAATTTAATTGTGCTCTCTTGACGAGTTGTTTGACATTGAAAGGATGCTAGTTGATGGAAAGCCATAAAAGAAAGTTAAGTGTTTGTCAGGGATTGCATCATCGAACTTTTGCTAGTGATGGTTGGGACCTTGAGGTTTGGAATGACTTGCATTAATTCTGGTTATTTTGGCTAAAGGATGGAATGATGCATCAATTAATATGTAAATTGGTAAGATGTCGCTGGAAAAGAAGATGTAACGTTCCTAAACGACATGCCCTTATCCAACTGGGCAAAACCTTCTAGACGTTTATGAGTAGTCGCTTCTACCCATTTATGCCAGTGTCTCAGGAACGCGACACCAATATCTACTCGAGCGGTATCCCATGGGTCCGTTACAATATCTACTCGAGCGGTATCCCATGGGTTCGTTACAATCTCTCCTACTAGACTATACTCGAGGACGAGCATCACAAACCAAGTCATGACCTACCGTCCAACGCTATTCCGGGTCATACTTGCCCCCATAGAGACTCGAACTCGAGCCCTGCTCTGATACCAACTGTAACCTTCCTAACCGACATGCCCTTAGCCAACTGGGCAAAACCGTCTAGATGTTTATGAGTAGTCGCTTCTACCCATTTATGCCGGTGTCTTGGGAACGCGACACCAAGATCTATTTGAGCGGTCTCCCATGGGTCTGTTACAGAAGAGGCAAAAAATAGAGAAGCACCATCCTCGGTTGTATATGTAAGGTAGAAGTAAGTGCTCTTATATCCCGGTGGTTGGTTAAATGTATGGAACAATGCTAGGTTTGTGAGAGCCTATGAACAATGCTTAAGGAGATAAATTCAAGGGTTCAGGAAGTTTGCTAGCTATGTTGAGTAGGTGGTTTTTGACGCGCCAACTTCTCTGTTTTCGCCCGGTCCTCCTCTTGCCCATTGCCCTGATTCTCTGGGTTTTTCTGGTTATCAGGATCCTGTTGTTGTTCTTCTTGGTCTTGATGTTGCTCGTAATCCTCCTGAGTGTCTAGATTTGGGTTTAGATTTTCTTCATCTCTGGCTTGCTCTCGAGCCTCCCTCGCCTTCTGTTCTACTGCAAGAACTTGGACGCTTGTGGATCCGTTTGGCATAACCACTCAAGCAGTCTGTTTGGTGCAGGCCATATTTTGAAATAAGTCGATCGCCTTCCGAGCGCCTAGAAATCGCCTTCTTGGTCAGAGAGCAGCAAGCTGGAGAAGTATGGTGAAAATGAAGAACCCTAAGGGTCTATTTATAGGTCTGGGAGTTTTAGGGTTTCGACCTGCAATTTCATGTCCTGCCATTATGTAAAACATTAATGTTTGCTAGATTAAAAAATTAGGTTCTTTTAGACAAAAAATACTGCTACCACTCACACAGTGCGCGAGAAGCACTTTCAAAACTTTTGAAAAGGTCCTGGGTGCACTCTGTGAGAGGTTACTCTTTTTTGGCTCTATTTTTTGTTTTTCAAACAGTTTCTTAGTGTTAGAACATGTTTTCCTGGCTTAAATTCAACTGAGCTATCAGATTACTCTAATCATGCATCTTTCTAGGTCAAAATTGGTCAAACACTCACACAGTGCGCGAGAGGCTTGTTCAAAAAATTTGAAAATGCCCTGGACGCACTCTGTGAGGGGTTGCTCCCTAATGGCCAAAAATTTTCAGGGTTTCTACTATTTCTTTCCTAATTAATATTATCTTACTTTATTGTTCTAAGGATTGGAAAATTAATTTTTTTTCCAATTTTCGAGGTTCATGCTTGGGTTGTTATTCCCAAAGCTGAAGGTCTACTGTCAGTCCTATCAGGGAAATGGTCAGTGCCCGATCTTGGTCTACCAAGATCATGGCTCTGATACCATTGTGACGTCCCCTAGTTCTTCTACGATGCTCTCATCGTATTGGAAGGTGGAGTTCATCCCCCTGGCAGCCAAGCTGACAGAGGCCGCCCACCTGGCACCAATCCTTTAGCAAGGGATCGATGAGGAAGAATGGACGGGTCATTTGTCCCATCTTCCTTCGGGGCCGTCCTAGCTGCGGAAGCGTATATAAACGTAAGCACATGACATCAAATGCAAATAGAGCCTCAGAGTGCAGGCCTCTTTAGGAAGGCTTCGAGCTTTTTGAGAATGAAAACTTTCATGGTACCACGTTTGTGGAGCAATCAAAACCTCTTGTGCCAGATGCAACCCAGGGGAAGAAAGTGGATGGAGGAAGTGGGATGAAAGCATGTGAGGATCAACCATTGCAGTTCGTGGAGCCATTACGTCCATTTAAGGATAGAGGGCCAAGGAAGCAGGACTTTGTAGGGAAGAAAGCTCGGTTGGCCAAGAGGGTGGTGGCCAAGGGAAGCAAGAACAAGAGGCCGGCCAAGGTTGGGTTGTAATCAGGTATTAGATGAGCCTTGCTCTCTTGAACTCAATGTCACGTTCAGTGTAAGTGGTTTAGATGTTTAGCAAGCATTGTATGTAATTGTCTGCAAATTCTTGATGAAGAATGCATCTCTGGGATGGTCAACCAGGAGCATGGCTCCGAGTTAGATCACCTGCGTATTCAATGTGTTCTTCAAGTTGATTTGAGCAACCTTAGCAATCCAGCCACAGTGAACGTGAAGCTCAAGAAATACCTTGGTTGGGACAACCACAAACATGCTGGGAGAATTATTGTATGTAAGGCTTTGAAGGACTACACTATTACGACGGTATGATTGGCTACTACATGAAAGATTTGGGGAAGATGCATTTTAGGCAGCATATGAAGAATGTTACTGCAGAACAAGCAGAAAGGGGGAAAGAGTTGTATGCATTATATGGCGCTGGAGATATCAAGTCATGTTTGATGTTGGATAACTGGAATTTGTTGGCTAGGGCTTGCCACTTTGTTCTCTATCATGGCAAAAGGCAAATCGATGCATCATTAGAGCAAGCTGTCACTGCCATATTGAGAACACACAAATTTGTTTTCAGCACTGCATGGGTGTTGCCTATGAATTGCGCCTTCATATTGCAACAATATGTAGAAGCAGTTTGGAGGCCGACATTGAATCCGAGAAGTGTATCTATTCGAGATGTGGAGTCAGTTATCTTTGGCACACCTCCTAGAATTGTGCTTGTGGAGAAGGTGGAGAGAAAAGGAGGAAACGTATTTGGGATGAGATGCAAAATGGTGATGAGGAAACAAATGATGATGAGTGCTTAGCACCCTTTGAGGAAACTAGTGCCACTGTAGACACCGCTTATAACCCTTGGCCAGAATTCATTCCGTTACACATAGGCAACAAAAGTCTTCATGTCGATTAGGTAGTGTCGTGTGCTTGTGTGCTTCATTTCTTGACATATACATATTGTTGTTTTTGTAGGCGCCGTAGTGGATCAGCTTCCTCAAGGTGTAGATGATGGGTATGGATTAGTTAATCACATCATTAACATAGATAGTTATTTGGAGGTAGAACCGACAGAGGACACGCATAGTTGTAATGTCAATACTGATGTTGGCAAGAAATCAGAGTGCTTCCATGTGCATGTCGATGTTGATTTGTTGTCCAAGGAGGTTCTGACAGCGATTAGACATGTGAAGGATAGTTTGTGTAACAGTTTGCAAAGGATGCAGGATGCCTTGGAATGCCTTGAGATGGAAGACTTGAAGATATCGTTGAGGCAAAGGCACTCTTTTTGTGGACATATGAAGAGTCCTTGTACGCCAATGCTTTGGATCGTATGGCAAGCAAACACCGTGGAACTATGGAAGCATGAAGATCTATTGAGTGTGCAGTTCAGTTATGCTGTTGTAAAAGTGTGGTTCTGTTGGCTTCTGTCACAAGTTTCAATTTTGGTCTTGTAAAAATGTGCCTTTATTGGCTTCTGTCACAAGTTTGGTCCTTGTCCTTTTTACTTCTGTTGGGTTTAGTATATGGCAGCATCTCAAACTCACGTCCTTGTCCTCAATGTAATATGTTCACAGCGTAATATATTTTGTTATCTTATCATAGTTAGTTATATCACTGTAATTATTTCTGATTTCTCAAATGCATTATTCAATGGTTGTATGTATTTCAATGGTTTGAATTTCTAAGGGATGGACATTTAATGGTTGGAATTTTAAGAAAGCAAAACTTGCACTTAGATCCATACAGCACACTACAGCTGTAGCGATTAAAGAACTCAAAACCTAAACAACAATACAAATATTATTACTGCGGCTATTAAAAGCTTAAAACGCCAAACCAAAAATATGGAAAACACAAAGTGGCTCATTTATTTTTTTCCTCTTCTTCTTCATCCTCCTCTTCCTCCTCTTCTTCTTCCGACCTTAAACACGGACACTCGTGATTTTTTTTAAAGAAATTTACCAAAATAACCTTAATTTTTGCTGTATTTCCCAAATTGCCCTTTGTATTTTCGAAATTCCCAAATTACCCAAAAATAAAATGGAAAATCCGAAAATGGACTTGCCGCTAAAAAAATCCTCTCGTTCTGATTTCTTCTCGGTTCTGCATGCTTCTCGGTTCTCGCTGATCTGTTGCCGACTGCTATGGCCGCTGATACAAACAATTCGAGCCAGGCAAGAGGTGATTCCACACCGAGGTAAGCCTTGCAATCCTGTTATTTGCCAACTTACATGCTGGAAGCTTTTAATTTTTCTGTAAGCATATCTTGTGTTACATATTCTTACTGTTTAGAAAGGCTCTAAAAAGCAGCGACAACAAAAATTGAGTGGCCTTTGTTTACACAGGTAATAAATTATGAATTTTTGTTTGTGGAGCGCCACAAGTTGAACTTTCAGAAGCACAGCCGATCACTAAGAAAATGCATCATCTTCACCCAACTGTTGTATTGTAAAACATTGGCCATTCCACATCATTTTTTTTGGTTTATGGTAAACCTCATTCTGTAAGCATATTTACAATCTCGGCACAAAAAGATCTTAGCGTACTTAATAGCTTATGGCAGTCAGATTTCACTAGATTTGGGCTTTTTAGTGTGTCGATTTTGCATGAACCAGATTCTATTGATTAATAACTTACCCTTGTGTGCAAGCTTTTTGTGATTCAAAACTATCTGTTTTGCAGGTTGGGGAGGTCGGTGAGCTCTCAGAAATATTCCAGTGGAAAGGAGAAGTGCAGATGAATGTAAAATATGACGGATTTAAGAGTAGGCCAGCAATTTGACCCGGAACGCTGTGAAGGAAGAAGCCCTACGTGCTCATGTGGAATTAGAAGTAGGCAAATCTGAAAAGAATAGGTATACAGTCTTTTGTGGAGACCAATCATGTCCGTGGAGGTTGCATGCATCAATTGTGCATGGTGGGCCGAGATGCGAAATAAAGAAATTCACTAGTTTGCATACTTGTGGAGGCATTGCTAAACTATGCAACAAGGAAGCTTCTGCATCATTTGTAGCAGCAAAATATATGGAAAAAATCAGGGACCAACCAGATTATACTCCAAAGCAACTGCAAGCAGATTTTAAGAGAGCAGTACGCAGATTACTTACAAGGTTGCTAATCTTAAAAAGAAGTGCAACAATGGTGAATTCATCAGGTTCTTTTGGCAAGCTGCATATGCTAAATCTGTGGAGGGCTTTAATGAAGCTATCCAAAGCATGAGGGCAATCAATAACAGTGTTACAGATTGGATGCTTGCTTCAGCACCTGCACAATATTGGGCAACTGCACACTTTAAAGGAACACGGTTTGGTCACTTGACTTCTAACATTGCAGAGGCTTTAAATTCTTGGCTTCTTGAAGCTAGAGATAAACCTATCATTCCAATGCTAGAAATTATTCGAAGACAGCTAACTGAACGCTTTTACAAGAACCGTGTTGAAGGAGAGGCTTTGTGGGCGTCTTGTGGAGAAGCTGCTACATACACTCTAGTGAAAGAAGCTCAACAACATATTACAAAGGTCACTGAACGAGCTAGAAGGTATATAGTATTTCCTTCTGATGCATTTGTGTTTGAAGTACAAAGTCCAGAGCGATCGGGCCAGGTTAACATTGAGTCTAAAACATGTTCGTGTTTGGAGTGGCAAATGTTAGATTGCCTTGTGGTCATGCAAATTGTTGCTATTCTTTTTCGGACGACAACGCCCGTGAGCTTTATACACATCCAAAGTTACTTGTTAAGTTCATTTTGCTATTCATATGTCGGAGCTATTTATCCACCAAATTTTGAACTTGTTGAAAGTAATGAATTACTACCTCCCCGCAACACGCCGCCCCTCCTCGGAAGGCCTAGAAGGAAACGGGATAGGACAGAAGACAGAGATAGAGAAAAGCGGGTGTACAAGTGCACACGTTGTGGCAACGGCGGCCATAATGAACGCAGTTGCAGAAATCCTATTTGACATTGCATATTTCTGTCATAATTTCATGTTGTGAAAATTATTTTGGATGTCACGAATATGTGGTATTAAGCACTTTCATTCCATCTGTAACTTTGTAACTTTCATTCCATCTGCTATTGTGAATTTGGAAAGTTGCATGCATTCCATCTGTAAGAATAATAATCTATTGTGAATTTGGAACGTTCCACGGCTTTTTGATAATTTTTAGCATAGAAAGGGCTATTTGGGAAAATACCAAAGAATTAAGGGCAATTTGGGAATTTTGAAGATACGAAGGGCTTTTTGGGAAATAAGTCAACAATTAAGGTTATTTTGGTAAATTTCCCTTTTTTTTAATACATGGGCATCGGCTGGGCTGCTGGTCCTCTTTCTTCTTAGAAGGCAACTCCTTTAAGTCGAAATATTTAAGGGCACTCTTAAACAGGTCTTCGATTCTCTCATGATATTGGTCTATGCCCGTTGTCCCGCTGAAATGGTAATTCTCCATCTCTGAGACGTTTTTTAACATTGCTTCCAGATGATTTCGATTTTCAGCATGCTTCTTAAATCCTGTGTGGAAGGACTTATCCTTCTTCATTAGCTGAATCACAAGTTCTACAGCATGACGACGAATTCTAGGTAACTCGACTGAAGGGAACTGAAGTTTAGGGAGTAAGCTACTTAGAGCTTCAACTATACCCTTGAAAGGTTCAGCTTTAGCAGGTTCAAGTACATTCGAAGATCCACTTTCCTCAGGAGGTTCAGGCTCTACGGCAGAAACTGTAAATGCAGCAAGACCAAGATAAGCTTCTAGCAATTCGTTTTCTAACTGTTTATCTTTTTCTAGCTTCCGGCTATCTGCTTTTTGCATGCCCAAAATGATCTTTTTGATTCTTGCCATCACATGTGTCATGGTCTTCTTAGCTAATTTCTTTGCTTTACGGGAGGGCACATGAGCACAGACACTTCGAAGAATTTTTGCAGCAGACGTTGATATTTCCACAGTTTTACCATTTTCCAGTTGGTCAGTGATATTATGAAATTCTGCTATAACGTTGCAGTTCTTTGGATTATGCCTTGCCAAGCGATTGAGAAGACTTGCTGCTGTAAGGGATTGGTCCCCATCCCCAGTTGTAAGGGATTGTTTCTGATCCCCAGTTGTTAGGGATTGCTTCTGATCCCCAGTTGTTGGGGATTGTGTTTGATCCCCAGTGAACAAATGCAGGAGATGAGTTATTGCATGTCCAGTATTGCCAATTGCATCCCTGCCAACTGATTCTAAAGCCAAACCTTTCAGAATGTCCAAAGCATACTCTTGGAACCTGTCTTGGCCACATATTAGAATATCACGAAGCTTGTCTAGTGCAAGCCGTTGTTTCACTATGTCTTTCCTAACTTGTTTTGCAGATTCTCCTGTTGTTTCTGCAAGCGATTTAAGAATTTGCAGACTTCTCTCGCATATCTTGATGTCCTTGGATTCATTGTCCCTCAAACAAACAACATCTATGGTGTCTACTAATGCTGCTATAAGCCCTCTATCTGGCCTATCATAACACAACATCTATGTTCCTCTGCCAACTTTTTCAACATTTTTAGAGCGAAATGTTTGAACTCCCATGAATCTTCAGGAGACTCAGGCTTTATGATAATAACAGAGGCTATAGCTTCCAAGCCCCATGTTATAGCTGCTATTCTGGAGCCAATGATTCTGTGGTATACAAGTTCATTTAAAACTGTTGCTGCTCCTATTACTATTTCGGTATATCTCCATGTCAACATATCCAAAAGCCGCTCAAGTACATGGGGTGTAGTTCCAATTTTTCTAGCACGCATTTCTTTGATAGAAACAATTGTTTGATCCTCACTTGCATTGTGCTTTAGCAATGCTGCCATAATCTGCACACCTGCAAGCTGATCTACATAGCTGCTAGACTGAATCTTCTCCATGCTAAAGTCTATCAGATCCTTTCCTATGCCTTCAAACCTGCTATTCAGTGAACTAGAATAAACATAGTCATAAAATTTGCTCACCAATTGCTTGTCATCAAGATCATATTTCTTAGCGACACTAGTGAACAGTTTGCCATCTCTCATCTTAATTACATGATAAACCCTGTGAAACAGAAAAATGAGTACCTCAATGACGGTTAAGCCATAGTAGATGTAGATAACTCTATCTCTGTTTGCTGAGTACCTCTGCTTTCCAAAATCATGTTTAATCATGCGAAACATTGCCAAAGAGAGGGAAAGCAAGGCAAAGGAAACTTGCACAGGGAGAAAACATACGCTTACTGTAACTGTGCTGACTGCCTCAGGCCCAGGCTGAGCGGCATTTTCAATGTCTTCTGCTCGAGAGTATGTAATTTGGGCTCCGCAGCGGCTTCTGGGAAAAGACTTAGCAAGTACTCTTTGCCACTCAAATTCTTGAGTTCCAATGAGTACTCGTGCTCCACCAAGTACAAGCAGAAAAGTGATAAGCCAAAAATCAAGAGTGTTAATAGCGCCAATAAGAAGACCTCCCAGGAGCACCACCGTGGCCCATATGAAAGCCAGACTTCCTACAACACCAGATAACTTTGCAAGAATGACCAACCTGGTCGCTAAACCTATCACTTCATCTTCAGGGTGCTCTTGGGAACGAGACTGCCTGCGCATTGGCATTGTGACTTCTTTGAGTGTCTAGGGTTCAAACAGGACTGGAACTTATAAGGCTAATATCTTCTATGCCAATTTCAGCTTAAACAACCCTCACATTGGACGTGAATGACATAGATTAGAATATACAGATGGTGGAATTAACATGGGAGTGCACTAAGGATTTACTTAGTCGTTTTCTACTTTGTCATAACTTATTTGATATGTTGTCATTAAAATTTTGTACAGTTTCCGCATTGTCATTGTGATTTCTTTGGGTGTTTAAAGTTCAGACAGGATTAGCTTTAAACAGCCCTGATATCGGACGTGAAAGGATCGTGGAATTAACATGGGCATATTTGGTTCAATTTTTCTAGAGTTTTAAGTACACAGCTGTTGAATCCGAAGCTTCAATTTCGCTTTAATGTCGATATATGATTCTGATAGACTCGTTCTTAGTAGTAATTTTAAATTGTAGACATTTACTCCCACTTGGCAGGGAGAATTTGTCAAACGGCGTCCTCCAAGTTGCACGTTCATGCCATGTTGCATTAACCATAATGTATAATATGTTATATTGTCAACACTAGCAAATCATAATCTGACTTATTTTTGGGCATATAATATTGTTAGACTTGTTACACTTCCTCACATTGATGGGAATAAGCTTATGATATGTTATTATATTGTCAACACTAGCAAATTATAATCCTGATTTATTTTTGGGACTATAATACTATTAGACTAGTTACACTTCCCAACGTTGATGAGAATCAGGTGAGAAGCTGTAAATGATAAGCCTTAATGTTGATCCTCTTTTGTATGAGATACGAAGATTCTATTTCAAAATTATCCAGTCTATGGTGGGTGGGATTTATTTGAATCAAAGTGATTTGTACCTTGCATATGTAATGACTGTTGGATTTAAAAACCAGCATGGCTATATCCTAGCTATAGCAAGGCTCCATATCTTCTGCAAGAATGCAGGTATATTCTACTATTAAACCTTTGTATTCTTTCAAAAAAATAAGTCTTGAATCGAGTATGATGCATCCAGAGGCATAATACACCAGAGATCCTTCTTATGCTAGGCAAGCTTCAAAACTCACCCTTGCAAGTAAGCTATAGCTGCAGCCATTTTCACAACATAAACAAGATATGACGGGTTATAATGGGGCCAGATTCAAGCTATATCCTTGTCTACACACACGCACGCACAAGCACAAACACAAACACAAACACACATGCACATCTGCTTTGATTGTTTTTATAATAAAGCTATAATATGTTTACAATCACACAACTCTATGCAACTCCAATATCAATTCAAGAACACCAAGTGCTATTCAAACAAGCAAGATTATATGAATACCCTATCCAACCATTAACATGCACCCGTTCAAATCACTATTCATTTGGTCATTGACCAAGTTACTGTAGATAATTTGACTGAGCTTCAATCTCAAACTTAAGCTTCCATACACACAAGAATCAAACCGGAAGTCACTATATTATCACTGTATATTAAATGTAATGATAGAAGATATATACAGGTATGCTCGTCGGTCAAGGCTTTGATGTCAGCTGACTTTGAGCTCTATCAATTCAAATGGTTTTTGGCTCCAACTCGGTAGTCTTAACCTCCAGAAATATAAATAGAAGTTATCCCTTGATATTTACACGACCCCAACATTTTAAGACCCCAGCATATTTAATGGTTAAATAATTGGGTTTATATCTACCTTATTATCCTCCTATTTTTTTTATATTTATACAAGAATTTAGCGCTGGCGAAGCCAGCGCATGTGTCATGGGTGCGTTGCAAATGAATACAACTTACTCATCCACCATAATTGCATTCCATTTGGAGGACAAAGGATAATTCACATTCATGGGATTTATTGCCTTACATCGCTCACAACAATGTAGAATAAGATCATATTCATTTTTACATTTGACACAAATATGAGCATGCATGTTTTGATGGGTGGAGTTGTGTATATGATCTCGAGATTTCTGCATGACATATAGTGTACAAATAACTTGGCTTTCTCTTTGATATTGAGGATTTTGACATCTCGATCTTGAAAATGATCCATGTTCTACTATTAAAATTGTAAATACTCTACAAAGCTTTACCTGTTTGTCAGCGCATGGGCAAGTGTTGCCCAATAGTTAGGCTCTTAATAATTTCGAAAATGCTCTAAAATGCAAACGAGATTAGAATAGGGTTTTTGCAATTTATGTTGTCAGTAAAACTTCAAAAGATCTCTCTATCTATACATGCGCTAATATGGTGCCACTCACTTATTTGGGCAGATGTGCTAGAGACATATGTAAGAATGAATGGGATGATGTTGTGTCTCAAAGACAATGTGAATACTTTTAAGAGATGTTAAACTGTAAGCAGAAAGGTGGAATTATGTTGCATGGTTGCCCTAGGTTGTTCGTTGCCCAACATCTTGGGTTACCTAGGTGCACAAAGCATAATACCTAACGTGTTGCCATAGGGGTATATGAAATAATGTCTAATGGGTATAGGCATGGAGGATATTTTCTAAATGAGTAATTTAGCTTGTAATGGTTCAATATCATGGAGTAAAAACATGAGCATCCGATAAGCGGGTTGTTCAGCAACACCCATTTAGGGAGTGAAACCTGTTGGAAGATGAGGTCTGTTGTCGATTTGGACCGACTTGAATGCCATCTCGTCACTGCCACATAGGCAACTATATTTTAGAACTTTGAAAATCTTAATGTGCTTATAAAACAGGAGATCCAAATGTCATTAGTAATGAGATCCAAATGTCATTAGTAATTGCCCATTTGGCGGAATCATCCAAACTTGGATGAACCTCACTTGTGGTTTTGAGAAAATCTAGAGTTGCAGAGTCCCAATGTTGGGTGTACCTTGGCGAATAAGGGCAGAACAGAGTAAGGTACTTCAATAGATCATAAGGTTAAGGTATAGCCAAAACAAACAGATGCCAAGCTCACAACCGACGACCCACTTTGCAAGTCAGATAGACGAAAAGGCCCATAAATTTCAGAAATTTTAAGCTTGGGGCAGCTGCGTCTCCTGATTACAGGGTTCTTCTTTTCTGATGCTCGTCTACTGGATGCAAGTTTGGCGGCTTGTGACATAAAGTCTGTGCTCTACATAAACCTACTGATGGCGTTAGAAAGGAAGATAGTTGGGAATTTGAGATCGGAATTAGAGCTAGAGGTAGAGGCGGAGGAAGAAAAGGAAGGGAAAGAAACGGAAGAATTAGAAACAGAGGAATTAGGGACAAAATCTATGGAACAGGAATTAGAAACAGAGGAATTAGAAACAGAGTAAGTAAGATAATAAAAAAATAGTGTCCCTCTGTGAGTGAGTCTGTGAGAGTGCCTCACAGTTAAAAATGGGCCACTCTAGGCCCTTGATTTTGCCACGTGGCAAAATGTGCGGTCATAATGAGCTGGGAGAATCGCGAGGACATCGTTGATAATTGGGGCAATCAGAACTTTTAATATATCCAGGTGGCGAATCCAACGGCTCTGGTTTCGTGTGCTAGGTGTGCGACCGGCTGGTCTCCGGGCCCTCTTTGCCATGTCTGGTCGATCCGTGGCCGGATTGCCAGTGAAGCAGGTGTGCCCTCGAACATGGTCTTTGAAGTCGACTTCTGATCTTTGCGGAGGGATGCGCAGCCTTGCTTGATTTTTTTGTCAATGGAGTTTGTGAAATCCTGGTAATTGTGTTCGGCTTGGGCGTGAGCTACAGTGGTATGCTTGTTGGAGCAAGCCAGTGCTTCTGCCGCGAAATTGCAAAAGGTGAGCCTCTATTTGTGTTTCTGAGTTACTCTAGGATAGACCTGTATTTGTGTTTCTGAGTTACTCTAGGATAGACACCTCGGTTGATCATGACAAGCAATCATTAAAAACAGGCATAACGTTTGGTAGATTAATCGATAGAACGATCAGTAGATTAAGGATTTGCTATCAACGAAATAGAGCTTTGGGGAGGCTACAAAATGAAGCAGGGCAAGTTCTGGCATTGAGAGTAGTGAAAGCATGTGATCTTGGGTAAAGCTGTGGGTTATTTGCACGATGCTTAGATTGGTCTTTAGATAATGTCAGTGAAGTGGTTTGAAAGGCAAAAGAGCTGATAACAGTAGGTAGGCTACAATACTAAAATTTGTGGAGGCTGGAAAAAGAGAGAGACTGATTGTTACATTGATAATGATGAAGGACCGTGCTGTTGAATGTAGGGATTGTATAATGCATATCGACCAGAGAAGTGTTGGATATGGAAGATATTAATAGCACAAAACGTTAGTTAGGACGGGTCGTTCTGTCTATTGTGGTTTCCTGGCTAGTGGTCTGTTGGGAATGGCATTATTGAAGTGTCCTAAGTGGCAGAGGGACGGTGTGCACTTGATGCATGTAAACTTAAGTGTTTCTTTCTTTGTTTTTTTAATCTCTGTGGCAGTAGCATTTAGGTCGTTCTAGGGAATCAATCGGCATACTAAGCATGCTTTTCAAAACTGTATTTTTTGGTGCAGATGCAATGCATGCAGTACTACTGGCCAGGCAGGATCGAAACGATTGAGATTGTGAAGAAATGAGAAAATGGATGGTAACCACTTGGTGCATGTAACCCTAGGTTTCCCTTCCTACATTTTTTCCATCGTTGTGGCAGTAGCAGCCAGGTCGTCCTAGCATTTATCTTGAAGCATGTGTTAAGACAGGTCGTTTTGTCTGCTGTGGCTTCTTGTTGGGATTGGCATCATTAGGGTGTTTTAAATGGCATAATGACAGTAAGCACCTTCTTTGGTTTTTTTGTGCATGGAATCTCTGTTGATCTATAAAGTATGGACGGAGAGTTTTGTAGTACAGAACCAAGGACCATTAGGATGTTTTAAATGGCATAATGACGGTAAGCACCTTCTTTGGTTTTTTGTGTGCATGGAATCTCTGTTGATCTATAAAGTATGGATGGAGAATTTTGTACTACGGAATCAAAGACTTCATGCTATTTGCATGATCATTAGAAGGGTGAATCATTAGCATGTTACAGTGTTGTGAATGGGAGACAGAGTTTTTGTGTAATGCATTTTTTTATTGCAGATGCTTTGGATGCAAATTAGTAGATCCTTAGTTACAACATAAGCATTTTGCTACAAATCACATTGTTGTCCATTTGGTTTTTTGCTGGGCTAGGTCTCTTACTTTGCGCGGATTCAGAGAATTTTATGTCTGTGGGAGCCACTAATTGCTTTTCCAAATTTGGCAAGCAATTTCTTCTCTCCTTTTGCGTTCTTTCTCTATCCCATCTCTCGAATCATCGCAATTTGGTAAGCACCTAAATGTACTTCTATTCCTTTTATTTCTGCCATTTTAGATGTGAAGGAGCTCTGCAAATTGAGAAGCCTAATTTGGCTCTGATTCATTTTGAGTTGCAAAGCCTAATTTGTCTATGATTCATTTTGAGCTGCAGAATAGCATTCATCTTTGCTTGTTATATCTGAGGCAGCTAGTCCATCTCAATTAGTATATGTTCCATTTCGGTCAGTTCATTTATGTTATGGTATTTTTTAAAGCATTTGTTTCTTGCAGCATAGATCTTTAGCTTCCTGACATTCGTTGCAATGATTAAGAGCCATTGAATACAAGGTTTGTCTATTATCTACAAATGATATTTATTCAATTTCATGTCTAGATTCATTCTATGTCTCTATGTTTTGCTTTATTTGACCCATTTAGACTATGAATTTGAGAAACATCCACCTAAGTGTTTTTGTAGAACACTCGTTAAGCTCTCCAACGAATGCTCATGCATAAAAAATAGAGCTTTCTTTTTGGAGTTATGTCCCTTATATACTGTGCTTTGAAACTTGGACAGCAAGTGCTTTTTGTCATTTTTGACATCTTCACAATAAGAATTTGAAAAATTTATGCCTAGGATTATCTTTAGATCTCATTGAAGGCTTTCCAATGGATACTCTTGCTGGAGAAATAGAGCTTCGGTTTGCAAGTTATGCCCAAAAACAGTTCTATCTCATAAAGTTTTATACGAATGAAGTGCCGGCCTCTTCGTGAAATGTGAAATAGGAAATTTTAGAGGTTCTAAGGAAGTGACAAAGCATGATAAAGCTTCTTTTATCTTCTTCCTTTACAGGTGGAAGAGGTTGTCATTGCAGATATTTTTGGGAATGGAGACTTTAATTCTATTGTACTTCAATTTAAATGCCTTTTATGCATGATCTTGCCCTTGATTAAATGGCTTATGTGGGTTTGTCTGGTTATTTGTAGGCAAGCCTGGAGTGACTTCTTTCACATTACATACCGTTCTAGATTATGTTAGATAGGCGTAGACTGCTAAAGCCTAGTCCATATCATGAGGCCTATATGTGAAAGCAATTGGAATTGAAGATAAGAGGTGGAAAACTATAAATGAGGATAGAATTACATACTGGTTTGAATTATATTAGTTAGGCTTGGACTGTTATAGACTTTTAGAATGATCATTCCTTATATTGGTTGCATATTATGAGATTATGCGTCTAATTGTCATGTTATTTGTAGAACGTTTGGTTGGAGTTCTATAGTGGATATGGCATCAATTATGTGAAAGGCCAGAGGTGAGCATGGCCGGGATTAGCAGTTGCAGGCTGCTATAGTGTTCCAAGCTCTTCAACGTAGTAAATAGACTGATATATGGTACAGCCATCATAACTTAGCCCTTACTGGAGACAATATGATCGGCATGCTGCCGCAAAGATAATCTTCAATTGAATGCGCTAATGTATGTTTACAATGTGTTCTAGGTCTTATGGTAGATAATTCACAGGATATTGTGCATATTGTTTGTTTATCACATTTTTGTTTTCGCAGTCCACAGCCTTGTCGTGTTGTAAATACATTGTTCATGATACAGATATATTGTTGGGCAACAGTAATGCTGGAAATGATCTAGCGCGCAGATTTTTGTGTGCTAGAGGTATTGCAATTATTATCAAAGAGCCTGCATTTTACACTTAACCCAGCCCATCTTTCCAGATAGAGGTTTTTATAGTTATCCTAGCTATAGCTAGACAGAAACCCAGCCCATCTTTCCAGATCTTTAAAACAGCATCCAACACTTTTTCCAAATAAGAAGTTGTAGCATGAGAAGCTTTTGAAGTTATGTAGCCATATAGTTTACATACCGAAATTCACAGAATAGCCAATGTAAATTTGCATCCCTCGAGCAGTTTTACGTGCATCCTATGTAATTACTTTATTGTGCCAGACATTTTGGCCAAAATTTGCAAACATGAAATATCATGATTGTGCCAAATGGGCCTTTAGGTATTGGATATTTTGAAGATGCACCATGAAGGCACAAATCTAAACAAAGTTAGGTTCTTTATCTTGTGGAACAGAATTTCCATGCCACATATACCTCTTCTTTGACAAACAGACTGCCAACCTCGTAAGTTTTAAGATGTATGTTTAATTTCATTTAGACAATTCCTTAAAAGGATATGGTGATAAGATAGATAGAAAGGTATGTTGATTAGAATTGTTTTGCACCTTTGAAAAAATTGTGATATGGCATTGGCACAAATTTAGGGGCAAGTCAAGGTGATTGTTGACTACCATCAAAAGAATGCATGCACACAACGTTGACTAAAATACACTGCCATAAATCTCAAGCAATAAAAAAATTTATGCAACCAATGAATTCATCAAAGGAATGCATGCACATCAACGTTGACCAAAATACACTTCGATAAATCTCGAGCAATAATAGAATAGATGATGCAACTGATGAACCCACATTGTAACACGTACAACCTTGATGGATCTAACAGAATCTTGGAGCATCTAAATAACCCTACATAGCACTTATGTAATACACCATGGAATCCTCTCCGGTCCCTTGTGCCTAGCACATCAAACTTTTATAGGCATTGAGTAGTTAATAGAGGGCGCCAAAACATTGGCTCAAAAAAGATAAAAAGGATTAAAAACAACAAAAGCAGCACTTTAATTGCACTATAGAAATAGTATAATTCGTAAGTGGAAAGTTCCCAAAAATTGTAGCTTTCCCTAGATATTCTACAATGTCTTCGAAGTTGATTAATATGCATGAACTGATCATTATGAGGGGGTGGGGGCATTAAAATTAGCAACTTTGCATTTTGAATTTACACCATGGGAATAGCATAGCTCTAACATAAAAAAAACCCCACTACTGACCTTCCCCCTATTGTGCGGCCCCAATGAGCGCTGATAATTAGACCTATCTTGACCGGCCAAATATAAAAGCTAAAATTCAACGCTTAAAATTCAATCAAACACCAGTTTATGAGATCTTGGTCATCTAAAAGCTTCTAGAGTATTCTAGTCTAATTTCTAGATCATTTCATTTTTTTGCTGGAATTTAAGGAAATCTAAGGAAATGTCATAAAATTTAAGGGAATGTTCTAGAAAGTTCTAGAGTGGGCTTTGATTGGTCAACTAGCATGAATAAGCATCTCATCTTAAAATAGAAATTGCTAAGAATAGTATATCTTTGAAAAGTTCCTAAAAATAGTAACTTCTTTGCTGAAACCTAGGGGAATCTAATGGAATGTCATAAAATCTAAGGGATTATTCTAGAAATCAAAACCTAAGAGAATCTAATGGAATCTCGTAAAATTTAAGAGAATTTAAGTTTTAAGATGAGATTTGACTAGTTAACAAGCATAAATAAGCATCTCAACCTAAAAGCAACAAGCATAAATAAGCATCATAGTAACTTTGAAAAGTCCCTAAAAATAGTAATTTTGGCTGGAATCTAAGGAAATCTCATACAATCTAAGGTAATCTAAGGGATAATCTTCATGAACTCTTAGAAAACTGCAACATGCACAAACTAGAACATGCGCCGAAGGATCGATTAAAAAACTTGTCTAAATATATGATGACCTTGCCTTCAAAATCCATCATTCCTCCTCATCATGTATTTATATATAACTCTACAGGTTCCTCCTTGAGTGAATGTCTTGTGGAACATATTCCTTTAGTTGTTCCTCCTTGTTGTTAACAACCTATAACATTCATCCCTTCCCTAAACTGTGTATATTTGCCTTCTGCTAAGGCCTTAGTAAAAACACCTGCAACTTGGTTTGAAGTATACACATACATCATCTGTATATAACCTTTAGCAGCAAGATCTCTAATGAAATGGACATTTAATTCAATATGTTTTATTCTCTCATGATCAACTGGATTCTTGACTATAGCCATACAACTTTGATTGTCTGTTAGGATCTTTGTTGGATCATCTTAACTCACCCAATAACCTTCTTAACTATACTATTTCCTTTGAAATCAAAGATGAGGCAACATTTTCTGCGTCTGTTGATGACATGGCAATGGCACTTTGCTTTTTAGTTCTCCATGCAATTGCACCTCCTGCTAATATTATAACAAAATCAGAAGTTGATTTCCTGCAGCTGAGGTCCCCTCCCCAGTCTGCATCACTGTAGGCTTGTAAGCACAAGTTGTTGGAATCATAAGTTATGCCATAATCTTTAGTTCTCTTTCAGATACCTGAGAACCCTTTTTGCGGCTGTCCAGTGCAATCTGCTAGGGTTATGATTTCTTCTGCTCAGTACATTTACTGCATATGTTATATCAGGTCTTGTATTGTTAGAGAGATATAGGAAACGTCCCACAAGTGCTCTATAGGGTGCTTCTTCCATTTCCCTCATTTCTTCTTCATTCAACTCGTCATCAGCAGTATGTTTATGCCCTGGTACCATTGGGGTTTTACAAAGGTGAGCTTCTACAAGGTTGAACCTTTTCAACATATTCTCAATGTGCCCGCTTGTTTTTGACTTCAAGATCTTTTTCTCTCTGTCCCTTAACATTTCAATACTTAGAAATTGTTTGATTTCCCCTAGATCAGACATTTTAAACCTGTTTTTGAGAATGTCCGTGCAATGATTTAAGCATGTAAGATGACTAGCAGCCATGATACAATCATCCACATAAAGTGCAATGATGCAGTATTCTTCTCCCATTGTATATCTATACAGATTTCCATCATTTTTCAATTTTTCAAATCCTTGTTCCCTGAGATAGTTATCAATGCAGTTATACCATTCTCTTGAGGCTTGTTTTAGACCATAAACAGCTCGATTTAATTTCCATGCTTTGTTTTTTCCTTCTTTGGCTGGCATAGAACAATGGCTAGGGTAGTCCACTCCATCCATCCCTCATGTGCACACTTTGCAGATAGGCTGAATCATGCTATGACGTGGTTATAGCTTTTCGGAGACGCAATTCTCATGGATTCACCCTATGAGACTACTCCATATTACATCTCCACAGTCTGATGAGGCAGGGAGGAAATGAATTCACTCCCAGAACATGATAGTTCCATGGGTGGTTAGAGGATCGTGGTTCCTTCAGGCAACCACGCATCCGTACCTGACTTTAACCCCCCAAAATCCATAGACCAGCCCGGCGCGACTATCGAGCCCAAGACATCCTTTAGGTACATATCTTGTGACCCAGGAGGTATCAGACCCATATCCCGCCCTATACGGTGACCGATTATAAGCCTAGCACACTATAGGAATCCTGTAGTCAAACTAGGTAGGATTCCACCTCCATTTCACCATCATGTTCGTTATTTGGTGCTGAATCACAGCATAGCATCTACAGCCTGGTGGGCTCTTGTGCACAGGCCGCAATTAATGGGATTTAAGGGGTTCTAGATAGGATCATCACTAAATCCAGATCGCCTTCAGGTCTCTAGCCCACTTAATCTAACACAACATAGGGGGAACAAAAAGAGAGAGCAATCATATGCAAAGCATCCATCATTTTTCCCAAATAGATCATAGAATAGAATTTAATCATCCATCTACTCGAATAAGGGTTAGCAGAACATAAACTATGCTGCGGGTTGAAACCAATATCACGAAGAACATCCATGGCGCATATCTGGTTACAGGGTTGCAGCAGCTACTATCTCCCCCAATCTTCCCCCAAATTTGAATTGGGGCAGAATTGGGGATGGGAACCCAATTTTCCATCCCAAAATGGCAAGCTGTCTCTTGGCCAATCGATCTAGGCCACGTGGCACTATCTAGTTAGCTTGCATTAATAATTAATACCATTACTTAGCCTAATTAGGCTAAGTTGGTTGCAATAAACCCCTTTAGGTTAGTCCCCAATGGTCTCGATACACTGGTGACGTGTCAAGGTATTTATACGTATATCCTGTAAATGCATGGAACGTCACATTCTACCCCCTGTAGGATAATGATATCCCCAGCATTGGGGTTAATGAATTAATATTAAAGTAACTAATTAAGTCCAAAGATCATATTTAGTGCATGAAGTAATGAAAATTACATCAGGATCTTAGATCACATAAGTTCAGGACCGTAGTCTGTTCACAACACACTGGCATGATAACAATAGAGAGAACACAACCAGGTCCTCAGTGGACCATGTGGTAACAACACAATAGAGAAACAAACATATTTAAAAAAACAATGATGACCCCTCAGTGCCGTCATAGAAAACTGCAGACCCCTGGTACACGCTACTGGCCTGCAAAATTATAGTACATCAATACATCATATAATAAGTAAAGAATGTGGTTGAAGGGACCACCCCTTTTTGAAAACAAATAAAAAAGGGAAAAAAAAAAAAAAGGTATCCTATCATGCTTAAGTCTTGCAAGTCATCGCGGCATAAGGAATGGCTATGTTCCCATTGTCGCCGGATGACTGCGTCCTATGATGTACATGCCCATCCCACCTAGAATGCATCTACTCGACCAGTTCGCTGCATGACCCCTGCTGGGTCAAGCCTTTATTGCTTACCGCTGGTCTGGGGATTAATAGCATCGTTGATGGTGCATCCCTGGCATTCCCGTATAAAGTTCGGGTAGTTCTATCAAGATCCATCTTCAATACCCATGTTGCATCCTCAGTCGGTAAGTGTTTCCACTTGACCAAATACTGCAAAATTTGAGTCCTTTTGGTCTGCTTGTATGCGCGATCAAGAAGAGCCTCCGGGACTATCTCTAATTGCTCATCTGTCATTTCAAGAAATGTGGGCATATCTAATATTTCCTCTGGATCAGGAGTATGCTTCTTCAGAAGGCCCACATGAAAAACCTTATGGACTTTGTGTGAGCAACTGCTGAGAGACCTTGACCTTCGAGACAGGGTTATGGTACGTGTCTGGAGTTAGGCACTGATAGCCATAGTTAATCATAAAAGGAGACATTCGAGAAGACTTCTGTTTAGAACTATTATAAGCAAACTCTACCAAATGGATATAATTGGCCCACTGTGATTGTTTATTCCAGACATAGTCGCGTAGCATGTCTTCAATGGTGCGGTTGGTGCATTCCGTTTGACCATCCATCTGGGGGAGGTATGCGGTACTCATGGCAAGCTTTGTTTGTATAGTGCCAAAGAAATCTGTCCAGAATGCACTTACAAACTTGGGATCGCAATCTGAAACAATTTGGCGTGGCATCCTGTGAAGTCGAAAAATCTCCTTAGCAAACAACAGTGTCGTATCCAAGGCCATGTCAGTGGTCCGGCATGGCAAAAAGTGCGCCATCTTGAAGAGCTTGTCAACCACCACCATCAAGGCATTATATCCCCTAAGGGTCTGTGGAAGATCGACAATAAAGTCTATGGTGATGATTTTCCACTTAGCATTGGACACCTCTAAAGGCTCTAACTCGCATGGAATGCGCAATTGTTCAGCTTTTGTCTGTTGGCAAAGCTGGCACTACTTGATATAGCTGGCAATATGCTTTCTTCATACTGGGCCAGAAGTAGCTGGCTCGTACTTTAAAATATATATTCATAAATCCAGCATGTCCTTCTATAAGACTGTTATGTGTGTCATGGACAATGAGCTTCCGGATGCCTGAGGTCTCTGGTACACATAACTTATTCTTATGGTAGAGGAAATTACCTTCTTTCTTAAAATGGCGAAAGGATTCTTGCTCCTTTTTTGTTCGAGCCTTCTTAGACAAACTGTGCCACACCTCCCTGAATTCAAGATCTGTTAGATGTATTTGTGCAATGGTCTTTTCAAACTCACTGGTAAGAGTGGAAAATGGCATTGTAATGCATGTGAGTCACCAAGGGGTGCCTTGAAAGAGCATCTGCAACCAAGTTATATTTACCAGGTTTATACACCACCTCAACATCATACTCTTCCCCAAACTCCATCCATCTGCGTTGACGAAGGTTGAGGTTGGATTGCATGAAGATGTATTGGAGGCTTTGGTGATCTGTGTCTAATTAGAACCTTATCCCGAGGAGATAGTACCTCCAAATCCGCAAGGCTCGCATGATCGCAAACAATTATTGGTCATGCGTAAGGTATCGCTGCTCTGCATCGTTCATCTTTTTGGAATCATAGGCGATAACCCGTCCTTCTTGCATTAATACACCTCCCGTAGCTACTTTGCTGGCATCAGTTGCAACCCACTTATCCTTCTGAGGATCTAGCAAGGTAGGAACTGGAGCAATAGTTAATGCCTCTTTCAATTGCTGGAATCTTGATTGTGCATTGTTTTTCCAATGTGTGCCCCAATCCTTGACATTCTCATGTTTAGTGAGATCAGCGAGAGATGCTGCTATCTTGGCAAAGTTTTTAACAAACCTCTGATAATACCCTGCCAAGCCTAGGAAGCTTTTGACTTTGGAGACATTTGTAGGGGCTGGCCATTCCTTTACTGTATAAATCTTAGCCGGATCTGTTGCTATACCATCCGGTGACATAGTGTGGCCTAAGTACTCCACTCTGGTGGTTGCAAATTTGCATTTGGAGAATCTGGCAAAGAGTTGATGGCATCACAACTTCTGTAAGGCCAGTCGAAGATGATGTTCATGGTCCTCCAAAGTCTTACTGTATGTCGTCAAAGAAGATAATGACAAACTCATCTAAGCACCCACGGAAGATCTCGTTCAGGAGATGCATGAACGTGGCCGGTGCATTTGTTAGGCCAAAGGGCATAACAATAAATTCATAGTGGACATAGCGAGTTCTGAAAGCTAATTTATGGACACCCTCCTCTTTGATTCTTATTTGGTGATATCCCGATTGAAGATCGATCTTGGAGAAGTAATTTTCCCCTTGCAATTGGTCCATAAGGTCATCGGCTTGTGGCAATGCATACCGATTCTTAATAGTATGCTTGTTCAACTGGCGATAACCAATGCACATTCGCAGTGTGCCATCCTTCTTCTTAACAAAGAGAATCAGCAGTCCAAGAGGGGAAACACTAGCGCGAATGAACCCTAATTTAAGGACTTGAAATTGCTTCTTAAGCTCTATCAATTCAGGTGTGCTCATATGGTACGGGGCCTTACTGGTTGGCTTTGTACTTGGCGCAAGTGTAATCTCGCACTCTACTCCCCTAGGGGCTTCCGAATCTCGTCAAGAAAGAGGTTCTGAAACTCATGAAGTAAGCTGGCAATAGCTTCAGGCAAGCTTCAAATGGTTTCTTCTTTCTGCGCATTAACTTCCCCGGAGGCAAGCCGAACAATGCAAGCAACCTGGTTCCTTCGGACAGCCTTGTCCAACTGTGACAATGACATGCTCTGCATGATGGGTTGAACTTGATTACCTGCGAGAGTGACATAGGCCCCATTAGCTGCATTGAAAATGATGGCACGATCTCACAGTCAATATTGGCTTTCGCAGCTGTCAAGAACTCCATGCCGACAATCAAATCATATTTGCCAATATTCATCATTTCGGTGCCTAGAGCAACAGATGCTATTGGTAGTTGGATATTCAAATTAAACTGGTGACCCTGTGTGTGGTAGATAGCTCCACTTGCTAAGGTGACGAGATGTCGTCTGAATTTCAAAGTTGTAAGATTCAATGAGCAGCCAATTTGGGAGGCGCAAAATTGTGCATACGTCTAGTATCTATTAAGATAACAAAGGGTTTGGCATCAATGTGTCCAACAGTGGATATGACAAATGGTTGGCTGTCAGCATTGTCAGTTTCTATGGCTGCAAAAATATGAGACTCACCTTGTAGATAGTCTGGTGTCTATTCGTCGGTAAGGTCTGGTAAGTCACAGATAGGCGTACAGTCCTCACAATCCACTTCAGTCAGGGCTGCCTACACTGCTTGGATTACATATGGACATTCTTGTATACGGTGCCCCGGTCGGAAACATCGGGAACAAGCTTTGTCCCACCTCAGCTGGACGCGAGCTCCCTAGGAATAGATTGGAGGATTTGCTGCATCGGGCCAACAGCATTGCCTGACTTCTCTGGCACATTGAAGCTCACCTTCTTTTCTGTCTTCTGGAAAGGTGGTTGTTGGGGACACAGACTGTGACGCTCCCCGAACCTATACGATGCTCCCATCGTATAAATACGGGAAATCCCCTCTTCCATGGCGGCTACTCCCACCATAGAGAGGCCCTCCGTCTAACTCGGGCCACTTCTGATGGGCAAATATCCGGGTAAAGGACACCGAGGTGTCATTCGTCCCATGCCTTCTATGGGAATCCTATATAGCGGAAGCGTATATACAATATTAGCACCTGGCAATAATGCAAATAAATAATATACCGCCACGAAGGGTGGCCCATCATCATCAATTCCATGACAACAGACATCATTTATAATGAAGGGAATGCACCATAAATAAGGGCTCTACCCCAGCTCAGACTCCTTAACTGACGGTCAAGGCCTCCGGATAACAACAGACAGAATCATAACAATGGCGTTGGCTGGCATAGAACAATGGCTAGGGTAGTCCACTCCATCCGTTCCTCCTATGCACACTTTGAAGATAGGTTGGAACATGCTATAGCGTGATTGTAGCCTTCCGAAGACGCAATCCCATGGAATCACCCTATGGAACTACTCCGGGTTACATCTCCCCGGTCCGATGAGGCGGGTCGGAGAGGCATCCCCTCCCCGAGCATGACGGATCCCTGGGTGTGCTAGAGAACGTGTGCCCCCCTTAGTGACCCCCGCGTTCATACCTGACTTACTCCCCCAAATCTAAAGGCCGGCTCACCTGCCTGTTCGAGCCCAGGGCACCCAATAGTATTGGCTCGACACCTGCGACCCAGGAAGTGTCAGACCCATACCCGGCCCTCTCCGTGACCGGCTATAAGCCTAGCACACTGTAGGAGTCCTGTAGCCATGCTAGGCAAGACCCCATCCCTGTTCACCGTCATACTCGTTATCTAGTGCTGAATCACATCATAGCTTCCCCAGCTAGGTGGGCTCTTGTGCCAGGCCGCATTTATTGGGATTTAAGAGGTTCTAGCTAGAAACAGAGAACAGAATCAGATACAACATCCATAATCATCATAAATAGATCATAACATAGAATCTAATCATCGTCCATCTACCTCAAACAAGGGTTAGAATAGCACACAACTACCTAGACACTGACATGTGTCCTGGCTGGACCCGTTATCTCGAAGAACATCTATAGAACTGGTCAGGTGTTAGGTTGCGACGGCTCCCTCCTTCCTCTGCTCTTCCCAAACTCGAATTTGGGGCAAAACTAGGATGGGAAGCTCAATTTGCCACCCAAAGATGGCGACCTGCCCTTGGCCAATCGAGTGAGGCCAAGTGGCACATTCTAGTTAGCCTACTTGGCTAACTAATACCACTAGTTAGTCTTCTTAGGTTAGTTTAATGCCAATAATCCCTCTTAAGTTATTCCCCAATGTTCCCAATATCTTGGTGATGTGTTAGGTTAGGTATACGTATACCGTATACTTACATGGAACGTCACATAGACTAAGAGAGCAGACCTTGTGTGGCGCATATGTCTTGCCTGGAACAAAAACTAGCAGGAGGCATATAAGATGACTTTGGGCCATCCTCCTCCAAACTGAGGGCTTTTACCTCGGCCTCTGCCACGGTTTTTGGGCCAATAGCGCGCACCATCTTTCGCAAAGGCTGGTGACAACCCTTCAATGTAGCCCTCTACGACACGACACTCATTGATTCCTGGTACATACAGCCATAGGCACATGAATTCATCAGTATAAGCCTGGACAGATGTGACGCTCCCTGCTAAATATACGGCGCCCAGCCGTACACTCGGCAGGAAATCCCCCGTCCGGCTCAACAACCGCACAGGCCCTCCGTCTGTCCCGCACTCTGGAACCTCCGTAGTGCGGGAAGGGGACACGAAGGTGTCTTGCGTGCCCTTCCCCTATGGGCTCCTATCACAACGGAAGCATAAACAAGTCAGAACTAGCAATATAACACAATATGCTACCTCGAAGGGTAGCTCAACCACATATCCATAGATGCAACGAACATAATCATATGCCATAAAACATGAGAGCTCCTACCCGTGGTTCCGACACATAAGGGAGTCGACTGACTAGATAGGCCTCAAGATAGAGCAGACCGAATGATAACAATGGCAGGGCTGGCATAAGACAATGGCTAGGGTTGACCACTCCATCCGCCCCTCCCATTGCATACTTTGCGGATGAGCTAGATCAAGGCCGTGGCATGACTCTAACCTTCCTGGATCACGCAATCCCGGGCATCACCCCCTGGGACTACTCCAGGTTGCATCTCCCCGGTCCGGCGAGGTAGGAAGGGGTTGCATCTCCCCTTCCCGGGGTCTAGAGGCTCCACGGGCTGGCTAGAGAAACGTGGACGACACACGCATTCGCACCGACCGAACCCCCAAAACAAGAGCCAAGCTGACACTTGCAACTCTTGAGAGGCGTGGCGACACCATTGCCACGAGGTGTTCGGACCCATGCTCGCCCACGTAAATGACCCACCATAAGCCTAGCCCACTGTGGGATCCCCCGAAGCCCCCACTCGCCAGGGATCCACCCTCCATCTTGCCTCTAGCCCCATTGTGTGGTGCCGAGTCACATCATAGCTTCCATAGCCCTGGGTTCCTATGCACAAAGCCGCAACTAATAGGAACTAAAGGGATCTACACTAGAGCATACTACATATGGCCCTAGGTCTCTACCCCCCTTCCTAATACAAGAGGAGCAACATGATCAACCAACATCCCATAACATCATATCATGATAATCATAATAAGAACATCTTAACCTAATCATACATATCTAACTATCAGTTAGGGTTCCTTGATTAGGGTTCAAGATGTTCAACAAAGGATCTAGGGTGGCTCTACTCTAGACACGATTCATCGACCCATCCGAGCGCTAACTTCCGCATGAACTAACATGAACTCTACTCAACCTACCTCCTCCAGAAGCGCTTCCTCCCATCCCTGGCGTCTCCACGCTCCTTGACGTGGTTCGAAGGCTTGCTCCCTCTACGATTATACACACCTTCCGTGGGGCTGCTCTCCGTGCTATACTATGATTTAACGGTGCTCAAACGGGGTTTCCGGCACGTGGGTGAGAGTTTAGGTGCTAGGTCAGGGAAAAGGGTCTAGGGTTAGGGTTAGAGCCAATATAGGTGTGGGTCCACATGGGATGCCACGTGGCACCACTAGGACGAGGCCGTGTGGCGGTTGCCCAATAGGATAAGGCCATGTGGAAATGGGCCTTATCCTAAGGTTATCTAAGTTAAACAATTAACTTAGATGTGCACCCCTTGCCACTTTCTAAGGCATACAAGGCCACCTAGGTAGACTTATATGGTGACGGGTCCAGGAATATACATATTTATAGCGTATATTCCCCTGGAACGTCACAACAGAGAGGGCCTTGCTCCAGATGGTAGAAGGTATGTATTTGCTTGCACCTGTGCACCCTAGGAACATAGTGGGACTTAAAGGCTTTTGCAAAGATTTTACACCTGCCCTGTTCAAGCCATGGGATCTGGCATAGCCTTTCCACCAAATCCTGGCCGACTTAGTGAGGTTGGTAGTGGCCACCTTGCCTATATTCCTTTCAGTCATCCCATAAAACTTTCCAAATTCGCGCATCTCATCCAACCAGGATTTAGCATCCATTCCCGAGCGGGAAGTACCTAAGAACTGGGCGAGTTTGCGATTCTTCCATATACTTGTTATGGCGGAGCCCACTGTCTTTTAATAGTCTTTCTTCTTGGACTTTGCACGGTCGCAATCAGAAGTAGCGGAGGCTGACGAGTTAGAAGAGTCAGATGAGTCTGGACCACTATCTGATGATGAGGAACTGCGAGCACGTTTTGTGCGAGTTGGCATGACCGATGCATGGTTTGGAGCTTTTGGTGGCGGCGGCAGTTGAGGAATCTCCGCAACAGGTGCTTCTGTATTATACTCTTGACCTACAGAAGGAGTTGACCACTGCAAAACGTACTGTTGAAGTTGGGCCTCTGACGTTATCAGAAGCTCCTGTTCAGGTGTTAAACGTCTCGGTTCAATCGGAGGGACCCATAACGGAATTCTGGTGCCATCTATAGCATAGACAAGGAACAATTGGGTTATAGAGGAGAAGTAGGTATGAATCACTTCGAAAGAAATGATTTAAACATAAATAAGAATCATGCATCCCATTTTACTAGAAGAAAGAGAAATACACTTTAATCAAAATGTGTCACCAATGGTGATTACAGGGGAATACTATGCCTGCTAGCATATAATCATAATATTTAGATACAATAAGAATTTTGACAAAATTAAGAACTTGGACCAGCCTCATCTTTCATCGATGTAGGAGGTTCTGGTGGTTGTCGCTGTCAGAGCAAAGCGACACCAAGACTAATGGTAAGGGCAGCTGATGATACCACCTTCGGAGAGAAGGTGGTGGCCAAAGGTGCTGCCACGAGCATTTTCATACTCATCCAGGTGGCAATGTCTTGACCTAAAGCAGGGAGTGCGAGGTCCCGGTTTACCAGCGCACCAACCTGAGTGTTGTGATAGAGCCTCTTGTGGCCTGCCATGGCGGACAAAGCCTTGAATGCCCACAAAGATGCCTCAGCTTCGGGGCCGAGCGCCCTGGAGAAGAACAAGACTTGGTCGTGTCGGAAAGCTAATAGGAAGAATCTCGTGAGATGATTCTTCAAATCTTTTGCCTCTGGAATAGTGGAGGTTGCTACCTCAGCCTCAAGGTTTACTGTAATCTCCTCGTCCTTGGCTTTGTCCTTGTCCTTGATATGCGCTTTATTGTCATAAAGGTCTTCACCTTCATCGTCTTCCTCTCAAGGGTCTTCGATCCGATGAATTAAGTCATCGTTATAAGCTGAGAGTATCTATTGAGTATCTAATGATGGAAGAAGAGAAAGACAGTGACTTCGCTGATTACACTTTTAGGGTTGACCGACGTCAAAAAATAGGAATTCCAAGTCCCAATGAGAATCAAGACGAAATGTATCGAGTAAAAGGGGTGAGAGTATATAGACCAACAGTCCATATATTCCAAGAGTTACCCTACTCACGGGGAAGCAACACTGGACCCCAAAGTAGAGGCTCGAAGATCCCTTGTCTTGAGGTATCCACCTCCTATGGATTATGACTTTAAGACCTTTAAGAGATTAAGGAATTGGATAACCCGATGGCAGCTGCTAAGGAAGGTTCGAACATAGGGGTTTTTTTTTATTAATATGCGATCAAGGCGGTTTAATGCCTCCATCTTATTATGAGGGGTCTGAAGACGACACCATTTGAAATCGATGAAAAGCTGAAAGTGACATGACGACTTTAGAACATAATAAATTAATTGTAACAAAGCATGATTGATATTGGGAAGACAAAGAATATTTAACTGAAGGATCCTTAGAAAACCTTTGCAAATGGGGTAGTAACTGTTAGAGTTTTGCTATAATCGCATTGGGGATCACAGTTTATGTATGGGACTGAAGTACTATAAGGCACTAAAGAAATGGTAGAAGTGCCTGGGGACCCTATCAAAACATAGGCAGCGCATACAAGTCCAACATAGAGTTGGCCACTGTCCGTTTGCGAAATTTGTGGGTCAGCCACATCATGATGGTACATAGGCAATGGGTTTTGTTTCAAGGAACTTCCAAGGTTACACTTTAGCTAAATTAGAGCAGAGCTCTAGTATTGTGGGATGAGGACATATGTTTACTATGTACATATGATATACACATATGATAAATATCTTGGTGAGGTCATCTATACAATGACACATTGAGAGAAAAATGAGTGTACCCCAAACTTACCAATGAAGGGTTTGGAGTATGTCTTGGATGTGTAGACAACAGTCAAGTTATTGCATGCTAAGATAGGACGTTGCAGTTGGCATGTGAAATAAATGTCAACTGGCAATATATATATAATAAAGCTCAAGATAATGGGGTTAAATAGTACAATAGTACAATCTCATGATGGGTAGCGAATAACAGTTACCTGCTAGAAGCTCGAATCGCCCACATGATCTATACTCGGATCAGGCAAAGATGAACCCCATGGGTTACATGGAGGTGTAAGTTAGAACATATAAGGCTAGGTCATTAATACAAGCCAGGGTAGCAGGAAAATAACTGCCTGGGTTGTATCAGACATAGGTGTTTTAGAAAAACATACAAAATGCAAGGCATGGGCTCTGATAACTCTGGGTAACTTACGATTTTTATGAAGGCTCACTTGCTAACTTAGGGCATGACTATGGCTTATATAGAGATGACAAGTCATCTGTAATGCCACTGTGACGTTCCATGTATTTATATGGGATACGTATAAATAATATACGGACACGTCACCAGTAAAGGTACGCCACCATGGGGTATTTTGGCATTGACCTAAAAGGGATTAATTTAGCTATGCTAAATTAAACCATTAAAGGATAATTACCCAATTAATTGAATAATACTAATTGGCTATTTAGGGGAGCGCCACCTGGCCTAACTCGATTGGCCAGCATGGGAAGTTCCAATTTGGGTCATCAACTTGACCCCTAGCCCTGATTGACTCCCAAAAATCGACCAAGAGGAGCAGTAGCTGAGCGCCCACCTTGCCAAGCACCTTTACCTGTGTGTCCAGAGCTGAGCGCCAAGTCCAGGAAAGATGGAAGCACCAAATGACAATGGATCCAACAGGAACTCAGGTGGGTGGTTAGTGTAGCTCGATATTCTAGAGTAGCGCCCCTGTTGGGCACTTGTAGTGTTTATTTCTTCTGTTCTCTCTGTGTTTTACTTGTAGGAACTAACCCTTGATTGCAAAGGTGAGTTCTCTTTATCTTTGATTCTGGTTTTGCTCTTAAAGGATGGATTGATAGTTCTTTGCATAATATTATTCTGGAAATGGTGGAAATAAGGGGGGTAGAGACCTCTGAGCCATGTTAGTAGTATACTCCTAGGTTAATCCCTGTAATTCCCATTAGATGCGGCTTGTGCACAAGAGTGGATGCTATGGAATTGCTTAGCACCAGATAAGGGACGCAGTGGTGAAGTGGGGGTGGGGTCTTCCACGAACATAAAAGGCTCCTGAGACTCCTACAGTGGGCTAGGCCTGATAGCCGGTCACGTAGAGGGCCGGGTATGGGTCTGACACTCCCTGGGTGCAGAGGTGTGACCCGTATGGGGCACCCTGTGCTTTGAGTAGATTTAGGGTGAGTGAGTAGAGTACGGATGCGGGGGTCGCTGATGCGGCACGTATTCTCTAGCTCACCCGTGGAACCACTGTGATCCTGGAAGGGGACGCTTCCCTGACCTGCCTCATCGGACGGGGCTTCATGAACCCTGGAGTAGGCAAGGGCGACACCTTGAGTCTGCGTGTCCGGAAGGCTATAGTGACGCCATAGCATGATTGGACTCATCTGCAAAGTGTGCACAGGAGGGGTGGATGGAGTGGACAACCCTAGCCGATGTTCTATGCCAGCCAACGCCATGTCCAGATTCGGTCTGCTGATCTCTTGAGACCTAGCCGTCAGTCGATCCTCACTGGAGTCTGAGCCGGGGTAGAACCATGGGTTTGGGTGTTTTCCCTAGTATTAAATGCATATTCTTTGTTGTTGTCACTTGGATGGATGTGCCACCCCTCGTGGTGGTAAATTATGATATGATTATGCTGTGTGCCACCTTGTATTCACGCTTCCGCGACATAGGAACCCAATTGAAGGCGTGGGCCGAATGACCCCTCTGTGTCCTTCACTTGAGCATCTTTTTATAGATGGCCCGAGTTAGACGGAGGGCCCTACTCATGGTGAGTTGGTTGCCATGGGAGGGGAAAGTCCCCGTATGTATACGTTCGAGGGTCGTATATGTTCAGGGAGCGTCACAGTGGTTAGGTAGTTCATTAGTTAGGTAGGAGGCTAATCTAGTGGTGGCTTAGTTTCTGTGATGTTTGGCTTTGTGTTAGGTTAAAGTAAGAAATTGTAGGTTTAAAGAAGTTAGGGCGACTAGAAGACCCAAGTTTGGAGGGGCTATAACTTTTTGTCGGTAGCTTGGACGAAGGCGGAAACGGCTCCATTGGATCGGGCGTACCCCAAATACCCTAGAACAGTCGTCGCTGGCGAAAAATGGCCACGGAGGGGCCCCGAAAGTCAACTCGGGCGCCGCTTGATTTTCGTCGACTTGCAGTCGCGGTGGGAGCGCGTATAATGCTGTCGGCGCCCGACCGTATATTTCCGCGTATTCCCGTCGTATAAATTTTTTTAATAAAAAAAATAATAATAATAAGTTAATAAGAAAATTAAAAAAAAAAAAAACTTAAAAGTTAGGCGGCCGTTAAAATTATTATGTCCGCCTTGCCTTCTGCACCTCCGCCCACTAAGCGGGACGACCGCCGTAGCCACCGGACCCGACCTTGCCTTTCCACCCTGGTTAATCCCTACCGCCTTCTCTGACCCTAGCGCCTTCCCTATCGTCGCATTAACCACCAGCGCCTCCCTTCCGCCGTCTGTGACCCCAGCGCCATAGCTATGGCCAACACCAAGAGCACCATGGATCCCACTACCCTTACTATAGCCCAGATCTATGCTTTGATCGCCCGGCATATGGCTACTGACCCTGCCTTGATTGACATACTTCTAGATGAGTTGGTAACTAGATTTGCCAACGACGCTAGGATACCCTATCCCATCTACCGTTACTCAGAGCCGTTTTTGTTTTTTTTTAATTGAAGGCTATTTACTCAGAGCCGTTTTTTATTAGGTTAAATCTCGGATAGCTTCCTTATACCATGGCCGAGCAAGCCGACCTGGTCATGATGTTGTTTAAATTCTATCCTCCTGAATGTGAGGGCCACACTGAAGAGGAGGACATAAGAACAGAGGCCGACCGTATCCGGAACTTGGCCAGAGAGGATGACCGCAGAGAGATAGAACGAGCCAACACGGCGACTCGAGGTAGGGAATATAGGTACCTTGGAGATGGAGTCGTCGTCATTGATGGCACGGCCATCGAGATTCCCCCATATCAGTGGCATGAAGCTTCCCATAGCTTTATGTGGGGAGAGATTCCTGACATCAGTCTGGATTACTTGACGATAATCCAGATCGATATGACCCAGCGACCCAACCGGTACCACGCTGAACTCCTTCGCCGCATTGTAGAGCGACGGTACAATGAGGTTGAAGAAGACCTCAGGAGAGCTCGGGAGTTCCGGGAAGAGCAGGAAAGGATCCAAAAGGAAAAGGAGGAGAAGGCCCGACAAGAGCAGCAGGACCAGCAGGGTAATGGAGGACCAGAGAATGAGCAAGGGCCGAGTCAGACGGACCGAACGCCCATTAAAGACCGGAGAAAAGCCATAGCCTAAAAGTCCGGCAGCCAGTACAAGGAAAAGTTGAAGGCTGAACGCCAGTTCCAGCCGCAGACAGGAGCGGGTGGATGCCTCCCGGCCCCGTCCAGTTGTTGCGGCCAAGACGATACCGGGGCAAAGGGGGCCGCCTCCCAACCCTGCCCCACAAGGAGACCCCACCGGTTCCGACCCGGCACCGTGGCCTTACGGGAGATCCGTAAGTTTCAGAAGTCCACGCAACTTCTGATACGGAAGCTGCCTTTTCAAAGGTTGGTACGGGAGATAGTCCAAGAGTTTAAAATCGACCTTCGCTTCCAGACTTTCGCTATCCTAGCGCTCCAAGAGGCTGCAGAAGCCTACTTAGTGGCACTTTTTGGTGATGCGAATCTTTGCGCTATCCACGCAAAGAGAGTCACCATAATGCCGAAGGATTTAGCCCTCGCCCGCAGGATTCGGGGAGAGCGTCCTTAGAAAATTTTGGAGAATACCTACGTTGTAAATATTTTTTTGTTATAATAAATATAAATTTACCTTTTGTCCTTGTAATGTGTACGAAAATGCTGATGTCAGCATAAATAAAGGGTTAAAAGGATCTTTTAAGTTTCATTTTCATTTGTGTATATCTGTTTCTCTTCCTCCCTCCTCCCTTCCAGCGCCCATGGCTGCCACCGATCTACTTGCATGGTACCAGGATGGAGAGCATTGGGATCCGCAAGTGCCCTTCGACTTGTTACGGCCCTTTCTATGCCAGCGCCTTGACCTCATCACTAATATGCAGTGGCACCCAGATTATGCCGGATTCTTAGAGTTTTATACAGAGGAGATGCTTCCTCTGTGTATTCCTCTTGGGGAACCTCCCCAGTTGTATTTAGAACGGGATGTGGTCCGGGATATGCTAGGGGGTGACACCCACACATATGATGTGTTGAAGGGAAAGCTTAGATGGGGCAAGCAGCTGCCAGTTGTGCAGCATCAGGGGCGACAATATCTTGAAGTAGCCTTTGCCCTAGCCATCCTCATGGATCAGTACATTGAGGATGACACATTGCTGGTAGAGAAAGGCAAACTCCCTGAGCCTTCTGAGGAGGAGGAGGAGGAGGAGCACATAGGCATGGGTGACTTCGCCCGTTGGAAGCAGTTGGCAGAGGAGATGCCACCACGTCGGGAACAAGCTGCACGCTTGTCCGGGCTAGACGCCCTTCCAGTTGTGTATCACCAAGGGCAAGAATATCTTCTCTTGGATGATATCATCTGGACCTATCACATGGTGGCCGGGTTTAAGCGCCGGCGCAAGGACCATGTACTCTATGAGTTAGCAGAGTACTGTATGGATGATTTCATCGACTTTGCTCCTATTGATCTTCCCCAGGAGGTGCAGCAGTTACTCCAATTCCACCAGGAGACCATTGAGCCAGCTGAGACTTTGCTACGGCTTCGGGAACTGGTGATGCAGGATCCGCCATCTCAGCCTTCACCGGATGCCTTTACCGCCATGGGGCCTCATGTCCCAAACATTAACATGGTTGAAGTTCCCTCCGGTTCGGATGAGGAGGGAGAGGATCTATACCATAATCCTGCTCATTTGAAGGAAGAGCAGCAGGAACTCAAGGAAGAAGAAGTCCCTATGAACTTGGACAAGGAGGTTGCCACGTCAGAGACCCCGCAAGGGAAGGTATTGGGAAACCACCTTACTCGCTTCTTCCTATCAGCTTTTCGGCAGGGGCAAGTTCTTTTTATAGCCCGAGACTTAGGGCCGGAGGCCGAGGCTTCATGGTGGACTCTCCACGCTCTTTCTACATTGGCAGGGCACAAGAAGCTTCCCTATCGTACGCTTACTTACGTACTCGTACGACGGGATCTTGCCTTGACGGCCTTGGGGCAGGATATTGCACCTGGATGAGTATGAAACTCCTTACAGCGGCCCCATTGGCTGTTGCCTATCCACCAGAGGTTGCCTCCATTGCAGCTGTCACAGTAGACCCAGGGGTGACTTTGTTACGACATCGACCGCCGCCACCACCTCCTCGGCCTATGGATGAAGAGGGGGGGCCTAGTTCTTAGACAATTGTATTACGCATCTTATGCTGCGTATAGTTGTAAATTTTGATTTGTCATTTTCTTTAGCCATTTTATAAATTATGATGTGCCATCTTCTTATCAATTATGACTATTGTATCAATGAATACAATTAAATTGTTCTCTTCCATGATGCGTCCTTGTATCTATTAGAAGATTGTTCAATGTTCTATATTCATTCCTACCATCTTGCAGACGAGGGACTTGACGAATATGAAGAAAGAATCACCAACCAGATACGACGAGACGATCCAGTGCCTCCCGAACAGGACTACGGCCAACGGTATGGGGAATACCCGGAGCGAGAGGGTGATTATGAGGAAGGGGAACCTGAAGAAGAAGAAGGAGAGCCCTATGATCCCGCTAAGGGCTTGGAAGTAGTTAACATTCTCAGAGAACGGGCATTTGAGGACTTACAACAAACTCTTCGCCGAACATGGGACTATTGGGACATGACAAGGCATGAAGCTTTTGTTGACGCCAACGATCACTTGTGGCAGATTTTCTATGCTTTGAGAAGGATTTTTAATCTCCTGATCATCAGCCCCACATTGGATTACCAACCTGTTATCGTCCAGGCCTGGGCTCGCTACAAGTTAGTGAGAGCTGTACGCGAGCGTTCGCTACTCTATCTTGTACCCTTTCGCGAACCCCTAGGTCTGGTCCACTCAGTTTTGTTTTCTATGTTATGTGTGACTCGAAGAATTGCTCAATGTAAAGTGTCTACCTCTGTATTATATAACTTTAGGTTGTAAGTGACTTTCAATGTAATGACTTTCAATGTAATGACTCTGATAATAAAGACCTTTTCTATTGTACTCTTCTATCTACTTTTTCTCTAAATACTATCCGAAATGGCATTCTTTGTGAGACTTCATGTCACTGTAATTCTGCTTATACCTTTTTATACTCAATATAGACGGTGCATAGCGCCTTTGCGAACACCCCTCGAATGCCAGTCGACTAACACCTGAGCAGGAACTTATGTTGATGAAGAGGCAATTAGTCGAGTTACAAACTTATGTGTTGAATGCCAATCCACCGCAGCATGTACAGGAGGATGGACCGGAGTTACCTCCGTTGCCGCCAAGTCCACCACCACAGCAGCCACTTGCACCTGAACCAGGCCCCGTGCCTGCACAAAGGAGTTCCTCTAGAGATCGTGCCACCTCCTCACAATCAGCCACCTCTGTGTTCTCTGAGTCGTCTGTATCATCCGGTGACCATGCAAAGCGCCGGGACAAGGAGTACCGTAAGACGGTTGATACGGCCATAACTAGTATATGGAAGAATAGGAAACTGGCCCAGTTTGATGGGAAATCCGAGGGCGGACTGAATGCAGAGTCCTGGTTGGATGAGATGAAGGAGTTTGGAAAATCCTACGGTATGACGTAAAAGGATACCGGAAGGTTGCCACCACAAACCTTACAGAGGCGCCTGTGATTTGGTGGAAGGGCTATGCGAGAGCCAAGCATCCGGATAGAAGCGGTGCAAATTCGAAAGTTTGCCAAAAAGCTTTTAAGTCGCATTATATGCCCTCGTGCACACAAATGCCAACAAATCCGCACCTTTTTAAAGGTTAGAGCGAATGGGTATGACAGATTCGGGCCTACACCGATGAATTCATGCGCTTTGAGGTCAGATGTGCCAGAATGAATGAAAAGAGGGCGGTGGAGGGCTACATTGAAGGGTTGGCCCCATCAATTAAACGAATGGTTAAGGCCATAGACCCGAAATCAGTTGCAGAGGCTGAGGCTAAGGGAGGAGGACACACCAAGAAACCAGTACCCGCGTCATGTCCCTTACTCGCAGCCACGCCCGTCCACACCTTACAAACCCCGTTCACCAAGTCCAGGGCCCTCTCAGCAGAACCCTTACGGCCGCCAGGAAAAGAAAGTCACCTTCAACATGCCCGACAAACCGAACAATGTCGGTAAGGAAGTTCGGAACCTCTTACAGTCTATTCCCAAAGAGGCTCGAGAACAGCTCCGCCGAGATAAGGCATGTTACAGGTGTATGCGGCCCGAGCACTTCATGCAGAATTGCCCTTATGTCACACAGACTACACAGCTAGCCATGGCTGACCTCGATTGGGACGATCTCGAGTCGACACTACCTGTCGAGGAGGAGGCTCCCGAATACATTCACGGTGAGTCCCATATCCTTGCAGCCATTGAAACCGGCAATGCTGAAAGTCAGCCTGCCGTTATTTCCACCATAGGTCAAGTAGACAGCAAACCTTTTATAATTCTGATGGATACGGGTAGTACACATAATTTTGCTTCTCCTAGAATGGCCCAGGTATTGCGGCTAGAAACCTTGAGATCCCGACCGAAGCCCGTCACTTTAGCCAGTGGTAAGATCAGACACACTCATGGCCGTCGTAATTTTATCCGCCTGGTCGCCGCCTGGTCGCTGCCGCCTGGCGCCTTAGGTACGTATGCCACCCAAGAAAAAGAATGGGTCACCCGGTGCGGGTGACCTGCTGGAATACGATGGTGATTCTGCTCACCTGCTATCTCTGATCAATGAATTAAGTTCAGAGATCAAGGGGCTGCGATCTGAAGTGGTTGCACTTCGGGAAACGGTTGAAGAATTGGTCGCGCAGAAGGAGAGGCCGTTGGTGGAACCTAATCCACCAGTAGACTATACAGAAACAAATTGCACTTTGAATCCAACCCGCCAACCCGATTGCGTAAAACAACACAAGAACAGATGAAGATTCATAGAGAGCATGTTGCATCAGAGCAGGCTGAGACAGATTCACGGGCAAAGAATTTGAAGATATCCGGTATTAGTGAAGAGGAAGATGAAAACACATCAGAGGTAATCCAGAAATTTTTCAGGGATACCATGCACCTGCATGAGCCAAATTTTATTTCTGGAAAGAGGCTAGGCAAGCCAGGATACCATACACGCCCCATTTTGGTTAGGTTCCCAAGCAAGGAAGCAAGGGATAGGATCATGCTTAACAGGTCAGTCTTGAAAGGAGTGAAAGGAATATGGTTAGATCAAGATCTGACTCCATCACAAATTGAAATAAGAAAAAGGGAATGGGCAAGAGTGAAAGATGCTAGAAATTCTGGTTATGTTGCCTACTTAGACCCGGAATGGCAAGGCTGTAGTCCGCAACAGAGGCGTAGTTAGGAGATTGGGCCCCGAATGTCGGGTCACAGGAATGCTCATGGCTTACATCAAGCCAAGATCAATGCGACCTCTAATTCTTTGGAACAAAAAGGATATCTTAATCTTTATTTGAAGCGGGGAGCACCAATTCCGATCACTTCTGATGTGCCCGGATTTGTATTAATAGGGCATGTATGGAATGAGAAAAACTTCTTTGGAGCAGGCCGAGGTTATGGAGGGATTGCAATATATAGCAGGGAGCACATTACCTCCAGCTTACAAATTGTTTGAGGGACACAAACAAGCAATATTTATGGCTGAAAATTAAAACAGCTAGCAAGGATATTTATGTGTCAGCGTGTTACTTTGCCCCTTTGAATGCCACTCTATACCACAGCAAAACATTTAACAGAGATGACCCTTTTCAGAGGCTTTGTGCGCATTAACTTTACAATTCATGTTATTCACGGTGAAGTTTTCCTCCTCGGAGACTTCAATGCGCGACGACGGTAGTGAAACGATCAAAAAGGTATGTTGATGTATCCGATGTCCGATGCGAGGAGATTACTGAGCCCTTATTTTGTAGATCCTCGAAGACAAAATCTCTAACGTGATGGGTGACTTCATGCTTGAGCTTGGCACTATTTGCCATTTGAAAATTGTTAATGGTATATCGAAATTTCCAGACTCTGGAAGTTTCACCTGCATGAATCATTCAGGGGCAAGTACCATTGATTATCTGGCTGGCGGTGTAGCTTGGACATGGTCCACTCTTGTCATGTGGGCACAAAGTCGCCTTGAGTCGATCACCTCCCTTTGCATGTCACGTTAAAATCCAACCATGTTGCCAATGCTTTTGCGCGCCTCCCTTTCCATCCTAGGCCCGAAAGTAAACTATAAATTATGCATGCCATAACCGGGGTGTTGGTAGAGGAAATGGTCGCCCAGTTCCATTGGGCCGATCACGATGGCCATAGATGCCAAGCACTTCAATCGATATAATCCGGCCAGTCTTTGGGAAAGTATTTGGTTTCACCCGTGCAATTTGTAAAAGGAAACCATGTAATTCTTGGTGGGATAACGAAAGTGCGAGAAGCAAGGTCTAAGCTGCCCACCGATGCATAAGGAAACCAAGCTGGTATAAAAGCTCTTGAGAGCTAAGAAACGCCATTTCTCCGGCCGGGCAATTGGAACTCAAAGAGCACTTGAAGGAATCGCCCAAGGCCTTCCTCGAACCTCTTGAATGAAAGGAGTGACCAGCCCGTGCTTGATATGGACGATCTGCTAAAAATGGTCCGGGATATTTACGCCAAAAGTAACAATCAAGGGATGCCTTTATTATCTTGGGATCTTGATCTTTTTTCCGAGGCCGATGTTAGAGAAACTATTTACGCATGGAGAACAATAAAGCACATGATTTAGATGGGATATGCATCGAATTGTTTAAAATGGGGAGGAGATGGAACAATTCAAATTCGACACTTTGTTGAATATGTGTGCATCGGACAAGGGCTGCCAACAGAATGGAAGATGAACAGGGTGCACCCTATTCATAAATCTGGAGATAAGAGCTCAGTACACAATTATAGGACCATCTTGCTTGGCAGTACATTCTCAAAAATCCTTGGTAGTCCATTTGGAGAGTAAGTTGAATGCATGGGCTGAAGATAACATGAAACGTTCCATATGTCGGCGGGTTTCCGTGAGGATCATAATACTTTGGATCATCTTTGTGACTCTTGGTCTTGGTGGAAAAGGCGAAGGCTCCTAATTCAAAGACTCTACATAGCATTCATTGATTTTGCTAAAGCGTTTGATCTGATTACCTAGAAAAGGGTTGAGCGATAGAATGGTACAGCTTGGAGTTCCAGAGGAAGTTAGAGCTGCAGTCTCCCAGTTGTATGCAGAAGTATTGGTTACATTGTCATCTGAAATGGATACAGTGGTTAAGAACACAATAGGTGTTCGTCAGGGGTGTCCGCTTTCTCCGACGTTATTTGGCCTTTTCATAGACGAGCTGGATGAATGGTTCAGGGCACGTTCGCTAGCAGGGACCAGGTTAGGCTCATATGTTCTTCAATTGTTGTTATACGCAGATGATGTGGTACTGTTGGCCAACCGAAAACATGTGCTTCAATCTCACCTGGATCTGCTGGGGCTGTTTTGTGAGGCGAGACAAATGACAGTGAATACTGCTAAATCCAAGATCATGATCTTTGGCACGAGGGATAGGCCAGCGTTTTTCTATCAAAGACAGGAAATCGAGGTAGTGGAGAGTTATAAATATTTGGGCATTGATTTTTCTCGCGGTACACATGGAAAGAACGTGATAAAACCGGAGAGCTACTGGGGAAAGCGGCATTGTACAAGATGCAAGTCAAATGTTCCGAATCTCCTTGCATGATTGGACGCTTAAGAAAAAAAACTTTTAAATCCTTGGTTCAACCAAAGTTGTTGTATGGAGTTCGGTTTGGGGCCGACCATTTACGCAAAGCTTTAGGGACAGATTGAAGCAGTCCGAAAACCGCTCTCATGAAGAAGAATTGGGCGTCAAAATCCAAATACCATATGCAATAATATTAGCTGAGGCAGGTATGTTCCTTTGGAATTAGAAGCATTATTTCAAACCATCAGTTATGTTAACAGGATACGCGAGCACTCTGATGACCGCTTGTCTCATCAAGCTATGATAGCTTCGGAGCAGCAAGGCTGGTTGCATGACGTCATGGAGTAACTGGCCATGTTGTAAAGCTGATGCCCGAGCTCTTGTAGAAAGGTTAGCAGTTAGTAGATTGTGGCAGGACCCTGGCAGCAGGATGAAACTTTATCGCCTCAATGTGAACCCAACGGGAGAATATAAGCACCAAGAATACTTGTTGGCTGACATTCCGAGATCCATGAAACACCTCATTGCCCGTTACAGGACTTGTTCACACAGATTAGAAGTGGAAACTGGCAGATGGTCGAAGACCCCAATGGAGGAGCGGTTTTGTAAATTGTGTGACACAGGCAGTATTGAGGATGAGAACCATGTGTTTATTCACTGTCCGGCATACAGCGATATACGGGCTAGAGTTGATTTCCAGTTTTCTGATTTTCAAACATTATTGTTGTTGCCATCATATAGTTTAGGACTTTATATCAAAGCGGTGGATGCACACCGTAGTTTCTTGCTTAAGAACAGTTAAGATCTTGTAAATGAGCGCTCCATGGCCTTTTAGGGCCCCAAAGAGCTTGATCAAATAAATAAATAAATAAATAAATTAACCTTAAGATGCAGTTGCCAGGTGCACCAGTTGCCTTGGGTGCCGAGATAATGGATATTGGCAAATATGATCTGATTGTTGGTATGGAATTCTTGGCATCTGCAAAAGCCAATATAGACTGCGAGAAACGGGAAGTTACCTTCAACGCCGCTAACGGAGCCCGCGTGACTATAAAAGGTGACTCCTTAAACCCCATTATGCGGTCTATCACCATCAGGCAGTTAGATAAGGTTATACGTAAAGATAAGTTGCTTTGCATTATTAGACTTGCCTCCATTGAATCAGATGCCAAGCAGAAGCAAGTAGTTGATACCTTGCCAGAAGGGATTGCCAATCTTCTCCGAGAATTTAGCGATCTTTTTCCAGATGAGATCCAGAAACTTCCTCCTTTTAGAGGAGTAGAATGTGAGATAGCTTTGGAACCAGGTACTAAGCCTACCAGTAAGGCCCCGTACCGTATGAGTCCCCCTGAGTTGGCAGAGCTTAAGAAGTAACTTCAGGAGTTATTAAACCTAGGTTTCATTCGGCCTAGTGTTTCGCCTTTTGGCGCTCCTATCCTTTTCGTTAAGAAAAAGGATGGCTCCTTGAGGATGTGTATTGATTATAGGCAGCTCAATAAACATACCATCAAGAATCACTATGCTTTGCCGAGGGCAGATGATCTAATGGACCAGTTGCAAGGGGCCAAGCATTTTTCAAAGATTGATTTACGCTCTGGATATCATCAGATCAGAATTAAGGAGGAGGACATCCATAAATCTGCCTTTCGCACTAGGTATGGCCATTATGAATTTACTGTTATGCCTTTTGGATTAACTAATGCCCCCGCAACCTTCATGCGATTGATGAATGATGTCTTCCGACAATACTTGGATGATTTTGTTGTTATTTTCTTTGACGACATTCTCATCTATAGTAAAACCTTGGAGGAGCATGAGCAACATCTTCGATTGGCCCTACAAAAGTTAAGACGTCACCAACTCTTTGCCAAGTTCTCTAAGTGCAAGTTTGCCACTCCGAAGGTGGATTATTTGGGACATGTCATTTCAACAGGAGGGAATTGCTACAGTCATCCCAAAAAGATAGAGGCAGTAAGGGAATGGCCTATTCCAGGTAATGTTTCCGAGGTCCGAAGTTTCTTGGGATTAGCAGGATATTATCGGAAATTTGTTAAGGATTTTGCAAAGATTGCAGCACCTCTTACTAATCTCACAAAGCATGAGAAGGTGAAGGATTGGATTGAGCATTGGAAAGCAAAGGTCCGTGGAAGTTTCCAAAGAGCTTAAAGATGCTTTTAACGCCAAGACCAGTCCTCACATTGCCCGATCCTCGAAAAGGATAAATTAGTGGCAACGGATGCCAGTAAGATTGCCACTGGTGGAGTCCTAATGCAGGAGGGGAGGGTCATTGCCTATGATTCAAAGAAAATGAACGAAACTGAGCAGCGATACCCTACCCATGATCATGAATTGTTAGCCGTTGTCCGTGCTCTGCGGATATGGAGACACTACCTTCTTGGTAGAAGATTCCAGCTGGATACAGATCATCAGAGTCTCCGTTATCTAACAACCCAGCCTAATCTCAATCTCCATCAGAGAAGATGGATGGAGTTTCTCGAGGAATATGATTTTGAGATTATGTATAAGCCTCGGAAACACAATGTGGTTGCGGATGCATTGTCACGCCATCCCTGGGTAACCCGAACCCATTGTAATGCAATTTCTACACTCACCAGTGAGTTTGGGAAAACAGATAGAACAGACCTTGGCCACAGATCCTGAATTCCGTGATGTTTGGGTTAGTTTGGCTAAGGAAGCACGCACAGATAAAGAACGCGAAGCTTTCCGTTCGTATAAGAAAGAAGGCAACTTGTTATATTACAAAGATAAGTTGTGTGTACCTGAGACTTCAGGAGTACGTAAGCTAATTCTCCATGACACGCACAACAGCCCTATAGCTGGACATGCAGGTTTTATGAAGACCTACTTTAAGATCCGCTCCAGGTATTTCTGGCCTTCGATGAAGAAGGACATTGCCAGGTACATTAAACAGTGTCAAGTCTGTCAACAGACCAAGGCTGAGCAACTAAGGATTCCAGGAGAGTTACAACCGTTAGATGTGCCCAATGCTAAGTGGGAAGTGATAACCATGGATTTCATTGTGGGCCTCCCACGTACTCTTCGTGGATATGATGCATTAATGGTAGTGGTCGACAAATTGTCGAAAATGGCTCATTTCTTGCCATGTCGTACCACGGATACAGCCTTCGATACTGCTCTGCTATTTGCAAAGGAGATCTTCAGATTGCACGGAATGCCACGAGTTATTGTCTCCGACAGGGATCCCAAATTTGTAAGTGCATTCTGGAAAGATTTCTTTCCACTATCCAGACCAAGCTTGCTATGAGTACGGCATATCATCCTCAGACGGATGGTCAGACTGAACGTACCAATCGTATTATAGAGGACATGCTACGCAGTTATGTGTGGAGTAAGCAATCACAATGGGCTTACTATATTTATCTAGTTGAGTTTGCCTATAATAGTATGAAACATGAGTCTTCTAGAATGTCTCCCTTCATGATAAATTATGGTTATCAATGCCTTACTCCTGACACATGGCATAATCCCGTTTCTAAGGTGGAGGTTTCTCAGCAACTCCTCTTGGAAATGCAAGCTTTGGTTGAAGAAGTTCGTGGTTACCTATTGGCTGCACGCAGTCGTCAGAAGAGTGTAGCGGATAAGCACAGAACCCCACGAGTTTTCCAGGTGGGTGAATCGGTCTGGCTTAAGATTAAGGTAAAACAAGCCAAGCTTAAAATTGGTAACTGCAAGAAGTTGGCACCCAGATGGGCTGGGCCGTTCAAGATCACTGAACGTGTTGGGGAACAAGCATATCGCCTGGAATTGCCACCCCGCTTGAAGATCCACAAGGTCTTTCATGTGAGTCTTCTAAAGCAGCACACCCCAGATCCAGAGGAGATCTTGGATACACCCACCCTACTGGAAATGACAGAAGAGCATTTAGATATAGTGCCTGAAGCTCTTCTTGATCGAGCGTATAAACAGACCAGAAGGACCCAAATGCTGCAATACTTGGTCCAGTGGAAACACTTGCCAGTTGAGGATGCTACGTGGGTGATGGAAATAGACCTCGAAAAGCACTATCCGGACTTCATGCGCGAATCTCAAGGCCGCACCATCAACGATGCTATCAACCCCGCTCCCAGCGGCCAGTAAGCAGTTCGTGACCTGCCCATGCATAGAAGGTTCCTGATGGCCCGACTTTTCCAGATCCGTTTTGTCTACGTGTGTTAATTTTCGTTGTTATGATGTTTTGAAATGGGACTTCAGTCCTTAAACTTTTTTTGATGATAAGTCTGTAAAATGCACCCTGGTGCTTGTGCTTTGTTATATTTTGAACTTCAATGTATTACTGTCTACAGTAATGAGTTATCTTTTCTTTTTTTTTTTCTTTTTTTTTTAAGTACTTCTATTTCAGTTCTTCGATTAACTACCTTTGGTTAACTAACCCCAATGCTGAGGACAGCATTATTTCTAAGGGGGGGAGAATATGACGTTCCATGTATTTATACGGGATACGTATAAATAATATACGGACACGTCACCAGTAAAGGTACGCCACCATGGGGTATTTTGACATTGACCTAAAAGGGATTAATTTAGCTATGCTAAATTAAACCATTAAAGGATAATTACCCAATTAATTGAATAATACTAATTGGCTATTTAGGGGAGCGCCACCTGGCCTAACTCGATTGGCCAGCATGGGAAGTTCCAATTTGGGTCATCAACTTGACCCCTAGCCCTGATTGACTCCCAAAAATCGACCAAAAGGAGCAGCAGCTGAGCGCCCACCTTGCCAAGCACCTTTACCTGTGTGTCCAGAGCTGAGCACCAAGTCCAGGGAAGATGGAAGCACCAAATGACAATGGATCCAGCAGGAACTCAGGTGGGTGGTTAGTGTAGCTTGATATTCTAGAGTAGCGCCCCTGTTGGGCACTTGTAGTGTTTATTTCTTCTGTTCTCTCTGTGTTTTACTTGTAGGAACTAACCCTTGATTGCAAAGGTGAGTTCTCTTTATCTTTGATTCTGGTTTTGCTCTTAAAGGATGGATTGATAGTTCTTTGCATAATATTATTCTGGAAATGGGGGAAATAAGGGGGGTAGAGACCTCTGAGCCATGTTAGTAGTATACTCCTAGGTTAATCCCTGTAATTCCCATTAGATGCGGCCTGTGCACAAGAGACCACCGAGTCGTGGATGCTATGGAATTGCTTAGCACCAGATAAGGGACGCAGTGGTGAAGTGGGGGTGGGGTCTTGCACGAACATAAAAGGCTCCTGAGACTCCTACAGTGGGCTAGGCCTGATAGCCGGTCACGTAGAGGGCCGGGTATGGGTCTGACACTCCCTGGGTGCAGAGGTGTGACCCGTATGGGGCACCCTGTGCTTTGAGTAGATTTAGGGTGAGTAAGTTGGGTACGGATGCGAGGGTCGCTGATGCGGCACGTATTCTCTAGCTCACCCATGGAACCATCGCGGATCCCGAAGGGGACGCTTCCCCCTGCCTCATCGGGGCGGGGCTTCATGAACCCCGGAGTAGGCTCGGCGGGTGATACCTTGAGTCTCAAGTGTCCGAAAAGGCTATAGTGACGCCATAGCATGATTGGACTCATCCGCAAAGTGTGCAATGTGAGGGGCGGATGGAGTGGACAACCCCCAGCCGATGTTCTATACCAGCCAACGCCATGTCCGATTCGGCCTGGCGATCTCTTGAGACCTAGCCGCCACCGATCCTCACTGGAGTCTGAGCCGGGGTAGAACCATGGGTTTGGGTGTTTTCCCTAGTATTAAATGCATATTCTTTGTTGTTGTCACTTGGATGGATGTGCCACCCCTCGTGGTGGTAAATTATGATATGATTATGTTGTGTGCCACCTTGTATTCACGCTTCCGCGACATAGGAACCCAATTGAAGGCGTGGGCCGAATGACCCCTCTGTGTCCTTCACTTGAGCATCTTTTTATAGATGGCCCGAGTTAGACGGAGGGCCCTACTCATGGTGAGTTGGTTGCCATGGGAGGGGAAAGTCCCCGTATGTATACGTCCGAGGGTCGTATATGTTCAGGGAGCGTCACAGCCACAATAGCGGCATGACGTCGTGACAGAAGAACCCAATGACTAATATTTCTAGGATGTATGACAATGTTGAATCATAACTTCCAAAGTGTGGGTTAAGAGACAAAAGGAAAAAAAATCTAATGCATAGCTGTAACCTTAGAACATAGACTGGTTATATCATACAACCTATAATAGTGGCTTAGAAACTAACAAGAGGGTTAAAGAAAATCTGAAGGAGTAAATGGGTTGGTGACCCTACGGAATAAGGTTCACAACCAAAGGGTGAGTTGTATATGGTGTATCACATGTATAATGTTGGAATTAAGACGCAAGACGCCTCAAGAGTCAGGATAACAAAAATTGACCATGGACATAGAAAATATATTAAAGAAGAAAAGGAATGAAGAACCCCTGTTTATGATATTTAGTGACCTGGATGGAAGGGTATTATCTTCACAACTTTTAGATGACTGGCATGACTTGAGGGATGGTCTCCACTAGCAGACAAGGATAGATTTTCGGCTTGAAAGCCAGCAAGAGCTGGAAATCTCTTTAAAGGTTTGGTGCGTGTCTTAGGGAAGAAGACTTTCAATTCCTAGGACAACATCGTGGATTGAATTCACCAACAACCTTTTTAATAGAAGAGGCCCCTCGCTAGAGGTCATTAAGCAGTATTATCCTTTGGGATATTCATATAATCCCTTGGAATATGTAAATTCATTTATGGAACTTAACGACGTTGAGGCACTAAAGTGGTTGGAAACACTTTGCCCCAACCATATCTAGAAGGAGGTGACTAGTCAACAATGGTTGGATGCCATTGGACCATTACGGTAGAACAACTCCAAAAGATGGTAGACCACCGTCAATTTGACAGGCAAGTGGTGCAGACAAATAATCATTGCCATATAGGTGGTGAAGTTTGGCACAAATAGTACTAAAGTTTATGCTCTAGATAAATTAGGGCAAAGTGTTAGACATTGTTGTGGAGGTTTCAACACAAGCAATCACTATGTGTTACAGAGTATGTATCACGTTCTGGGGGAGTGACCCATGAAAGGAGCACAATCCTTGAGAAGAAGTATTGAAGGGTGATAAGATTAGAGCCCATGGTCTAGAGGGGTAATGGTAGTCCCTAGCTGGCTACGCCAACAAAATTCTCTTTTCTAAAAAATTGAGACGAGTCGATGCTTACAGACTATGGAAAATAGTTTTAGCTGTGGTCATCCCTTTAAAGTCTACTTACCCCAGTATATGGAGTCGACTAATGGTTCATATGAAATATACGAACTTGGTGTGGATTACGTCATGGCAGGATGAAAGAGAATCGCTTCCCAAACACTTGCTGGGGAAAATATTTTAAGCTCTGGGTTAGGAATGTCAATAACTTAACATTATTAATGTCGTCTAAAGAATATTAGTGGTGATAGTGGATTAGAATCCAGCTTAGAGGTTTCTATCTCACTCAGAGGAGTTCCCTTCCATCGCTCATCGTCAAAGCTCGTCGATATGGTTGCGGCAACCATTTCGCAGTGACAATAAGCACCTTTAGGTTATTTCTACTTGCCATGGTTGCACAGGTCCTGCAGATTTATTGCCACCACAACATTGATAGGAAAACAATTGCTAGACTGGAGTCTTCGTTTTTTAAATAAAATAATGGAGTTATCTTTGGATAAGTAGAACGAGAACTATTATGTCCATTAAAAGGGTGCTTATTGTGTCGATAGAGGGGGTTTGGCTTGGTGGTAAGAGGTCATGGGTTTAAGCCCCATAATAGACTTTTTAACGGAGTTTGCTACTCTAGGGATAATAGAATAGTAAATGAGTATAAGGATATATAAAAGATCGTTGGTAAGCACATATGGCTAGAGTTCAAATCACTAAGCTGCGGCAGTGTGTAATTTTATGGCTAGGGTAGTCCATTCCATCCGCCCCTCCTGTGCCAGATAGGCTGAATCATGCTATAGCGTGGTTGTAGCCTTACGGAGACGCAATCTCATGGAGTCACCCTATGAGACTATTCCAGGTTACATCTCCCCGGTCCGATGAGGCAGGGAAAGGAGGAATCCCTTCCCAGATCATGTGCTTCCATGGGTGGCTAGAGGATCGTGGCCCCACTGGCCACCATACATCCGTACCCGACTTGAACCCCCCAAAATCCATAGGCCACCCCAGTGCGCATATCGAGCCCAGGACATCCCTTTAGGTACGTATCCTGCGATCTAGGAGGTATTAGACCCATACCCGGTCCCTAGGGCAATGTCGACGTTCTGAGTCCATTGGCAGAGACAGATCACGCCCCGAGAGAGGGAAGTTGCCCGTCCGTCGTCGCCCGGGCCTTCTAAGAGGACTTTTGGGGCAAGCCGCCCGGGTGGTTTTAGGGTCCGTGCTCAAGGCCAACACCCCCCCTACGCCAAGACACGCGCAAGGTCCTAGTCGAATCGACAAGGATAGAGCCTCCTCAAACGTAAACCCTATGAGTTGCCGTGTTCTAGCGGGGGTTTTGCGTTTTGGGTGCCGAAGTTCTGGTCTTTTGCACTTGGGACATGGCCGATCACATGCAGCTTGAGAACGCCAAGCAAGGGGAACTAACTAATAGAGTTTGGACCTGTACTCCCCCCGCTGTGGCGCTTAGAAGTCAAGGGCCGCTTTTGCAATAGCAAGACATTCAGAAAATTAAGTAATTAATGCATAGTAATGGACTTAAATTCTGATTTTTGTCAGCTAGCTTCCTAAGTCATCGCCAACATACAGGCCAACTTTCAAAAATTTTGGATAAGGTTTAGATCAAATAGTTTGCATTAGAACGGTCCGGAAGCTCGTTGTTGGGCAGCGCGAGTCGGCACACTTGCCCAAGTCAAACAAGGCCAGGACCTTGCAAGGCCTCTTCATTAGAGGGGAGAGTCAAACCCCGTGAGACGAACCCCAAAGCTTCCCGAGGCAGCCTTTTCTGGCGGCCAAGCCCACGGGGCGACGCGCTAAAGACCACACTCCGGATCTCGCCTCGTGATCCGGCCGTTGAATCCTTTGTTCAAGGAACCTTGGTTCGAGAAGGTCCAAAAATTCAACATCCGTCCGGAGAACATATCAAACCGCATGGCGTCCCCGTGGGCGGCGGTCTGTAGAAACCAAAGTGTTTTGTCGTTCGGACATTGTGGAGGTTCGAAATGGCGATTCGACTTAAGCCACATCGTCGAATGCCAAAATTACCCTAGGGACCAAGTTACACAATCCGGTTTTGCAAAAGAAAGAAACACTTACGCCCTACATTGCAAATTTCACCAGCCCACCTCCTAGGCCAATTGACTACGAGTGTCACATGAGATAGTTTGGCGCTTCTTCGAAGGGGTGGGCTTCGACCACAAAACTTGGTCCCTAGGGCCATTGGCGAGACGATCCACGCCCCGGAGAGGGAAGTTGCCCGTCCCGTCGCCCGTGGCCTTCTAAGAGGACTTTTGGGGTAAGCCGCCTTCGGGTGGTTTTTAGGGTCCGTGCTCTGGCATCAACACCCCCCCTCTACGTCAAGACACGGCGCAAGGTCCTAGTCGAATCTGACAAGGATAGAGCTTCCAAAACGTAAACCCTATGAGTTGCCAGGTTCTAGCAGGGTTTGCGTTTTGGGTGCCGAGTTTTGGTCTTTTGCACTTGGGGCGTGGCATCACATGCGCTTGAGAACGCCAAGCAAGGGAACCGACGGAATGGAGTTTGGACCTGTACTCCTCCCGTTGTGGCGCTTAGAAGTCAAGGGCCGCTTTGCAAAGTAGCAAGACATTCGTAAATTCGTAATTAATGCATAGTACAGACTTAAATTCTGATTTTTTGTCAGCTAGCTTCCTAAGTCATCGCCAACATACAAGCATGTTGAGATAAACTACATCTTCGCTTGTTTGTAGGGTATTAGTTCTCATAGCAGGGGACAAAATTAAAAAAAATATATATATATATATCGTCGTAACAAACGAACACGTAGCTACATATACTATTGGTGGAAACCTAACCTTTTTAAATCTAACAAAATAAAATTTTAAGATAAACTACATCTTTGCATATTGGTAAGGTATTAGTTATAATAGCAGGTAAGGTATTACTAGTTATTATCATCGTATTATATACCTCATAGCTCAACGGATGTACCACAAAACATTGAACACTCTCATGGTGGTATATTTCATAACTTTAACGGGTATAACAAGTCAAATAAACCCCTATCCAGTTAAATAAACCCATGTATCAAGTGTACATGCATTCTATACTATTCATTTTTTTTTTTTTTGGTCGTCGTCACAAACAAAAACGTCGTTACAAACGTCGTTCAACAACGTTTTGTGTCGTCGTTTAATGACGTCACGACGTCGTTAAACGACGACCTGTGATTTAAATCGAAACAGGCGGTAATCCCGCCGCTTATTTTGAGCAAGCAAAGCTTATGGAGGAGCGTTTTTTGAGGCGATTTTCGGCGCGGATCTACTTTGGGGTCTATTCTAAGTGTAAGACAAGCTTCATAAGGTATGTTCACGGATCAACCAACTCGTTTTTTGAATCTAAACTTGTTTTTGGGTAGATTTCTTTTTGTATTTGTTGTTTGTTCTTCCTTCAACCTTCATTCTTCTTCTTCCATTCTTGCATCCTTCTTCCATACATATTCTTCCATTCCCTTTGTCATCTTCTTCTTCGATTCTTCCTCCTCTTATACTACTTCTTCCTCCTCTTCTTCAAATTCTTACTCTTAATCCTCCTCTTGCGCTTCATCTTCTTCGTATTCTTCCTCCCCATTTTCGGGTTCCTCCTCTTCTTCTTAGCCTTTTCTTCTTCGGAATTCTTCCATTCTTCTTCTAATTTTTTTCCCATCTAAGAAGACGTCGTTAAAAGACGAGACCTTCTTTCCAAAATTTTTCCTTATTAGTTTTTTTATACTATTTCTTTCTAATCATTGAATTTTTGTTTTGCATGTACACTCCTAGCAAAATGTGTTGTTCTTGCAAAACAACTTGGCACCTCTTCCAGGTAAGGATTTAATTTTTTCAATACGCTAATAAAATACTAATGCTTTATTTAGGTTAAATTGTTATCCAAGAAGGGGACGTCATTGAAACCACCCCTCCCCCATTGCTTTTCCATATATTTTTTTTCCTTTAAGTTGTGTATTTATACTAATATTTTACTAACCATTGAATTTATTGTTTTGCATGTACACTCCTAACAAAATGCGTTGTTTGTGCAAAACAACTTTGCCACCTTGTACGTATTCCAGGTAAGCATTTAATTTTCAATATGCTTAATGTATTGATTAATGTATTTAGCTTAATTTATTGATTAATGTATTTAGCTAAAAAAATTGGGGCTTCATTTATTTTTGTATTTTTTTAATATATTTAAGCGAAATCATTTAATGACATTAAAATCTTATATTTCTTTCTTGGTTAAATTCATTTTATAGGTTTTAATATTAAATGTATTAACTTCATTCATAATAAATGTATTAATATTATTTTTTTCAAAAAAAAAAAAAATAATAATAATAATACACGTAAGCAACGTCGTTGCTTACGTGGCGCTCTTGTACGACGTCGTTAAACGACGACGTGTAATGCGGTCGCCACGTAAGCAACGGCGGCGGGTAACGCCGCTTGCCGCCGGCCCGTGGGTCGCCATCGCAAATGCGGACGCCGTTGAACGACGCCAAACACATGGCCGCCACGCCGCGAACCCGCCGCCGCCGACGCCGCGGCCGCCGCCTCGGCCACCGGCGACGCCCACGTACGCAGGTGTCGTTGAACGACGCTACGCCGCCGCTTTAAGACGACGCCGCTAAGACGACAAGCGATAGCGAAGCGCGTCCGCTCGTGTAAAACAACGCGGGACGTCGTTATAGGCGCTGCTTTTATCGACTTTTGGCGCCGCTCATCGACGCTCAAACGACGCCCCAACGCCGTAATAGACGCCGTAAATAGTGGCAACGCTTTTGTAGTGGTATACACATACATCATCTCGTATATAACCTTTAGCAAAGAAGATCTCTAATGAAATGGACATTTAATTCAATATGTTTTATTCTCTCGTGATCAACTGGATTCTTGACTATAGCCATACAACTTTGATTGTCTGTTAGGATCTTTGTTGGATCATCTTAACTCACTAAATAACCTTCTTAACTATACTATTTCCTTTGAAATCAAAGATGAGGCAACATTTTCTCAAGGCTCTGCTGATGACATGGCAATGGCACTTTGCTTTTTAGTTCTCCATGCAATTGCACCTCCTGCTAATATTATAACAAAATCAGAAGTTGATTTCCTGCAGCTGAGGTCCCCTCCCCAGTCTGCATCACTGTAGGCTTGTAAGCACAAGTTGTTGGAATCATAAGTTATGCCATAATCTTTAGTTCTCTTTCGATAACGGGAACCCTTTTATATGTCGGTGCAAAGGTAATCGCTAGGGTTATGATTTCTTCGCCAAGACATTTATCGCATATGTTATATCAGGTCTTGTATTGTTAGAGAGATATAGGAAACGTCCCACAAGTGCTCTATAGGGTGCTTCTTCCATTTCCCTCATTTCTTTTTCATTCAACTCGTCATCAGCAGTATGTTTATGCCCTGGTACCATTGGGGTTTTTACAGTGTGAGCTTCTACAAGGTTGAACCTTTTCAACATATTCTCAATGTGCCTGGCTTGTTTCAGCTTCAAGATCTTTTTCTCTCTGTCCCTTAACATTTCAATACCTAGAAATTGTTTGATTTCCCCTAGATCAGACATTTTAAACCTGTTTTTGAGAATGTCCGTGCAATGATTTAAGCATATAAGGTGACTAGCAGCCAGGATACAATCATCCACATAAAGTGCAATGATGCAGTATTCTTCTCCCATTGTATATCTATAGAGATTTTCATCATTTTTCAATTTTTCAAATCCTTGTTCCCTGAGATAGTTATCAATGCAGTTATACCATTCTCTTGAGGCCTGTTTTAGATCATAAACAACTCGATTTAATTTTCATGCTTTGTTTTTTCCTTCTTTGGCTGGCATAGAACAATGGCTAGGGTAGTCCACTCCATCCATCCCTCCTGTGCACACTTTGCAGATAGGCTGAATCATGCTATGACGTGGTTATAGCTTTTCGGAGACACAATTCTCATAGATTCACCCTTTGAGACTAGTCCAGATTACATCTCCACAATCTGATGAGGCAGGGAGGAAATGAATTCACTCCCAGAACATGATAGTTCCATGGGTGGCTAGAGGATCGTGGTTCCTTCAGGCAACCACGCATCCGTACCTGACTTTAACCCCCCAAAATCCATAGACCGACCCGGCGCGACTATCGAGCCCAAGACATCCCTTTAGGTACATATCTTGCGACCCAGGAGGTATCAGACCCATATCCCGCCCTATACGTTAACCGATTATAAGCCTAGCACACTATCGGAATCCTGTAGTCAAACTAGGTAGGATTCCATCTCCATTTCACCATCATGTTCGTTATTTGGTGTTGAATCACAGCATAGCATCCACAGCCTGGTGGGCTCTTGTGCACAGGCCGCAATTAATGGGATTTAAGGGGTTCTAGATAGGATCATCACTAAATCCAGATCGCCTTCAGGTCTCTAGCCCACTTAATCTAACACAACATAGGGGGAACAGAAAGAGAGAGCAATCATATGCAAAGCATCCATCATTTTTCCCAAATAGATCATAGAATAGAATTTAATCATCCATCTACTCGAATAAGGGTTAGCAGAACATAAACTATGCTGAAACTAACCGGCATCCGGGTTGAAACCAGTATCACGAAGGACATCCATGGCGCAGATCTGGTTACAGGGTTGTAGCGGCTATTATCTCCCCCAATCTTCCCCCAAATTTGAATTGGGGCAGAATTGGGGATGGGAACCCAATTTTCCATCCCAAAATGGCAAGCTGCCTCTTGGCCAATCGAGCTAGGCCACGTGGCACTATCTAGTTAGCTTGCATTAGTAATTAATACCATTACTTAGCCTAATTAGGCTAAGTTGGTTGCAATAAACCCCTTTAGGTTAGTCCCCAATGGTCCCGATACACTGGTGACGTGTCAAGGTATTTATACGTATATCCTGTAAATGCATGGAATGTCACATTCTACAGCATTGGGGTTAATGAATTAATATTAAAGTAACTAATTAGGTCCAAAGATAATATTTAGTGCATGACGTAATGAAAATTACATCAGGATCTTAGATCACATAAGTTCAGGACCGTAGTCTGTTCACAACACACTGGCATGATAACAATAGAGAGAACACAACCAGGTCCTCAGTGGACCGTGTGGTAACAACACAATAGAGAAACAAACATATTTAAAAAAACAATGATGACCCCTCAGTGCCGTCATAGAAAACTGCAGACCCCTGGTACACGCTACTGGCCTGCAAAATTATAGTACATCAGTACATCATATAATAAGTAAAGAATGTGGTTGAAGGGACCACCCCTTTTTGAAAACAAATAAAAAGGAAAAAAAAAAAGTATCCTATCATGCTTAAGTCTTGCAAGTCATCGCGGCATAAGGAATGGCTATGTTCCCATTGTCGCCGGATGACTGCGTCCTATGATGTACATGCCCATCCCACCTAGAATGCATCTACTCGACCAGTTCGCTGCATGACCCCTGCTGGGTCAAGCCTTCATTGCTTACCGCTGGTTTAACAAATGAGAGCATGCCATATGTTGTTATCTCTCTTGAAAACTGAGGCAAATAACAACCAACCTTGTAATGCACACTATGTGGGAGTCTCGATGTACTAGTTGCAACTTGCATCTCAACTCACTTGGAATTGGGAAAATAAACAGTAAAGTACCACAAGCAAACTTTGAGTTTTATGCGTTGAAGGCTAATGTTGACCTTGTAGTGGATTGCCCAAGCAAACTTTGAGTTTTATGCGTTGAAGGCTAATGTTGATCTTGTAGTGGGTTGCCCAGGCAATTATTTCTTGATGGAGGAGAGGCCGTGTAGAACTATGTGAGACATGTATTGCACAACGTGCAGAGTTTTTCATCACGCAATGACTTATTTTTATCCGGGCACCCCATAAATGTCTCTCATTCAAACCGTCCAAAAAGTGAACAATAAGTATTGTGAAAAGATATGCTCCTGCACATAGGACAATTATTAAACTGTGACATCTTTTGTGCATTGGATTATTGGAATTCTAAGCCTGCTTACGGTGTGGTGATGCTCAATTTTTTACACTCTTGGTGTCACATTAATGCATCCAATTTTGTTTATGATGGCAAAGCCTCAAATGTACCAGTTATTCACAATTCTAGAAAATAGGCAAATAAGTATTTTTGCATGCAATATTGGACTGATACATTCACAATTCTAGAAAATAGGGAAACAAGTATTTTTGCATGCAATATTGGACTGGTAGAATTTACATGTGGTTTATAGCTAAAATATGCTGCTACATGTAGTTTATAGTTAAATTATGCAACACCAGGAGTTTGACATGACACATATAAGCATTGTCAAAAATGAATGCCTAACTATATAATTTTATATTAGGTTTTTTCAACAAACAAAAGGTTTGTAAAACATGTTCACTTGCATCATATATGATATGTGTTTTACTTTGTAAAACGTGGTTCTAAAGAAAATGCATTTCCGCTAGTTTAAATAAAAGATTCTGTCGTCGTCTAATTTTGGCGCGAACACTGTTCTAGCTTCAGCTATGGAGTTCAAGGCCGGAGGAAATAGGCGCAGTTCCGGCGGGTCTAGAGGCCCAGATTCTGCAGAAGAGGGAGATGGCAGCCGCCTTTCCTTCTATGATGTGGCCCCCGAGATGGAGGTCTCACTCGAGCAGTTCGAACAATTTGCCATGGATCGCCTTAGAGGTAAGTTCCAATGCCCACTTTGTTATCGTTTGAGGCTTCGAAACTTAGCTGCACTTCCGGCCAAAATGTCCAGTTAGAATGCATAAGGTAAGGTGTCCCTTCTATAGAACGGACTTAGGCATTGTAGAGAATTAGTATCATTAATATATGAAACGTTAATACTATTTATGCTGTTGCTTATGAAAAGGGTTGTGATGCTTCAGTTTTGAAGGGAATTGAGGAGGCACGCTCTCGTGGGAAGAAAATTGAGGAACTAGATGCAATTGTATGTATTATTTTCAAGCTTTAATCTGGATGCAAGACATAGGCATTGCTTCCATTAAACTGCCGAATATTGTTTATGAAAACTTAACTTTTAGAATCTTTACTGGAATGTCAACCATAAAGACTGTAGTATATAGAGTGTGTTATGTGTTATATCTGTTTCTCCAAATATTTTATTGTTGAAAGATTACTTTACATTAAAGGTAGTTCACAGGAAGAATTACAAAAGGCTGTGGGTATCACACATCCACTCCACAATTTGAGAGAGAAGGGGTAACCACACAGCAAAATGTGTACAACATTTACATCAAACACTAGAAAGCCAACTATCCCACAAATCGTTGTCAATAAAAGCAAGTTGTCTTCATAGTTTGTCCCTTAATGAAGGCAGTATATCGGAAGAGCCTGCAAATGTTGTCAAAGCCTTTCGAAGTAAATTATGGAAGACTTTAGATCAACTACTAACGTGACCTAGGCTTAATACTGATATGCTTTCAACTTACCTTGATCTATCCCGTACACATTTCCTCGTAGCTTTGCCTCCTAGATGTTTCGCAAATGAAAGCCGAGGATTGCAAGTGGCCCGTTGACTACAGCTCATAGTACGCCCTTGTCCACATTTATGCTGTATAAACCTACACCGTCACACCACACAGCTTCACATTAAATTGAAGAACTCTTCTTAGAGTCTTCTCTTCTTCTAATAGTTGCTGATGAGCATACAACTGCCCAACTAAAACACTGATTTTTGCACAATGATATGAGTGAATGCTTTGATATACAGATTTAAACCACCAACGAGAACATCAAGAATACTGACTCAATCTATGCCTAACATGAGATTGGCAGGTCGTTCCTGGTTGATGTGATCCCGATGTGGGTTAAGGATTAGGCAAACAGTTCAATAATGACTTTTACTTTTTTAGGAGCCTGTGCATGCACATCAGTACAGTTATAGAAGGTCTATTCTCAGCTATTTTTTAGGATTCCATGTCTCTAATCAACATGGAAGGACTTCTCATGGTGGCTAGGTTATTGACCTCTGGAGAAAATATATGCGCACACCAAATGCATCAGATTCACATAAAGACACTGTCTCACACTTCGTTCTGCGTTTGGCCTATTGTCAAACGTGAGTAGTCTTATCCACTTATATTTGAACGAATAGCACCATTCAACTCCTGTGTGTGTTCCTTAAGCAGTGAAGACCTCCGTCGATGGTTTCTTGCGATGGAAAGCTCACTTTTTCGCCATCGTTTTCGTTGCGAGCCTCCAGATGCACAGGTATAACTGTTCCTCCGGCCCCCCTGTTAGCCATTTTAATATCTAAGCAAAATGGTCATTTTTTGCTTTCCAGAAAAAGTTTGTGGAGGAATGCAATCTCCCATACAAGTCAATTACAACTGCAGAATTTGAGGTATGACCATTCCTGTGTTATATGTGCACATCTGAAGCAGGATGACAAAGTAGTAGTCCAGCTCTATCTGCTTCCTGCATAGATGCCCTCCCCTATTTTGTATGATGTAGCAAACAACATCAGGCATGTTGGATGGCTAGTAATCATGCTCTCAAATTTTCTGGTTATTCAACAGACTGTCAAAGACAAGCTGGGGCAAGTGGCGCGTTCTCTTAACCTTGCTGCACCTACAGGTAATATCCAATGACCCTATGGTAAATATCCGATAAAGTTTTTTAAACGTTTTGGGTGGGATGTTCTAACCCAATGCTGCTTCTTACAGCTGAAAATACTTATTACAAGGTACGTCATATTCTAGATTGTCAATTGTTTGATTACTTAACCACTTTAAAACAGGTTCCTTTTGAAGAGGTTCCTGAACTTGTGGCTAGTCGCCGAGTATATTTGCATCGGGGTAATGCTTTCGTTCCACGAGATCAGGTGTGCAGCTGGCTTTAGTTTGTTGTTCAAATTCAATAAATGTACTTTTTTTCCCACGTCATATCTAGGTCTTCCAAGTAATGTGTTGGCTGTTACTTCTATCAGTTAGCAGTGCTTGTTGTTGGGCAGTTCCGCACTCGCTTGTCAAAGGCACTTGTTCTTACTAATAGGTAACTTGTCAACATCGTATCTTGGAGATAGATTGGATATCTTAAACCTGAACTATGTTCTCTTGGATGAAATTTAGGAAATGGGTTGCATTTATTGCTGAAGATGAGAAAGACAGGCTTGCACCTGTATGTTACCTTTTAGCAATAGCATTCCATCGGGCTTTTATGACCAACTGTTTACAATCATGTCTGCAGATTGTTGAGGCCCTTAGTACCCGTTACTTGGGAGCAGATTATTCTCAGGTATTCCTCATCACTGAGTAATAACTGCCAATCTGTATGCGATATGGTTTATGTTTCCTGTTGTATGTTACAACTTGTCATTTCTTTTACAGCCAAAATCAAGAAGCGAGGTGGATTTGAAAGATCTTGATCATCTAGCTCGGACCTCTTTTCCATTGTGTATGCGCAATCTATTTTTTAAGGTCTGTTCTTAAACTTAAGCATTCGAGTGGCGGGGTAGTGGGAATTAACGATTTCTACATAATTTGCAGTTAAGAGAAGACCACCACCTAAAGCATGGTGGCAGACAGCAGCTTGGATTGTTTCTTAAGGTGGGCCTTTATCTTAAGCTAAGTTAGCTAGACAATTGCAGTGTTTCCCATTTTTTGCCTTATGATATTTGTTCATAAATGCAGGGAGTTGGGTTGAAACTAGAGGATGCTTTAGCATTCTGGAAGTCAGAATTCTCAAAGAAGGTTAGCGGATCTATTAGAGATATTTTAAGTGCAATTTAAGTAAATACATTTCCTTTGTAGACCAGTTTATGTAATTTGGTGCTACTTTGATCCCACAGATGGGAGCTGACAAATTTGATAAGGAATATGCTTACAATGTACGGCACAATTATGGAAAGGAAGGAAAACGGACTGTAAGTTGGAAAGTTTCATTGTTGCTGGGATCTCATAATTTGTAAACGCAAACATGTTTTGCTTCCAGGACTATACACCTTATTCGTGTCTTAAGCTGATCATGTCTACACCTGGAGTGGGGGACCACCATGGATGTCCATATCGGCATTTCAGGTACCAGTTCACTAATGACGATTTGCAAATGATATACACTAAACAGGCAACACCTGCAGCGAAGAAAATTTGCGTGCAGCTCTTGGAGGATTGCAACTAAGTAGCCACCAAGTTGATGAAGTTTTAGAAAAAGTCAGGAACCGCCATTATCAGGTATTGTTCAATACCGAGCACTTTTCTTTTGTATTAATAAGGTTTTATTTCCTCTTTAATTATCTTTAGCTGAAATAGTATGATCCTTAGAGCTATGGTAACTATCTGGACATTGCAGATGGCTTGCTCTTTAACGTTTGAGGCAGTGCATGGAACACCGTGTGATGGAATAAATCACCCTAACCAGTATTTTGAGCAGAGTAGAAAAGTTTTGAATCCTCAGGTAGATGACGAACTTTCTAGGAATAAAATGCTTTGACAAGTAAGCGAGCATCACATAATCATCTCAAGTTTTACAGGGCACAGAACCAGTTAGTGGAAATGAGACTTTACAGTAAAGTACCCCAAATGTTTGATCGTTGCAATGTTGATGCGTATCTATGTTGGGATCTAATTCAGCAGAAAATCAAAGAGCTTATTTGTATCATTTAGAAGGTGCTATGTCCAAATTGAGCTAGAATAATCATTCTAAAGGTTGCATAAATTATATCTCGTTTGTCGATTTGCCAAGAACAGCTGAATTGTACTTTTTACCTGTTAAAAGCAAAATCATAGAAAGCATTCTCTGCAATAATTTGTGAGACTCTCTATTCAGTTAGGTGAACAGTGTTAATGCCATTGTAATATATTAATTTGAACAAAAGGTTTTTGCAGTATTAGTGTCTTCTTTCAACTAAGGTTGAAGATATTGAGTATGCCAAATAAGTTTTCGGGGCGCTTAATAAGTAGTTTTAGCCTTTTATGCCCAAAAGTTTTTTTGGCAACCATATTTTGGACCATCCATCCATCCAATTAACGGCTTGGATAATTCAAATGGATTGGTCGATCATTGACTTGGGTCAAAATAACATAGCAATGTTTGTTTAAATGTTGACCTGGACATTACAAAGACCAAAGCACCCAAAAGTCCACCAGGTTGATTGCCATTTAAAATAAGTCTTTTGTAGGTCAGCATAACAGCCTTCTATAGGAATGTTGACCAGGCATTACGAAGTAGCAAAAGATAAACAATCTTGGGAATGTTGGCCAAGCATCTCGAAGTAGCAACTTTTGCCCAGATGAAAGTTATGCTAAGAGCCATCGTGCGCTTCGTCGGTTCCACATCAATGTTATGGTTCCATTGATTTGGGAGATTGGTCCTGTCCCTTCAGATCCAATGATCGAGATTGATTTAAGGGGTTCTGTGTAAACATCAATCCCAACCATCCATCCTAGATTGCTAACTTGATCTTGGAACACTCATATTATAGTCTGGAAGTGACACCTAAAGGCATCCCCCACATACTCTCAAATGAAGAGCTTCATCTTTTTATTCCATGTACTCGCGATTAGCTCCAATACTCAAATTAGGGGGAGTGCACCAATAGTGGACTGGTTGACTTGGGCAAGGAAAGGTTAAAAATACAATGGTTTTGTCACTTGAATTACGCTGGCGACATAGTGTATCAAATTGACAGCCCTGCAAAAAAGGTTGTCACAAAGTTGTGAATAGAAAATATGAGTTGTCAAATGAAAATTCTGAAACAACTTATCGCTGTCAAATGAGAACTCAACCAAATTATAAGTTGTCATTTGAGAACTGCAAAATATAAAAAAAAAATGACTGAAAATGAAGCAAATCTTTGGGTTTTTTCTTTTTAGCACACCAGCCCTACCAGGCTTACAACCTTCTCTACAATTCTAGCCTATCCACGTATAACTTCCACATTACCAAAAACTAATGTGGCTATTTTTTAACTGTTAGATCTTGCATTTTCCAAATCCAAGGCCATGGAAATTAGATAAGCCCAAGAAAATGACATGGAGATTCTTGATCGTACTATAAACTGCGTATATTTCTCTTTGTTGCTTGATGATGGTTGGTTGGACTTTTGAGCTTTGCAACTTCATCTTGCATGCTTTCATCATATGTTGAGATTTCGGTTGCTACGTTTTGCTTTAGATCCGTGTGTAGTCCTAAACATGCTTTAGTATGTGCTGAGGTTTTTTTCTTCTCCAAAGCAAGTGTCCCATTAATCGCATCATATTTTTTATTTTTCTATGGAATGTTGCAAAATAGACAATCACGATTTGTTTCAGTTGTTTGGGTTGGTGCTTCTTCCCATTTATAGAGAAGTTTCGGTCTAATTCTATATTTTGAGCAAAAAAAAAAGGGACATTTCAAACACGGTTCAGGCAGATTCTATTGAATTCAAACTATGGACGAGCTTATTACCTTAGAAACCCTTCTTTTGTGGCATCGAAGTGGAGATTTGAAGATGGGACTTTGTTTTGCGAATAGGGGGCTGCGAAATCATGCTGCCATGAAGCCTATACATCTAAATCTAATCTGTATATACGTATTGACGAGCTTCCTTGTTTAGGTTTTCCTTTATCAGAGAGATCGTTCTTGCTCCAAATTTCATGAGAGAAGCATTAGAGATTTGTAAGGATTATTTTTAGAGATTTGTAAGGATTATTTTTTGTTAGTCATAAGAACAACTTGCAAGCTTCTAGTATAATTCATGAATGTGGTGTTTGACTGTCTTATGTGGCGATTTAGAGTAGATTTAATACGGAGATGTTCCCATAGGAATGAGGATTGCACTTTGGAGCATATTTTTTGTTCCATGCAGATGATCTTAGCCTCTTGCATGTTTAGTTTCTCCACCCTTAGTAAGGTAATGCTGATTAAGTAATTTAAGGAGCTACATCACAGAGCCATTATACCGGGGTGCAGATAATGCAAAAGCTTATGATACTCTAACATCGCTTGGACCTATTGTTATACCCCTGTTCACAGTTCAGTGGGAGCTTTGCAATATGCTAATTCGATCAAAGTTGTCTTTTGAAAACTGCTCTATATACATTTTATTACTTTTATTTAGGGTAGTAATCTTTGAGTACAATCTTTTATTACTTTTATTTAGGGGTACAATCTTTTATTACTTTTATTTAGGGTAGTAATCTTTAATAGAATAGAATAGAATAGAATATACATTAACGTCCCTCATGCCATGAGGCCCCCGGACTTGTGTAGCATCCTGCGAGCTCCCAAAAGTGGGTGCTGCCAACAAACAGACGCATAGGTTTATGTAGCCTTCTAGCGGGCTTCTCTTGTTCTTTTTAATACCCGCATCGTGCTTATAGCTGGCTTCTTGGCCATACACAATGCATCGTTATAAACAGTTTTGAACTGTACTCTGTGGGCCTCTCTGATTCGCCTCAACAGTGCTTCTCAGATTATTAGCCCTTTCTCTTTGTGCACCCCCCGGTGTCTTATTATCATCTCTTTTATAGCTTTCGCTACATCTGTGAGTGTCTCTTCTTTGTCCATCAGAGCTGGGAGTGGGAGATCCCACCTGACCTTGTTAAATTTGGACCTTATGTCTGTGTAGACCGGGCATTCCTTGACCATATGTATCTCGTCTTCTATTTTTCCTGTGTCACATAGTCGACATATTCGCTCTGCTCTATCTATTTTTCTCCATCTATCTTTCTCAATTTGAAGATCGTGGCTCCCCATTCTGAACCTAGCCAGCGTTCCAATGTTGCTCCTATTCACCAGGTTACTTTTGTATGTAATATGTCCTATCTGTCCCCCTGGATTGAAGGTTCCCAATAGCCATTCTGCTTTGGGCCCTGTGTGCTGTGCTAGCCAGCTCCTCATTGCCCTGCCTGTCCATTCTTCGTCCCATCCATCTGCTTGTATAATATGGTTTAGTTGCATCCCCATGTTTGCCGTCCACCTCGCCACGTCGTTAAACCATCCCTTGCCTGTTACCATGTGTTGTTTTGCTGACTCCTCTATTGCCAATGACGATAGTTTGTCCTCTTTTCCATAACTGTTGTCCTTTATTAGATACCTGATTGTTCTTTCCCATGCTCTCACCTCCATTGGCTTTTCCCCTGTTTCATATATGATTGTTGCTAATGATGTACTTGCCTTCACCTGGAATTCCTGTCCGTGCCATTGCCTCAGTATTCCTTCCTGTTTTTCCCATTTCTTCTCTGATAGACCTGGTCCCCATGTTTCACATCCGTACAGCTGTGTCGATGCTACTAATGTGCTAAATAGGTATGTTTTGATTTCCCAGTTGGTGATCCTGCTGTTGTTACAGTAATTCATCATGATGTAATAATTGCCTATCGCTGCCTGGAATCTGTTGTCTGCCCCTTTTGACCACTTTCCCCCGCCATGCGTGTCATATCCCAAATACCTGTATCCTGTGGTTTCCTCTAGTTCTTGTCCCTTGTATTTAAAGGGCTTGTATTTTGTCTTTGTACCGAAGGTCACTATTTTTGTTTTGTCCAGGTTGACTGTCAATCCTGTCTATAAAGAAGCTATTAAAGAAAAAAGAAAAGGCAAAAAAATGGCGTGTGTGAGAATTCATGCAATTCATTCATATTTCTTTTCCTTCTTCCCTGGGAGTATTAAATACAAAAATAAGGTCATCGTACTAAATGCATTGAACAAACAATGACACAAGGAAATCAAACAATAATAGAAGGATAAACAAAATATGAATGGTAGATAATAAAATGAATTTTGACAAATGCTTCTTTCTCTTTATGGATTTCTAAGTTGCCCTAAAGGGCAAACCCTCACTGTGGTGGTGTGTAGAAATATTCTAAAAATCTCCGAACACATGCCCAAATATTCCTAGTTGCCTGCCTTACCTACAGGTAATCTACAATTGCAGGTAATTTGTTGTTGGAGAAACCATAGTTGGAGCTTGAGGCATTCGTGAGCCTATGTGACAAGATTAACCATAGTGATTTTGGCAATTTGGTTTTGATGCATTTTTTATGTATGCGGCCATACCATATCCCTGGCTCGACGCGAGCTTGCCATGTTACGCTACTTCACTATTTGATTTCCATGGGTGAGTATCACCTTCGTGATCCTCCTTTGGGTGGCTCTCTTTTTCATTTTTCGCCATCCTCCTCCCGCTCTTCAGCTTATCAGACAACCCGATTATGGTGGAGACAGTGCCTTTCAGCTATCGGCCTTGACCCTTTGAGATATAGTACTCATTCTGCTCGTCGCAGTGGTGCTCCAGCGGCAGCAGCACAAGGAGTTCCAGATGAGGTCGCTCGTATGTGATTCGTGGTTCTACCCATCACCTTACAACTTCTCGTCGCTTCGAGTTGTAGAATGAAAGTTCTCTGGTAGTCGGTAGGTTTTCTTTATTCATTGCGAGTTCTTTCCCAGAATGCGAATCGATTCGAGTCATCAGATCGAGATTTTGGGAGGGGACGTGTGACGTCCCCTGCTTCGTCTACGATGCCCCCATCGTATCCGAAGCCGGAGCTCATCCGCATGGCAACCAAGTTGACAGGGGCCGTCCACCCAGCACCCATCCCTTATCGGTGAGGAAGAATGGACGTGTCATTCGTCATGTCTTCCCTCGAGATGGAAGCGTAAGTAAACTTGAGCACATGACATCAAACATAAATAGCTCCACCTCGAGGGGTGGCTTACCATAGCATACATGTGAAAGCATGTCATCAACATCATCATAGGGGAAATCCTACCCAAGGCTCAGACTCGCGGGGTATGGACTGACGGCTTGGATCTCCAGAAACGAGGCAGACAGAATTCATGGCAATGGATTGGGTTGGCATAGAACATGGCTGTTGGGTAGCCCTCTCCATCTGCCCCTCCTGTGCATACTTTGCAGTATAGGTTGAAGAGTCTTGGAACTGGTCCGTAGCCTGCCGGGTGCATAGCCAAGGGGGCTACTACTGGGTTTCATCTCCCCAACCCGATGAAGCAGGAAGGGGATCACCCCTCCAGAGGCACGCATGCCCATCACAGGCGGCTAGAGGGCCACTGCCTGTCTACGACTTGAACCTCATTGAAGATGACGCATCACCCAAGAGGTATCGAGCCCATGCCTTGCCCACACGCAGTGGCAAGCCATTATAGGCCTAGCCCGTAAGATCCCTGGTAGGCTTTGCACACCAGAGGGATCAATCTGCAATGGGACATGTCCTTCTTATCCACCAGTCTAGCCCCGCCACTCACAACCAGACGGGCTCTTATGCACAGGCCGCATTAATTGGGAATTAATGAGGCTATCTAGGTACATCAACTACTAAGGCTTTCAGGGTCTCTACCCCCCTTCCCAATACATAGGAGTGCGCATAGAATAGAACATCATCATCAAAGAACTGAAATATAGAATAACATCTAATCTATCTACCTAAACATATATGGTTAGGTTCCTTTGTTTGGACTTGTGATTGCAGTATCTATAAGGCCGCTAAGGCTGATCTAACATGCTATCCCAGTTCATTGCCGGATTAAAAGTCGGCATTGCACAATAGAATCATTGGTTACCTGATCCCCGGCTTGCTCCCGCATCTCGAATCACGTCCATGTCTTTGTTTGGGTCGAAGGCAGCTGAAACTGGAGGATCTATTGTGCGAAGACGACTTGGCGGCGTTTGGCAATGCGAACTAGCAGCTTGGCTTGGCCGGAATGGCTCAAGGAAGCCGAAATGCAAAAGTGGAAAAGGTTTAGGGTTTTCTCTTTTGTTCCTTTTACATGACCTTTTAGGTTTAGGGTTAAAGGACATATGGGGTTTTGCCATGAGGCAAGGGGGTTAAATGCATATGTTTATAGACATGTGCAACATACGAGGTTGCCCCCTAGTGTGCAACCCTTTATGGTTCCCAAGTACATGTCATCAAGGTGATATGTACGAGTGACGTGGCAGTACAATATACGTATTCGGACTGTATATTATGCTGGAATGTCACAATCTCCCCATCCCAAGATGGGGAGACTCATGATGCTGATACTGTCCCCAGCATCACGAGTCTTCCCACTTTGGAAACCTGCATGATCCCTGCAACACATTTCATGGATGCAATTTTTCTATAACAATTACCACAAGGTAATATTTAAGTTTAAATTCTATAATTTATTACTTGTTCCATAACATGCTATAGTAAGGTGATCTCTCAACCCTTACGTAATCATTTAATATTCACAAAATTTTATAATTTGCACAGTTATCATTAACAGAGTTTTCAAAATTTTATAATTTAAAGATCCATTTTGGTGTCCTTGCAACACATTATGACAAAACATGTGTTGCATGTCTTCGCAGTGCGACCCTCCTGCTGCTAGTGTGACGTTCCAGCACAGTATACGGTCCCAAGACGTATACTGTACTGCCTTGTCACGCGCACACGCCATCCCGATTGATGTGTACGCCGACGCATAGCCAAGCAAGTAGCACCCTAGGGGGCAACTTGCAAGTGTGTGCACATTTATTTATGTGCGCATTTATTCATGTGTACACATTTATCCATGTGTACACTTTAGGCCACCTAACTAATAAAGGCAAGTGGGCCACACCCATTTGTCCCACATGCTCAAGGGAGAATAGGAAGCCCTAGCCCTAACCCTTAGTCTATATAAGTATAGGACATGGTATTTTTTAGTGGCCCTGGCGGGCCAGTTGGCCACACATTCACATATTTCATAAAATAGTCGGTCACGCCAGAGTAGGATGCATTCTCACCATGACCAAAGGGTGGTGGCCAGTTCAAAACACCATTTCATTAAATTCACTTCATAAGTGGCCAATTTGATATTTGCCAAATCTTCAAACTCCTATGGCGTGGCCATTCCAAAATGTTATGTGCACTAGCAACTTGTTGTGGTGGCCATTTAAAGAATGGAATAATTTTATATTTCAAGGGCTATGGCCAAGCTCTATATTGGCCAAGTATAATGACATAATTTTGCCACTTGTAGGGGACTGAAGTCTTTTTTAGTTTAGCCCTAAAATTCTAAAAGCATTTCTAATAATATAGTTTTTTTTTCTTCGGTTCAATTTTTTTTTTATTTGATTTGCAATTTACATCCCAAATTTGTTCTTCATCATCTAGCTCAAATATGCACTTCATTGCCCCAACTCAAATCAAGGTTAGTTTCCATTTACCAAGTACTTGCAATATGGCTTTGGGTGAGATCAATCCTACCAACTCCATTTGCGCTTTTGCCTAAATTCAATATATTTAAAACATTCTAATGATCTTATAGTAATCTTAGTTAGAGAAGTGTAGCATGTATTTGCTTGTGACAACTGCATAGACATCATAGAAACTAGATACTATCTTAGTGATGTGGCTATCATATTTACATTTTAGATGTATGGATATGGTCAATTCAAATGGAAAAAATTAGTTTCATGATTTCGCCATTTAAGTTACAACCTCTTGCTATAACGATTCAGAAAAGGGCCAGGCCAAACCACGTTTAGCAAATTATCTAAGGTAAGTAGTGGCCAATATTTTATGCCCCGTCAAATATGTAAGGAGGTTAAAAAATACCCTGATATAGGAAACCCTAACTTTCCATTTCGTCCACAGCCTTCTAGAACTCTGTTTTGCTTGCTCCAAGAGCCAATCTCGCCTCCTAAGGTCTGTCTGAGCAGGCTAGCTCATCAGTTTCCCTTTCTAGTTTCATCTTCAAGCAGTTCGGCAGCATGGACGCATTCAGAGCAGGAGGAGCGAGCTAGAGATCAGGTATTTTGCCAATTCAATAGTCTAATCCGCCTTCCAGACATAGAATAAGTAGGTTTAGCCTATTCAATTGCCCATAGCAGCCATCTAGATCTCTAGATACCAAGCCATAACTAAAGAACCTAACTCTGTGATTTAGATTAAATCTCATTCTTTAGTTCTTCTGTGATATGTATGTGATGATGATCTTTGTGGAATCATTGTATTGGGAAGGGGGGGTAGAGACCTTAAAGCCTGGTAGTTGATGCTCCTAGCTAGCCCTCTTTAATGCACTATTAAATTCGGCCTGTGTACAAGAGCCACACCTGGTTGTGGGTGAAGGGGCCAGACTGGCTTACAAGGAGGTTCATGTCCTGGCTCATGATCACGTCCCTCTGGTAGTAAAGCCTATCGGGGATTATTGTGCACTAGACTTAATGCTCTGCCACCGCGTGAGGGCTTTGCATGGGTTCGACACTCTTGGGGTGGTGTACACCTTCCATGGAGTTCAAGTCGAGAATGCACGGGCAAAGGGCCCTCTAGTCACCTTGAGTCGGATGTTAGCCTCCGGTGGGGAGTGATCCCTACCGCCCCATCGAACCGGGAAATGCAACCCGGGAGTAGCCCCTTTGGCTATGCATCCGTGACTCTGATCGAGGTCCCAACACTTTTCAACCTACTCTGCAAAGTGTGCACAGGAGGGGCGGATGGAGTGGACTACCCTAAGCCATGTTCTTATGCCAGCAAATCCAATTGCCATGAATTCTGTCTGCAATGACTTCTGGAGACCCAAGCCGTCAGTCATCCCCTTCGAGTCTGAGCCTTGGGTAGGACCTCCATATGTGATGTACTGATCGTTGTCTATGCAGATATGTGGTGAGCTATCCTTCGTGATGGTCATGTGATGTTGATATTGTATACTGACATGTATGTTTACGCTTCTGCAGCTAGGTAGGCCCTGAAGGAAGATAGGGTAAAATGACCCCTTCATTCTTCCCACTGGAACTCTCAAGGTTGCAGTGACACGTGGAGGGCCTTGTATCAGCATGGAGCTGGTATGGGGGATGAACTCCTGTTCGTATACGGTGAGTGCACCGTATATGAGTAGGGGACGTCACAGCTAGACACTCCTATTGGCCTGCAGGTCCAACACTATGTTAGTACGCATTTATTTATTATAAAGTTGGTTAAGGGAACCACCACACTTAATTAACTATATGGATACAAGACTAATCTCCCGCCGTAGGAAGATGATGCTTCTTCCATCGCAACGGACTCTCATCGTCAAGAGGTGCCTTGAGAGCGCATGCGCAACCACATTGAGCTTGCCTGGCTTATACACGATGTCAAAATCGTATTCCTCCAGGAACTCCATCCATCTCCTTTGTCTCTTTGTCTCAAGTTGAGATGTGGTTGGGTGAAGACATATTGTAGACTTTGCCTCCATATTCTCAATGCTCTCGCTACTGCTAGCAACTCCTGGTCGTAGGTTGGGTAACGCGTTTTGACGTCGTTCATCTTCCTTGAATTATATGCCACTACTTTCTCCTCCTGCATTAAAACTGCTCTTGTTACAATCTTGCTAGCATCGGTTGCCACCAATTTATCTTTCTCTGGATCGGGCAATATTAAGACTGGGGCAGTCGTTAAAGTTTCCTTCAATGTCTCAAACGCTGCATGGGCCTTCTTTTGCCAATGACTCGCCCCAATCTTTTATCTTCTCTGCTTGGGTGAGGTTGCTGCTATCTTTGCAAAGTTCCTGATGAACTTTTTGTAATACCCTGCTAAGCCGAGGAAGCTCCTCACTTCATGGATATTCTTCCGTGCTGGCCAATCAATTACCGCTTCAATCTTCGCAGGGTCGGTGGAAATCTCTTCCTGCTGTGATTACATGCCCCAAGTAGTCTACTCTTTCTGTCGCGAAGTGACACTTTGATAGCTTTGCATAAAGTTGATGCCTCCTCAACTTTTCTTGAGCATGCTCCTCCAGGGATTTGTTGTAGACTAGAATGTCATCAAAGAAAACTATGATAAATGTGTCTAGAAACTCGCAGAAAATGTCATTCATGAGCCTCATGAATGTTGCTGGGGCATTGGACAACCCAAATGGCATCACTGTGAACTCGTAATGAACATATCTCGTCCTGAATGCAGTCTTATGGATGTCTTCTTCCTTGATTCTGATCTGATGGTAGCCTGACCTCAATTCTATCTTGGAGAAAACTTTCGCTCCCTGCAGCTGATCCATCAAATCATTTGATCGAGGTAGTGCATACTTGTTCTTGATGGTGTGCTTGTTCAATTGACGATAGTCAATGCACATTCTGAAACTTCCATCTTTCTTCTTGACAAAAAGGATTGGCGCCTCGAAAGGAGAGACGCTAGGTCTTATAAACCCTAGGTCTAGCAACTTCTGCAATTGCTTCTTCAATTCTGTCAACTCCTGAGGTGACATTCTGTAAGATGCCCTACTTGTTGGCTTAGTCCCTAGCTCAAGTGCTATTTCACACTCGACTCCCCTGTAAGGTGGAAGTTGCTTGATCTCATCTGGGAATAAATCATGGAATTCCTTCACTAACTTGGCTATTGGCTTCGGCATCTTGTTCAATGCTTTGATCTCTTTGTCTTCCTCTGTTTCTGGCTCCTCAACTTTGAGATTAAAAACGTAGGCCACTTGCTCCTTCTTTATGCATCTAAGTAACTTCTTAGTAGACATGCATTGCATGATTGGGGTGACCTCTTTACCTGTTATCTTAATGATTTTGGCATCGTTAAGGTGACTTTTCGCTTCCACAATCAATCACAGCTCCAGCCAGGTCAGGGTATTCCATGCCTATGATCAAGTCATACTTGCCGATGTTCATCAATTCTGCTCCCATTCCAACGTTGGTACCTGGCAAGTCTATGTCGAAGTTGATCCTCTTTCCTGCTATGTGTGGATTGCCCCACTTGCCAATACAATAGGCCTAGGCTTGGACTTCAAAGGCTTCAACTTCAACATCTCTACTATCCTTGGCAAAGCAAAACTTTGGGTGCTCCTCGTGTCTATCAACACTATGAAGGACTTGGCTTTGACTTTCCCAATCGTCGAGATGACCTGATATTGACTCTCGGCATTCTCGGAGTCAATGACAGCAAAGATGTGGCACTCAACCTGGATGTAGCCGCAAGCATCTTCTTTGTCGTTCTCCGGGGGTGTCTCCCATCCTCCTAGCTCTGGTAGTGCCGCATTCATCACAAAGGGGCAGTTGTGTCCGATGTCCCAGTTGGAAGCGCCTGAAGCACAACTACTTTTCAATACATTCTTGTCTCTTCTCCTTTGGAATGGACTGCAAGAACTGCTTCACTGCTTTAGAGTAGTTTGAACCACCCACTTGCTCATTGTCCCTGAAGCTGACCTGCTTCTTGTCCTGCTTTCCAAAATTTGCATTCCCTTGCTTTCCATAGTTTGCATTGTACTGAGGTCTAGCAGCTGCTGGGCTTGTTGCTCTTGGACTATAGCTTCCCCTAGCTTTTCCCTTGTCCTGATAGTACTGCTGCTTCTGTCCACTGCCTTGGGGACTGTTCCCTGTAAGCTCACGGCCTTGGATTCTGCTTCTGACACTGTTCTAGGGTTGATAGCTCTCACAAGCTTCCTGATCTCCTCATTCAAGCCTTCAATGTACCTCTCTACTGCATGTCTTTCGCTCAATTTTGGCACATAGAGCATCAGCCTCATAAATTCTTTGGTGTACTTCTGCACCGTCTTATTACCCTGCACAAACCTATAAAACTGCTGCATCATATGGCACTTGTATTCCCCTCGACACATAATGACGCTTAAATGCCTTGGAGAACTTCTTGAATCTGCGGCTATCTCTGCTTAATCCGTGGGCCTTGGCATAGCCTTTCCACCAAATTCTGGCTGCTCCCTTGAGGTTGGCTGTGCTACTCTGCCCTTGTCTTTGTCCTTCATATTACAAGCATTCCCATACTCTCTCATCTCGTCCAACCAAGCTTCGGCTTCCATCCCTAGCCTGTTATCTCCTAAGAACTGTTCCAACTTCCTGGCTTTCTACACATTGCTCAATGCGGAGTCGACTTTCTTCTGATAGTCAGCCTCATTCCTGCCTCTCTCATGGTTGGGACCTTCCTGGCAGTCCTGTCGATAGATGTCCTGCTCCTCTGATTCTGAGTCAGAGTCGGAACTGGTGTTAGAGGAATCCGTGCTGGGGGATATCCTTCTCCGGTTTCTCTTCTTTGCTATGTCTGTTCTGCCAGCAGGTGTTTGGGTAGTTGAATGTTATGGTTCGGTGCAATTGCTGCCCTCCCCGCCAGCAAGGCTCTTATCTCCTGGATATCCGATCTCATCTGCGATATCTCGTCTTCTGGGGTTGGTGCCTCGAACTCTTGAAATAGGTTCCCTGGTTGAAATTTTTTTGTGAGTGTTTGCTCTTCCTGAGGTTGTCGATCTTGCTCTACATTCCTGGGTGCTCTAGCTGCATACACATTAAATTGCACTGATATAGTTGTGGGAACAAAGTATATCAAGGGACATTCATAATGCCATCAATTAAACCATCATCCAATTAAATTGGGATTATGTCAACTCCAAAATCACGCCAACCTGCTGTTGTCTTCTAGGGGGTTTTTGTTTTTTTTAATCTTTTTTTTTGGACTTCAAAAATAACATAAGGTTGCGATTCACGTGTGACGTTTCATATGCGAATTGAAATAACATAGATGAGACCAAAATTGAAGAGCATTTAGATGATAATATTAGGTTTGATAATAACAGATTGCATTATTTGCGAGGCAATTCCAGGCTCGAAATTATCGATACATGGCACAAATATCATACAAAATTATCATATATTCCAATAAAACATTAAGGGATCAATCCATGTTTTTCCACGTGTTTAACAAGGTGTGGTTCCATATCAGCCGTTCTATCCAGTTCTGGGTATGAATCTAACACTTCACCCACCGTCATTCCCATAGCCAAATTATGCATAATAGACACAAACTTCACCAGAAAATCATCTGTCGTAAAGTTTTTTGGATCGTAAGATGGTGGATTCAGGGCCTGTGTTTGATTGTAGAAGCATTTGAGAGCATCATCATCCACTATGATTATAGCATCCTTATTCTCGATACCAAGTTCGTCCATCATGTTACTCAAGTGTTTGATGAAGATAGGCTTGCCTGTTGGATCCTTGGGATTAGTGAACTTCACACATTTGTTCTGATCCCAAAAGGTCAACCAATGTCTACGCATTTCCCCCAGTGCCTCCAAAGTATCCTTGATGTTCCTTAGTTCCATGGATAACCAAATACCAACTCGAAATAACCTGAATGCCTCATCTAGCATCTCCTTCAAGTGCGGCCGCGGATAGATCCACTTTGTGTTGATTCTACTGGTGTCTGATGAAACTGATCTCTAGCCATTTTATTTTTCGGAAAAGTCTTGCAAAGGACTCCGTTTAGGTCGAACACCACAACCTTCTTAGAAACGCAATGCAAGCTGAAACATCAAACAAGTATCCGGTCAGCAAGATACGATAACACAGACAATACAAATGCGTCAAGCGTGACTTGAGATAGTCTTAACCAAATCGCGCTCGGCGTGATTTAGTTTGACGACGAAAAATAATCAAAGCACGCCTGGCACGATTTAATTCAAAGGTAATACAAATTAAATCACGCGTGGCGCGATTTCGTGGGCAAAGCCATACCTATCATCTTCAGTTTCACTGCCGTCGTCAGCGTCATTCTCCCCTTCGCCACCCTTAATCTTCGTCTTCTTCTGACTGTTAGAATTGTTATTTTCTATTAGTTCCATTGGTCCTTCACAACCCACATTATTTTACTATTGATTTGGCAAACCCGGGTGAATCACTAGAGCCGCCTTTGGTTGCCTTCAGGTTTGGTTTCCCAACTCAATTAGTTCATTGTTAACCCGTGAATCTACTCTATTGTTGCTTGCATCACCACGAAGGGTGGCAAAGATATTCCCTAAGTTAAAATCGCGATCCGCGGTACTTTGAGCAGCCACTTTAGCAGCTATTTGTTCATTATTGCTTTCCTTATCAGGCTGCGGATTACTAGTTCCCTCACCATAAGCATCGTCCACTTTCGAATTGGACAAGTCTACGAGACTTTTGATTGCTGATGATTTCAGGTTGCCATAAGGGCCTTTAGGAGATTTGGCAAGCACATGCATGAGGAATGGTTCAAGAAAGTCTTTGGCCTGCTCATCACTCACAAAGCAGTGACATCTTCTAGCATCCATAAGAGCCTCTCGGGCAATATAACCTCCAACATGAAGCTCCAAGCAGGTTGTATCAATTGGAGCAAATGCCTCGACGAGGTAAGCAGCCATAGACGGGGGAAATCCATTTTTATTTAAGGGGCCCTTCTCCTTAGTTTGTAGCTCGTACTTGATTTCCCCACTTAGGAGGGGGTCCCGATCCTCATCCCCTTCTGACTCGTCCTGTTCTGACTGATCCTGATCCGTATGATAGAATATAGTTCTTAAGTCTGGATCATCTAGAAGAAAACATTCCCATGCACTGCTATTGTCACCCTTGGCCTTAGCAATATCATATTCCTCGTCTGACAGCATGGCTATCATAATAAAGATCACATGTGCCATCTTCCGTTCTGTTCGGAGCTCATTATCCTTAACATCATATATTAGGCATCCCTCCCTAATAACTTTGAGGCACTCCAGATCATGAGCAACGGATAGTGCATGCAGATGTGACTCACCTGAAGGACAAACGATGACAATAGTGAAGGACCTCTCAGTTGTCAATTCTATACAGCTGGTAAAGAAGCTGCTGTAGTCCTTCTGGTTCATGCCCATATCTCCTCTCCCACCCCTGCTGTCCAACACAAAGAGTGATATATTTTTAAGGCCAGAAATTGATTCTGGCAAGAGACCTTTGTACCAATGGAGACTGAATACTGGACAGCGTCGTCTTCTCCAGTAATCTTCTTCACAAGGGCCACTTTTCCTCTCAACTCGGCCAGTACCTTAGGGGGTAGAGTCTCTTTATGTTTTGTATTTTTAGCCTTCCAATTCTTTAGGAAGTCCTTTGACCGTAATACAAACTTCTTGATGTCATCATTACCCGACCTTGTATTTGTCCAAAGAATCCAATTTCAGATAATGCCACATCCCCCGATAGCCTTTGTAACTTCGGCTCCTACAGGTGACTTCATTGTACGTGACATCCTTCACATGGTCACAAAGACTCAACGAAGGACATCCTATCCTTAGTGAAAGCACTCTTCTTGTATAAGACTTCCTTCTTTAAGCGGTCTAAAACCCAAATGGTCTCAGGCGTCGTCTAGCCCCCGAGTCTTTCTCATCTCTGTCACATTCAAGTCAAAGATGCTTACATCAACGGGAGGCACCCTACCCATAGTATCGGCGGCTTCCTTTGTGCATAAAGCGTCCCGGAATTCATTCCACTTTTGCCATCTTGCCTCCTTACAAAACACAATCTTATCTGAGTGTTGGGCCTGGCGTGCTAGATGAGCTTTGAAGGATCTGCAATGTCATCACCACCTTTTTCTTTGATTTTCTTGCGGTTTTCTTCTTCTCACGTATATGTTTGCCGCGACGAGTCCAGCTCCAGCGGAAAAAGCCTCGGACTTTGACCATGCATGCGGTGGGTAATGGGCAGCCATATTCCACCTTGTTGGCCCGGGGGTGGCGCCGATTGCTCCACGTATGGACCGCCAAAAGTCACGGGCATTGAATCGATTATCGAGAGACAAGAAACACAAGGTAGCGATTTCAATAGAAAAGATCAACCTCAAAGTACGCCTGGCGTGAAATGAATTAAATACCAATGCAATTCACGCCAGGCGTGCTTTCGAATCGGTTGAATTCACGCCAGGCGTGCTTTCGAATCAAATCAATTCACGCCAGGCGTGCTTTAACATTTCACGCCTGGCCTGAATTGGTTTGATTTGAAAGCACGCCTGGCGTGATTTGGTTTCATTACAGGAAATCACGCCTGACGTGAATTGGTTTCATTTGAATGAACACCTGGCGTGAATATGAAAGTGCTAACATCCTAATACAGTTAGTTACCTTTTGTATAGAAATGTCTTCCCCATTTCATTCAAAGTTGCACTAATCTCAGCCAAATCTGCAGGTGAAGTATTGGCATCCAAGATACGACACCTCCTATACGCATAGTGATTGTAGAACGCGTTTGGCCTGTTTGTTCTGCCTACCTGATGAGGGCCTTCTGAATGCTGCCCGTCGATGACGACGAATTTAATGTTATCCTTTAACATTACGTCCTCGGTTCGGCCCACTTTCGGCGGGCTTGTTCGAGATCATATCCCAAGGTAACACATCCGGCGGCATAGGCATTTGACCCGGATTACTAATCATGCTCTCGAACAATCTCCATGGCATGTCTTTGGATCATATCTTACGCTAACATAAATGGAGCTTGGTGAACGGATGAGGGACTTCACATGGATCGCAAAAGTTTCCTTAAGACCCAATGGATAATGGTCAGAGTATTTATTCAGCTTGTTCATGGCCTCTAGCTGCGCCACCCTGTCCTGTTCATTCTCAAAAACAGAAGCCTCCATGCCTTCGACAACTGCAGGTTGAACATCCTTCCCTAGATCTAGGACCCTCCTAGAAGCTTTCAAGTCAGCTAATTCCTAGCTTGCGCACATAGTGACTTCTTTGTCGGTCTAGTGAACATGCATCTCTACGCACAGTAAACCCCTTGGCAAATAGATATTGGCATAACTGCTACATTGGTTGGCCAACCATATTTAAAACATGTCTCACCGTTCACATCTGTCTTCATGAACGTATCCTTGTATGCAGTAGCTCTACAGTGAGTAAGTCTGAGGAGATCTTTCTTTTGCTTATGTGTAATCTTCAAGAGCAATTTGCAGTTGGTGTCATCCTCTTCCTCACAAGAGATTAGGATCCCTTGTTTGGCCATCTTGTCTGCTTCCTTTTTCCTCGAGAAGAGAGTTAAGTCGAGCTTGCCATTTGTCTTGGCAAGGTCAACGTACCACTCGGCACCCTCGTCCATTTCCTCTTCAGGGCAGGCAGGGTCAGTGGTTGCTATAAGAATCGGCCCTTCATCATCTAAGGTGAGATCATATGGTACTGCATCTGGGTCGTCTACCCTTGCTTTCTTGGCAGGATTAGAACCCGAATAATTAGGGGTTTTCTTCCTCTTGGGCACTGCAAAAGAAGATGAGCATTTTTTAGAGTACTTTTCAGAACAAGAGATCACGCTTGGCGTGCATTTAAACCTAAATTAGTACAAATCACGCTTGGCATGTTGGTAGCTCCTATTATTGACCATGCTATGCGTGAATTTGAAACTAAATTAGTTTGCATCCACATTTTAAGCTACATACCCTTTATGAATCCATATTTCACACTATTTGACCTCATTGAACATTGCTATCTCCAACTGTCTAACACTGCTATATTCTATAAAAATGAGCAAAATTATGTTCTACAAAGCGGACAATCGAGCATTAACGATGGTAATACTTAAAATTCATGCAAAGCATAATAACTCAAACTCATGCAAAGCATATTAAGTGAAGGCAAGGAAATATCTCAAATTCATGCAAGCATAATACTCTCCACACAGTGTGTATTCTGTGGCAAATTAAATACCTTGAGTAGGGTTCTGTGTATTCTGTGTATTCTGATCAACGTCCTCTGAAACTTGAGAAGTGCCGGGTTTTGAGATTCCTCTTCCACCGCTTCCTCGGCCCCGTCCGCCTCGACCACCTCTCGTTTTAGAAGACATCTCTGGAGTCGCCTAACAGCAGTCGAAAGGTCGCTTCGGATCTGGCCGAGCTGCTTTCGAAGAAATAGCTTTTTCTACCATGCGAGAAATAGCGTTTTCTACCATCGAGGGAAATTTGAATTTCAAGAAAACACAAAATGCAGTTTCGAAATATTCTTGACACATAAAAATAATAATGACGAAGATTCACTTTCAAAAAAAAAAAGAACCCGTCCGCCGACTTCTTTCATTGAGTTTTTAAAAACCAATCTACCTTGTTCTTTCATTGATTACATTTATCCCGCCAAAATGTAATTAACCTAAACTTTCTTGTAACTTCGAATTTTTCCCGACCGCATGCGTTTCCATAGCGCCTTTGTGATTTCTAGAACTTCGAATCGGCTTCTCAAGAATGGCTCTGCACTCGGTAAGCATCTCATTCCTATAGCTTGTACAATAATTTCGGTAAAGGTGTCTCGAATAGGCAATTGTCTCGCAGTGTCGAAGATGAATGTTTCATGTTAACTACAAATCAGAAAAGGAAAGTAGGATTATGCAAGATCGACTCCATCGATCCGATACCAAAACCGCTCATGGAATTCCGCCGGGGGATAAGTATGTCCGAAAGTTACGATGATTAGTCTTTGCGCTTACGGATGAAGCTTTACCTCAGAGACACCGGTGGGGATACGGTTGGAGAAAGTGTTGGAACATTTGTTGCATGGCCAAGAAACCGCTTAAAAAAGGTATGTAACATGTATTACATTGTAGAAGTATAGAAGTAGACAAAATTTGTTGTATTCATTGGAAAAAGTTTACAATTGTATATAATCTGGATAAACTGGATAAACCAGACAAAATCCCAGACTACTGTTTCAAGCCCAGTCTACTGAGTAGCTGGGCTATCGATACTCCCATTTCCATTCCAGGGGAGAGTGAATGGATCAGGTAAAACCCCAGCAAAAACCCCAGGCTCTAGCTCCACCTCCCCCGCCTACTCCACCTCCACCTCCTCGCCCCACCTCCCCGCTCCATCTCCCCGCTCCATTGGTTGAGCCATCTCCATTGCATCGTTATCGGCCTGTGGTAGTGGTTCATGTTGGGGCATCCGGGCATAGAGGCTAACCACTAAGAAACGCAGCTCCTCATTTTGAATCTCGAGCTGACGGATGCGAGATTCACTCTCGATCAATGCATGTACTGCATTCTCGAAGTGATTAGATAAGAGGGCCAGCCTCCGTGCGATTGCAAGGGCCTCAGAGCCCAGATTTATCATTGCCCCTCCTCTGCCATCATCATTACTTGATCCAAGTACTACGGGGGTTGCAAGACCGGTGCTCCAGCCGGACCGGGTGCTCATACCGCGGTTCAACCGGACTAGAGATTGGAGCCAAACCGAGTCGGGCTGTGTGATTGCTGCCCCAAATGTAATTCCAATGAATCTTCGTCGCCAACCGGGTGATTAATGTAACTTGGCATCTATCAATAGGAAGTGAGCGGAGTATCAGTATTCACGCCTGGCGTGTTATATTTATTTATTTATAAACTTAGAAACTAAGAGACACGCCCGGCGTGTTTAGCTTAAAAGTTGAAACTAGGGATAAAATTGTTTGCACGCTCAGCGTGTAAACTGCTATATAGGAAAAACTATACACGCTCGGCGTGCATTCAGCAGAGAGGGAGAAAAAAAAAACCTGTACAGATAGATAAGTAAATAGATAAAGGCCAGGCAATTATTTACACAAGCGTGTAAATAATTGCCTGGCCTTTATCTATTTACTTATCTATCTGTACATGTTTTTTGGGTTGCCCCTAAGGGGGCAAACCCTTGTTTATGTGGGTTCATGGCATATTCTAAGTATATGCCAGTATATGCCTGGGATATGCTAATGACTGCTAAAAACCCAATGTTGGCCGTAAACTGGCGGTTATTTATATTGCAGGGGAGCCCCTCTGGGAACCGGTTAACTGGTGTTCTAATCTTGGTGTTCTAATCTGTAGCTCCAAAACGCTGGACTCAAGGTTTCGCAAATTGAGCAAGTTGCAGGGGCTGTTCCTCCCAAGTTTTACTCAGAAGATGTGCATTCTCATGCCCTGCGGATTTTCTTATCTTGCGGGAAGAGATACGTCGTAACTGCAAACCATCGTATATTGGTTGAGGATTTTGCAAAGACCTACTTAGGGGCAGACACGATTTTAGGAACTGAAATCGAAGTCACTAAGGGTGGAACCGCTACCAGATTCTTGGAAAAACCTGGGGTTTTAGTTGGGGTATTACTTGCTGTTTTCCTGATAGAACAGAGCACTTTCTGAGTTATGCATCTTGACCTTTTCTTATCTGTGCAATAATGTTGGTTATCAATTCTAGTTTGTGCTATTTCAACTAGCTGATGTAGTTTTATTGTTCATAGGCAGTTTCATATAAGATATAACATAGTAACAGTAGCCTTACATTGCAGTGGCTTTGACATTAATTGGTGGAGTTCAACATGTGGATGCCTCTGGAACAAGAGTACGAGGGGAGTCACACTTGCTCCTTGTTGGGGATCCCGGTCTGATGCTTAGAATCGTCGATTTACTAATTCAAACATCTAACAAGCAATGGAAAACTTCCGGCAGAATCGGCAAGTCACGCTTTTGAAGTATGCAAAGAAAACCGAGACATCGATCCGTCATTACGACCGGGCTTGGAAGTACTAGTGCTTGGACTTACCGTGATAGCCGTAGAAGGATGGGGTGAGCAAAGACAAGTCGACAACAAAGCCATGTGTAGCCAAGCCAAAGTTCGACTGTTGCATCCTTTTTCTAGACATATCGTTGGTGCCTTGTGTGTCATCCTTGTTATTCTTGCCCTTATGTCTATATTCTCTGTCATTACTTAAGAGTTCATGGAACATCATGATTGCTGCATATGACCTTCAAGGACTTCTCAAGGAGGCATTTGAACTTTTTGAGCAAATGTCGCATGCACAGAATGTGGTGTCATGGACAACCATGATTGGTGCATTATGTCAAAGATGGTTATGTAAAGAAGGCCATGGAACTTTTAAAGAGATGCCTGAACGAAACATGGTATCTTGCAATGCAATTATTGCGGGGTATGCCCAACAGGGTGTATGGAAGAAGCTCTTAAACTTTTGAGCAAATGCCCAACGTGATATAATTTCATGGAATGCAATGACCTCGTGTTATGCCGCACAAGGGAATTTTGACATTGCCTTAACTTTGTTCAAACAGATGCTTGAGCATGATATAGTTTCGTGGAATGCCATGGTTGCGCTTTTTATGCACAAAGAAGGAATACTCAAAGAAGCCTTTGGTCTTCTTGCGTAAATGCCGGAACCTAACATTGTGACATGGAATACCCTTCTTGTAGCTCATGCCAACATGGGCGCCTTCAGACAAGCATCTGAAATTTTTGAACAAATGCCTCAAAGGGATGTTATCTCCCGGAATGCCATGATTACAGCTTATGCTCGGGAAGGATATTTCATGGATGCCCTTGAAGTTTTTGAGAAAATCCCCAAAGGAATATGGTCTCTTGGAACTCTATCCTTGTAGTCTATGCCCAGCAGGATTGCTTGATGAGGCTCTTAAAATTTTTGAAACAATGCCTCTGGACATTGTATCATGGAATACCATGATTTCAAAGATATGTCCAGGAAGGAAACTTGAAGGAGGCCTTTTACCTCTTTAAACAAATGCCCCAAACGAATGTAGTTTCATGGAACATCATGGTTGCTGCATATGCACATCATGGATATCTCAAGGATGCCTTTGAGCTCTTTAAACAAATGCCTCAAAGAAACACAGTTTAAAATGGAATGTCATAATCACCGCTTATGCTGACCATGGCTTATCCGAAAAGGCCATCCAGTTCTTCAATGAAATGCCCGACAGAATATCATTTCTTGGACAATAATGATCAGCGCATGCTAGGCAAGGCAACTTCAATAAAGCCTCCCAACTTTTGAGGAAATGCCTTGAAGGATGTTGTTTCATGGTCTTCCATGGTAGCCGATATGCGCAAAGATGGTAATGGTAAGGGTGCGGTTAAGATTTTGCATAAGATGGTGCAAGAAGGACCAGACCGGATGCAAAGGACTTTGGACAAGATTATCTTTAAGTGCTTGCTATGTTCGGGCGCAATACAAGATATTTCATTGGAAACATTATCCACCATAGCTCTCGCCTGACGAACCAATTGGCTCAAGCTATAGGCTGCCGGTGTAATCATAATTATCAGAGTTAAGCTACTCTTCCAAGTGCACTCTTAAATTCAAAACGCAGATTGATGCAATTGGAACATGTAAAGACAGAGTGAAAACTTGTTTGGACATGAGGAGTCTAAATGTAAAGCTTAATATCTTAGATTCTATTGCGTAACATTTGTGTGTTGCAGATATTACCTGCCTCTTGCAAAGATGCAGGAAAGAGAGAAGCTTAGATTATGGAAAGCGTTTGCACATGCATATTCTTAATAACGGGCTTGAGATTCATAGATATCTTAGAACCCACATTGGTCCACATGTATGACAAAGGTGGATCTTCTGTAGAGGCACCAGACACTGCCCATTAGAAACGTTGTGTTCGTTGTGTTATACAACTCATTACTTGCAGGAAATGCAAAAAATAAATATGGTCATGAAGCACTGAAATGTTTTGAAGAAATGAAACAGGAGGGCATTGCTCCAAGTGCCGTCATATTTGTTTGCACCTTAAAAGCTTGTGGAATCATGGCGAATATTGATAGGGGTCATGATTTACATAAGCAAATAGGGCGAAGAGGACTCGAAACGGATCCTTTTGTTGGAAACACTTTAGTTGACACTCCCAGAAGCATAGGAAGTTTTTGACAATATGCCTGTCAGGTCAGGGATGTGGTCTTATGGAATGTGCTAATAATATCAAGTTATGCTGAAAATGGGCTTGGACTAGAAGCTCTGAAATGCTATAGAGATATGCAATTAAATGGGATAGCCCCAAATGCTATAACATTTTCTAGCTCACTCAAGACATGTAGCAATGATTTTTCCCTTCAAATGGGTCGAGAAATACATTTAAAAATTGCACAGGAGGGATTGGAGGCTGACATCTCTACAATATGTGAATTGTGGCTCTCTTGCAGGGGCACAAAAAGTTTTCAACAAGCGCAGTATTCCAAATTTGGTGTCATGGAATACACTAATTATTGGGCTTTGTTGGAAAGCATTAAAATGTTATGAACAGATGGAACTTAGGGGGATAACTGGAGATGCCATTACTGTTCCTGCCAGTGTGAACTGGTAAATTCATTTTGTACTGGTATTTCAATTTGCTAATTGCTTTTTACGTGCATTTATAATTCTATTTTATTACGAGCCACTTTTACAAGGGTGGATGTGGAATTACTGGCATGCCTGGCCTGCCAGCTTCTGTCTTCTATCCCTCTACCCCACACCAGTGTTGGGGAATGTTTTTTATCTTAATAGGAAAAATTCCTACTACTTTTGAGGGCATTCGAAATTTACAAATTCTAATCGGAAGCTTCCTTCAACCGGAAAATTTCGAATTTGATAAACTAAAATTAAGTTTTATATTGAGCCCCTTCTGTGATATAACAAAGCATGTAATATGCAGAAACAAGAAAAAAGGGTTGTATTCTTGTTTAAGGCACAATAGAGATAGACAAGGTTCTGACCTTTGACATACAAGAGTTGCATATAAGAGCAAACAAAATCTATCTTGTATTCTCAACTGTGCTCTTCCTTTCATGACATTATTTTCTTTCATCCTACGAACGAGGATTTAATTGATCGGCCATAGCCTGTGGTTGTGATGCTTAAGAAATAACACACATATAAATGTCGTCCCCTGCTCTGCAAGGCGGCAAGAATCCGAAATCACTCAAAAATTGTGCGGGAGGGGTTCCGTTAGGTTTCCATGCCATACTGATAATTATTAATGCTGGACTGTACACCTACTGTCTCCGGGGGAACTTCCCCAGTGCTGCCCCACACATCGATAAACTAATGGAAAACATACCCCAATTATTAAGTACTGCCCTTATTTTCTTTTCCTTACCACACCCACTATTATATCATAGGTGGTTCATTATTTCTTTCTGCAATACTTCTTCCATGTCGAGCACCAAAGATTTCTTCAAGCCAATTCTCATAAAGTCATGGTATCAAGTATTCTATTGCCTTGATGTAGCAATTTGAATTGATTGTCAAGACTTTGAACTATCATTTAAGCCACTTCACCCTCCGGCCATGGAGGGCAACCCTCCGTGCGCAGCACCTTGTTTTTTCTCCCTCTCTGCTGAATGCATGCCGAGCGTGTATTCATGTTGAAGGCTAAGGTTAGCATGAAACACGCTTAGCGTGTTTCAAATATTATCTTTCAGATTTTTCTAATGCTTTCTACTACACTTATTCATAATAGAAACTTGCATGCAATAGCATGATTAATTCAGGAAGAGAAACTCAAGAATTTACTCGAAACAAAAAGAAGCAGATGAAGTTTATAAAAAACTATTCTGGTTTTCATAAACATCATCTGCTTCCTCTGCCTCGAGCAAATGCAAAAGCTTGTCTTCTTGGATTAAACCTGCCATTGAGATGCAGCTTAAAACTAAATGAAAACTAACCTTGAGTTCTGAGGCTGGAAGGATTCGAAGAACGGAGGACTATGCTTTTGGTTTTAGTTCCGAGGCTTTTGGATTCGCAGACCTTAGTCCTCTGCTTTTGGTTATAATTCTGAGCCTCCGATGTCCTCTGCTACAGATCCTACAGAACAAAAGGCGGAGTCTTTTAGTAAGTTAGGAATTGCCGAAACCAAACATCTAACATTGCTGAAAAGAAATCTGCTCACCAAGATTTTAGGAGGGTGGATGCAAACACAGCTGAAGCGCAACCGACAAATCGTATGAAGAAAGGAAGAAATTGTAGGAACTTTGAGAGCGTGAAATGGATTTATATAGGCATAATTAGAAATAAATTAGCGTGAATAATTGATTGCTTGAATTAACACGCCTGGCGTACGGTCTTCCCGCCAGACATGACATGTATATGGTATAATATGTTGATTTACTACTAACAATTATACAGTGTGGTTCTTACTTATGCTTTATTATGTTAATTTATTATTACAGTTCACTATCGGAGTTCTCTCTGGTAGTTATTTTATTTGGTTTGTAATAATGCTTTATTGCTATGTTTTAGTTATGTGGTGTAATTAATAATGTAAGTCATTGATCACTAATAATTTTGGTAAATTGAACTAGTTTTCTAATAAAATTATCTATACGTTTTCATAAGAACCAACGATGTTTCATAGAAACTATTACCAATGTCGTTTCATAGAAACCATTAGCCTTATGAAGGCGCAAATTATGAGTTTCTCCATCAAATTATTAACATTTTATTTAGTGCAATTGACATGGTTCATGTGACGAATTACAAAATGTTTCTCAAGAATTCCATTGTTATTTTATAGCAGAAAGACTCAATGGCTTTTTCAAAATCTTCCATATAAGTATATTTGATCAAAAAGTAATGATAACTAATCTTTGCAATTTAAATGGATCCAGGGATTTGAACCCTGACATTAATGATTACCCTTGATATTTCTATTTTTTCCAATGATAAACTAGCACGGAGCAGCAAAATGACATGTATTCTTCAACAAGTATTTCCAAAATGTATCATCGTTGGTCGTGTCTTGAATTCTACAAGGATAGATAGGTAGGTAGGGATGTAGGTAGGTAGGAAACTAAAGAAAAGAGGAAGAAAGAACCCAATAAATAAAAGCAACAGAAACACTTCCCGTTATGCACTAGTTATGCACTAGCAGATAAGAGAACCTAATAAATAAAAGCAAAAAGAAAGCGTGTTATGCATCATCGGAAGTTAAAGCACTATAAAAGCTAGTTTTAGCATATTTAAGAACTATAAAATGTTAACGAACTATAAAAGCTATAAATTCTTGAAAGCCTAGACCTTTCACTGTGAACAAGCCTTGTGTATGATATCAAATGTGCACCTATTCATGATTTTACTATGTATTTGAATATTTGAAAAATGCAGCTACAACCATGCTGATTCCCAAATCAAGAAGCTCCACTATTTTGTATCTAGGCTACTACACTCATTCTTCATTATAACTAATTCCCTGAAACATATGGCATGGATAAAAATGTTTGTACGTACCAGAAGCAAGAGGCTTTGTCGCACAAATGGCCTGAGCATAGGTTTTAACAAAAGCACAACAGTGGGTAGGATTCTTGTTGAACAAGGGATTTTGAGATAGTTAGGCTAAAATACAAACTCAAACTCTACCATAGTGACCACATCACAAGCACCAGCAGGATCATCAACAGGGTCAGATGGTAGCACAATAGATGGAAACATCCGCCGGATCTCAGAGCCATTTAAAAGCTTCAATCGGAAGAGAAAATGCCAGGGACCACTACGCACTGGAAGAGAAGTGAGCACAGGCTGCAAAGCAGGCAGAGCAACACAGATCTTGGGGATCTGCACAATAGAATGAACCAAATATACACCCAGGCCATTAGCCATAGAAACCAAGAAATCAGGCACCATCAGATCAGGAGGAAGATCCTGAATCTGGAACCAACATGGGATTTTAACCGCTGTTAAAGAACTGGTGGACATTGCCGGAGTGTAATACTGATACAACACATAAGATTCACCCAAAGTATTCATCCCTCGACTAACCAATTGCCGCACAGAAGACTCAGCCTCAAACATGATTATGAAGAAATTATTTGGTAGGAATTTCAGAGACTGATACCTGGGCAAACCAATCCGCCTTAGATGTCCAGCAAGCCAAGAGCTAAACCTCCTCGTGTCCAATATGTAACCCGTGAAGTAGCCCAATACAACAAATGAAACTAGATTCTCAATGGTCTGAACATGCCTGGTATGATCAATATCTATCCATGGAGTCTCTGGAAGAGCTGCCTGCAGGTCAACAGAGTGCTGATCCTCCACAAATTTCAGAGCCTCTTGAACACGGGCAGTCCTACACTCGAGCCTTGGCGCTTGATCCAATCTGAAAACCCACGAGTGATGCGAGCAACAATGTCATTGCTCGCCCGGCCGGGCTGAAGGTTAGGTTAGCTGCCGCCTGCACCCCGAGAGGTATCCAGAGCACCCCAGAGGCACATCAGCTACATGCACCCTAGAAGAGGGCGATCACCAAAGAAGTGATCCCTTCCCAAGCATTGTGAAAGAGGGCATCACAGATCCAGGGCCAAAGGGGGCATGCTTGATGGAATCAAGACCGGAGTCTCCAAAACACAATCTACTGGGGTCTCAGAATTATATTGAGAGGAAGAGCAATCCACATACCTCTCAACCAAAGGGGATTCCAAGAGCTCCCTCATCTCTGCCACCAATTGTATGCCACTTCCTACAGCCCGCGCCTCTTCATGCATGCCGAGACCCGCGCCCTTCCCTTTTACTGGAGGATTCTTCCTCCTCGCCATCTCCTTCTGATAGCAAGGCCTCCGGATATCAACAGACAGAATCGTGGCAATGGCATTGGCTGGCATAGAACAATGGCTAGGGTAGTCCACTCCATCAGCCCCTCCTGTGCACACTTTGCAGATAGGCTAAATCATGCTATAGCGTGGTTGTAGCCTTACGGAGACGCAATCTCATGGAGTCACCCTATGAGACTATTCCAGGTTACATCTCCCCGGTCCGATGAGGCAGGGAAAGGAGGAATCCCTTCCCAGATCATGTGCTTTCATGGGTGGCTAGAGGATCGTGGCCCCAGTGGCCACCATGCATCCGTACCCGACTTGAACCCCCCAAAATCCATAGGCCACCCCAGTGCGCACATCGAGCCCAGGACATCCCTTTAGGTACGTATCCTGCGATCTAGGAGGTATTAGACCCATACCCAGCCCATACGCAATGACCGACTATAGACCATACTATAGGAAACCTTGTAGCCATGCTAGGCAAGGTCCCACCCCCACTTCACCTCCATGATCCTTATATGGTGTTCAACCACATCATACCATCGACAGTCAGGAGGGCTCTTGTGCACAGGCCATATTTAATGGGATTTAAGAGGTTCTAACTAGGAGCTTTTTAACCCATACACAGGAGGAACAGAAAGAGAGAACAATCACATACAAAACGTCCATCATAATCTCAAATAGAACATAGAGTAGGGTCTAATCATCCATCTATTCATACAAGAGTTAGATTGGAACACAAACTACCTAAAGATTAACTTGTCTCTTGGCTGGACCCGTTATCCCGAAGAACATCCATAGATCAAGTATATTATTTCAGTGTTCAAGCAGCTCCTCCCTTCTCCAATCTTCCCCCAAATCGATTTCGTGCAGAATTGGGGGTGGAGGCCCAACTTGCCCTCTTAGATTAGAAAGTCCCCCCGATCAATCGATTTGGACTAGGTGGCTCCTCCTAATCACCCTATACCTACTAATTAACAATATTAGTTAGCCTAATTAGGTTAACTAACTTAATTAACTTATGACAATTTAGAATAGCTAACATAAACCCTTATAAATTAGCCCCTAATGACCCATAATGGTCTAAATATATTTAGTGACGTGTCATGGTACTTATACGTATAGCATATAAATATGTGGAACATCACAACAACCCTCTCTTCCTGCAGAAAGCAACTTCTACTACGCTCACTCAGATGTGGATAGGATGGATCCCTATGTCGATCTATATGATGATATGCAGCAACACAAGCAGTTGGGGAGTGTCACTCCTTGAAGATTTCAATGCATGAATAGGAAAGCAGTAGCCCGTGAGATTTGACACATAGGCTGGCGATGTGTTGCAGCTGTGCCCCGCAGAGGTGGCTTGGCCACGAACATGAAATGACAACCAGGTCATGCACTTTAACAGACAGTTGCTTCTGCTCTGTGGTATCTTTTTGACTTGGTGATTTGCAATGGCCTAGCACAGTGGCCCTCCTCCTCCATATGCACTTGTAGACAGGAGAACCATGACAGAGGTCTGGTGGACCGAGACCTCACCCCAGTGCAACAAGAGCCCTACAAGCATGAGCTCACCAAGGTTTGAAACATAGAAAGAGGCAAGATTGGCATTTTTCGCCTACCAAATGCTGCTGCAAACCCTCAGGGATATTCTGTTGAAGCCCCATCCTTCTCTGATGCTCCTGCCCCACCCACTCCAGCCCCACGCCCTGCTCCCGCTACCTCAATGGCCACTGCTCCTCATTCACATGCTACCTCCGCTCCTACTGATTCTCGCTCTGCCTCCACTGAAGGAAATAATTGATTATAATCAAGACTAACTAGATCAACTCTAGCACATATCAATGATAAGTTAACAAAAACAATATAATTCAAATAGGCTTAACCATTGAATCCAATGTGCTATACCATTGAAAATTATTCGTCTAACAGACCATTAGACTATACTCAATGTCTATGCTCCGAGAGCCCAAGCAATAGCCTCGCAAAGCTATTCTTATCTGCAACATATAATCTGCATTCGATTTCTTCTTAGTTTAATAGGGCCAAGCCCGACCGCTTAGGTTCGGACTCGGCCGATCAGCAACGAACACCGGCCGCCTAGGTACAGATAAACTTGCCAAATTCAAATTCCCATTTGGCTAAAGATGAGGGAATGGTGAGAGGAATTAACGTGGTGCTGACTAACCCTCCATGATGTTTAACAAGAAATAATGTTCAATGGTTCATCAATATTTCTATGTCTTCATCAACAGCTGTTTATCTAATTTATTTAGCATGACCTAACTTTATCATTCCCCTTTCATGCTAAATATCTGTGAGATCTTGATCTGTATAATCCTTGGTTTGCATTGCCACTCCTTCAGTAGATCATGAGACCTTTTGATCAAGTATTTCACCATATTTATATACGAACTTAGTAACTGTTATCAGATAATATAAAATCTCCACTGTCACAACTGATACATGATCAACCTATGTTCAACCCTTTAAAATGAATGTTCTCAACTTAGAGCAGATGACATTCCATCAAGCACATGTCTGTTATCAAATAAGATAAAACTCTGATTGCACAGCATTTTGCAGATCCACTTAAAGAAGATAAAATCTCTATCAAATATCTGTTTGTTCACAGAGAAGATAAAATCTCTGATAGCTTAGGTTTCAAGGAAGATAAAATCCTTAGCAAAACATATCAACCCTTCTTCTCTTGCAATTTCTTTTCCATAACTCCCAGAGCATGTTTGAACTTATTAAACTTAACTTCTGACAGACCCTTGGTCAAAACATCAGCCACCTGCTCATTTGTATTGATGTGCTCAACTATAATAATCCCTTTGCTCACCAAATCCCTAATGAAGTGAACATGAAGTTCTATATGTTTGGTTCTTTGGTGTAAAACAGGGCTCTTGGTAATAGCAATACAACTCAAACTGTCTGAATATAACATTGTTGGTCCAACTTGGCTTACCCTTAATTCTTCAAGCAGACGTCTTATCCAAGTAATCTCTTTAGCTGCCAAGGATGCTAAGTTGTATTCTGCTTCTGCTGTTGACATGGCCACACAAGACTGTTTTTTACTCTTCCATGCTACTGTGGCTCCCCCTAGCATTAAGCAAAACCCAGATGTTGATTTCCTAGAATCAATGTCACTTCCCCAATCTGCATCAGCATACCGAGTTAGATTCAAGTTATCATTGTTGAAAGTTAATCCATGGTCTTGTGTTAATTTCAAGTATCTGAGGACCCTTTTAGCAGCTATCCAGTGTTGATGTCCTGGATTATTAGTGAATCTGTTCAACATGCTGACTGCAAAGGTTATGTCTGGTCTGGTACTATTTGCCACAAAAAGTAAACATCCAACCAACTCCCTGTATGGTATTTTGTCCATTTGCTGCTGTTCAAATTCTGTTTTTGGACTCAAGTCAGAAGATAGTTTAAGGCCCTGTACCATTGGTGTTTTTGCCACATTGCACTCCAACATGTGAAATCTATTTAGCATTCCTTGAATGTTTGCCTTTTGAGAGATTGTTAAAGTTTTTCCTTGATCATCCCTTGTTACTTCCATTCCCAAGAATTTCCTTAACTGTCCCCAAATCTGTCATTTGAAATTTGTTCTTCAGAATTTCCTTGCAATGTTCTAATATTTCTGGGCTGCTTGGTACCATTATGTTATCATCAACATATAAGGCAATAATGCAAAACTGACCTCCCTTATGCAAAATATAGATATTTCCATCATTTAGAAACTTTTTAAACCCTTGTTCCTGCAAGTACTCATCAATGCACTTATACCACATCCTTGGAGATTGTTTTAATCCATAAACAGCACGCTTGAGTTTCCAGACCATGCCTTCTTGTCTTGCTTCAAATCCAGAGGCTGGTTGCATGTATACTTCCTCATCTAATTTGGCATTTAGAAATGCAGTGCTCACATCCATGTGATGTACATCCAATTTGTTTGCATTTGCAAAGGCTAACAGTACCCTTATGCTGGTCAGCTTTACTATAGGTGAAAATGTTTCTTCATAATCAATTCCCCTCTTTTGGGTGTAACCTCGTGCCACCAATCTTGCCTTATATTTTTGTTCCCCATTCACCCCTGTTTTTATTTTGTAGATCCACTTGCTGCCAATCACATTTTTATTTGCTGGCCTTGCTACTACTTCATAGCTATTTGTTCTATCAAAAGCATGCATTTCCTCCATCATAGCTTGCTTCCACTTTTCAGAGTCCACTAATAAGATAGCTTGCTCATAATTTAATGGTATGTCTGACTCAAGTAAAGCGAATACATAATTAATGTCAACACTCTCCTTGAGAAGTCTTTTGCTTTTTCCATATTCTATTCTTCCATAATCTGAAATGTTAATGTCCAACTGTTCCTTAAGTTTTTCAGCTTCTGTCTTTCTTTTTTTCTTTCCCCTGTGTACCTCTGGTTCATTTAATGATGCATCCTGGTCCCCTATATCAGTCTGAATTTCAGCAACATCCTTTTCTCTTGTATCTTCCTCATGATTACTTTCCCCTTGCATTTGCTTTGCTGAATCATATTCATCATTATCAAATTGTCCCTGCTCTGTCCGAGTATCTTCTCCTTTGTGCTCCCTTGTTGCTGGCATATTATTTCTGTTTTTATAAACACAAGTCTCATCAAAAACAACATCTCTACTAATTATTATGCACCTCTTGTTTGGATAAAAAAGTCTGAACCCTTTGAATTGTTCATCATAACCTGCAAGATAGCATTTCACTGACCTGTCATCAAGTTTTCTCCTAAGTTCCTTAGGAACATGAGCATATGTTGTACAACCATAGATCTTAAACATATCATATGATGGTATGTTCCCATTCCACATTTCTTCTGGGGTTTTGCCTTTAATGGAGCTCAATGTAGTTCTTGCAGCTTCATCCCAAAGATAGTTTGGCATACCTGATTGCTTTAGCATTGATCTTACTGCATCGAGTATAGTTCTATTCTTCCTCTCTGCTATGCCATTTTGCTGAGGTGTATACCTGCATGTCAATTGTCTTTTGATTCCATGATCCCTGCAGTGTTTGTTAAATTCATATGACAAGAATTCTCCTCCTCTGTCTGATCTAACACATTTGATCTTTTTCCCAGTTTCCCTTTCAACTTCTTGTTCAAATAATTTGTAGGCTGAAAAAGCTTGATCCTTGTGCTTTAATATGTAACATTTTGTTTTCCTTGAAAAATCGTCTATGAATGTTATAAAAAATCTTTTGCCACTTAAGCTGATTACATTAATGGGACCACACAAATCCGTATGGATCAGGTCCAAAACTTCTTTTGCTCTTTTGGTTGACTTCTTGAAGCTGAGTCTAGTGTGCTTTCCTAGCATGCAACCTTCACAAATTAAATTTCCATGTATCTTGTTGTCTCCATTGATCATATTCTTCTTAATCATATAGTGTATATTATTAACATGTGTATGTCCCAGTCTCTTATGCCATTCTCTAACTGTTGGTACTGTTGTAAGGTTTATTGAGCCCTCAATTTCCTGTTTGTCAAGTGCACAGAGATTTCCTACTCTTTTGACAATGAATTTTAACTCATCTTTAAGAAAGATTTTGCAATATTTCTTCTCAAAACAAACTCTATATCCTAGATCCACAAGTTGGCTGACTAAAATGAGATTTCTGATTATTGATGGAACACATAGTACATTCTTAAGTTCAACAGGGTGTCCATTCAAATCAAATATTTCTAACATCCCTGATTCTTCTACTTCTTGTAAATTCCCATCTCCAAGCTGAATATAGCTTGAGTTGCTCCTTGTTTTCCCGTTCAATTTATTTGCCTCCTTAATCACGCATCTCTCAGCTCCTGAATCTAATACAAGCAGGTCATTTTTGTCTTTAGTTTCATATAAAGACAATGAATTGAAAATTTCAGAGCAGGAATTTACCTCAGCATTTTTGTCCAATTCTTCTTCCCCTTCAGTCTTAACTTTCTTAGCCAAATTTACATCTGAAATATTCCTTCCCCTTCCTCTCCCTTTGTGATACCTTCCCCTTGTTCCCTCTCTAAATTCTTTTCTCCCTCTTCCCTTTGCAACATCCTTAGGGCTGGAATAGTTTGCAGCCAAGTGGCCAATACCATCACAATTGTAGCATCTGTTATCCTTTCCAGCAAGATTAGGGCAATTATGTTTCAAATGACCATAGCTATTGCAGTGATAGCATGGTCCTAACTTGCTTTTTTCTAAATATGCACCTTTGCTTTTCCCTTTTGCTGCATATAGTATTTCAGAATGTTCTTCTTGTTATTTGATTAAAAGTTTTTGCTCTAATTCTGACTTGACCATGAGTTCAGCCTGTTCTCTATTCTTTGCTACATTTCTAACTAATGTAGATAATTGATCATAGGCAGAAAAAGCCCTTGAGATAGTCATTACCTGATGATCCTCAGTAATTGTCACCCCTGCTGCCTCCAAATCTGCCACAAGATTGTCAAACTTTTGGAAAAATTCTGTGATGTCATCTTTATCTTGAAATTTCAGATTTCTGAGTTCCCTGTCCAACACATCAAGCTGAGAAGATGTTTTATTTTCATATGTTTTAATCAAATACTTCCATATTGCCCTTGGATTCATACCTCTCACTTTCAGAAGGATGCTGGAACTTAGTTTAACTGTCATTATACTCTTAGCTTCCATTACTTTAGCAGACATACCGGTGCTTAAACTAGTTACCTCAACTGAACTAGTGTTGTCACTTGTTGAAGACTTCTCTTTAGCATCTCCTTTCTGGCTAGATTCGCTGATATCCTGAACATTATCTGCATCCTCACCCACATAAGGCCACAACCCTTCTACTTCCAAAATTTCTTGAATTTTGGCCTTCCAAACTTGGAATCCACCTGTACCTTTAAACACATCAACTGCACTCAACAGTGATGCACCCAGTCTAGTAGTTGTGACGTCCCCTACTCGTATACGGTGCACTCACCGTATACAAACAGGAGTTCTTCCCCCACACCAGCTCCATGCTGATACAGGGCCCTCCACATATCACTGCACCCGTAACGAGTCTCAGTGGGGAGAGTGAAGGTGTCATTCTACCCCGTCTCCCTCAGGGCCTACCTAGCTGCGGAAGCGTAAACATACATGTCAGTAGCACATACATCAACATCCTGTGACCATCTCGAAGGATGGTCCCCTCATATCTGCATAGACAAAGATCGGCACATCACATAGGGGATCCTACCCAAGGCTCGAGACTCAAAGGATGGTGGCGGCTTGGGTCTCCGTGAGTTCGCTGGGGCCGTAATTCATGGCAATGGATTTGGGCGGCATAAGAACATGGCATAGGGTTGTCCACTCCATCCGCCCCTCCATTGCACACTTTGCGTAGTAGGCTGAAAAGTGTTGGGACTGATCCCCGGATGCATAGCCGAAGGGGCTATTCTGGGTCTCATCCTCCCGATTCCGATGGGGCGGTGGGATCACTCCCTCCGGAGATCTACATGCTAACTCAAGGTGACTAGAGGGCCACCGCCTGTGATTCGACCGAACCCACCGGAAAGTGTACACCACTTCACGCGTGTGAGCCCATGCCTTACCCGCACTCGGTGGTAAGCCATTAGACCTAGTCACAATGATCCCCGGTAGGCTTTACACACCGGGGATCGCTTCAAGAGTCGGGACATGAACCTCCTTTTTAGCCGGTCCTGGCCCTTCACCCACAACCCGGTGTGGCTCTTGTACACACAGGCGAATCTACAAAGTGCTAGAGAGGCTACTCTAGGAGCATCAACTACAAGCTTTAGGGCCTCTACCCCCTTCCCAATACAAGGAGTTCACGAAATACATCATCCAAATATATCACGGAAGAACTAAAGAACTAGATCCAATCATAGAGTTAGGTTCTTTAGTTAGTGTCCCAGATCTAAGATCTAGATAACTACTATGGGCAATTTAATAGTCTAAACCCTCCGATTCTATGACTAGAAGACGGTTTAAGCTATTAAATTGACCAAATCCCGATCCTTGAGTGGCTCCTCCTGACCTGAGTTCAACCATCCTGCTGAGCTGATCGAATTCAGGGAAACTGATGGCGCAATTCGCTTGGGCAGCGTCTGGGAGGCGGTTTTGGCTCCTGGGGCAGCCAAAACTGAGCTCTAAAACCCTAAGGACGAAAACTAGCAAGCTAGGGTTTTCCTACCCTAAATAGACATGGGGTTTAGGCTAGGGTTTCCAATTACCCAATTTGGCATGTGGGATAATTGGAAAGGCCCCACTTGCCTTTAGTGGCTAGGTGGCAAAATATGCCAACATGGAAAGGTGTGCCCTCATTAATGTGCACATGTGCACATTAATAATATATGAACACTCCTAGCAAGTTGCCCCCTAGGGCTACTTACACGGCTATCCGCTTGGCATTACCGCCAATCGGGTGGCGGTAATGCTGGCGTGGCGTGGCGATTACAATGTACGTCCCGGGGGCGTATCTTGTCTTTGGAACGTCACATTCTCCCCACCTTGAAATGATGCTTTGTCCGGCAAAGATCGTGGGTCTCCCCACCTTGGGATCTTCCTAACCTTACAACCTTTGCAATCAACGTGATACCTACAATATAATCTTTATACATTTATCGCGATTACTCTAAGGTAATTACTTTTAGAACATTATTACGTTATTATATTATGGAATACTTATCAATTCATAACACCATTAACAAGTTATTCACTATGTTAAGTTAGACAAAATTTCAGCATTTCATATCTATAATTACTGTCCGAGGTACTCTTCATTCCTTGCAACACATTCCAACAAAACTTGTGTTGCAAGTCTTAAATCTTCGACCTCCTTGCCCTCCGGAGCGCTCTACTGGCCTGCAGGTCGACACTACGTTAGTACCGTTTTAATTGTTTAATAAATTTTGGTTATATGGTGACCACCCCACCTATCTACATGAATGCATGGCTAATCTCCCGGCGTAGGAAGAGGATGAATCTTCCATAATGGCCGGGGAGACAGCGCCTATATGCCTATATGCCGCTCATGCCTACACCTCTAGTTGCCCAGCGTGGAGGATATCCTTCTCGCGTGGGGGCGTGAAGGATGGATTCCTCCTATCAAAGCATATATGGGGCTAAAGGTGCTTTCCCTATCAATGCATTCCTTAATGACCTCTTTTCTCTCGAGGCCGTCTCCTTCCGTGGGACAGAAGTAGACTTTCTAATCTACCTTCCACTCGCCCAAGCGGAAACGCGGTCATGCCTACATTGACATTACACCACGCCCTAGAGATCACCGTAGTGGTCTCATCATCGGTAACAGCGCATGCGACCCATACCAAGCATAGGTTGCATGCGTAGATTAATCTATACAAGAATTAACCTACGCAAATCGACATGCCTGAGACGATTTCTTCCCGTCCCATTGCTCCATAAACTGTGGGTACTGCTTTACCAAATCCTTCTTAAGTACCCACGTCGCGTCTTCCACTGGCAAGTGTTTCCACTTGACCAAGTATTGGAGGAACTCCGACCTCCTTGTCTTCTTGAAAGCTTTATCAAGAATCATTTCTGGAACTATTTCCAGCTGCTCCTCCGTCATTTCCAACAACGTTGGAGTGTCCAAAACTTAAATGATTTGGGTATGCTTCTTCAACAAACTCACGTGGAAGACCTTATGAATCTTTAGGTGTGCTGGCAATTCTAACTTGTAGGATTGATTACCTACTCTCTTGATTATTCTGAAGGGTCCAGCCCACCTTGGAGCAAGCTTCTTGCAATTGCCAATCCTGAGCTTCGCCTGCTTCACCTTTATCTTGAGCCATACATCATCTCCAACTTTGAACTCTCTTACCGTTCGATGCTTATCGGCGATGCTCTTTTGTCGACTTCTTGCTGCTAGCGAATACCCTCGAACCTCTTCCACGAGCTGCTTTATATCGGCCAACATCTGGCTGCGAAACTTCTACTTTTGACGGGGGTTGTGCCAAGTAATGCGGAGTTAGGCAATCGATAGCCATAATTGATCATAAATGGCGACATTTGGGACGATTCCTGCTTGGTGCTATTGTATGCAAACTCCACCAAGTGAATAAATTCTTCCCACATACTTTGCTTATTCCAGACATAGTTTCGTAGCATGTCTTCTAAGATCCTGTTGGTCCGCTCCGTCTGGCCATCCGTCTGAGGATGATACGCCGTGCTCATGGATAGCTTGGTCTGAATTGTCGCAAAGAGGTCTTGCCAAAAGGCACTCATGAACCGGATCTCCGTCGGAGATAATCTCCCTTGGCATGCCATGAAGCCCTAAGATCTCTTTGGTGAAGAGCTTTGTTTGTATCCATAGCTGTATCTCGTAGTCTGCCAAGCAAGGCACAAATGTGCCATCTTTGACAACTTGTCGACCACTACCATCAAGGCATCCTTGCCTCTCATTTGTTCTTAGGAGTCCCGTGATGAAATCCATGCCGATTACCTCCCACTTAGCGTTTGGCATCGCTAATGGCTCTAATGCCCCCCGAATTGAAGCTGCTTCCGCCTTCCGTCTGGGGCATAGCCGACATTCCTTGATGTAGCGAGCTATTTGCTTCTTCATTCCCGGCCAATAATAGGCTGCTGCGCAAGACTTTGAAATATGTTTTCATGAATCCCGCATGGCCAGCTATTGGGCTGTTGTGCGTGTCATGGAGGATCAACTTCCTTACACCGATGATTCGCACGCACAACTTGTTCTTATGGTATAACAGGTTGCCTTCCTTCTTATAATGCTTGAAGGCCTCCCCGCTCTTTATCTGTTCTAGCCTCCTTAGAGAGGCTTGCCCATACTTCCAAAAATCCACATCCGTTGGCAAGGACTCTTCAATCCTCTTACCAAAGTCATTTGGAGAAAGGGGCCGAAATTGCGTTGCAATGCACTCTAGTTGTCGGGGGATGCCTTGAAAGCGCATCTGCTACCACATTGAGTTTCCACGGCTTGTAGACTATATCAAAGTCGTATTCCTCGAGGAACTCCATCCATCTCCGCTGCCTCAGTTGAGGTGTGGTTGCGTGAATACATATTGGAGGCTCGATGGTGGGTATCCAATTGGAACTTCCTTCCCAAGAGATAATGCCTCCATATTCTTAATGCCACGACAAGCGCAAGCAATTCGATGTCGTGCGTTGGGTGGCGGCGTCTGGCGTTTCATTTTTTACGGAATCATCGCTACCACCGCTCTTCTTGCATAAGCACCTTTTGTAGCTATCTTACTTTCGCATCCGTTGCTACAAGCTTATCTTTCTCCGGGTCAGAAGCGAGGTTAAAGGCTGGGGCTTTGTTAAAGCTTCCTTCAACAATTCAAATCCCTTTTGGGCTTTCTTGTGCCAATGCTCTACCCAATCTTTCACCTTCTACGCCCTCGTCAGTGCATTACGTTAGCGGGGCTGCTATCTTATGAAAGTTCTTCACGAACTTCCTGTAGTACCACAACTAGGCCAGAAAACTTCGACCTCGTGCACATTCTTGGCCCAGCGAATCAACTGCTTCAATCTTGGCGGGGTCCGTCGAGATGCCTATGCCGAGATCACATGACCAAGGTATTCCACCTTCTCTGTTGCGAAGTGGCGCCGACAACTTGGCGCATAACCGGTGCCTCCTCAACTTCTCTAGCACCCTTCTCAAGTGTTGCACGTGCTCTTCAAGGGATCTGCTATACACCAAAATGTCATCAAAGAAAACAATCACAAAGGTGTCCAGGAACTCCCTGAAGATATCGTTCATGAGCCTCATGAGCGTTGCGGGGGCATTTGATAAGCGAAAGGCATCACTTGTGAACTCATAATGCCCATACCAAGTCACGAAGGCGGTCTTGTGGATATCCTCCTCCTTTATCCGTGTCGATGATAACCTGACCTTAAGTCGATTTTGGAGAAGATCTTTGCTCCTTGAAGCTGATCCATCAAGTCGTCCTCGATCTTGGAAGCGCATACTTGTTCTTAATGGTGTGCTTATTCAACTGCATAGTCTATGCACATTCTCAAAGATCCATCCTTCTTCTTGACAAAAAGAATGGGCGCTCAAACGGCGAGACACTAGGTCTAATGAAACCTAGGTCGGCGGCTCCTCGCGCTTCTTTTTAGCTCAGACAACTCCTGCGTTGTCATTCTATATGGAGCCTTGCTTGTCGGTTTGTTCGGTTCGAGTGCTATCTGCTTTTCGACTCCCCTATAAGGAGGGAGCTGCTTGATCTCATCTGGAAAGAGATCGTGGAACTCCGTGATCAACTTAGCTATTTGCCTCGGCAAACTTGCGAGCATCTTGTCTTCTTTGCTTCCTTCCAATTCCGGCTCACTAATCTCAAGCTTGAAGATGTATGCTACCGCTCACTCTTGATGCACTTGAGCGGTAGTTTAGAAGACATACAATCGCATGATGGGGACAACTTCTTTGTTATCTCAATGATCTTGCCGTCGGGTGTTGGGAAGGTCACCTTCCGCTTCCACAATCAATAATGGCCCCTCGCTGGTCCAAGGTACTCCATACCTATTATCAAGTCATATTTGCCGATGCTCATTACCTCCGCCCCCATCCGGATCTTAATCCCCGCAAGTCGATGTCAAAGTTGATTCTTTTTTACTGCCGATGCGCCTTACTTTGCTCCACTTGCTAAGACAACGGGCCTTGGCTTTGACTTTAATGGTTTCAACTTCAACATTTGAACCATTACGGGAGATGCAAAGTTATGGCTACTTCGAATCTATTAGGACTATAAATGACTTGGCCTTGGCCTTTCCCCTTTGTGGAAATTACTTTATCTTGGCTCTCTGCTTGCTCTGTATCTATTGCGGCAAAGATATGACACTCACCACCTGAATGTAGTCGCGGGCCTCCTGCCGTCGTCGTCGAGACAGTGTCCCAATCTCCCAACTCGCTAGCGGCGCACTCATGACATATGGGCGGTTCAACGTCCTATGGCCTGGCTGGAAACACACGAAACAAAGGCGCTTTTCTATGCACTCTGTCTCTTTTCCTTGGGCATGGCTGCCGAAAGGATCGCCTTTGCTTTGGAGTAGTTTGACCCTTCACTGTTTGTCTTTGAAGGACACACAGCTTCTTCTCCCGCTTGTTTCCCTTGATTGCCACTATATGGGGCTCTAGGCTGGTCCCGGCCGGCTGTTCTCGGGCTAAAAGCTGCCTTTGCCTTGCCTTTATCTTGGTATCTGTTGCCTCTGCCCGCTATTAAGGTCCTGTCCCTTGCAAGCTTATTGCCTTGGACTCCGCTTCGATGCCGTTCTAGGGTTTATTGCCCTTACAAACTTGCGGATCTCCTCATTCGGACCTTCAATGTAGCTTTCCATGCTTCTCACCTAACTTTGGCACATCTGACCTTAGCCTCATAAATTCCTCTGTGTATTTACATCTTGACTTGTTGCCTTGCTTTTGCAACTGTAGAACTTCTGCATCATCTTGGACTTGTGCTCTCTTGGAGCGTAATGGCGCTTTGAAGGCTTTAGCAAACTTCTTGAACACCGCAAGCATCCCTCGCTTAAGCCATGAGCCTTGGCATAGCCCTTCCACCAAATCGTCTTTGCTCCCTTGAGGTTATTTGTTGCCACCACGCCTTTATCCTTATCCTTCATACCATAGGCATTGCCGTATTCGCTCATCTCGTCAAGCCAAGCCTCTGCTTCCATACGACACATTTCTCGCCTGAGAATTGCTCGAGCTTCCTGGCCTTCCAAACATTTCCCAATGCAGAGTCTACTTTCTTCTGGTAGTCAGAGGTTCTTGTGTCCCTTTGTCGTCCCTCCGGGTGGTTCCTCTGCCTTTCGTCTGCTCGGACTTGGTTCTGCTCTTCTTCTTCCTCAGAATCGGAGTCTGAATCTGAGCTTGAGTCGGAGGAGTCCAAGCTGGGGGACCTTCCTCTCTTGCTCCTCTTCCTGTCTCTACCTGTTCTCCGAGCTGATGCTTGCGGCCCGGTTGGCGTTACCACCGAACACTGCTCACAGCATGCGGCTAGCAAGGCCTTTATCTGTTCGAGGTCTGTCCTCATTTGCGATATTTCTTCTTCTGGAGTCATTTGTCCAAACTCTTCAAGCAGGTTCCTTGCCGGGCGTGGCCTGGGCGGGCTCTGTTCCCCTGTAAGTTCCCGCAGTTGTCGTTCTCCTGCGCTTAGGCCTCTAGCTGCATACACAAGTGGTTCATATCTACATGGTTAGTTTTCCTTGCTTTCTTGCATTATTTATGTTTGTTGGCATGGTTGAGGGGACACAAAATGTATCAACAATAACATTTATAGTGCAAGAGAATGTTATATTTATATTTTATATTACACTAATACAAGAACTTGCAACTACTGCTAATCACTTCTGTTGATGCCGGTAAGATGGATTATCCTCCAAGAACTTTTTCACTTGGGCTGTTCCCACTGAATGGCCCAAGTTCCTAAGGACATTGGCTGGAGATCCACCCTGTAATGCTCTTGCTAAATCTTCTATTCTGCGGTGGGAGGTGTAAGGTGTTGCACATCGATGGCTTGATCTTGCTGCCCTTTAGTAAGGTATGGCGGTCGAAGGCGTCGAGTGCTACCGCTCTTTTCACCGTTGGATTGCATACTTGGTGTTAAGGGGTAGCCGTGCATGCCGGCGAATCCCCGAGTGCAATCAGCAACGATACTCCTTCCTCGCCTGCGGGGGTGAACTTGCGGTGGATAACCGCTATTCTTCCATCCATCGGCAATGGCGGGTAATAGCGTAATGACCGTTTTGCGAGATGGGTCCTCGGCCACTCGGTATCCAGCTGCAGGTTCTTCCCAAATCATCAACCTCCACCGTGGGTGAGCTCCCCGTAGTCCTTGGATCATTCTTTGCCCTCCTCGAGGTCGGTCGCTGTCCTATCCCTCCGGGAGGTTCTCATGGACGAGCTTGCCGTTAGGATGTTTGAGGTCGCATAAGCGGATCCCCATCTGTTCTGGAGAGCAAGGAACTCTTCCTCCGTCGGTAGCTTGTTCTCCGCCTTTGTGCGCCTCCATGATCTGCCTGTTCTGTTGTAGGCTTGGATGTCGGAGGTAAACTCTCCCGTGTAAGTGTCGGCTTCCCTTACTTGGAGGGAAAGTCGGACTCTCCTCGGACGATGAAGTCGTCCAAGTCCGGATTCTTCGGAGTTGGTGCGGCAACTCTTCAGGTCGGTTACTCCTTTCCCTCGCACTCAGGGAGGTTTTGAATGTCGCTCGGGAGTAGAAACTCCTCACCTTCGGCGATAATGGGAGCGGGCTTGTGATGCCTAACTTGGGGGTGGCGCCGACTCGAGAGTCTGCCGGCTTCTTCAATCTTGCCACTCCCGCTCGCTTGTGCCGCTCCTCTGGCGGGTCGAGCTCAACATCGCTCTTCCTCCTCCTCGGTTCTGTTCATCCGAGTCTTCTTCCTTCCCTTCCTGCTCCCCCGTTCATCTTGTGTGAGGAGCCGTTGTTCTCTTTACTACGGCTAATGGATCCACGTCCATGGGGGGAATAGAGGTTTCCCCACAATGTTCTCGCATTGGGTGAGAAAGATTGCCAGGGCGAGTGTTGAAAGAAAGTACTTGGTCCCGTTGGCCAGTTAGGACCATTGGCTCCGGTGTGCGGTGCGCTTTGTTTGTGAGGTATTTGGCGATGTTAGGGACATCGTCTAATCTTTACTAGTAGGGGCCTGTCTAGGAACAAAATATCCTATACAAGGAGGGAGTTGCACTAGCGCTGGTTCTACCCTAGCTTGGAACTCAGTCAAGACTCTACTATAAGCTGGGGTCGCGTGCAAGGTTGCTTGGACGTCTACCTCCTTCCTGAAAATCTGGAAGATTTGGTCGACGTCGGCCTCGGCATGAGCTACCGGGCCGCATTGTACCATCTCTGGAAATCGAAGTTGCCATTGATTAATTGCGAAAGAAGGTAACAAATGGTTGCAAGAGCCTCGGGGAGTTAGGAAATCGGCTAGAAGGGCAGGAGCAGATTTGTAGGGTGCTATGTGAGAAGTGACGGGTCTATTTATAGAAAAGGGGGAAACCCTAATTTTTGGATGACTTGGAAATTTCCTAGGATTGGGTAATTCTAACTTATCTGAGGTCAAAATAGGAGTTTGAGGACTATAGGAGATGCTTGAACAAGGCTAGGTTACCTAAAAGATGCTATGCAGTAGGTTGAAGGTGACTTTGACAAGTCCTGGTGAAGAATTGGTAAGAGGTCTCACAGCTTGCGCCTCGCTTCAATCCTAACTTTTTGTTTTGCGACGAGGCGCGAGCTGTGAGACATCAGTCCCATTTCGATTAAAGGTGTCAATTTGGGTAAACTAATGGTGTAAGGGTGATGGGCTCACCAAATTAAGCGAGAATCGACCCCTTATTTGGTCAATTTGGAGCTGTTTTGGTCAAGTTTGGGCGAGGTCTCACGGCTTGCCTCGCTTCAATCCTAACTTTTGTTTTATGACGGTAGCGAGCCGTGAGACATCATGTCTCTCGGCTCCCAAATGTCCTATTTCACTGAAATAAAAGCTAAAACTTATTAATTTGCTCTAATTACTCAAGTTTATGTCATCAAGGTACACAAAATTGCTCTATATTACAAAATTTTTAATTATTTACAACAAAAAGTTTCTAAGGCGTTCTCCTTAATGCGGTCGCAAGACTCATGTCTTGTCGCATTAAGGTTACCCGCTTAAGCGTGGATAGTGCGGTGTTGAATCTTCAAAATGTTGCACTATCTTTGCCTCGGCCGCCTCTTGCATTGCCCCCACGCCTAAATGCAGTGACTCTAAAGTTCATTCTATAGGCACTGCATAACTTCACGCACCAACCGAGCGAAGGGGGCACGGGGGATTAGGGAGACCAAGCTGCTTGTTGAAGTGTCTAATCTCCCTTAACGCTCTTCTCTCCACCTCCTTCCTATCCGCTTTCTTCACGGGTGGCGGCTTGGGAACCTGGGCTTGGTGGTGGCGGCCTTAGGGTTTCTTTGCTTCGTTGGTCGCCCTCCCTCGATGAACTTAACCTGTTTTCTTCATAATATTTGTTATAGGCCTCCCATTTCTTCATGTAGGCCTCGTGCTCTCTCATCTTCCTCTCATAAATCTTCACCACGTTTGGTGGCGTAGGCTTCCCTGGGCAGGTCGTGGTTTCTTCTTTCTATCCCATCTTAGGGTATTGGGGGGCTTCACGCACTTGGTCTTGGTGGGGTTGCTTTCGGTGCGGTGCTTTCGGGTACTTCACCTTTCGTCGCTGGGTGCTTGGAAGAGCTTCCACTGCAGCGTTAGGGTTGAAGTCTTCATCGGAAAAAGTCGTCGGAAGGGTTTGGGGGTTCGTCCCGGTTGCGCTCCTTGATAATAATGTTGGGGTTCGGCCTCTTCCTTGGCGGCCAGTCCTTTGTTCTCCTTACGCCAGCCACGAACTTCCCTTTCGCTTTCTTCTTTTCTTCTGCTACCTTTTGTTCCTCCTCCTTCCTTTTCCTCTTTTTGTCTTCCCTTCTCTTCTGCCGGCGCTCGTACTTCCTGATGAACCTTCTAAGGTCTGCTACCTCCGCTGGCTCCAGACCTGTCACCTGCTCATCCTGCTCGAGGATTTCCGTGGGTGCGTCTGAATGGTCTGCTTGTTCCTGCTGCTGGATCTCCCGCTCTATTTCTTCGTACACCTCCCTCGTCTCTTCGTCCATGGAGTTCGGTGATGTGGCCTCGTCCTCCTCCACCTGCTGGTTGAAGACATCGATCAAATCGGAGGTGTCTTCCTCTTCGTCCGAAGGCGAACGACCCCCTCTTGCGAGCCTCTCACGAAGCATCTTCCGAATGATCTCTGCCTCAGTGGCGCTGGTGGTTTCGCCTGGGCGACGCTTCCTTGCGGTCTGTTTGGTTCGGGCCATGTTTTACGGATCGTCAATCGGATAAAAGCGCCGAAAGATCGCCTAAATTGGGGAGAGCGGATTTCTAGGGCTTGGACGAAAAAAATGAGGGGGTTCTATATCTATTTATAGCTTGGGGAATTTTAGGTCAAAACTCAAGTTGCTCTGTTTAACATGCTAAGGCACCAATTTATCTAAAACTTATACTTATTTCAGACTTTTTCTACCCATTGGTCTCACAGCTTGCGCCTCGTTCCAATACTAATGTTTAGTTTTGCGACCAGGCGCGAGCTGTGAGATCTCATACATTTCTAGGGTTTTTAGGTAATTAAAACATGCTATTCTAACTAATTCCTACCTTAGAATTAGCCTTACCACATTATTTATCTCAAATTCATCATGTTTTGGTGTTCTTGGCTCGATGTCTCATAGCTTGCGCCTCGCTTCAAAACAAAAAGTTAGTTTTGCGACGAGGCGCGAGCTGTGAGACCACCTCACTTGGAAAATTTTGGCTCGTTCTTTTTAATCTTGTTAAATTCCAATTCACTTAATTGTTACTAGCTTAGCATAACTACAAAGGTGAGAAAAATTTTTCCCACTTTTCGAGGCTTGAGGATCCTATCAAGTTAGTACTACTGGGAACATGGTCAGTGCTTTGCTCTTGGTCTCCAAGAACATTGCTCTGATACCACTGTGACGTCCCCTACTCGTATACGGTGCACTCACCGTATACAAACAGGAGTTCTTCCCCCACACCAGCTCCATGCTGATACAGGGCCCTCCACATATCACTGCACCCGTAACGAGTCTCAGTGGGGAGAGTGAAGGTGTCATTCTACCCCGTCTCCCTCAGGGCCTACCTAGCTGCGGAAGCGTAAACATACATGTCAGTAGCACATACATCAACATCCTGTGACCATCTCGAAGGATGGTCCCCTCATATCTGCATAGACAAAGATCAGCACATCACATAGGGGATCCTACCCAAGGCTCAGACTCAAAGGATGACTGACGGCTTGGGTCTCCAGAGTTCGTTGCAGACAGAATTCATGGCAATGGATTTGGCTGGCATAAGAACATGGCATAGGGTTGTCCACTCCATCCGCCCCTCCCATGCACACTTTTTGCGAGTAGGCTGAAAAGTGTTGGGACCCCATCAGAGTCCACGGATGCATAGCCAAGGGGCTATTCCCGGTCTCATCCTCCCGCCCCGATGGGGCGGTAGGGATCACTCCCTCCGGAGATCTACATGCTAACTCAAGGTGACTAGAGGGCCACCCTTTGATTCGACCGAACCCACCGGAAAGTGTACACCACTTCACGGGTGTCGAGCCCATGCCTTACCCGCACTTTTCGGTGGTAAGCCATTAGACCTAGTCACAATGATCCCCGTAGGCTTTACACACCGTGGGGATCGTTCAAGAGTCGGGACATGAACCTCCTTTTTTAGCCAGGCCTCGCCCTTCACCCACAACCCTGTGTGGCTCTTGTACACATGGCCGAATCTACAGCAGTGCTAGAGAGGCTACTCTAGGAGCATCAACTACAAGCTTTAGGGGCCTCTACCCCCTTCCCAATACAAGGAGTTCACGAAATACATCATCCAAATATATCACGGAAGAACTAAAGAACTAGATCCAATCATAGAGTTAGGTTCTTTAGTTAGTGTCCCAGATCTAAGATCTAGATAACTACTATGGGCAATTTAATAGTCTAAACCCTCCGATTCTATGACTAGAAGACGGTTTAAGCTATTAAATTGACCAAACTCCTGATCCTTGAGTGGCTCCTCCCGACCGAGTTCAACCATCCCTCCGAGCTGATCGAATTCAGGGGAACCGATGGCGCAATTAACAGGGCAAACGCTCGGGGCGGTTTTGGCTCTGGGGCAGCCAAAACCGAGCTCTAAAACCCTAAGGATCTAAAAACTAGCAAGCTAGGGTTTTCCTACCCTAAATAGACATGGGGTTTAGGCTAGGGTTTCCAATTACCCAATTTGGCATGTGGGATAATTGGAAAGGCCCCACTTGCCTTTAGTGGCTAGGTGGCAAAATATGCCAACATGGAAAGGTGTGCCCTCATTAATGTGCACATGTGCACATTAATAATATATGAACACTCCTAGCAAGTTGCCCCCTAGGGCTACTTACCTGGCTATCCGTTGGCGTACACGTCAATCGGGGTGGCGTGTACGCGTGACGTGGCGATTACAATGTACGCCCCGGGGTATCTTAATCTTTGGAGAACGTCACAAAGAGTCATGATTAGATTAGCTCTGATATCAATTGAAGGAAATAATTGATTATAATCAAGACTAACTAGATCAACTCTAGCACATATCAATGATAACTTAACAAAAACAATATAATTCAAATAGGCGTAACCATTGAATCCAATGTGCTATACCATTGAAAATTATTCGTCTAACAGACCATTAGACTATACTCAATGTCTATGCTCCGAGAGCCCAAGCAATAGCCTCGCAAAGCTATTCTTATCTGCAACATATAATCTGCATTCGATTTCTTCTTAGTTTAATAGGGCCAAGCCCGACCGCTTAGGTTCGGACTCGGCCGATCAGCAACGAACTCCGGCCGCCTAGGTACAGATAAACTTGCAAAATTCAAATTCCCATTTGGCTCGAAAACATTCCTCCTTCATATCCTCTAATACCATTGAATGGTATTATTCATTAATGTGAAATAATGTTCAATGGTTCACATCAATATTTCTATGTCTTCATCAACTACTGTTTATCTAATTTATTTAGCATGACCTAACTTTATCATCCACACCTCAGTCTGCTGCCACTTCTCACTCTTCCCCCGCAACTCAGCCTGCACATGCATCTGTTGCTAACAAATAGAAAATGTGCCTTAGGGTGGTCTCTTGAAATTGTCGGGATTGGTCTTAAACTCCATGGCTGCAGATATGGACTTCATCTTCCTCAGAGTAGGGCACAAGTTACTCGATCTTCCAGGTTACCAGCATTTCTCTATACTCAATAGCTGCACAAGAAAGAGTGGACACAGGAGGGCTGCCTGTTATTATCATACATCTTTGATGTAGTCGGTTTCCCTGCAAAAGGCAGACAGACACAACTGGTACTTGTGCGTGGTGCATAATAATTGTAGTAGCAACCCTGTCTTCCCGGCCGCCTGCTACTTCCCACATGCAGAAAGCAACTTCTACCACGTCCACTCAGATGTGGAGAGGATGGATCCCTATGTCGATCTATACGATGATATACAACAACACAAGCAGTTAGGCAGTGTTATACTCCTTGGAGATTTCAATGCATGAAAGGAGTGCAGGAGCCCATAATACTTGACCCCTTGGCAGACGATGTATTGCAGCTATACCCGCAGAGGCAGCTTGGCCACGGACATCAGATGACAAGTAGGTCACGCGCTTTGGCAGGCAGTTGCTTCTGCTCTGCGGTATCTTTGACGTGGTGATTTGCAATGGCCTGACATAGTGGTCCTCCTCCTGCATTTGCACTTGTAGGCAGGAGAACCAGGGCGAAGGTTCTACTTTGGTGGATTATGTGTTAGTGGTTGAGCAGGATGTGCATATCATCAATCACTTTTGAGTAGATACAGATAGTAGAGATGAGAAGGCTGATTCAGATCACCTTCTGCGCTACCTGAAGCTTGGCTTAACAAGCTGTTGGAACAACCTCGATGGCAGTTCTTCGCATACCTCAGTTGCAATTGGATTAAGATCAGGCAGTGGATTACACAGAGATAATCACAGACGACTTGGCAAGAATTTTGCAGGCCCCCACGCTAGAGCAGCAGACGGGCCAGCTGATTTATCTACTCAGCACTGCAGTAGAGAGGTGTTTTGGACAACCTGCCCTCGAAGGATCTCAGAGATCACAACCTTCCCATGCAACCGGTGGTTTCATGCTGAATGTAAGGAACACAAATGCAGGCTCCACCAGGTCACAGATCCAGCTATGTGCTCACAAGCCACCACGTATTATCGTGCTTTCGTAAAGGCAAATAAAGCACGTTACGTCGCGGGGCATCAAAGGGAAATGTTTTACTTACTAGACAGTCATTCCAGAACCTTTTGGCAGAGGGTGCTTCGAAAGCCAGCCCAGTCTGTAGGGAACATCACTTCTGGGCAGTGGGAGCAGTACTTGCAGCAGCCCTATGATCTCCAAGGGACATAAGCAGCCGTACCCTCGTAGAATGGTCCGGCATTAGAACTCACAGAGGGCGATGACATCCAGGGTCTATAGCATCTAGTTAATGGGAAAGCAGTGGACTTAGACAGCATGCAAGCAGAGTTACTCAAGTGGGCGACAACCTATAACACCGGTCCTAACTACCCTGTCAATAGGGCACTACACGAAGGTTTTCCTTGGCAATGGAGCACAAGCAAGGCGGTTCCCATTACAAGGCAAGAGATCCACATGATCAGTTCAGTGTTTGCAAAACTACTAGCAGGCATTCTAGAGCAACAGTTGTCCAGATGGACAGAGGCAGTAGATGTGCAAGCCTTCACGCAAGCAGGGTTTATGCCCCGACACTCAACCATTGATCATATCTTCACGTTGAGGACTTTGATTGAAGAAAATAGGAACCATCGGCGACCTATATTGTTGTTTCATTGACTTCGCAAAGGCTTCTGACACTGTACCTCGGGAAAAGCTGTGGGTAAGATTGCGACCACTAGGGGTTTCTATAGATATGTAGAATGCAGTGTACAGGCTGTATGAGCACTGTTCAAACCGAATCCAGCAAATGGGACAACCATTCATCAGCAGTATCGGGGTTTACCAGGGATCCCTCTCTTTCTAACATTGCTTGGGCTCTACATTTACTAGTTAGAAAGTTGGCTTACTGACAATGGGGGTGGCAGGACCCGACTTTTGCATCAGGTCATCAGAAAGCTCATACACAGACATGCACATCAATCTGGCCAAGACTAAGGTGGTTCTCGTCTCATCCTCACAAGGCCCCCTTCATTCACTTATCGGAGGCAAAATGTGGAGGTGATGCCCATCTATAAGTGTTTGGGAGTGGAATTTTCTTCTATAGTATGTTGGGGCACTTCCATTTGATTGCATGTGATGGCATGCTGGAAAGCGCGCAATGCAGAACAACAGCCACATGACGAAACTCTATGATTGGGGCTATTAGTCACATTTGTTCAGGGTATTGACGGAGCTCGTTCTTCTGTAGGGATCGAGGTCTGAGGCCCGGTTGATACTTAGAATGACTTAGAGCAGGTGCATAAAGCCTTCTTAGCACGGGAATTCGGAGTAAAATCCACAGTCCCATACCAAATCCTATTGCAGGAGACAGGATTCGTACCTCTTCAGAGGCAGCCCTTGATAGACACATCGTCTATTTTCAGAAGGTGGTCAATATGGCTGATCGCTATCTCCCGAACCTGGCTTACACTGTGGCAATGGGACCGCAGTGCCTCAAGACCTGTTGGAAAGACAAGAGTGCTCAATGGCTGGCTAGATGGAATATGCAAGAGCATAGGTACATACAGGTGAAAGTAGAGGCAGATCGTGGCAGCCTGAGGCGTTACCATGATACTTATCTCCTCAGCAAGCTTTGGGACCTCAAGGCCTTGGAGCAGGTCAAAATGACACATTACAAGCAACACATAAATCCCATGCTAGAACGAGGCCCACAACCCTACCTGCATTCACATCTGTCCATGAAAAAGTGCAGACTCATCGCCTCTATTCGTCGCACAAATGTCCACCATCTCCAAATTGAGACAGACAGATGGATTGGAGAGCCACGCCAGGACAGGTTTTGTCAATGCTGCCAGATGGGAGCCGTTGTGGATGAATGCCATGCCTTCCAGAGCTGCCCGCCTTATAATTAGATTCGGATACGCTATGCTCTTTAACTCAAGCCCGACGAGCAGCTACACATGATCCTGAGTATATCTTCAATGCGATCACTGGGATCATACATTCAGGAGGTAATGGATTTGAGGGCTTAGATATGCCCCCGACAAACACTTAACGTGTATATATACTTCCTCATGTATATTTGTACATCTTGTCAGCAATCTAATTGCTGTCACAGTTTTTTCGTCAAAAACCCTTTGGGGCGAGGATTTTTTAATCTGGGCAGTAATACGCTTGCCGCGCTTTTGTATTGGGCCCCATAGGCTGATTGGTCTCCATGAACAATAAAAATCATTCAATTAAATTCAACTAATCATATGTGGATTGGAAAGTCCCGTATACATGCTACATGAAAACTCATAAAGTGCAAGTTAGCATGTTTGAACGAGCAATTTCACATCAACGGCCACATATAAACACACCCTCCTACTTATGCATGGCAACGCTGGATACACTTTTACTAGTCTTTATTAATTATAAGATAAGTGCCTATTTGCACTTGATCGGTAATACTAAGGGTGGCTCCTCATTAGCATCACACTCGAGTTTCATACATGTGCTATGCGGGTAATTACAAGTAGAGCAAATACAACCCATTCCCATTTTCAATCACATTTCTTACCTTTGGGTTCCGATGATCGAGCAGCAAACGCCCAAGAAGCTTTGAGATAGTCAGTTTCAATACACAAGAGAATTGGAAGCCAGTTTGGATATGCCCTAAACGACAAACTCTAGGGCAACTTCAAATTTTCAGATAGAGCGAGAACTGGAAGCCAGTTTGGATATGCCCTAAACGACAAACTCTAGGGCAACCACAAATTTTCAGATAGAGTGATGGTGCATTTGAAAATTTTACCGAATGCAGTGCCTCGTCACTGGTGGAAGCAAGGAGAACGGCCTAAGGGTGCATCCCCATTACGCTAAAAAATCCCCGGTACCTGTGACACCTTGCAAGTTACAGGCACCGGAGGAGCATTCCCATTCTGCAACCCGACTTTGATTTTGCTGTTATGGCGTAGGTCTGGAACTCCAATTCAGATGGATTTGAAAGCTTCTGAATATCGTAAATCAGAACTGAGTTTATCTTCTAGCAAGATTTCATTTGTCCTCTTTCTGATTTCGTTTGTCTTCTTCCTCAAAACTGGCCAAAACGCATCACAGGTGCAATCGGAATCGTGGTCTTCAGAAACCTGCAATCGGGACCGTGAAATTGGTGCATAAAATTGCCGGTGCTGGCTAATGGGAATACACCCACGGGCCAAACTAAAAAATCACACCACGGGCCAAACTAAAAAATTATAAATAACTAACCAATATTAATATGCCATGTGGAGTTTAGGCAGACACCCACTATCATACCTAAGGTGCCAAATGTCTAGTCAGCATTGTGGCACCCTGAAATTTTTAGACGGGGGATTTCGCCTGTCACAAGTTTAGGCGGGCAACCACGTCATCCATAACTTTCGGTGCAACCATGTCACCTGCTCCCCTGCTCTGTGTTCAAGCGGAAGACTGCAATCCAGAAGCCCTACAGTCAAAATGGCTCCCGTGATCGGATATTAAGTGCAAGATTGGTTCAAATCCGGTGGTAGGTCTTTGAAAATTGCTGGAAAATCTGTGAAAATCGATGGCAGATCTGTAAAAAGCGGTGGATTTTCATAATGCCTTTTCTGCAGATACAATAGCGGATCAAGAGGATTCGAAAAGAGATCTTGTTTTGCAAAAATTCATGAAGAAAGACACCCAAAATCGTTGAACGAATATGCAATGCCCATCAGACCTTTTAAATCGTCAAAGCATGATTCAATCATACTTGGGATAATTTTGATGGGGCTTTTGGCACATACATGGTTAAGAAGCCATTCCGACCCAGATGACGGCAGAACTAGGCTGAATTTTATGAAGAATAGTGGAGGTCAGAAGGATTAGCGATAACGAAAGCTTTGATCAAAATTTCGTCGTTGTTGTTATTGCTGGTTGTGTGGAAGATGACATGGAAGCTTTTTATAATTATTCTGGACACTATAGTGTGATCAGGGATAGGTTCAATACGCTGTATGTTTTATACGGAATACGTATGAATTGAATGATACGGCACAAATTTGCCGTATAAAATGCAAGAAATACGGCAAAAACAATTCTGTTAAAAATTTTTAATCGCCGAAAACAACTAAACCGCTGCGACGCCGAAAATATTTTTACAGACGCCGAAACCAAATTTTTCGCGATACGCGAAAACCACGCCACGGCGTCTAAGACGCGAAAATATTTTCGCTGGGCGTTTAGTTGTTTTCGCCGCGACAAATAATTTGAACTTCGCGACGTCGCGAAAACTAAAGATTTCGCGTGCACGCTTAAAATATTTTCGCAGTCGCGCGTTTAGTTGTTTTCGCTGCACGCCGGAAAATTTTCGAAATGCTTTTGCCCGTTTACTAAGCAAAAAATATTTGCCCACTGTTTGGCTGCTTTTGTGGCACCTTTGTTAATAGTATATATAAGAAAAACGTGATTAGCCCTAGAATTCACCTCGAACGTTGACCGCCAAAGTTGAGTCAAAATACTCCTTGGAAAACGGTTTGCCTTTGAGGTGTCGCTTTTTTTGAGTCACGAGAGCGACGTTGGATCTTTGGACGTGAGTTTACTCCGCCCCGCCAGTGGTTTCCAAAATTGGGTTCGTGATTCCGCTTCCATAGAATATCCTATAGGGTCCCGTCCAACCCCCTTGATTCTTTCGCATTTAACGCCGACGTAGCATATGCATTGTGAGCTTGCTCCTTTGCATATATAATGCCTTCCTTTAGTTCGTGTAATCAAGGAGTCGATAAGAGACATTGTCACCCGGTCCGAGCAATGGTGGCTACTAGTCACGCATCTACCTCCGGAGGTGCAAAGCAAATGTCATGCATCCACCTCTAGAGGTGCGAGGACCGCGGTGCCCGCGGCGGCGAACCCGGGGGCTGCAACTCGCCCACGTGGTCGCGGACCGGAGTTGCGGTCGGAAAAGAGGCCCGTAATGGGAGTTTGTGAAAGAGTTTGGCGAAATGAGTGGCAATGTGTGTTTTGTGGATACTCATCGGTAAATGGTTCTCGCAACAAGAATTCGAGCTCACATCTTACGTGAACGAGACGCTTGTCGCGAACTTGTACCGCAGATCCGCCGACTTGCGAAAAGGATGCCATTGAAAGATTGTCTCGACCGGATGGGATACGCAAAACGAAGAATAATATGAGAAAAGACAAGTTACTTAATACTCAAGAGCAAAGGTCCGCAGCAGCGCATTTAAGATAACTATACCACACCCGCTGGGACAAAGATACCAATCGAGGGGGTGGACTAGGGTCAATAGGTATAAGCACGGAGAACAGAGAATGATAGAGACAATTGAAATAGTGGAAAGACAGGGCCAAAGCAACAGAGGGTTGATCATTGCTTAACATCGAACAACCAAGAAGACGCAATTGAAGGTTGTAGAGGCATTTTTATATGCTGGGTTGTCTCCACATATTTTGGAGCACAAAGCAATGAAAGAAGCCTTCCAGGAAGTTGCCAAAGCAGGACCGGCTTTTAGATTGCCTTCATACAAGCATGCCAACAATAAAATGGTTGATGAAATACATGGAAAAATGGTTGAGAGGGTGGAGATGAAGTTGTGTCGTGTGACTGAGCGCGGCCAGCTTCATTAGTGACTGATGGTTGGAGCAATGTAAACAAGGACCATCTTATTAATTTCATGATCGTGTATCCAGGGGGTGAAGTATTTTTGAAAACCGTAGAAACCAAAACTGACCAAGTGACCGGAGATTGGATTTTTCAGAAAACAAAGGCCGTGATAGAGAGTTTTGGACCGAAGAGAATATTTCAAGTTGTAATGGATAACGCGTCTAATTGCAAGCTAGCGGGTCAATTATTGGAGTCCGAATTTCCAGGGTTGCATGCTACTAGTTGCCAATGCCATTGCCCGAACCTATTCTTTGAAGGACCGGTTCTCACAACACACGGGGTTCAAAGATCCTATTCAGAAAGCGCGTCGGCTTGTAAAATTCATCACAAAGAAGCCGGCAATTTATGCCATTTACAAGTCATTGCGTCACAAGAGCCTAGCGCTCATGAATCCTGGGCAAACTCGGTTTGGTTCCAATTACATCTGTCTTGAAAGAGTGCTGAAGTGTCGTGATTGGATTATCTCAACCTTTAATCATACGTAGTTTTTGATTGGGAAAGGAGGCGAAAAGGGAAAAATGCCGCCAAACACCGACAAAGAAGTCGCCAGCCCCTTCGAGAAATGCTTGGGCGGAGACATTTTGGAAAGGTGTAAAAATGTTGTGAGGTGCATGCAACCTGTTTGTCATGCCATCAAAACCCTTGATTCTTCGAAGGCAAGCACTGGAAAGGTCTGGAGGTGTTGGCACTCCATTCAATCCTTCCTAGAACGTGATGGGCCCAATGCGCCATTTGACAATGCTAAGCGCTGCAGCAAAGACTACTCGAGACTTCAATGAACGATGAAAGAAGTCATACAATGATCTTCATGGCGCCACAAGATGCCTTAGACCCACACAACCACCATATGGACCAGCATACGATAAAGAAGTGATGGGCTCGTTGAAGAAGGTTGCAAAATGTTCTATCCCAACAAATCTGACTACAAGCTTTTCATTGCCGAAGTTAACTCAATACCGTAACCCGAAAGTGGAAGGTGGGCGATGAAGAGCTTCACGATGCAATCGGAGAGTCATAAGAAGGAACCAAATATGGAATCCTATGCATGGTGGCAAGCCCGTGGGCAAGTTATCGATACCTTGCGTGCAATTGCAATGACTATCCTCTTTTGGTATCTTCCAATAGTGCAAGTGAGAGGAATTGAGTGCCTATAAGTACATACACGCTGCCACCCGCAATCGCCATACATAAGAAGGCGCACAAACTTGTATACAACTTCTCAAACCGGGCGGCTATTGAATCGTGAATAAAGGGTACATCCGCAATCGATAAGCTACGCTTTCCTTTCATGGATGCATTTCGGGTGGAAGAGGACAGCTTCAAGACAAGAGGACGAGATGCTTGCAATAAATGCCGCAAGCCATGTTGATGAAGACATTCAACGCACTCCACTTCGCTGATGACGAAGATGATATAGACCAAGCCATATTCTCAATACCGAGGAGTCCGATACGTAAAGGCCGTGTTTCGAAAGCAATGCAGTTGATGACTTGATCGCCTAGGTGATCCAAATGGACTCACCCTCGCGCTTTACCTTGACAAACAGAGAACGGACTAGAAGAAACACGTCTCGACGTTGCACTAAGGGAAAGGGTCATCGGAGGTTGAACCTAGGCCCCCAGGCAGAAGAGGATGGAACTGCGAATGATGAAACTGACGAAGAAGGCGCTGCCTAAAAAAATGATGTGATGAGTATTTTCAGTCTGTTGTAATTGGTCTTGAGGATTTTCATACTATTGTACCCTCAGTCCATCTATTATAACCGTGTATGAGGATGTTCAAACTATGTAACCATTCTGGCACTATGAATGAAAAGTAAATTTTTTTGTTACAAGTTTTTGTCTTCTATATATTTCGTCACCTTGTTTTATGTATCCAACCAATGATTATGCATCACCGTGTTCCCTTACCTCCATCGAACTTAATGCCTTGAGAACCTTCCTCGGATCAGATCCGTCTCGGCTTCCGTTGCTGCTTGCCTCTTCGCATGCCACAGAATCTTGCTGATGAGAAGTAATCTACGCACGCGAAGGGGCCAAACAGCCACGGACCAGCTGGGACGAATCTGATCCATCAGAAGGTTCACAAGGCATATGAATGATTCGTTCATGTATGATTGTTCTTTCTATGTTTCTTTAATGTGTACGCCAAATTGGGAATAACTTCGGTACGCCAAATTGGGCTTTGAATGCTATCAGGACCCATAATTTGTACTCTATTCCTCTGGGTGGCACATGCTCTGAATACCAAGTGGGTTTGCATGGCATGTGCCACCCAAAGGAATGGAGGTACAAATTATAGGTCCTGATGGCATTCAAATGCCGATTTGGCGTATCAAAGTTAACGTGCCAAAGGGGACGCGTCCTCCAATTTCAAGTCATAGTGATGCTCAAGGTTCTCCATCAATAGAAGGAGTTAGGATGTTCCATGATTTGGTGCCTAACAGCCACTATATAGATGGACAACGCCCAGGCACCACTTTGGCTTGAAATTAGAGTGCGCTCTCACCTCTGACGCCTCGAGACCTGGGTCCAGGCATCGAGACGTCCCAATCTTTGCTTTCCCCCGGCTCTTTGGACAATGGAACTTAGCATGTAAACTAAGCTACATTGCCCAAAGAGCCGGGGGAAAAGAAAAACGGGGAAGTCTCGATGCTTGAATTCGAGTCAAAGCATGCGGATTCCCAAATCCGCATGAGTGCAAGCATCGAGACTTTCCAAGCCCGGATTTCACCCCTCTTTGGACGATGGAACTTAGCATGTAAACTAAGCTACATTGCCCAAAGAGGAGGGGAAAGAAAGACTGGGAAGTCTCGATGCTTGAACTCATCAATCACTAACATCTAATGAACCCACAGAATCGCAAGCAACCACTAGGCCTTATATCCTCCGTGGCCACAATAAAAATAGAGTACTCAAAAACCTTGTAACCTTCTCTAGAACGAACGATTTCTGCTCCCACCCCCATTTTGGGCGTCTTTGTGTAATATAACCTAGCAAAGTATCTAAGATACATTGACACAGAGACACCCAAAAGAGAATGAGAGCAAAGCTCGCTCCTTCTAAAGGAGGTAACAAGAATTCGAGAAGTCTATATTGTTTGCCATGGAGAATATAAAGCCCGTGACCTCGACAACCATTCAAGAGGGTCGCGATCTAATTCGGGTCTCGATGCTTTTACTCCATGAGCACTACTCGATCCTTTGATAACATCATTATACCTTGTTTGAAATAACGCCATTATACCCGCCATTACCTTATTATCCATTCACAAAATGATACAAAGTCAAAATTTTCTTTGTCTAAAAATGTAATATCTCATTTTCATTGGTCATTTGGATCAATATAATCACCCCTATGACCGGAGGTGGTGGTAAGAACCGGTTAATGTCCGCAGCATCTCTCCTTCACGCTGCCCTCCACCCCCCTCCACAATTCCATCTCGCGAAAGGTTTGAAAAGTGTGCATCCGCCCATCCCTCCCCGCGAAGGTCAAATGTGGCAACGCCGGCATGCGACCTTGCATATTAAATATGGCATATTGTAACTCGGGAAAAATCCATCCGTCTTGCATTGTTGGACGTAAGGCTTTGCAACATCCAATCAAGAACACATCGCATGTGCATACGATGCCCACACCCTAGAGTGTACCAGCCCACCATGCTCGGTCGTTGTCACCACACAATTGGCAATGTCTCGTAATCAACAACCTTTAGCTCTTCCCAATCGACTCTCATACAAATACTCGCGAGGGAGATAGGATATCGACCGCCCAAGTCACCCTAAAAGGGTCGAGTCTAACGATCCGGTCAAGTTGCGCAGTGCTCGTTGTTTTTCTAAGGACCGTTGCCTCCCCTCGCTTAATGCCGCTAGTTGCCGTTTAGCATCCTCTAATTCAGCCGCCATCTTGTCATACCCATCGCACGGTCCTTCAAGCTTAATATTCTCTTGAAAAGTGTTAGGTTCCGACTTCTCTCATTCTCCGCTTGGGCCCGAATATCCACAAGGTCATTCACGGCTCAAAAGCGCGCTACCCCCTCGTCACCTCCAAAAGTTGGATAGCGTCGAACAAGGTATGTAATGGTGATGGGCTCACCATGTGGCCCACTCGCCATCTTCTCCGGATAGCTTGACCCTCTTCGTCTTTGCCACTACCGCCTCCTTGCCTCCATTTCCTACTCCCATAATTTACGGCACTTCCTTCACAAGCTCAGAGTATACTTGTCGAAAAACTCTTACTAAACTCACCGTTGTGGGGTAAATGTCCCTTCACTTGACATGACGCCGACCGCTTTTTGCTCGAACCACGCATTCTTGCACTCGTGAGCCTTATACTTACCCCGCCTACTAGGCCACTCTCTTTCAAACTCATTCTTGTCCAAATTTGTGATTACATCGTCGTAGTCTGCTCCACTTGGTGCCTCGCCAGCTACATTATGCACCTCTGTGATGGTGCAATTATCCCTCTTTGAAACTTCATCCATCGCACGCAACCTTCTTAACTCACCGCGGTAGAAACTCATTCGCCTCTTGCATGTCTTTCCGCCGCTTCTCCATTTGCCGAAAGCAACACATCAAGCTCGTTCTCCATGCCATGCTGCCATGAAGAGGGGGTCCTCAAATTAGAGGGAACCGAAAAATCATGTTGATCCTGCTGCTCTGACGAATCCACATTCCGTGGAATTGGGTTCGATTCTTCGTCCTGTTCGTGGGACATAATTTGGAGTGCTGACTTCTATAGGTGTTCTGACTGACTTGTATAGGTGTGCTTTGATTTATTGTCTTTATAATTTTTCGTTAGTCATACATATAAAAAAACACAGAATAAATAACACAAAAAACACACGAAAAGAAAAGCCAAGCTACACAACACACATGGACAATAATCTTTCAAATAGCATCAGATAAGTGTTTAATGAATTTATTTGAAATATTATGTAATACAAGGATGTTTAAATGTAAGTGAATATGAACGCTAGGCGTGACTAGGACCAGCTTGGTCTAATGCATCGTCGCCACCCTGGCTAAGTTGAAGAATCCAATCTGATTCCAATTGTGGCCTCGTGCACGGAATTGAGAGCAATGAAAAACCGCCCGCATTGTGTCAAGTAGTCGGCCATATCAAATTTTCGTTTTTGTCCCTCATTGGCGACTCAAACGCAATGTTTCAAATAGTCGCACATTCTCCGATGCTTGCCTTCTTGCCCAAGTTTCCTATTGACTCCATGTAGGAGTGCTTACTAGCAAAGTCGCCTAAGTAGTAGACAATGTACGCGCCTCCCGTAAATCAAAGTCAACCCTTGCGTGCACCGCCTTTCGAGCCACTACCAAAAAAAAAGATCATCATGCATATATGGATGTCCGCCCTTTCCATCTCAATTCTTTTCTTACCTTCGCCATCCATACCCTTGTAATGCCATCGCTTTACCTCCACCGCCTCGTGGATCAACCTCGATTCACCCCAATCACAAATGCCAATGTATACAAACCGAGGATTAATACATCCCTTCTCCTTTCCATAATCAAAATGGAGCAATATATTGCCCGGATGCAAGTCCATATGCAAATATCTTTCTTGATGGAGCTTTTCAGAGTCTTCCACTGCAATGACATTGCTAAGTCCCCAACCCTAGAGGCAACAAATAATTCTTTCTTTCTCAAGGCCTCAAGCAGCCTCAAGTCCGTCTCAAACTCGGGGACAGCTCCCAACTTCTTAAATGCAAGCTCGCAAAGGCATTGGACCCATGACTTGTAAAGAAGGTTGCCAACGAACCTCCATTCCAAAAGGGAAAATTAAGCCTTGTCTTTCTAGGCGGTTGTGCTACCAATGCAAAGATATATACACCCGTGCCTAACTTGCATTCCCGACTCCCATGTTCTTCAAAGATAGCTTCCACTAACTTATTGGGTTCTCAGACTATGCTGAAAATTATTATGTTGAAGTTTTACACAATAAGGTTCATCCTTAATAAAACTAGACCCTAAAATATTGCACTTATACATCACGCCATATGAACCCGTAACCAATTCGTTGTCTGCTTATTATTTGTGATGAATCTACCATGGCAAACCAAGTAGTCTTGGCATCTGCTCTTCTACGAAGCTTCCCACTCCCTATCTGTCTCACCGTGACGTTTGGCTTTTATGGTTTGGCGCCAACACTTTCTTAACAAGATGGGGGTTGATGGGCTTCTTTCTTCAATTTTCATTGGTCCACGCCGCATTCCATGTGCCGGCTTTTTCTTTCAACTCTAGCCTCAAGCGATGACTACTCAAATTTGCAACTTCGCGGATCATATTGCCGTAGTGCGGCTAATATTACCCACTATCCATGTATACCTCTCTTGCTCACTCTTTTCGTGCTCTAGCTCCATCATTCGAGCTTAAAAGCCCTCTCGCATCTTTTACCAGCCCCGCATGGTAGTCTAGCCATCCTTCCTCGCTGCTAGTAATCAATTCCAAATCCTCGAAATGAGGCATTGCACAGCCGACATACACAACCAGTTCATGAAATCTGGTCTCAAAGTAGACCATGCTTGTTGTGGTCTACTTTTTTCTACGCCATAGCTGAAGGTCGCTAGAAGATGACTCAGGTTGCAGCCAGAGCTCGTGGTTTGAGACGCCAATGCCTCTACCGGGTTGCGGCTCTATCCGAGACACTAATGCCACATTTGGTTGCAAGTTAACTTCCGCTCTCTCTTCTGAAGTCATACTGCTTGTTTTAAGGGATTGTCTAGCAGGCTAGCAAAATGCATAATACGCAACTGACAACAGCAACACCTACAAGTCAAGCAAAGATAAAACTTTCAATTTAGTGCTTAGCACATGAGGGTAAATCAACTCACTTTAACCAAAACAAAACACTAATTTTACGCTTCCTACACTAAGACCCTAACATGAGTATGTATGTGCAAGGCCAAGGATAGGGTAACAAATAAAAGGACCAAAACACGATTTATGATCTATAGCCCAGCTACTGCCAAAATGCAAGGCTAGCAAGTTTTAAATGCATTGCACTTGTTGTGACGCTCCCAGAATATATACGACCCTCGGACGTATACATACGGGGACTTTCCCCTCCCATGGCGATCAGCTCACCATGAGCAGGGCCCTCCGTCTGTGTTCGGGCCATCTATGAAATGAGGCCCGAAGAAGGACACGAAGGGGTCATTCGGCCCACGCCTTCAATGGGACTCCTACGTCGCGGAAGCATGAATACAAGGGTTAGCACACAGCACGAATATACATAAATAACCAAAGACGGCGGGTGGCGATCCATCCCAAAATACCAACGGCATAGAATATGCATCTAATCCTAAGAAAAACGCCCAAAACCCGTGTTCTACCCCGGCGCATCTCAGTGAGGATCGACCGACGGCCGGGCCTCAAGAGATCAGCAGATCGAAGTCTTGGCATGGCGCTATCGGGTATAGAACATCGGCTAGGGTTGTCCACTCCATCCGCCTCCCCGTGCACACTTTTGCGATGGGTCAATTCATGCTATGGTTTTTGCTTATAGCCTTCCTGAGACGCAGTTCAAGGGATCACCCTTTTGAGCCTACCTGTGTTCATGACGCCTTTGGTCGATGAGGCGTGCCTGGGAAGCGCCCCTTCCGTAATCACAAGTGGTTCCATGGGTGAGCTAGAGAATACGTGCCGCATCACACCCCCCGCATCCGCACTCCACTTACTCACCCTAAATCTACTCAAAGTGCAAGGTGCTCCATACGGATCACACCTCTACACCCTGTGGAGTGTCGACCCATACCCGCCCTCTACGGACCGCCATCGCCTAGCCCACTGTAGGAGTCTCAGAGCCTTGTATGCTCGTGCAAGACCCCACCCCTCATGTCACCACCGTGTTCCTTGTCCGGTGCTGCCGCACCATAGCATCTAGGACCCGTGGGCTCTTGTGCACAGCCGCATATAATGGGACTCTACAGTATGCTATCTAGGAGCATACTACAATACACGGTTCGAGGTCTCTACCCCCGTAATCCCCCCGCTTTGAGTCGATTAAACAAAGAACTAACAATCCATCCTTTCGCAGTAAGAACCGTAATTGAATATAAAGAGAACTTGCTTGTACAATCAAGGGTTAGTTTCTATGATTGAATCACAAAGAGAACAGAGAAACGGACACAACCAAGCCGCTATCTAGAATCCACATAGCCACCCACCACCTCGGGCCGACTCGCTTCCATGGGGCTTCCCATCTCCCCGAGTTGAGAATTCAGCCGCTGATTCACCGGACGACCGGGTATGGTGGCTCTCTCCGGGTGTATGATGGCGCCAGCTCCTGGCCTTCCTTGGTCGATCTTCGTGAGTCAATCACAGGATAGGGGTCAAGTTGGCATCCTAACTTGGCAACCCCCATGCTTTTGCCTAATCGATTGGGGTGGTGGCTTTTCCCAAACAGTAATTAGCCTAATTAAGTTATTATCTTTAATGTATTAAATCTAATTTAATCCTTTTAAGAGTAACCCCCTAGGTTACAATTAAGTTCCCATACCCCCATGGTGGCGTACCTTTAGGGGGGTGGCGTGCTTGTATTTGTACATGTCCCGTATGAATACGTGACATAGACCGTATAAATACGTGGAAGGTCACATTCTCCCCTCCTTAAAAATAATGCTGTCCTCAGCATTGGGGTTAGCTAATCGAATACATATAAATAAAACACTCAATTAGAAAATGGAGTTAAGAAGATAACATTAATACGTTGAAATTATAGTATTTCGGACAGTAATACATTGAAGTTGAAAATATCAAAGTAGAAGCACCAAGGTGCCTTATACAAACTTATCATCAAGAGAGTGTAGGACCAAAGTTCGATTTAAAACATCCAGACAACAAAAATCACACATGTAGACAAAACCAATACGGGAAAAGTTGGGTCATCAGCAACCCTCTATACAAGGCAGGTGACGATCTGTTCACTGGCCTGCACACATCAATATACCCGTAGGTTAATAATATGATTAAATTGTGGTTGAAGGGACCACCCCCTATAAATAAAAGGAAAAGTATCTAGAAGGGAACCTATCATGTCTACGGCTTGCAATTCATTGTGGCATAAGGAATGGTTCAGCCTCCGTGATAGCCTAAATGAACGCTAGCTATTTACTAGATGCTTTTAAGCAATTCAATTGCATGTCAATATCAACAATACACCACGCCCTAGAGAACACGAAGGTGATCTCATCATTGGTTATTATTATAATATACGATGCATCTACCCCTCTAGAATATGATTCTCGCAAATCAAGCCTTCAAGCTTACCACGGAGCGGGTCGATAGCATCGCTGATGGTGCGGCCCTCGAGATTCCCGCATGAAGTCCGGATAGTGCTTCTCAAGGTCTATCTTCATCACCCGTAGCATCTTCAATCGGTAAGTGCTTCCACTTGACCAAGTATTGCAATATTTGAGTCCTTCCGTCCGCTTGTAAGCTCGATCAAGAAGAGCTTCGCACTATTTCCAAATGCTTCTTCAGTCATTTCTAGGAGAGTTGGGGTATCCAAAACCTCCTCCTGGATCAGGGGTGTGTTGCTTCGTAAGACTCACGGAAAGACCTTGTGGATCTTCAAGCCGGGTGGCAAGTCCAAGCGATATGCCTTTCTCCCACGCTCAAGCATCCCGAACGGGCCAGCCCATCCGGGTGCCAACTTCTTACAGCTACCAATTTTAAGCTTGGCTTGTTTTACTTTGATCTTAAGCCAAACTGATTCGCCACTGAAGATTCGTGGGGTTCGTGCTTATCCGCTAGACTCTTCCGACGATCAAGGCGCCAATAAGTAACCCCGAACTTCCTCCACCAAGGCCTCGTGATTTCTAAAAGGAGTTGTTGAGAGACCTCCACTTTAGAAACAGGGGTTATGCCAATGCGTCCGAGTAAGACATTGATAGCCATAATTTATCATGAAGGGAGACATCTTGGAAGACTCCTCGCCAGATCGTTATAGGCTTAACCCCTACCGGATAAATATAATCCGCCCATTGTGATCAAGCGTACTCCATACATAGCTTCAGAGCATATCTTCGATAATACGATTGACACGCTCGCTTGACCATCCGTCGGAGGATGGTAAGTCGCACTCATGGCAAGCTTGGTCCGATGGTGGCGAAGAAATCCTTCCGTGATGCACCGACAAACTTAGGATCCCTATCCGATACAATTACTCTCGGCATCCCGCAACCTGAAAAATTTCTTTTGCAAAGAGCAAGGCGGTGTCGGGTGTCCGTGGTGCGACATGGCGCAGAAGTGAGCCATCTTTGATAATTTGTCGACCACCACCATTAATGCATCATATCCACGGAGAGTGCGTGGAAGGCCCACAATGAAATCCATGGTTATGACTTCCCACTTGGCATTGGGCACATCCAAAGGTTGCAACTCCCCGAACTCTTAATTGCTCAGCCTTGGTTTGTCGACAAACCCCGACAATCGCTTGATGTACCTAGCAATATCCTTCTTCATTGAAGGCCAAAAATAGCTGGAGCGGATCTTAAAGTAAGTTTTCATAAAACCCGCATGTCCCGCTATAGGGTGTTGTGTGTGTCATGGAGAATCGCCTTCGCGACCCCGAAGTCAGCCGAACACACAACTTATCTTTGTGATATAACAAATTGCCCTCTTTCTTATATGAACGAATGCTTCACGCTCTTTATTGGTACGGGCTTCCTTACCCAAACTTTCCCAAATATTACGAATTCGGGTCTGTGGGCCGTGGTCTGTTCTATCCGCTTCCCAAACTTCACCGGTGAGTGTGGAAATGGCGCACAATGGGTCCGGGTTATGAAGGGATGACGCGACAAAGCATCCGCAACCACATTGTGCTTTCCTCGCTTGTATACAATCTCAAGTCATATTCCTCGAGGAATTCCATCCATCTTCGCCGACGGAGATTTAGATTTGGTCGGGTGGATAGATAGCGAGACTCGATGATCCAGATCGAGCTGAAACCTTCTACCAAGAAGGTAGTGTCTCCAAATAATGAGAGCACCTAACAACCGCCAAAGAACTCCCCGATCATGGATAGGATATCGCCGCTCCGCATCATTCATCTTCTTTGAATCGTAGGCAACAACTCTCCCTTCCTCGCATTAAGACTCCACCGTAGCTATCTTACTAGCATCGGTGGCTACCGACTTATCCTTTTTCGTGATCGTGCAAGGTGAGGACCGGTGTAGATGTTAAAGCATCCTTGAGCTTCGAAAGCCGACTTGGACTTTTTGCTTTCCAATGTTCCATCCAATCCTTCACTTTCTCATGCCTTGTGAGATTAGTAAGAGGGGCGGCAATTGTTGCAAAATCCTTAACAAATTTCCGATAATATCCTGCGAGTCCCAAGAAACTCCGACCTCCTCAAACATTAGCCGGAATGGGCCAATCCTTTACTTTGCTTCTATCTTGGTCCGGGTCCGTAGCAATTCCTTCTCGCTAAAAAATAATATGCCCCAAATAGTCGACCCTGGAGTGGCGAACTTGCATTTGGAAAACTTGGCAAAGAGCTGATGGCGCCTTAGCTTCGCAAAAGCCAATCAAGATGTTGTTCATGTTGCCGCAAGGTTTTACTATAGATGAGAATGTCATCAAAGAAAATGACAACAAAGTCATCCAAGTATTGGACGGAAGATGTCATTCATCAACCGCATAAACGCTCTGGTGGGGGCATTGGTCAATCCAAAAGGCATGACGGTAAACTCATAATGCCCATATCCGTGCGAAAAGCAAACTTATGAATGTCCTCCTCCTTTATCCTTATCCGATGGTATCCTGAGCGCAAATCAATCTTTGAGAAATATTTTGCTCCTTGTAACTCGGTCCATAAGATCATCTCGCCTAGGCAAAGCATAGCGATTCTTGATGGTATGCTTATTGAGTTGCCTATAATCAATACACATCCTTAAGGAGCCATCTTTCTTCTTGACAAAAAGAATAGGAGTGCCAAATGGTGAAACACTAGGCCGAATAAACCCCTGTGTTCAAGAACTCTTGTAGTTGTTTCTTAAGCTCCGCTAACTCGAGGGCTCATTCGCACGGGCCTTGCCGGTAGGCTTAGTACCCTGTTCAAGAGTTATTTCACATTCTACCCCTCTCGAAAGGAGGAAGCTTGTGGATCTCATCCGAAAAAGATCGCTAAATTCTCAAGAAGGGTAGCAATGTCCGGTGCTAAAGCCGACACATTTGCTTCCGCTTTGAGTCGACTCAATGGAGGCAAGTTTAATGAGGCAAAGGAGTTCATTCCTCGCGTATAGCTTTTTCTAACTTGTTTATTGACATCGACCGCATAGCGGAGTGGAATGAATCACCTTTATAGTCACACGTGCTCCATTAGCGGCGTTGAAGGTGACCTCCCCGCTTCTCACGCCTATGTTGGCCTTGGCGATGCTAAAAACTCCATTCCAACAATAAGATCATATTTGCCAATGTCCATTAACTCAGCACCCAAGGCAACCGGGTGCACCTGCAACCGCATCTTAAAGGTTAATACGGGCGCCATGAGTGTGTCCGATCTTACCACCGGCTAATGTGACTAGCTTAGGCCTGATCTCAACGTTTCCACCGCAAAGCACTGGCCATTCTAGGAGAAGCAAAATTATGCGCATTTACCCGTGGTCCATCAAAATTATGAAGGGCTTACCGCCTACTTGGCCTATTGTAGAAATAATGTATATCGACTTTCAGCTAAGGCTCGCCTCTATAGCTGCAAGAATATGAGACGACCGTGAATGTACTGAGCCTCGGCCCTCCGCAGGGAGATTGACTCCGTGATCTTCCCAATCAAGGCTCCGCCATGGCCAACGGGCCGCTCAAGGTGGACGACGGGCAATTCTCTCGCATGAAGTGTCCAGCCTCATACACCAGTAGTATGCCTTTTATCCTCGGCGGAGCCGTTCTCCGCCTCTTTAGGAATGGATCAAGAGGCCCCAACTTCCTTGCCGCATTGTTCTCGCTGACCGGGCGTGGCTAAAGGCGACTTTCTTCTCCCCGACGGGCCGTAAGAATTGTGGCCGAGAGGGCCCCGGACTTGGCTAACGGGTTTGTAAGGCGGGACGGGCGTGGGTCAGCGAAAGTAAGGAGCAGGTCGCGATATCGGTTCCTTGGCGTGTCCTCCTCGAGGCTTAATGCCTTAGCTTCCTACGCCATCGATTTTGGGTCTATGGCCTTGACCATGCGTTTAATGGATGGGGCCAACCCTTCAATGTAGCCCTCTACTGCCCTTTTTTCATTCATTCCTGGTACATACAACCTCAAGCGCATAAATTCATCCGTGTAGGCCTGAACGGACATGCCCTTCTGTTCCAACCTGTAGAAGGTCTGAATCTGTTGGCATTTGTGCGCACGAGGCACGTAATGCGATTTGAAAGCCTTAGCTTAACTTCTTGAACTTGCACCTACTCCCTCGCCCGTGCTTAGCTCGCATAACCCTTCCACCAAATACGGCAGCTCCGTGAAGGTTGGTGGTGGCAACCTTCCTCAGATCCTTCTCCGCCATTCCATAGGACTTCCCAAACTCCTTCATTTCGGTCCAACCAAGATTCTGCATTCAAGCCTCCTCGATTTCCCATCAAACCGAGCCAACTTCCTGGTTCTTCCATATACTAGTTATGGCTGTATCAACGGTTTTTCGGTATTCCTTATCCTTACGCCTCGAATGGTCACTGTCTGATAGCGATGACCCAGAAGACACCGAAGTGGTTGAATGTGAGGAAGCGGCGCTATCCTTAGAGGAACTTCGATGACGCTTAGCATGAGTCCTCCTTTGTACGCAGTGCAGGGCTAGCTCGAGGAGATGGCTCGTTGTGCGTGGGACTCAATGGTCGTGAGGTAATTCCGGTCCGGCCCTCCCCGAAGTTTGTTGCAAATGGATTGGTATGCAACACATAGGCCCAGTAATTCGCCGAGTTGCCTTTTCATTAACATCAATTCTGTCAGGTGAGCCATTACCGGGCGTTGGAGGGTGTTTGCCAAGCCGCATTACGCATTACCGCCTATAGGGAGCATTCATGAATATATAAGCAGATTTACATTAATGTACAATCCCTTTAAAATAATCGAGACAAAAAGAATATACAAACAAAAGACAATATTTTTATTTCATTCAAGTTGAGTACAACAACAAGTTGATTGGTACATGGGTTAAGACAAAAGTAGGTATGATACAGTGGGAACTTTTAAAGTTTCTACTCGCACACAGCGTAACAGCAACAAAGAAAACGTAACGGAAGAGATCAGGCCTAGGGGTTGGCGAAGGGGTACAGGATCACGTAGCGGGTGCTCTCTCGCATAAAATGGACGAAGTTTATAGCGTGCCCAGGCTTGGACAATGATTGCTTGGTATTCCCATGTTGGGCTGATAATGAGAAGGTTAAAAAGCCTTCGCATAGCATAAAAAAGAGTTGCCAAAGGTGGTCGCTAGCGCCCCTCGAAAAGCCTCGCGGCTCTCATATTCCAAGAGTCCAAGGTGCACCACAGGGTCATCTTCAGATCTTCGAGAGCTCGGTCCCTAAGGATGTTAACTATCTCCAGCCCTTTGTCGTGGTCGTGGGGGCTCTCCCCGGTGGCGGTGGTTCGATCTCATAGCCTTCCTCCCACTCGATATTCCACATATCTCTGCCATAGTCTTGATCCGTGGTCCGGGATCGTCTCTCCTAACCATATCGGTGATTCTCTCCTCATATTCCCAAATGGTTTCCTCTGCAACATAGTTAAAATGAATAGAGAACATTTTGTAATGCCACTATATTCTAAACTTTAATGCTTTTGAAGAGGATGTCATAAAAGAAACAATTCAGTTATACTCATCAAGAGAACTTTGTATTTAATAAGTAAATAAGGTACACCATTTTTCAATATGGTCCCAACAGTTGCCAATCCAAAATCTCATAAATAGACGTATATATATATACAAGTTTTTGTACTATCAATGGGTTTATCAGCTATAGTTAATGAATATATGGGAGTAAAATCCAAGCTTAAAGGCATCAGTATCTAAAGTTCAGTGCCAACAACTAAGTTAGAAGAAGTCATAAGTAAATAACAAAATGGGAGCACGCATCTAGTCATAAGCTAAATCCCTTGCCTAATAGTTATTCAATGAAAATCTCCATCGTTTATTAGAACTTCTCGGTGAAGAGTTTATCAAGAAAGTTGAAAGTTGAAGTTACCTTAATTCCTGTGGATCTAAGAATCTATCTATCTATTTCAATGGGCAAGATTAAATCGAAAAGCAAACCTAAATTTGAATTAAACTGAAAGAGTTGAGTTAAATGTTTGAGATTTTACCTTCTCAAATGGCAGTATGCATATAGTTGAAAGTCAGGAAGCTTTAAGCTAAATTGCTTGCCTGATAGCCAGCTCACCATTATTTATTAGAACTTCTTCATCCACAAAATAAGAATGATTCAATGGTCATCTTTTTAGAAACTTCAAATTTGCTGGAATTGGTAATTCTCTTGGACTCCACATTATCATTTGAGAGATTGTGGAATGAGGTCGTATTTGGTATATGATCCCATTTGGGAACCAATAAATAATAACTATAAAGGCAATAACTTTTTTACTTTTACCTTATCTTTTACTAAGTGCGGCTCAATTGGAGGTCCAATATCTTTAATTGGAAGGTATGGACCCCAGCAACAGCATGTGAAGAATAATTTGACAACTTGGTGAGTATCGTGCCAGAGAGTGTACAGAGTCGAATCATAATTCACTAACATTGTTGTCATCACTTTGTCTTTAATGCGCATCCTATTTAGGATTTTAGCTTCTAAATTGTCCTGTCACATAAATAGGAGTATGCATCTACTTCAAAGTCATGAAGTTTTAAGCTAAAATCTTTGATAGCCATTCAATGAAACTCACCATTGTTTACTAGAACTTTAAGTAGTCGAAGGCTCACAATTGTTTATTAGAACTTCGTCGACAAAATAAAAGTGATTCAATGTCGTGGGAAGTGCCATACTAAAAGCTTGTTTCCCAGCCCAATATGTAGCATAATAACAGGGGGTTTTCTTTGTGTTTTTGTACGCTTTTCACTAAGGTTTTCCTATAATTTCGTGATGTATTCAAGTGGATGTACTAATGCGTACATCTAGAGTGCACCATTTCTGAGCCATTGATTTTAGCCCTTTTTTTTCCAATGGTCAACAACCAATGGCTCACAACAAAAGCCCTTTTTTGTGTCAACAACCAATGGCTCACAACAAAAGTCCTTTTTTTTTTGTGCGTGTGGTGCATAATGGTCAACAACCAATGGCTCGGAACAAAAACCCTCTTTTTGTGTGTGTGGTGCATAATGGGCACATGAAGGGCTTGAAGGGCGCATGTAGTGCAGTTTCCCCGCCGGCAACACATTTCTTATCATAACTTTTGATCTAGAGCTCTGTTTGAGATGATTTTTATTGCGTTGGAAAGCTCTCTCCGAGATCTTTTCGATAGTGTATGATATGGATATGTTTGGTTAAGTTATCTATGCTAAAACAGCAATTTTTCGGCCGGGTTTGGTAGGCTTTCACATCCTACCAGCTTGCAAAAAATTACCATGCATTTTTAGATTTTGAGGCAGTTATTAAGCAAATTCCTTGTGCTAACAAGCAGAAAAGTTTCCCACTTTGGTTTCTCACCACAAGAATCCATGGAGGCCAAAGGCTGCTGTTAAATTCCAGTTGAAAAATGTTTGTGTATGGGTGTTGCAAACTTTATGACTTTCAGAATAATGGGATCAATCCGCTCTATCTTTATGGTAACTTTTACTTATGTTCTATTTGTTTTATTGTGATGAAATTCAAAAGCTACAGGTGATGAAAGCCTCAAATGAATTCTAGTTTTTTTCTGGTTTGAATTCTAAAATTTTTGTCACAAACAAACCATTAATATCCAACATATAAAAATTAAATCCCCCAACACATAACAACCAACACATAACAACCATTGACATTAACAACCAACACATAACTACCATTGACATTAATTAACACAACCATTGGGTCCAACACATTTAAATTAAAATCCCCCTTAAGCCCCCTTTGGTTTGGGTGCATATTCACACGGGGGGTTGACGTTGGGGCGTGAGAGCCCTCATAATTGTATTTTGCACGTACAAAATCAACACCATATAGTATTCCGCTTGAAATCTTATAGTATTTTGCGAATCTTGTTATACAGTATAGCAAATTTTGTACTTGCATACCCCACAAACGAGGAACTTTACGTACGGTGTAGATTAAGGAATAAGGGGTGAATATGCCTATCCAACCACTCTCGTTGCCCGGAGTCATCCCCCGTGTGAATATGCACCCAAACCAAAGGGGGCTTAAGGGGGATTTTAATTTAAATGTGTTGGACCCAATGGTTGTGTTAATTAATGTCAATGGTAGTTATGTGTTGGTTGTTAATGGTTGTTATGTGTTGGTCCTCTTTTTAGAAAACGTCAAAATTGTTGGAATTGGTAATTCTCTTCGACTCCACATCGTCATTTGAGACATTGTTAGATCGGACCATATTTGATACATGGTCCTATTTGAGAACTAGTCTATTAGTTCTATAAACGCAATAACTCTTTATTGCAGAAATAGAGTGTGGCTCGATCAAAACCCACGCTAAATGCAGATCACACTAAGGGGTCTATTGCTAGTGCCTTTCTTTCTTGAATTCTAACTTTAGATGCAATCACTAAATGCATGCTTTGCGACTCAAAATATGTCAATGTAAACCTCTAAATCATTTAAAGTAAGGACCACCCATGCATGCGTAGACAAAAGCAAAATTCAAGCATTGATGAACTTTTCGAAGTTTGTGTCCATTATAAGTGACAATGTTTTAACATTATGAAGGGACTGCCATTGCATTTTCAATTCCCTGACCATGGGTACTAGAAGTTCTTACGCAGCACAAAAAAGGTTTGAGGTTCATCATGGTTTATCCAATTATGTAAAACCATTCAATTTTCATGTATTATGAAAATTGTAGCAAAATTGTTAAATAACTCGAGTAAATTAAATTCACAGGAAATTCTTGAATTACAATGACGTACTTTGGCAGAACAAACAACCGAACTGTATTGTCATTGAAGGAACATAAAAGAACTAGCTTCCCCTGAGCATCATTGTCCCGCACAAAGCCAAAATGCCCTGCTAGACTCGAAGTTTCAGGCATCCAAAAAAGTCGAGATACAAAACATTTAGTAAATATTTCTCCACAAATGTCATGGCCTCTGTCTATAGCGTCTATAGCGCATGAACACATTCTTAAACTCAATATTTCTTGAAGAGCGCCCCCCCAAGGGAGGATGGTGGTTCTCTACAATAAAATGAGCTTATAATGGGATATCTAGCTTGACACATATACAAACTCAACAAATTATCAATGAGCTTTAATTGCGTTAAAACGTTGTTCGGCTTAACTAGCAAGCTGAAAGACTGCTATCAACAAAGATGTTCTTCTCAGTCTATAGTTCAACAGCTTGCAAATAATAATCTACACTTTAATGACATTGTGCTAACGATTTCAATGACAAATCTTTATACCCTTTCCAAAGTAATTCTTTCCTCCATCTCTCAATTCAAGTGCTTCATATATACCTGATTAACAGAGGATGTATGGGAATGTAAAGGACCATACTGCCAATTCAATCACAAAGAACATAAAAGTTGATTCCATTTCCCAAATTGATTCATACCCATGCTCAATACAATTGAGATTCGGCACAAATGGGGCATATCCATTTTCATCTAAAGCGCAACTACATGACAAAAAAAATTTCAATAATTCCAAGAGTTGTCTACATGTCAAGGAGGTTGTTGGGGCTCTAGTTGTACAACGCTCCATATGCTTTTAGAACCTGCTTGTAATCAAACAAAAACTTATAAGCTTGTTTAATGACAACTCAAACAAAATTTGCCGAAGAATCAGTAACATCATCTGCATACCTTGGGCATATAAGCACGTGAAAAGACAAAACTCACCCATTTTTTTGTCGATGAAGGAATGGCCTCGCTTAAATTTGTATAGGGGCCTTTCTGCAATATTGTCCTCGCCACTAAGTGCAGTAGAATACATGCTGATTCTACCATAACTAATCAGGAGGGCATGACTCAAGTGTGCACACCAGATGATAAGGGCACCAGCAAAAGCCTCTACACAAGAGACTTTGCAAGGGTTTCCATAATTTGTAGCACTTGCAGCCAACAGACCAGGGCAAAGCACTCAAACAATTTCTGTTTGTCATTTACCTAACTGACTCAACTCATTTAAACATTTTATACATTTCGTATAAACAGCATAAAAAAATCATGAAGATCACTTGTACAGCAAAACAAGCCAAACAAAGTAGGAGGCTTTTTCACCTGACCTAAGAAGCAGAAACTAATGGTTGCCATGGGTGCGTGACACCATGACGCATACAATGCAACAAAAAGATCTCTCCCATCCGGATTTGATAAAGATTCCTTCAAAAGTGCCCTCAGATCTGCCACTTCAGATGCAGTAAGGAGATTCAAATTGAGTGCCTGCATAACTGAGGCCAGAATTGGCACACCATGCATAAAGAGTTTGGTAAAGAGAGAAATAGGTAAACCGCCAACGTGGACCATGGTAGTGTCAAATTCAAGGTCTGCTTCTCCTTCTAGATTAGTTGCCAATAGCCACACATTGATCCACACACTGTGGAGGTTCTGCAACAACAGAAACAATTTGGTCTGCTGTAAGCTTTAACGTCAAATACTCTTCAAATAATTCGAACAAATGCAATTAAATCTAGGGCGAAGAATACCAGTATGTTTACCTTGCTGTTTTTAAGGCATGTGCCGCAATATCAAATATATCACAGGCACAGCACATTCATGACCAACTATCCATGATCCACACTTTCTATACAGATGAAGCAAGCAAAGAAATCTTGATTAGAGAAACCAGCTGGAAATTGGTAATCAAAGGAGCCACAAGCTCAAACAAATCTGACAGATTAAAGATGTAGCTATATGTATTTCTGTCAAAACATGAAAACCTGAAAGTATACTGTTAATGCACTGAAACAAACCATGCCAGGATTGTGCTTCTGATAAAGTGCTCTAACACTTGAACTCAGGAACGTATGGACTTTACTGAATTTCTGAAGAGCTTGCTCATGTCTATTATATCACACAACCTGGAAAACAAAGCAGTCAACTGTTGACCCTATTAAAGTTGCACCTGCTTGTTCTTGCATATTAAAGTACAGCCAGCTTTACTATTACCACAATGCATGGATTTATGTGTTCAAAGACCTGAACACGTACATATAAGGATATTTCTCAGATTGGTCTATTCATGTGCAAAGGGTTTGCTTATGTTTGATGGTTGTATAGACTGTACTGCAGGAAGGGGACATACATTTTGCTGGAAATTTCTGCTACAGTAGTGGTAAAACCAAAAGATGAAACCTGCAACAAAGGCCACTATATTACCTTGTTCAATATTTCCCTTGCTTAGCTTTCCCAATGGCATCTCTGACATGTTAATCTCAAACTCCATCATTGCAGCTCTGAAGAACAGTTGTCAAAGATAGGAGTGTTAAACACCAAAGCAAATAATATGTATACGATGAATAATATGTGAAGCACTATAATGCTAGACACGTAATGATTAATGGTGACGAGCTACATCACCTGTATGTCTCAATATCAAACAACATTTTTAGCAGTTCCACAAGACGCTGATCCAGCTTACTTTTTTATCCTGCTTTCACAAGCTCTTACTTACCCACCTCATAAGCTCCATAATCCTGTTATATATCAAAAAGTTTTTGTTAAAGCAACAAAATGGAAAAGTAGAGTTGAATGCTCACAATTTCAAGTGGGAAAAACTTCCCGGATTCTTCTTAAAACCATCTTTTTCCCTCAATCTTCCCAATCATTTCCTGTCTTTTCACGAAAGAGTTTTTTTAATTCAGCAATAGCAGAGTTTTTTGACATCTTTTCAATTTTTTGGCCACCAATACTAGCATTCCCCACACGACCCCACTTCCAAAAAATGTGACGAGACTTCTTATGTTCATCCTCGATAATCTGAATAATATAATAGCTGAAAGATATAGATAAGAAGAGTTTAGATCTATGTATCAACCAGTGCCTTTTATGTACAGTAACATTTATCATAAAAGTTGGTTAGCAACTAAAGTCATTCTCTTGTCATGTTATTGGCAAGTGCAAAAGTAAGACCACTTGCCTGTTAATTCTAGTAGAAAGGTCCGACAGATTTAAGGTGGTATTGTATATTACTTTCCCTTCCTCCAGTATATGGTCAGTATCTTGCAACCCTGAGTCCTCGTGGACAGAGCTTCATCCTTTAACCTTCACCTTCGTTGTTGCTGGCAACATGGTAACAGCTTCAACAACATAGTCACTAAACGGAAATTTAGTCCTTTTGTCCATGCATGCTGTCAAAAACTCCTCTTAAAAAAACAACAGAGGAACAAAGACATAACGGTTTAAGAGCCCCAAATTACCTTGATGTAACAAATTCGTTGAAGCCCATTAGGCATACCTCTGCCAGTCTGCATAAAACAGGAAGGAAAAGAACCTAATGAGTCTCACGGTGGATCAACGATACAGGACGTCCTCTCAAACAATGAGGAAACAAAATCGTTAGAGCCCATTAAGGAAAAGGTGAGATTTTGTGACGGTTGAGAAAAGATACTTAAAACATCTAAGGATCCCCACATTGGCTGCCGGAATAGCCACGCTGAGAAACAGCTGCCGAGATAGAAATATACAACTGAAGCAAGTGTTGCGATGTTAGCCAGAAGCTCATTTAAGAGTGAAGAATCTAACATGTTTGAGTCGTCATTTATGGTTGGCTTCTCTGCCAGTACAACATCTTTTGCTGCCTACAACAACAGATCCGAACGCGTCTTCAGTATTTTCACTTACAGTTATTGCATTAATATAGGAAAGCTCTACAACCTCAAGGTCTGTAGACAATAATCGCCAATAAATGTAGGCTCCATCGCGAAGAGCAGGATTATCTGTTTCTTGTGTGGCATTGTTCGGGACCACCTGCAAATGAACTCTTGAAAGATAACATATCCAAACGTTAAGAACACCTGTAATGACATTAAAAAACAGTACCTGGATCATTTGCTGTGGACCTTCGGTTGGTTTTTTTAAGAACAATTTACCTAAACATCTGTGCTTGTAATCAACTCCATTTGTTGCAGGATTACCTAAACATGCCAAGGTCAGCCCAGAGAGTCTAAAAGCAAAACTATATGTGAATAGGGAAACACCTTCACTGCAGATAAGACTACAGCACAGTTTGCATGTTGAAGACGGGATTGTTTGAAATTTCGGAAATTATATCTTCAGGCGGGAAGAAAGGACCAATGGTGTGCCTTGCTCGGATCGACTTAGACTTCTATCTTAACCGCAAACAGGCCGGTCAGACACAGAACACCGGCACCCAAATCTTCCGACTCCGGTTGAAGCCAGAATAGCCGCCCACAATTCGGGAACGACCACGAGAAGGACCATGCACAAAGCGCCAAAAAAATGCAATATAAGAACCCTAAAAAAATTTGTTCATTGCCTCGAAATTTTGATTTTTAATTTTTAATTAATGAAGTGCCACCTCATATGACTCTTTGCAACCTCAAAAGGATAAGATTGAATTTAGTTTTTGATTATAACAAAATTGCCACGTCATTATTGGCTCATTAAATATTGCTGCCACCTCATCACGTGGCATTAATGGGGCATTAAATATTGTTGCCACCTCATCATGTGGCATTTATCGCTCTCAATTTATGTGGCAACATCTGGGCCATTCATCCTGCACATTCGACGGCCCAGATCAATCTCTATTAAGAAGGGGGTGCTTGGCCTGGATTGAGGTGGCACCATCCGGATCGTCGATCTCAGATCTGGACGGCCACAGTGGCGACACCCAAATTGCATGAGGACCGTCGATTTCACATTCGACGGTCGTGATAAGGAAGCTCGGTAGAAGTGAAATCGATAAAATCATCCATACAATACTCCGCAAGCTCGTAAAGTACATGGTCTTTGCGCTTGCGTCGAAATCCGGCCACCATATGATACGTCCAGATAATATCATCCAAGAGAAGGTACTCTTGCCCTTGGTGATAGATAACTGGAAGGCCGTCTAACCCTGACAAGCCTATAGCTTGTTCACGGCGCGGTGGTAACTCCTCCGCTAGCTCTTTCCAACGGGCAAAGTCGCCCATACCTATATGCTCATCATCCCCCTCCTCTGAGGGACTCGTGCAGTTTGCCCTTCTCTACAGTGCAAGGTTTCATCCTCAACGTATTGGTCCATGAGGATGGCTAGGGCTTAAAGTAGCTTCCAGATATTGCTGCCCCGATCTTTGGACCACCGGCGGTGTTTACCCCCATCTGAGTTTCCCCTTCGTGACGCCATAAGCATGTGTGTCCCCTCGCCAACATCTACGGGACTATCTCCTCATCTAAATACAATTGGGAGGATCCCCTGAGGAATACACAGAGGAAGCATTTCCTCCATGTAGAAGTCAAGGAATCCGTACAGATCCTGGATGCCAGCAAGATACTTGTGATGAGGTCTATCGTTGGCATAGCAAAGGTTCTGCAGAAGTCGAAGGGAACTTGTGGATCCCATTCTCTCCATCATGGTACCGGGCGGCAAGCCTGTGGCGACCATGGCGCTAGAAGGGAGGAGAGAGGAAGAGAAACATTTGAAATAACTTTAAAAGTCCCCTTTAAATCCTCGCTATTGAGGTCGACGTCGAAGCATTTTATTTTATATTTTCATAAAAACCATTAAACTTTTTAATTCAAATAAAAGTCTCTTTATTAAATATTACAAAGAAATATTTACAAATGCGGACTCCCCGCAAGTAAGCTAAGGTTGCTCCCCGTATCCTATGGGCTTAGGGCTAGATCCTTAGGCATTATGGTGACCCTCTTTATGGATAGCGCAAAGATTGGCGCGTCACCAAAAGTGCCACCAAGTAGGCTTCAAAGCCCTCTTGGAGCGCCAAAATTGCAAAAGGTCCGGAACGGGATCGGTCTTGAACTGGCGCGGCGATCTCCCGTACCGGCCCTCACGAAAAGGTAGCTTCGATCGGAAGCTCGTAGACTTCTCAAATTTGCGGATTTCCGCAAGGCCCGCGATGGCTGGGGTGCACTGTGAGGCTTCCTCGTGCCGGGCTTTACTGAGTGGCCCGTCGATGCCGGGTACCGTCTTTAGCCCCAGCTGAATGGGGAGCTATCCACCGTTGCTTTGCCTCGCCGGCACTCGTCTTCTTCCCAAAAGCCCCAGGACCGTCCTTAGTTTCTCTTTGTATGCGCTGCCTAGGCCTTATGGGCTACACCCTTCTTCCGTGCTTAAATCCTGGTGCGTCGGGATTGGGCCGACCCACTCCCGGATGCTCCTCCATCTCGTCCCGGTCCCGTCTTGCCTCTGGTCCCGCTCCTCTGTTCAAGCTTCTCCCGTTCTTCACGGGCCCTCCTCGGATCTTCACGAATCGGAGCAAAAAGTTGGGTCATGCGACACGGCGATTAAGTTCGGCATGGTACCGGTGTGGTCGCAGACCCATGTCTATCTGAATGGTTATCAGATAGTCTATACTGATATCGGGGATTTCTCCCCATACAAAACTGTTGGAATCCTCATCCCGCCATATGGGGAAACCTCAATGGCTCGCCATCAATAACAAAGAAAAGCCGCCCCCGAGGTACCAGATTCCTTCCACGCTGGGCCAGATTCCGCCCTCTCAATCTCCCTATGATCATCTTCTGCCAAACCCCTAATACGGGCCCTCCGGCCCCGATATCTTCCTCCTCCTCAGATGGCCTTCCCCGCCGGGAGGATAGAATTTAATGAGCATCATGACCATGTCGTTGCTCGACAATAGTGTAGGAGAGTCGGGAAGGTTCAAATTCCGGGATCAAAATGGCTCTGAGAAGTGATAGATAGGATATGGAATCCCGTGTTGTTCTCAAACCTATTCACTAGCTCATCCAACAAGATATCAATAAGGCTCGGCCCAGAGCCATGTGCTTGGCAATCAGCCAGAATCTCCACGATGCTCAAGGTAGTTGGATCTGAGCGCTCTTAGTGATGGCCATAGCGGATAGTGAGGCGTCAAGCAAAGGGATGGCAAAGGGGCTTAAGATGCACAAGGCACAAGGGCACCTGAGCAAGGTTCTGGTCTCGTGGCGATGGCGAGGGCTGCTCAGCGGTTGAGGCGCTAAAGCAAAAGCAAATGACAAGAAATGGTTTGTTAAACGCCACTTAACTTTTAAAATTTCAAATTTTTCCTTATTAACTTCAAATTTTATTATTAAAAAAATTATACGGCGGAAATACGCCAACCCTACGGTCCGGCCGGGCCATTATTATAACTTCCGCCTCGGACCGGGCGTCGTCGAAAAAGCAAGCTTACCGAGTTGACTGGCGGGCCCGCTTCTGACTGGTCCGACGAAGCCTGGTACAAAGATTTCGGCTTTTCTCGCCTTTGACTACAAACTACAAAAGGCAAGCGGGCGCCGAAGTTCGCTTTTGGGCCCCCCTTGACCATTTTTCTAGAGTTGGATCAGTTCTAGGGTAATTCGAAAGTACGCCCGATCCAATGGAACCATCATCTTCGCCATTTGAGCTACCCACTGGCACCCCGTTAGGCCTCCAATCTTGGGCCCTCCACTTCAAAGCTACAATTTCCTAACTTAACCTAACACCAAGCCAAACAACAAAGAGAACTAACGACACATTGACTTAGCCTCCTCCTAACTACCGGGTATACGAAGTTAGTGTTTGGCGGTGCTATGATTTCGAAAGCAACCGAAATCACGCTCTCGATACCACTGCGGACGCCCTGTAATATATAATGACCCTTCTGACGTATACATACGGGACTTTCCCCTCCCATGGCGATCACTCACCATGAGCGTGGCCCTCCGCCCTGTTCGGGCCATCTATGAAATGAGGCCCGCGAAGGACACGGAAGGGGTCATTCGCCCACGCCTTCAATGGGACTCCTACGTCGCTGAAGCATGAATACAAGGGTTAGCACACAACACCTAATATACATAAATAACCAAAGACGAAGGGTGGCGATCCATCCCAAAATACCAACGGCATAGAATATGCATCTAATCCTAAGAAAACGCCCAAAACCCAAGTTCTACCCCCCTACCGGACTCCAGCTGAGGATCGACCGACGGCTGGGCCTCAAGAGATCGGCAGACCGAGTCTTGGCATGGCGCTATCGGCATAGAACATCGGGGCTTAGGGTTGTCCACTCCATCCGCCCCCCCGTGTACACTTTGCGATGGGTCAATTCATGCTATGGCTTCGCTTATAGCCTTCCCGAGACGCAGGTTCAAGGGATCACCCTTTGAGCCTACTCCAGTTCATGACGCATGGTCCGATGAGGCAGGCCGGGGAAGCGCCCCTTCCGTAATCACAAGTGGTTCCATGGGTGAGCTAGAGAATACGTACGCATCAACCCCCTCGAGATCCGCATGCAATTTTACTCACCCTAAATCTACTCAAAGTGCAAGGTGCTCCATACGGATCACACCTCTACACCCGTGGGAGTGTCGGACCCATACCCGCCCCTACGTGGACCGGCTATCGCCTAGCCCAATCAGGAGTCTCGGGAGCCTTGTATGCTCGTGCAAGACCCCACCCCTCATGTCACCACCGTGTTCCTTTGTCCGGTGCTAAGCCAGCCGCATATAATGGGACTCTATAGGGCGCTATCTAGGAGCATACTACAATACACTCCGTTCGAGGTCTCTACCCGTAATCCCCCGCTTCGTGAGTCGATTAAACAAAGAACTAACAATCCATCCTTTCGAGTAAGAACCGTAATTGAATATAAAGAGAACTTGCTTTGTACAATCAAGGGTTAGTTTCTATGATTGAATCACAAAGAGAACAGAGAAAACCCGGACACAACCAAGCGCTATCTAGAATCCACATAGCCACCCACCACCTGGCCGGCCGGACTCGTTTCCATGGGGGCCCCATCTCCCGGGAGTTGAGAATTCAAATTTGCTGATTCACCGGGACGACCGTATGGTGGCTCTCTGGCGGGTGTATGATGGGCTCACCCGCCTTCCTTGGTCGATCTTCGTGAGTCAATCACGTGGGGATAGGGGTCAAGTTGGCATCCTAACTTGGCAACCCCCATGTCGCCTAATCGATTGGGGCGGGTGCTTTCCCAAACAAAGAATTAGCCTAATTAAGTTATTATCTTTAATGTATTAAATTAGCATAGCTAATTTAATCCTTTAAGAGTAACCCCCAGGTTACAATTAAGTTCCCATACCCCCATGGTGGCGCATCTTTAGGGGTGACGCGGCTTGTATTTGTACATGTCCCGTATGAATACGTGACGTGGACCGATAAATACGTGGAACGTCACACTTGTCCCAGTGTCACGCTTTTTTCAAAAGACGAGACCAATCAATGCTTATCAAAACATACGCCCGGTTCCTATATTAGTGCCTGACTTTCATCAACAACACCATCAAGAACTAGGGGTGTGAATTAATAAAACATTCTCCTAACCCTTAATAAAAGTACAACGCGACACCTTTCGACACCGCTGCGTGACCAAGGCCAACAACTGGCCGTCGGTGAGGTTATACTCTTAATAAAGGGGAGACCCTAGTTGCCTTAAGCTTCAAAGATTACCACCCATCCCCGGCGATGATGGCAAATAAATGCGAAGCAATACGGTGCAAGGGCATGCCTATGCTCTTGGCAACACGCAACCCTAAAAAGCCCTCTTAGTTGTCGTTTAAGGGAAGGCAACCAATTTCTTTTATTTTTGGTTTTTTTTCTTTTTTCTTTTTTTACTTCTCTTAAATTATTATTTGCTTAAATTATTATTATTATTTTTTTTTTTCTAAAATAGGCTGAGCTCAAATTGTAACAAGGCACTCACCATCGTTCGCCCCTTACACGGGGGGCAATGGCGAGGGCCTAACTATGACCTAACCTCGCCTACCTATAAAAAAACAAAAAAAAAAACCTAAAACTAAGAAAAACAAAAAAAAAAAAAATGGTTTTGGGTGGCAAATTGCAAGGTTAGGCGGGAAATACCTTGTTTCGCGCGGCAAAAAAATCAATCCGTATCCCGCCGCTATATAAAAAATTGCCAGACGCTGAAAACTTTCGGCGTCAGACGCTGAAAACTTTTTTCGCCAAACGTAAAACCAACGTCTGCAACACGTAACATCGCCTTACAGACGTCTGAAAAAGCGTCTGTGAAAAAACTTTCGCGTCGCTTATTTAAGATTTCCAGCGACGCCGAAAAGTCGACCTATACTTTTAAGCGACCTAAAACTTTGTATTTCGCGACGCTGAAGTTTTTTCAGACGCGGCTTTTCATGAAGCTTTCAAGCGTCGCAAAATTTTTTTTTTTTCCTACGACGAGGTTTTTATACGTTAAATACGTATTTTATTAAAAAATACGTATTTTTGACTTTATACGTCAGGAATTTTAATTTTGTACGTATAGAACCTATCCCTGAGTGTGATATCGTTTTAAATTTGCCACCTATTTATTTAGATTTAGGTTATTTCCGTAATTCAAACCCGTAACGCAAATACAACTAGGGTTTTGAGACGATCCCGTTAAACCGTCGAATAGCATTTTCCGTGCCGTAAAAGAGTTTTGGTGCCCGGGAAACTGAAAGAACCTCAAAAGTTAGGAAAGCTAGTTCTTCCGTCTGTCTTGTCGATGGGTGTAGACTGCGGCGCCTGGATTTCCGCTTCCTTCTGTTTTGAAAGGTATCTACCTGCAGGTCAGTCATTTGGCTGATCCTTGCCCTACTCATAGTTTCTTTTTGTTTTTGTTTTTCTGCAATTCAAATTCCAGCATGTTCCAAGCATCCTTATTTGTTGAGCATTGTTTTTCTTTTATCTCGTGCTAGATAGAAACACGAAGGCCACTGCATTGCACGTCCTATATCTCATATTTCTGCTCCATTTTACCATAGAAGCATGCGGATTGGTTACTATAGAAGTAAAATTTGAACTATGATGGTACAATGCTCCGCTAATTCTTTGGCTTAGTAACAATGATCACCCTTTGAATGCATGCAGTTACTTCTAGAAACTTGCCTCGGAAGACTGGTCATCTATTACGAAGGCGCAGAGTCTGTTTGCATAATCATTACTACAGCTATAGCAGGATACAGAATCGCCATTATTGCATAGGGAAACATAATCTCGGTGTTAATTGTACAATGGCAGACTCCCAACTGCCTGTTGCCACCAGGGAGGACGTACTGGTAGTATTGATGTAGTTGATAGTCACTGAAATAGATGTGAGACTAATAGCTTTTTCTGGACCAGAGTACTGCGGGCTCAGTAAGACAGCAGATTGAACGGCTAGTAAAGGAATCTCTAAGGCAGACATTAGGGGGTAGCGATGAACCAAAACCTATGGTGGCCGCATCCACAACAAATTTTGGCGATTATCAATGGTGATCCTGTTGTCTTTTCTCACATTCATCTGTATAATATTTCTTATTGTGTAGCAAATTGTAGGTTGAAAGAACTTGCGTCATTTGCTTGGACTAACCAGAAGTGTCCACAAGCAAATTATTAAATTATGCTTTGCTCCAAATGTGGAAAAACAACTAGAAACGAACAATCATCTTCTCTGTTTTTCGTGGAAACATTGCTTGCTGCTAATACTGGGGACTTAGACCAGATAAGCTTATAATTATTCTGTAATGCACTACTGCATGTTAAAACAGTATTCTTCATGGTAAATATGCACATTATGTAGGCCTTAAGGCGCCTGTATTGGAAAAGGGTCAAATAATGGGGAGCAGAAGTGAACTTTCTGTTACCTTTTAATGCATGCGAAACATGAAGTTATTATATTGGCATATATGTCTTAATCCATAGTCTCTTGTTATGCAGTAATAATGCTATGGGACTTTTCAAGCAGCTCAAAGGACGTTTTAAAAATCCTAAAGCAATTGGTGAGGTAAGATATAAGAACTGTGGAGCTTATTTCCTTTGTACCTCTACTTATTATGATAATTCTATGCTAGGCAATAGCAACAAACATGCCATCAACGACGATGTTTGAGAGCACAACAGTAGCTAATCAGGGATTTGTGAACTTTGTGCTTTCTTCGACGTATATTGCAAAGGTTTGTATTCTTCTTTCTAAAGGCTATCTTGGCCAGTTTTAAAGTGCATTATATTGAATTGCTTATGTTCATAGGCACTCGCATGAGTTTTTTTCCGATGTTGGTTCAGCTGATAATTTGTTAGTGCTAGACTCCAATCTGACTATCACCTATCTCAGCAGCTGCGGCCGCACATAAGCTATGCTGGTTTCTTGTTTCCTAAGTCTCACTTCCTGCTTCAGTATATATGGTGCTATTCATGCTTTCCATTATGCATATTAGTTGTTGCTTGTGCAACAATATTAATTTACTTGGTCTTCTAAACAAAGAGAAAGAGAGAAAGAATTTATTAATGCCTACGAGACACTCATAGGGTTTATGAGACCAGACAAATACAGCGTGTCTCCAACATCTAGGAGCATTCTCTTAGTTGAAACTGCTAGTCAAATCTAGCAGAAAAGAAAAATTAAATTTAGTGATAAAGCTTATCAATGCTTCTGTATCCTATGAGCTCATAATTTCACCCACTTATAGGGCCTGGAAAAACCTTGTGATACTTTTCACATAACAATGGTCCCTTTTCTTCTTTTGGGGCTGTCCTCCTTAACCTTTCTGGCCATTTTCTGAGCGGATCTTTTTTATTTTCTTTTCCTACTACTGTTTAATGGTGATGGAGTACAAAAAGAGAAGTGAGCACTGTTTGCTTCAATTTGAATCAGCTTCTTTTTGTTTGAGCACGTTTCTTTGAGTTTAGTGAGTTCATATATACACAAAGCAAGGCGTTTCTGGTCTGGAAAGTTCATGAGCTGACTCAAAGTGGTATCTTCCTCTTATTTCATAATATGCTGGACACAAGAAGATTTCACAGCCCCTAAGTTGCACATTTGCCAGATTCCCTTTTCACATGCCCTGGCAGTTTCAATCTTGTAACTGATGATTTGAGACACGGAACTGCCCCAATACATTCCGGAGTTTATGTGACAAGTGCGTATCTAAGTATGCAGGATGTCGAAGGAAACCATCTCTGGATATATTCAAGAAATTGTCTTTTGGCAATAATTCTCTCGAGGAAGCCCACCTGTCTGCCACATACATGTGTTCTAAATCATGGCAAATACACTTACCTCATCATGTTTCAATCGACTGTTGGGAGCTGAGGGACTGTGCTTAAATGGTGGGAGGTGATATATTGAGAAGCCCATTTTGTTGAACTGAAAATTTTGCATGTGCAACCAGCTATCTTACCCTGAGTTAGGCAATGCTTTGGATGCCAGGTGAGGGAGCCTTTGCCTGCCATCTTGTGTATCAGCCAAAGAGTGGAAGTTTCAGAGGATTGCCTGCAAATTCTGCCAACGCTATGTCATGTGGAACTGAGGGTTTAATTCTGGCCATTCTTGACATTATTAACGTTTGGAGCCTCTCGAATTGATTGCATTCATCTTCTCTGAGATCAGGGCCCAAGCCTGTGCGCTTAGCTGGTTTAAACAAAGTATTGAACAAATGTAGTTTAGTATTGACATCATAAAAGTTCTCTGGAGGGCAGAGAGAGGAATAATTTAATTATCTAGGCATTATTTTAATTTTTCTTTTTCTGCACACCAATCGTTCACCGTGGATATGGCCTTATTTAGGAACAGAGAGACACAAACTAGCCATTCTTGTGCATACTCTTCTTGAATCTATCCATGGCGATGTGATAATTGTATACTTGGTGTCTTTATCATTTTAATAAGTTTATTTTTTATATGATGAAATGCTGAACTCTGGCATTTTGATAAGTTTATTTTTTATATGATGAAATGCTGAACTCTGGCATTCTTAGCTTATGTTTGTTTGCTTTTCTATGGGCAGAGGTTAGATGATATGCTAATGCATGGAATTGCTAGTTGGGCTCCAGTGCTGCCGGTAAAGCGTGCAGTTGTGGATTTTTCATCCCCAAATATTGCAAAAGAAATGCATGTTGGTCATCTGCGGTCCACAATCATTGGACACAGTATCTGCAATATGCTCGAGTATTGCAATGTTGAGGTTTTGCGGAGAAACCATGTTGGTGACTGGGGAACTCAGGTTGGTTCAATGTATAATCTGATCTCTACATTTTCATCAAGTGGTTTTACTTCTGTTTGACCTACTTATCTTCACATGGTTTTTGTTTTTTTATTTTCTTTTGATTTACTTTATCTATATATTGCTTTTTGAAAATTAGTATACTCATGCATCATGCAATATTGTGTGCTTTGGTTCTTCTAAATCTATATATGATATCAAAGTCGTATGTGGCAGTTTGGAATGCTCATTGAGTACCTCTTCGAAGAATTCCCAAATTGGAAGGAGATTGGTGATCAAGCCATTGGTGACCTTCAGGCTAGTTGGACCACATCTATAAATTTCAGATAATGTGGAACTCATCCTTCTTTCACTCTGCAGGCATTTTACAAAGCTTCAAAGAAGAAGTTTGACGCCGATGATGCATTTAAAGAGAGAGCGCAGCAAGCTGTTGTTAAACTCCAGGTCATCATCATCATTTTACTTTCACATAGTCTATTCATTTTTATTTAGAGTATTCGACTTTAGATCTGTGCAAACGTATTTTCATGTTCAAAGCCGTGGACAATGATTAAAGAAAATTTGATGAGCAAACAGCTATAAAGATTGATAATGCCATGTGTAAAACTTATGATGCTCTGTTTGATTTGCAAATTGCAGGGGACTAAGATATGTTTTCTTTGCCTTCCAGAGTGGAGAGCCAAAGTACCGTGAGGCATGGAAGCTAATATGTGCTATTAGCCGTGCTGAATTTGATAAAGTGTACAGTCGACTACGAGTTACACTTGAAGAGAAGGTGTTTGTATCTTTTAGCTCTGTGTTCTCAGCTTCTTGCTAGTTGAATTTCAAATATAGCTTTTGTCTCTTGTTCCTCCTTGAGTATTTAGTCAATCCCTTCAAGTTCATGAACATCAAACACGTACTGTTTGCTTAATATTTTCTATCCTAAAAGTGCTGTGCTAATAAACTTTACTTTGCTATATACCAGGGGGAAAGCTTTTACAATCCATACATTTCTCCAACTCTCAAGCTCCTTGATGATCAAGGTCTTATTGAGGAAAGCGACGGCGCTAAAGTGATCTTTGTAGAAGGCCAGGAGATTCCTCTTATTGTGGTTAAGCGAGATGGTGGCTTCAATTATGCAAGCACAGATCTTGCTTGCTTATGGTATAGATATATGCAAGTTTATTAGTTTGTCTTGGACCTACATATCACTTTTCTTTCCCTAGGTACCGTATAAATGTTGAACATGGTGATTTGCTCATTTATGTAACCGATGTAGGGCAGTCTCAGCATTTTGATATGTTTTTAAAGGTACGCAAACTTTCATACTATAGAAGTGCTGCATTCATCAATGGCACTGGATGGTGAAAAGAAGAATATACTGTCTTACTATAAATGTTACATGTTGCACAGGCAGCAAAAAGAGCAGGCTGGCTTTCGGATGATTCTGCTTTCCCAAAGGTCAGACATGTTGGATTTGGTCTTGTGCTTGGAGATGATGGAAAAAGGCTTCGTACTCGAAGCAGTGATGGTGCCGTACGTCTTGTTGAGCTGTTAGATGAAGCCAAGGACCGAAGCAAAAAAGGACTAATAGACAGAGGTAATGATTATTCATGTAAATGGTTGACGTTTATGTAATTAAGAATAATCTCCTAATTAACATTTCATTCCAGGAAGAGAAGACGAATGGGGAGCAGAAGAACTCGAGCATGCGGCAGAAGCATTGGGCTATGGAGCAGTCAAGTTGGCCTCCTTAACTTTGCATATATTTTCATACTGGTGGCTCTTGTTGTGCTGACTTTGTCACAAATTATTCTCTCATGTTGCAGATATGCAGATTTGAAAAATAATCGCTTAACTAATTATATATTTAATTTTGAGCAGATGCTTGATGTACGGGTATGTGCTCCCTTTCTTTCTTTGACACCATTGTGCATATTCTTTATTGCCGTTTTGTATCTGATTTAAGACATGTTGAACCAGGGTAATACTGCAGTATATTTGTTGTATGCCCATGCACGGATATGTTCTATAATTCGCAAGTCGGGAAAAGATATTGATGAACTAAAGAAAGTAAGCATGTCTATTGACATGAAGCTATATCGTTTTATTGGTTGCTTATTTTCTTTGTCCATTCTCAGTCTGGAACCATAACATTGGAGCATGAAAATGAAAGGAAGCTTGGTTTACATCTTATACGATTTGCAGAGGTGACGTGAGCTCTTAACTAGAATGTGAAAGCTTCATTAGCTTTTTGATGTACCCATATGGTGATTTTCCTACAGATTATAGAGGATGCACTCCGGGATCTTCTTCCAAATATGCTATGTGAATATTTGTACAATTTATCCGATCTTTTTACGAAATTCTATTCAACATGCAAGGTTTGTCTTGTCAACCCTTTCTTTATCGTCAAACATTATTCTGCCTGACATGCTTATTTTGTAGGTGGTTGGTTCTGAAGAGGAAACAAGCCGCCTGCTTCTTTGCGAGGCAACAGCAGTTGTCATGAGGGAATGCTTCAAGCTTCTTGGAATTACTCCTCTTTATCGGTTATAGATTTTTTGGAGGGGGACGCTGTCTGGACGACGAGAATGGGCAATTCAATCCCAATGAATATCACAGGAAACCACATGCAATTATATGTCTGCCATTTAGTTTGTCATGTATTTAACATATTTTAACTTTCCATATACATACATTGGTGTTTCTTACTGTCCAAGGTTGTAGATTATACATTTTGGAAGCTTCTCATTCATGCAATGGACTTCACCATCGCAAGTACACGAGAAAGCTTTGATGGTGCTTCCAGCACAATTTTTCGCCACATGCATTTTGAAGCTGCATGTGAATTCTCAATCATAATATCTTCGTTGCGAATATTCGTTATAGGGAAAAAAATCCCCCCTGGTGCCATCCAAGCAACATGGACAAGAATGCCATAGCCAATGTTACCGTTATCATCCCTTGTGTACCTGTGTTTCTCGGGCATGTGTAAAAGGAACCCAAAGGAGTTTTAAACTCAGCATATGAGCCCATGAGCCCAAGCATTCAGTTGTTAAGAGGCGATGCATCTTGTTGATCCTGAATAATAGGCAAATACTGCACCAACGCATAAGAAATAGGAGCAGCAACCGCAAGAAAAGGAGCTGACCATTAGGAAACACACCTTATATTTGAACTAGGATCAAAGGCCTTGCAAGAATGCGGTTCAGTATGCTTTTCACATGAATAAGATCAAAACAAAATTGCAGATGCACATTGATAGGTAAAGTATAGGACCAAATCATCATAGCATTGCACATGTAGTCTTAAACCTCATCTTCCCATGTGGAGTTATTAATAGGGAAAAACTCCAAAATAAGCTTATCTTTTGCTATCGTAACTTTTTTGCAAGAATCTAAATGAGAATGTATCCTTTAGAATATTGTAAACGAGGATGAGATCTTTTCATCAAACTTAAGATCTCCTGAATCGGAGTCCTAAATCTTAAGTTATGTCTAGTAAGTCCCTCTAAATCTGCATAATTTTTTGTGTATTAAAAATAATATAACTTGTGATTTCGAAGTCCGATTTAGGTGAACTTACTTTTTATGGAAAGATCTCATCCTCCTCTACAATATATCTGAAGAAAGATTCCTATTTGGATCACCACAAAAATGTTCTAGTCGTTTGGCTGATCCTTGCCCTGGACACTTTCGTTATTCGGTCCACTCTGTCGGAAACATTCCGGAAACTCCAAAAAAAGAGAAAAATACCGGAATGAAGGAAAAACCCCACGAAAAACAGCAAAAATATGGTTCTTTAGTGGCATAACGAAGTCTACGTGAGTGCATGAGTTTTTTTCCTATGTTGGTTCAGCTGATAATTTGTTAGTGCTAGACTCCGATCTTACTATCACCTACTTCAACAGCTGCGGCCGCACATAAGCTATGCTGGTTTCCTGTTTCCTAGTCTCATTTCCTGCTTCAGTATATATGGCGCTATTCATGCCTTCCATTATGCATATTAGTTGCTGCTTGTGCAACAATATTAATTTGCTTGGTCTTCTAAAAAATAGACAGAAAGAAAGAATTGCTTGCTTGCTTATGGTATGGATATATGCAATTTTATTAGCTTGTCTTGGACCTACATCTCTCTTTTCTCTCTGTAGGTATCGTATAAATGTTGAACATGGTGACTTGCTCGTTTATTTAACCAATGTAGGGCAGTCTCAGCATTTTGATATGTTTTTGAAGCTACGTAAACTTTCATACCATAAAAGTGCTGCATTCATCAATGGCACTGGATGATGAAAAGATAAATATACCATTTTAGGGCCTTTTCACACGATGTCTTATAATATGGCTGTCCCATTTCATAGACATCATTTGTGACTCCAAAGCAAAAAATAAGACACACAAATATAAGTTGTTTTCACACTACAGGGTGTCTAATGTAAATAAGACACTAACAAATACTAGTGTGAAAACCATCACAAAATAAGACCACCTTTTATTTTGAATATGATTGATCAATAGAATAAAATAGAATATAATAAGTGGTGTCTTATTTTATGGCCGGGGAAGTCCCCCGGTATAAAATAAGACTCCATTGCCCTTACCGAACCTATCCAAACCTACCCGAACCTAAATGAGACATGTCTTATATGGTTCCGTGTGAAAACCAGTTCTTCTTAGATGTTGACATGGACCAATAGTATGCCGTAAAATATAAGACACACTAGTCGTGTGAAAAGCCCCTTACTGTAAATGTTACATGTTGTACAGGTAGCAAAAAGAGCTGGCTTTCGGAGGATTCTGCTTTCCCAAAGGTCAGACACGTTGGATTTGGTCTTGTGCTTGGAGATGATGGAAAAAGGCTTCGTATGGTGCCGTATGTCTTGTTGAGCTGTTAGATGAAGCCAAGAAACGAACCAAAAAAGGACTAATACATAGAGGTAATAATTTCGTGTAAATGAATGACGTTAAGGACTAATAGACAGAGGTAATAATTAGTCATGTAAATGAATGACGTTTATGTAATTAAGAATAATCTCTTAGTTAGCATTGGGCTATGGAGCAGTCAAGTTGGCCTCCTTAACTTTGCATATATATTTGTACTGTTGGCTCTTAGAGTTGTGCTCACTTTGTCACAAATTATTCTCTCATGTTGCAGATATGCAGATTTAAAAAATAATCGCTTAACTAATTATATATTTAATTTTGACCAGATGCTTGACATACGGGTATGTGCCCCATTGTGTCCTTTATTTCTGTTTTGTATCTAAGACATGTTGAAGCAGGGTAATACTGCAGTATATTTGTTGTATGCCCATGCACGAATATGTTCTATAATTCGCAAGTCGGGAAAAGATATTGATGAACTAAAGAAAGTAAGCACGTCTATTGACATGAAGCTGTGCAACAGACTCAGTAAAATCTTTTCCCGATTAGGATATTGATAGCTTACCCTAGAACAAGATAGACCATGCCTCCCTGGCAGTCGCAATATGCTTTACCAATTTGACAGCACTGTCTCCTAGACCGTCGCAGCTGATGAGCTGGCCCTTGAGATCCTGTGCTCCAATTCTTGCTAGATCCCCTTCTGCCTTCGTCAGAAGTTCATCTCCTCGAATCTCTTCTTGATTCAGAGGTTTAACCAAGGAGCAAATATTCTTGTCTTCAAGAATCATTTGAATTATCCATTTTCAAAGTTGGAAATTCTTGCCTTCACATCGCTCTATAACCCTCCATTCTGCTTGTGTGCTCTAGGCGCAAGCCATGGTATCAGATCTTATAGTTGCTCTTCAACGGACAATCTTTAAAATTAGGTCTTTCGTCGAAGTTGAGTAAAGACCATGATGATATAGTTAATGTGCCAGGGCAGGCAATTTCGCCTGGTAAGGGCCTGGCGAGCCCGTTAGGGCGAGCCAAGGCCCGAGTCAGGCGAAATTGCCTGCCCTGGCACATTCTTTAACGTAATGCTTCGGGGCAGAGGCTATTTAGCTTACGGGAGCGGAAGCAAGCAACGATTTCTTTAGAATCATTGCAATTTTATAGAGATCAAGAGAGGAAACCATTATCAGAGATAATATGGGTCTGTAATTAGGCGAAATAGCCTCTGCCCGAACATTACGTGTTTGTCGTGTTGATGTGGAACAATATTGATATGTGTCTGGCACATATCTGAACATCTATTGTTAGTTGCTGCAGTTTTGGTTTATTCAATAGTAATGGTGTTGTTTTTTGTGCCTTTAGTAGGGCCACTTGGCACCTCTTTAGGATTGAAATTCAAAGATTACAAAGTGAATCGATCCTGCAACCTTAATGCTGGTAGTATATTTTACTGCCTTCTTGTGGGTGGCAGTGCATAATTTAATACTATTTGAGATATTTAAGTAGTGATACTAGCACATAGATACCTTATGCCTTGCTTGTATGCCACATCTACTTACTATGATAAAAGATGATAAAATTTTCACTAGAGCTGGAATTTCTAGTAAATTGGCTTTTACGGAATTGATTTGTATTGATGGTGATAAAGGGAAACCATGTTTCTCGTGAATAAGATCTCTTTGTATCCCACGATCCAAAATGTGTTTAAAAAATACATAATTATTTATTATCATAAGTTTGTACACGTATCCAAGCTGGAGCAGACCATTTTTCTCCTTCGATTACAGGACATGCTTCATGTAGACTATATTCATCATGAGTTCCATCTGGGTGTAGACTAAATAACAATAAAGCATCACCTTTGTGTGGTTTAACTGCACAAAACACAGTGAATTAATATAAACCTTTCAAATGCATTTAGTTTTTTCAAACATTACCTGCCAAGCCCTTTTTACCACATTTAGACCACGAGTCATCTTTGATTGTTTTGTCCTAAATACAAAAGAAATATAAGTGCTATGAACAATCTATATTAAAGTTTTTTGAGCTTACCTCTACATTTGGAAAAACCGTTTCACCGCCTTTGGCAACAGTTGTAAGGTACATCAACACCGTTGCATATCGATCCCCTCCTCTGGCTTTATGTGCCTCATCGTGGAAATAATCGTAGTGAGGACTATATTTTTGACCAATGGCATATCGAAGGACCTGAATGGATTCCGCGTTTTCTATATACAAGATAAACAAGTTATAAACCATCAAACAAAATTTGCTCATAGCCTCCTAAACGGTATGAGAGGAATAGCAATGTGCTTCAGAGCTCTAATTGATGACTCTGGGTAGATGACCAATTGTCATAACTATTAATAATTTAAAGCTAATCTAGGCCATGTAAACTCGCCACATGGTTAAAATATAATTTAATTCAATTTAACTCTAAAGCAAAAAAAGTAAGAATTGAATCTAAGAAGTTCTTTTGGAGAATCATCATACCCTTCTACTTAAAGACTAATACACAATCCACAATCTCCATTCATACGACATTGTTTGTCAAGTGTTGTGTTATAGCGTTCAACTCTATTGTAACAACCAATATAATTTCGGTAATATGTGACACCATGGCATTGATGGATAGGTTTGGATTCATACCAATGATAGATGGATAGATAGTACTTTTCCCTTTTTAGATGATTATTATGTGATTAAATCCTTATTTCAAGTTCAAATTGCACCTTATTGATGTCAGAACCATGAAAAGTATTTTTCACTTTATTATTATACCTCTCGGTAGAAACGTCCATGTTGATATCCGATCCTCAATCTTTCTAATGACCTCATCCTAACATTATTCCAACAGAAAAAGAAATAAGACCAAAAAACAAAAATACATTTGAGAAATACAAGACATCATGAGATGAGAAAACCATTTTAATGGAAACTCTTCTAGCTTGAACTCATGGGTTTTTATATGATTAGGTTGATCTCTCTACTCTGAGCAAAATTTAATCCCAAAAGTTGTTTAGAAATCAATTTGCTTATAGCTCATGAGATGAGAATTGATAATAGGTAATGTCTATATACCTGCCCCTTGTCTAGGAACATGCCAAAACTTGTGCGGACCTCACTTAAAATATTGTTGCCAGAATCGTTATCAACTACTTCAGACGCTTCCAATTTTGATTTGCCCTGTAACCATTGTTAAGCAAATGAAGAAACGAACTATGATGAAATATATATGCTAGTGTCCTATGACCAAGAAAGGGCACCTACCAAGTTGACAATATGGTCGCATTCCTCATCAGTTAGAAAACCTTCGAACAAAAATGCTCTGTGATTGTAAATTTGGGTTTCACAATTACACTTAAATGCTAAATAAGAATCACCTTATTAGAAGACAAACATTAATAACGAACCTAGGGCTCCACGAGAGTGGGATCACTCTTGGAGAGGATTGGTTTGACTTATTGGCACCAGTTGCATCTTCTTTGGTTGCATTTGCAGTGCAATAGATGTTTTCTTGGAGATCCCAACCACAAGAAGAATCTCTGTAGGCACAATTAATAGAGTTCCCACCATTTCTAGAATTATTGGCAAGATATATAAATGATTCAAGATATATAAATGATTCATCAAAAACCAAAAGGCTGCTCACATTTTTTTAATCAACCATTGCCATGTCTTGTTTATTTATTAGATAGGAAAAAATAATGTGAGAACTTACATTTGAGTTTCGATTAGACCATCTTCGAAGGCCGAAACCAGGAAACCGATGAAAAAAATGGCAAGCACAGGCTTCGAATCCATTCCAAAATGTCTGCAGATCCAATCTGAAAACTATTTATCGGGCAGATGGTGAGGCAACGTGGGTTAAATGGCGGCATAGCCCCCAAAAAATAAAATAGCCGCAACAGAATATGCCAAAGAATATTTTGAACTACGTGCAGCCATCATCTAAGGACCAAACCCAAGAAAAAATTGTCCCTGCCTCTTTATCACAGGGCCCAAATGTCCACTGTCTGAAAAAGTCTCCTCCTGCCATTAAGACATTCCAGGAGAAAAGGATGCATGGATTCCTATGCCTCAAACAAATTGAGCCACACAGAATTTCGTCATTGTTCGGTCCCCAAATCATATTTGGGGATTGCTCTTTGATTGTAACGTATTTACTTCAGAAGTGAATTGGTTTGAAAGTACCAATAGTATCATAGTTTTAAATTTGGGAAAAAAGAAAGTTTTGAGGGAAATTTACCAAAAAATTCGTAAAAATACTAAAATGTCCTAAAAAACTGGGTGTTTAAAAAGTAAAATTATAGATGAGAGTGAAATCTGCCCAAAGGGCAGTAGAATCATCTCAAACGGAGTTTAAGTTATAGTGTTTTAGTAAGTGTTTCAAAAAATAACTAGAGCATAACTTGTAAATTTCAACCCCAGTTTAGATGAATTTGATGTTGTTGGAGAGATCTTATCAAGATCTACATATTTTGTGTGGACGACTTTTGCATTTGATGAGCCACAAAAATTATATGATCGTATTTGCCTAAAATGAAGGGCATTTTGGTATTTTATTGCAAAATATAGGGGCATTTTGGTAAATTTTCCTTAGTTCAGAAAGTTTTAAAGCATTAAAGCAAGTGTCATATAGCAAGAAGCTTTAAAACAGCCCAGGTAGTTAACATGTAATTGGACCATGGATCTGCTTGCTCATGATGACTGCTTTCTTTAATTGCAATTTTGCTTCTTAAAACATGCTTTGTTTGTCATGCTTCTGTTTCACATAAAAAGTTTCAATACAATTGCTGAAAGCATATATGACGACAGAAAATGCAATCAATCTCGTATATATTTATGTGTGCCTGTATGCCATTGTACAAAAAAAAAACATGGGATGCACCAACTGCCCCAAAACGTTCTGTGGTCCACCCTTATATGATAGGGTGGTATTCTGTGTATGGTAAACTTCCAAAGCATCCTGACTAGCAAACCTTGCAACTTTTCCTACAAAACCCAGGTGAATTAGGTGTTCCAACCATGTATGCTGGATTTTTCTGGCATTCACCATTTGCTGCCCAGCCGGGACATTCCTTCATTGAATCTATACAGCCAATTTTTCCTGGGACATTCTGGAATGGACGTACATGTATCCAAGTTGGAGCAGACCATTTTTCTCCCTCAATTACAGGACAGGCAGTATGCAGACTATATTCGTCCCGAGTTCCATTTGGATGTAGGCTGAAGAACAATAGAGCATCACCTTTGCGCGGTTTAACTGCACAGAGAATGATATATCAACTTCAATAGAACCCAACAGACAAAACAATATGTCATGATAATTTCATAGGTCACCTGCCAAGCCTGTCTTGCCACAGTCAGACCATGAATCATCTTTGAACCTCTTGTCCTGGAGATAGAAATACAAAGTATCAACAGACATAAAATCAATTAGACAACAATTTATTTGTGATGTACCAACAGACATAAAATCAATTAACAAAGGATGTATTTGGTTTTACCTCTACTTTTGGGAAAACGGTTTCACCTCCCTTGGTAACTGTTGTGAGGTATATCAACACAGTTGCATATCGATCCCCACCCCTGGCCTTATTGACCTCATCACTAAAGTAATCATAATGGGGCTCATATTTTTGGCCGTGTTCATATCGGAGCACCTGTGTTGACTCCGCATTTTCTGAGCAAAGAAAAAAAGTTAGGTAAATGGCTCATCACTAATTATGCTGCAGCTGTAAGTATTACAATACAACACCTCTAGGCAAAAATGTCCAGGCTGATATCCTGTCCTCGATCCTTCTGACAATGTCATCCTGAGTTATAAGCAAGACAAACTTAATAAAAAATCTATTTAAAAATTGTAAAAATTAATTACCAGACCCTTAACTTTTCAACCATTCTCAGACCTTGTTCACAAACATCCTTTAATATGACAACTTTTATTACAACAACATTTTCAACATTCTTCCTTGCATCATGAAATATCATCCAAATAAGAATAGTTAGAAGAAAGACATGTGTTTCATTGATTAATAAGAAGACTATGAATTAGCTTTTCCTCTGTGAATCGAAGTTCCCATAAGAGAATGCAATACCTGACCCTTATCCAAAAACATGCCAGAGCTCGTGCGGACATTACTTAAAAGACTCTTGCCGGATTCATTATCTGCTACAGTTGACCTTGCTAGCTTCTTCTTAGCCTGTCAAAATTCGATGGCGTATTATCAGACAAAGAGCACATCATTTATTCAACTATAAAAGAGAAAAAGAAAAGATGAGAAAGGAAAGGCTGATATTTAAGAAAGCTTTTGTGCGGTTATACCTGCTGGTATTGCACTGTTCATTATATTAGATGTCAGTTCACTGTCCATTGAAAGCAAATTCTAAATTAAGCATTTTTGTGCTGAGTTTAGCTTGATCTGGAGACAAGAAAACAGACTTGGTCCTTAAGCAATGTGAAAAGGCTTTACCAATTTGATGATATGATCGCATTCCTCGTCGGTCAAAAATCCTTCGTACAGAAATGCTCTGCAAGATCTTGGCCGGGTCAAGACGACGAATGCAGGCAAAAAATCAACATATTTGAAAATAAACGTTGTTGTTTACGTACCTGGGTCTCCATGAAAGCTGGGTAACTCTAGAATGATCTGCAGAGGATTGCTCCGATCTATGGACCACTGACCTAATTCCAGCTGCTGCTTCTTCTTCAGAATGTCTGCCACAGTGTATTAGATTGAATTAACTTCCGAAGGTAATGAATAAATTTATATTTCCTCGGTATTTTGCTTGGTGCACCTAACCTAGTGGAATTGAAATCTCTTGGATTTTTTCGACAAAAGATCTAACCATTGAAGAAATGTATGACTTACATTTTTGAGATCAAAGACGAGAAAACGATGAAAGAAATGGTGAAGATCCGAAGTGTATCCATCTCTGAAAGCTTATTTGGGCCATTCTGAGAAATATATGTAGGCAAATGGCGGCAATTAGCCTCCAAAGCAAACGAATGCCGCAATAGAATCCAATGGAATATGCCAAATAAACGTGCACACAGCGTAGAAAAAAAAAACAAATTTTAATGGAATTTTCACCATTTGTAAAAGTTGCTGAAAATGTCCAACTTTTATTTAAGGAGTCCTCCTGGCTTGCCTTATGTCGACTTTTCCTAGATACTCTAAATCAATGCTCCTGCACCTTGCCAGAAGCACTGCTTTCGTGCCCTTCTAGCGCCCTCTCTCTAGCGCCCTCACTCCCCTTGCATAGACCCCCTTGATTTGCCCCTTTCTGGCTTTCTCTCTCTAGGGTTTACAATCTCTCTCTAGACCCAAAACCCCCAAACCCCCAAAAGGTGCTCTGCCCGCCTTTTTGAGTCCCCAAATTGGATTCTAAGCACCCTTTAAGCAACCAGAGACCCCTTAAACTTTGGCACCCCCAAAACCCCCAAACCCCCAAAGGTGCTCACCCGCCTTTCGAGTCCCCAAATTGGATTCTAAGCACCCTTCAAGCAGCCAGAGACCTCAAACTTTGAACCCCCAAAACCCCCAAACCCCCAAAAGGTGCTCCGCCTGCTTTTTGAGTCCCCAAATTGGATTCTAAGCACCCTTTCCTTGACGAGACCCCTCAAACTTTGGAAGTCATGGCCACGAAGATGGGCCAGCCTGGAAACCTAAGGCGAGGGGTCAGCCAGATAAACGGTCCCCATCACCATCATGGACAGGGAGAGTCATCCTCCATGAAGAAGGAGGCTCGGGCTAAGGCTAAGGCCCCCTCGAGAGCCGGCCCGGCCCGGAAGGGATTGATTGCTCGCACCACATAGGGAACTCACGCCTCGGCCCGAGAATTGGAGCCACGCCAAGGCCGGAGTGGAGGCTAACAAAGCTGCGTATTGAGGCTAACAAAGCAGCTTTGGGTTGGCATGATGTTGGAGATGGAGTCCTCGGATCCCATGTGCTCAAAAGGCAAATGGTGGTCGAGAAGAACCGCATCACGCAGTCCGAGACCCAAGACGTTTATGTGGAAGATGGCCTTGGCCCGGCACACTTCGAGGGGCAACAGGCGAGCAGAGGTCGCCCGACATGTGGGCCGCGCCTGGACTCGTGGTTCATCACTCGACACCATGACAATGTGAGAGGGAGCGCACAAATGCAGAGACGATGGTCACGGTCTCTGGGCTTCACCGAGGTGGAGCAGCCAACCACCATGGCACGGGGAGCCAGGCCGCTTGCGACATGCTCGCATACGCCTGTGATCTTCGAGTAAGATCGAACGCCAAGCTCCCGCCCCCCGGACGCTCGCTCCCCATTGGGCTCGAGTACGCCTCGCTACTCGTGAGTTCGAGCTCCAAGGGCTGCGGCAACCATCCATAGACAGAGCTGGTCTCCTACCGAGGTTCATAGTCACCGGCAAAGAAGCAGCAGGAGATGGTTGCTAGCAAAGAAGAGTTCTCGCAAGAGCCGTAAGTTCCGACCTCAATAAGGCAGCAAACGCTGCTCGGGGCCGCTACCCCGCCATTGCCTCCACGCCAAGCCCGAGGCCCCGCATCTGCCGCCTCCTCCAGCCCACTCCCACGCCATCCCAGCCACCACCACCACCCCCCGGCCACAGGACACGGCCCTCGCCACCTTTGACTTAAGAGAACTCCGTGGAGCTGCCAGCGAGAGGCCACACCGGTAGTTCGAGGCATGCGATCGGCAGGGGAGAGTTCGCCACAACATCCTAACACACATTCTCGATCGGATGACATTCCCGAGGCAGTTCCACATTTCTCGAGCAGCAGGGGCATGGGGCTCGCCCGGTCGTTGACCGCATTGTCATATTCAGGTTTGCGGATGCACGTGCGCGTGATGCCATATTAGCGCTGGGCCGGATGGCTGAAGGGGACATCCTCGTGGGCCAGGGACCTCACACCCGTGCCAACGGGAGGCATGCGCATGTGAGCTTGTCGCGGTCGAGGCATTCGCCACTGGGGGGTTTGCGAGGATTGGTTCGGCGCAGATGCATATTTTTCCGACACCGGCATCGCCGCCGAACCAGCCCCCAACCGGCAGTCCCACGCCCGGCTTCGCACCTTCCTACCACGGCCCCCTTTCTCCCCGCCAGTTTCTCCTCGCCTCCTACTCCTGCTCCCCTCACGACCCCGCCCTCTCACCACATGCCTCCCGCTCCATCTACTTCTCACTCGGCCGCTTTTCGTCCTCCCCCCGAGGCTTCCGCATTATACCATCCTCGCCGACAAATAGGAATTGTGCCTCCCGGTGGTCTCATGGAATTGTCGAGGCTTCCCTTGGCGAAGGGGACACCCCGAACTTCGTGGCGGCCGATATGGATCTCATCTTTCTCATGGAGACATGGGAGCATGATGGGCACAAAGGCTACCGACCTGGCCAAGTTACCAACATTTCTCGGTCTTCAATACACCGTGACAGACGGAGGGGTCATGGTGGAGTGGCTTGCTACTACCTGACAACCTTGGCACATTCGGTTACCCTCCGTGAGCGATACGGACACAACCGTACTTGTGGGTTCGTGGTGCATAATACCGCTGGCAACCCTCTTTTTCCGGGCGCTGTTATTTCCCTCACGAGAGCACCTTCTATCGCAGCCACCCCGATGCGGATAGGATGGACCCTTATGTCGATCTATATGATGACATACTGAAGCCAAATAGCTTGGGTAGGGTCCTTCTTGAGATTTCAATGCACTGACAGAGTAGAGCGTTAATGCGACTTGACCCCCGGCGACGATGTCCTCAGGCAATACGCCCGCTTGGCAAAACTCGCCACGAGGATCGGATGACAAAATGTGTCACTCGCTAGTTGCTCTGCTATGTGGTATTTTTGACTTGATAATTTTGCAATGGCTCGTCCACAAAGGGTCGATTCTCGCAAGTGCACATGCGCATGTGGACAATCGTGGGGAGGGACTAGTGTGGTGGACTATGTGCTCAGAGGTTGCGAAGATATGCATCTCATCGGGTCGTTTCCCGGGGGCACGACATACCGAGATGAGGAGGTCGACGTGATCACCTCCCCACTTTATTTGGACTGGTTTGGCAAGCCGCCGTAACCCCCACTATGCCAGACCCTCACCGCCCTCGCTTGAGACTAGATTATGAGCGCAGGAGGACTACTGTAGATGCTCATGGGACGCCCCCCCGCAATTCTGCGGACCTCCACACTAGAGCAGCGACGGTACTCACCGACTTTCGCTTATTACGGATGCAGATAGGTGCTTTGGGCGCACCCCTCCCCAAAGCGCCGCCAGTGGTCGAATATATTCAACCAGAATCGATGGTTTGATGCGAGTGTAAAGAACGCCAGCGCAGCTTCGGCCATATTCTCGATCCGTGTATCCGCCAGCGTGCCACCACACACGCACCGCCCATCCAAGGAGACAAAGGCGCTGCACCTTGCCGTGCATCGGGGAGATGTTCGCCTGCTGGACACTCATCCTCGAACCTTTTGGCGCAGAGTGCTCAAGGCCAACCCAGCCCTCGGGGGACATCACACCCGGGAGGGAAATAAGACTTGCAAAGCAGCTCTATGACCCACACTGGGGACGCTACAGACGCCCATACCCCCACCGTGATGGCCCCCATTGGTTCTCGTGGAGGAGGATGTTGAGGAGGGCCCGCGAACGGCCGGGCTAATGGGAAGGCAAATGACCGATGGTATGCGTGCCGAAGTTACTCAAATGGGCAGGGCGTACCGCCAGTTTCCGGTCCTCACTACCGTTTCAACAGAAAGATTGCAGAGGGTCTCCCCGACAATGGACCACAAGTGGTTGTTCCCATTCACAAGGCGGGCGACCCACCTTTGTCCGGCCAATTAACCCAGGACGATCATGGTCGGCTCAAAGATTTGCCAAACCGTTGGTTGGCATTCTCGAAGCAAAGAATTGACCGGTGGCGAGGCGGCCAGATGTGCGAAAGCCCTCACACAAAGCGGCTTTAGACCCCGCCACTCAACGATTGACCATATCTTTACAATCATGGGCACCGACAAAAGACAGCGAATCATCGGTGAGGGACTTGTATTGTCGCTTTGTGGACTTCGAAGGCTTTTGATACTGCCTCTGTGAAAAGTTGTGGGCTAGACTGGGGCCAACCGGGCTCCCCACGTGCGTAATGCCATATACAGTTGTATGAGAGTTGTTTTGGCAGATGCGCGGCATGGGCCAAGCATTCACCAAGAGGTATCGGGTCCCAGGGTTGCCCCCTCGCCAATACTTTTTGGCCTCTACATTGATCGCTTAGAGCCCGGCTTATCGAGCATGGGGATGGCATACGCCTTTGCACTGCATCATCCGCCACTCATCTATGCGGACGATGTTGGCCCTTGCCGCCCACACCCTGCTATGCGCAGTCTCACCGATGCCCTAGACACATTTGTCGCTACCTGACATCGCTGCGGAATCGCCAAGACCGTGGTGGTTCTCATATCCTCTTCACGCCACCCCATGCCTCCTGCACTCACATATCGGGGAGCCTGCGGACGCCACGCCCACCTACAAGTACCTAGGGTGGAGTTCCCCTCCTCGCTTCGCTTGGGGGCGCTCTATCCGCTTATGATAGCGCTTTATGCCATGCGTAACAACAGTCTACCGTGCAGATCTATATGATTGGGGCCATCACCACATCCGTTTCGCACCGGGTCGAGCCCCCGTCCTTCAGACGGGGTCGGAAAGTTTGGGGCACGGCCGCCTCTTTGGCGACCTGAATGACTTGGAGCAAAGCGAAGGCATTTTTTAGCACGGCACTTGGGGTGAAACCTTCAAATTTCTATCGATTCTCGCCGCAGAAACCGATTCTTGCCACTTCGGCAAATGCAGCCCTTGATAGACACATCGCCTATTTTCGAAAGTGGTTACTATGGGTGATGCTCGCTCCCCGCACCGGCTTACACGCGGCAATGGGTCGCAATGGCCGCTTAGGGCCCGTTGGAGGGGTAAGAGAGATCGCTGGTTCGCCAGATGGAACGCGCAGAGCAATGATGCGTGTGGACACAACGGGCCGATCGTGATACCATGGAGTACCTAGACGCTTTGTTTCCTTGGCAAGCTCGGGACCCCGGCGCTCTAGAGCAGCTCAAAATGGCCCATTACAAGGAGCACATCAACTGTGGTTAGCCCGGGGCCCACCTGACTCTACTGCGTTCCCGGCTGCCCAAAAGCGCCTTGGACTCATTGCCTCCATTCGCCACGGTGTGCCCACCATCTTCGCATCGAGACGGGCAGGTGGATTGGGGAGCCCCGCCAGGATAGGCTCTGTCAGTGCTGTCAAACGGGTGCCATTGAGGATGAGTCTCACACTTTCCAGAGTTGCCCAAATTGATCCGATCCGGCCGATATCGCCCCTTAGTACGGCCGGACTTGCCCTTACATTTGCTGATGAACACACCGCCGAAGACGTGCCTCCGGGTCGTATATTCAGGAGGTAATCTTGGACTGCGAGGTCACCTTTGCCCCCGCCTGGCTGCCCGCTGATTAGGCACTACGGGTGCGGTGCATGACTGTATATATTTGGGTGTTTCTGCATTTTATATGTTAGGACAGTTTGTCAGCAGGCTGATTGCTGCCACGGTTTTTCCCTCGAAAACCCTTCGGGGCGGGGGTTTTTTAATCCGGGCAGTAATCCACTTGCTGCGTTTTTGTATTGGGTCCCATAGACCGATTGGTCTCCGTGGACGATAAAAATACCTTCCTTCCTTCCTTCCTTCCTTCCTTCCTTCCTACATATGTAATTGATATTGTCCGATAGGGACGTCCACGTGGCAACAGATTGTGCATCCTAAAGTATAACGCATGTTTTTCCCAGACTTTTTTCCAGGAAGAGAAAATTAAGAAATACTTGGGTAGCAGCTGGGTGCCAGATAATCTTGCGACGCCTCTCGGTGCTCTGGCCGGCTGCCTCGAGTAGCCCCAAATCGGGTTTGGAGCCCCAAATCGGGCAGATAGAAGAACCAAAGGGCCGATTTGAGCATAAGAGACCACATCCCGACTGTAACTTGTGGGTTTTCTCGATTCATGAAGGGCAGTATGATGGGCCCAGCCTTTATCCGCCCAAATGGATCCACAGGTTAAGGCAATTTCCACAGGATTTAGAATGCAAGGGATCGATCAAGGCTTATTTTCCCTTCAGCTCTTGACCATCCGTTCTACAACAGTTATAGGCTCGGGTGTGCTCTGAAGCAATCGAAATTGGGGCTGGGCTTAAAATCCGACTTCCACATAAGAATCAACAGCCGGGGCTTCCATGCAAAGTCATGTCTGGCTCAGAACTGGGAAGGATTAGACGCAAATTTGAATAATCCTCCTGCTCTGTGATGAATACAAAAAAAAAAAAAAAAAAAAAAAAAAAAACTCCTGCTCTGAGACAATGGAATAAATCCGGCTCCTTTCCTTCGATCCAAAGACACGCTTTTACAACCCAAATCAACAGGAAAAACCGATTTGAAGCATGATCAAAGACTCAAAAATCTAGATTACCCCATTCCGAAATGGGATTTAATGCTGCAGCTGGGGCCGATTGATCCACCACATGCGAAAAGGCGGATGGGCTTGATCATCCACAATTCCACGGACTAATTGAAAAAGGAGCAGCAGAATCTGGCACAAATTTGGGCGGACACAGCATCGATTCAACAGGGGCACATGAGCAAGTAAAGGCATGGCTATGGCGATGGATGGCTATGGCGCAAAGTGCGCGCGGTAATCGCAATGGGCGGTATTTAATGCCCGTCGGCGTCCCGTCATGAATATGCCGCCAGATCATGACGGAATATTCCTAAGATCTGTGGACTTAAAGAGACGCTGCTTCAATGTTCATTCCTTGCAAAATAGAATATTGTCCTAATGTTGTTTATTCTGATGTTGTTTATTTTTTGTCTAATCTTTCTAATGTCGGAATTGTGTCGGAATTGAAGCGGCTATGAGAAACCGGATTGCTGAGGTCGGAATCAATAGCAGAGATCTTATGTATCTGAGAGCTGGTCAACGTCCCTATTTCCAGTCTAATCTGCCTTTTTTCTATCAGCAAAAAGGCCTCCGCTACAGTCTCGCCGCTCCCTATTCAACGGCAAGCTCATGGTCGCGCCAGATGCTTGGTGTTCCTCCATAGCCGAGCTTGGGCGCTGTTTCTTTTCAATTTTCTTTTCTGTGTACAGGAATGGCTCTTTACATGCCATTCCTGACATGGAAACAGGGCGACGCGCGAAGCAGGCTATCCTGTCATATGTTCATCCTGAAATTGTGTCTGGGCAGGCTATCCATCCTACATATGTTCATGCCACTACTGCTTGTGCAATTGTTCTAATTGCTAATGTTGCTCATAATGTTGCCTCTTTTACTATAGGCTTAGGTGTTGTACATGTTGGCTCAAATAATTTTTACTGCTCATGCTTCCAAATAGGGATTATGCTTCCGTATGACATCATGGAATTGTAAGTTTTCCATGGCAGAGGAAATAGCATGAACTTAGTGGCAAGGGATATGGATTGTATTTTCCTCATGGAAACATGGTAACATACTAGTAGGAGAATTCCAACTGCCCCAGGCTATGAGCACTATTCATTATTTATTGAATGCACATGAAAGAGAGATCGCGGATGATATCTTTTGCCTCTTTTATCTCCTTGAACAAGACAAATAGACACAATCGCATGTAGATATGAGTGCAGAATCACTGTGAAAGTGCCTTAATTATTGCAGCTTGCTACTTGTCACATATGGACTCAAACTTTTATCATAGGCATTCAGATGTGGATGGACTAGATCCACATGTCAATCTATATGATGACATTCAGCGATACTGGCAATGAGGACATGTCATATTACGTGACTGTTGTAGCCCAATTGACAAGGTTCAGCCTTGGGACAAAGGACTTTACTATAGCTAGAAATTTATATGGCTATATGGCAACACGCATCAACTGACAAGGATCATCCTATTACATGCTTTGGGGGGCAATTGCTCCAAATGTGTAATACCTTTGATTTAATCATTTGCAATGGTCTCTCACAGTGGCCATCCTCTGCCTCATACACTTGTCGGCAGGAGAATCAGATTAGAGGATCTATTGTTGTAAACTATGTCCATGTAGCAGAATAGGATCTTATATGGCCATTCATTTGCAAGTCAAATAGCGGGATGCGAAGGTGGACTTTGGACTATCGAACCCCCCTTTTTTACAATTGATTGTCAGTTAGTATAGATGCAATGACAGTCCAGTTCTTGTAAACCACCACAGTTGCAACTAGATTATAATAAAGTGAGGCTTATGCCTAACTACTAATGAAGGAGCTTTTTGATATTTTATAACTTCCCATTCGAGAGCATAAAATAAAAAATTTGTCACAGTGCTTTTGATAGCAGCTGAGAGATGCTTTAGAAAGAGATGATCAAGGCGGACTTCAACTTCCTCCTACTTTCCTCAAACTGCATGGTTTGATGAAGAAGGTAAAGAGCTTAAGAGATAAGTTAAACTGGTGCTTCACCATGTTCTCCGTGCACAAGCTATGAAGTGGTATAATGCTTTTCTCCAAAGAGCAAGATTTCATTAATTAGAGAAATTTCATTTTCTCGTTTGAGAACGAAATAGGTCGCGGTCATGTCAGCAAACTAAAAAATGGTTGTATGCAACCAGAATGAAGCGTTAATAATTAGTAAATCAGCTTGAAAAATTTACAAGCGCCGAAAATCTCTTGTACAACTATAGCCTCTAGGTTCATAACATTAACTATGGGGTTCCAAAAGCATCACTCATGCTCCCAAAGATTGCCATGGCGATAGTTTTGACAAGAAAGCAAGGCAAAATGTAAAGAGTTTACTGCTTGCAATTACCTAATATTAATCTAAAAAATAGACTCTTGTTCGAATAATCGCGATCGCGATCTTTTAGACAAATATATTCATTAAAATTCGCACACATCAGAAAGCATGTATTTTCAAAGAAGCATAATTACAAAAAAGGTAATCATGGCTTGACATTTTCACTGTGTTTCTTTCACAGACTCTACATCGACGCCAAGCTCCGCAGCTATTCATCTAACGTGTTCCTTTCATGTGGCAATTATCTGTGATGTGTCCATTTCTGTATATCTGTAGTATTTGGCACATCCACATCCATTGGGACATCTATCTCTTGCACACGCCTTGACATCTGAGAACTATCCAACAATTCATCCTCCAAAGCCGTAGAGTATTTTGTAGAGCGAACCAACTTCTGTCTTTTTGGTGAATGATCGCCATCTAGTCTACCACTTCCAGATGTGTCATCAGACATTCCCATGTATTCGAAACTATGAAGCGGCTTTTCTACAGAACCTACAGAACCTGTTATCACTAGCAGGATCTTCTCAAAATTTTTGTTCAGTGCCTCCAGCTTTTTGAACTGTGGATCGAACTCAGCAGTTGCCTTTTCTGTTTGTTCTAGCAGTGCCCTGGTTTCCTGTAACCTCTCTTCGAAACTTTTCTGATCCAGAGCATCCAATATTTGATCCATCTTGCTAAGATCTGTCTCCTGAGTTATTTTGATGTCTGGCATGTCTGAACTGTTTGGCTTATCTGGCATAGCATTTTCTTCTTCCTCTTCTTTGGCAGGCCTTGCCATTTTCTCTAGAGTTTCAAAGAAGGATCTGAGAAAATGGCATACCTTATCGTCATATTCAAAGGAAACACTGCGTTTTCCTTGCATCGGAGCAACCCTTGAAGCTGTGCCGGCCGAGAAAAAAATCAAGAACACAACCGTCCAGTGGAACCAGCTCCTTCACCATTGAAGAAAATTATGCTATAGATCAAAAATATCTAGACAATTTAGTTTCAATCTAAGATCAAACAAATGCTCACAACTTTGATTATTCAAAAGCCAAATATTTGATTCAAATGTCTTTATTGCTTATGAAATAACCTTAGGCTAAACCTTATACATGCTACAGTAAAATCATTGTAGCAGAGGTATTGACCGATCACTGTAGCAGTGTTGACTTCCTCTTCGATAGCCCAAGCATTATTTGAATCCGTCTTGTTACACCTGCAAGACACTGCAAAAATGCATTATACAATGTCAAATCCTTCTTCTGTATTTTAGATCAGGATCCGGCCGCTGTGGCGGGCCGATCGATCCAAAGGATCATCAATAAAGCAACTTTCCTTTTTTGAATAACGGTTCCCACCAATATGGGATATATCCCATAATAATTGAAGCCTTCGAATGACATGTTTTAACCTGAGTATATATATATGATCAAGGTTTCATATAGACTGTAATATATGATCAAGGTTTCATATAGACTCCAATCTCGATCATTAACCTTAGGTTAAATAACCTTGTACAAACATGATTTTGTCTAGATCATCTCTATATATCATGATTATAACATGATCAAACTCTACAACCATGTTGTAAATATATTATGTCTTTGCCTGGCTCTTATGGACGAAGTCGCCCTCCATTGCTGCCCAAGAGAACTTGGGTTTACCTGTAAAATACTCTAAATATTTTTTCTTTGTTTTTATATCCACCTCATTGTCACCAGTTACTGGATATTTTGGAAGGGGCGTGCTTTTCGGTGCATTGGTCACCTGAGTCAGCCATAGTTCAAATTTCGGCTTCACAGGCAACACATGAGCCTCACTTCTGTTTATCGTGACATTGGTCACGTCCATGTCACGTAATATTGGAACGCCTTGATATTGTTTTTGCTCTCCCAACCTTGTTTTTCATAAGCCCCAAGGGAAACATGAGAACTACCTTGAATCTGACTTTGACTGTACGTGCAGTTTGGCAAATGGGCGGATATGAGAAACATGACGATATGGTAAACTTTGGCTTTGGTCATGCCTGCAATCCTGCTAAATAAATCTTGTATTTTTTAACTTTCCATAGCGTCGTGAAACTATGCATGTCAATAAAAATCATCGTGGCATTCTCAGATACCGGTGCAGAAATAGGAATACCTGATTTGGTGCCATGGTGCACGATGCTCTTCTTCTCTTTATGGTCCCTTGCCTCTTCTGGCTTTATGATGGCGATAATGGCTTCCAAAAAAGCACTGGGGAGATTTCTTTGCACTGAATCTTTATTATAATTGGCTTTAATATAATCAAAATCTGTGTCAGCTATATCCAGCAATCGTTGTTCAGAAAGATCTGGAAAACATGTAGCTAACTCCTCAAAACTCCTGTATTGCTTCTCTGATATATAGTTGACGTAGGATTATATTTCACGATGCATCAGTGACAACATTCTGATGTCCAGCGCCCTCTGTCGGCAATCAAAGCGCCCTGTATAACCGGACTGAACTTTCAAAAATACTTTGCCTTCGAGAATTTCATCCATCAGTTGGCTGACCTCGACATTATTCATTCCTCGAAGGTATCTTAGGAAAGTCTTGTTGAAGAACTCTTTAGAGGGCTTATCTGGTAGTTCCTCATGATCATCAGCCAGCTTTCGCGCTGCCCACTTGTAACAACAGCAACAAGCTTGGACCATGATTCTTCTTGCATGAAAAGGAATTGCTTTTCATCCTTGAGTTCTTTAACCTTCAAGGTCGTTGTAGCTATGTCGACAAAATCCTGTAAACAAAAGCGGGTCAGGATCGCGACGACGATCTTCTATAGCTGAAAATAAAAACCTATCTTCCAAGCGGATGATACTGCAGTGCCTGTTGGGCCTTGTGGAGGGCAATCCATAAGCATTGTGTGCTGATTCCTTAATTGCTGAAGCTTTTCGATTAGTGGCTCCTTATATACTGTATCCGCTATAATGTCATTGCAATGTATGGATAACTGAATATACTCTTTATTGGAGAGATTTCCATTTAGCACCCGGCTTCTTCGCTTTGCATAAGCTTTAGCAAATTCCTGCCATTGCTCGACATTTTCCATCATAGAACAAAGAATTTCTGCAGCAAAAATACTGTGATTACCAGAAATAATATAAAATTTCTTGTTCAAGAGCTCCTCAGGGCGGGACCAAGTGATCAACTTCCTGCATTGATGTCCCATCAATTAATAGGCATTATAAATAGGCAGTCTAATAGAGAGAAATATGCAATAAAACTTACCTTGTCACTGGGTCAAATGGGACGACATCGGCAGGCGTGAGAACCTCCATTGGGCACCTTTTGAAACTCTTGATTAATGTCTGTACATGATCATTAGATCGAACCCTATGAGTTAGATTTGCTGGGGCTGTCTCACAATAAAAAATGCTGATCTTCTGAAACCAATTCACTCCCATAGGATAAAATCTTTTAAATTCTTCTAGCTTGGAGGCGGCCTATTCAACAAGCTTCTTTTCTTCATCTGGATTGAATTTTAATTCATCGGGCATACGTGAAACAGATGGCCAAGTCAACATGGAAGTCATAGCTATAGGGTTGGTGGACGAGGTGGGAGTAGACGAAGTAGAGGGCTCTGCCCAGTCTCTTCAGTGTTTAAGTTTTAAAGCTTAACCTTGAAGGTACTTATCTTACTTGGAAGAGGTGCTTCATGTATATCCGAGTCTTTCACTGGAAGAGGCATAAGCATATTTTGACCTGAGAGATCGACAATGGCAGATCCGCCTGGATTTGTATTCTGTACAGGTTGAGATGACACTAAGGATTCTTTTGGAGTTGATGGTTTACCTGCAACAACCAATGAGACCACATTTTTTTTCTTGGAAACTGCCTGCAACCAATTCATGTCCATCCGGGAAGGCAAATTGTTGTCTTTTGTAGCCTTCAATGCAATGGAAAGAGGTTTCTTATCAGCCAAAGGCCCTTCCTGCACATGCGTAAGCCAACAAGTATATCCCTATTGCATTTTATCCCAGACAAGCTCAACAAATCATAAGATGTCAGGTTCCAACCATATCCTTTAGCACTAGTAGGTACCCCCTTGCCACTAGCAGGCCTATTCGCCTTGCTTGCAGTTATGATAGACAGATCATAGACATACTCCACAAATTGTAGCTGCTGTGTATCCTCCATGCTGCATATGATTGCATTATTTTTTGTGCCCACCCACATAGTGACTATTATGCCCATCTGTTCAAATTCTTCTAGGCCCTTTCGGTTCCTCAAGAAGAGACACAAGTCCTTCCAGCAGTCTCCTGTCACATGAGGTTTGGCCTGAGCTATTTCCATGCACCATTTTCGGCTTCTATCAGGAGTTACAATGCGCATGGGTTCCACGTTGGGGTCGCGAAAAAGCTCCAGTGCTACAAGTAGAATATGAAACTGATAAGTGACACCACTCACTACTCAAAGACCTGGCAAAGTGCACACAAGGAACGTGGCCGCAATCTTTATAAGTAGATAGACAAAAACATTATTAACAAGAATATGTTTGCAAGGATCGTGCCCGCGATCCTTGTGAGCAAATTACAGATACGATATACACATTAATGCTAAATATCGCAGCCGCGATCTGTATAGCAAGTAGAGATAAAGTGTTTAGGTTAATGTACTCTAAAGGATCGCGGCCGCGATAGTTGTAAGCAATATATTAAAACTATACTGTATTTATTGGTGAAAAGAATCGCGATCGCGATTCTCACAAGCATGAAGACTATAAAAATAAAGAAATACTGCTCGTGAACATCGCGGCCGCGATCCAACGAGCATATAGCATGCTAAAAACAGGACAACTAATGTTAGAATAACAACAGTGGTCGTGAAAAGCGAGGAAAATACCTTCTTTTAAGGTGGCCGAGCGAGACATGGAGGCGGTCGAAGGCGCTCGAAAAATTCTATAGGCGCTCGTGAATTGGATCGCGAAGGAGCTGAGATCTGGGATTTTCATGAATTTATAGAATGGGGGTCATTAATGGCCCGTCATAATCACGGCCAGAAAATTCATTTCCAGGGGGCGCAATAAATACCGAGGGCGCAATAAATTCCGACGGCGGATCTAGAATATTCTTAAAAATGCCAAAATCGACGTTTTTATTCTCTGCACGGACGCCACCACTAAGTTCAAAATTCTGTGCCATGGGACCCAGGGAAGGAGAACAAAATAGTCATGGCATGCGAGTTTAAATGAGACAATGACAGTCGCAATATGGCATGGGACGGGTTGCAGGACAACATAATACTCACGGCACGCAAGTTTAAATGAGACAGTGACAGTCACAATATGGCATAAACGCCCCGCCGAAATTACCTGAATTTGAAATTCAAACTCAATTCACCCAGCTACATGGCTACACCAGCCATTCGTTCAAATTGGACTCAGGAGGAGGCTTCTAAGGCGCTGAATAGATCTTTGAAGGCGATCATCTAAATTGGAGGCATTTGAGGCGCTCATCTGGAAATGGAAGGTGATCTTGAATATTTGAAGACATTTTCCTGGTGTTTTGACTCCTGCATGCTCTAAAGAGTGGAATCAGGCAAGATATACTGTTAAAACTTTGTTTCAATTAAATTATAGGACATCTATACCATTTTAACTTCTGTTATATGAAATGAATGAATTAGACAGCAGAAGAGGCCCACATTTATATATTATATTCTCTGTAAAATAGTGTCTTGTCTGAAATGAATTTCACAACATAGTTATCAACCTGGCAAACCTGTCGCAGCTTCAAACCCTGGCCAACTTCAAATCACTGATTGCATCCCGAATGCGACAACGATCTTCGTCAGCAGTCAAGAAGTATAAATAGTTAATATTAGAGAAAACTGATAAAATGTTGAAGCAAACTGATTTAATGATGAAGCAAATGGATACTAATTTAATGTCTATCGCTTGATCAAGGCTGCTCGTGTCCTCAGTTAGATTGCGACGACGATCTTCATCAGCTTTCAACAAGTATATCTTAGCATTGGAGCAAACATGTCTTAGCATTGGAGCAAACGTGAGCATTGGAGCAAACTTGTACAAACCTCTCATTCCTCAGCTAGATCGCGGCGGCGATCTTGAACAGCACGAGCATTTAGTGCTTCGTATCATCACGACCGCAAATTCTAAGCGCACTATCGGCTTTGTGTAATTCAAGATGGCTGAATCAAGGTCCATACTATTCAATGGTGTCAAAGTTGGGGAGGGCAAAGTATATGGCTTCAACAAACATCACAACTTGCCCTGTGGAGTTCCTTGGCTATCGCATCACTCCACATGGAGTCTCTATGGACCCCGAAAAGGTTAGCACTGTTATGGAGTAGCAGACACCTTCATCCGTTCGCGATGTCCAGTGTTTCCTCGGGTTTGCCAATTTCTATCGGCGTTTCATCCGGGATTATTCGGAGATTGCTCTTCCTTTGACACGCCTCACGGTCAAGGACGTGCCATTTGAATGGACTGTGGAGGCAGAATCTGCTTTTGTTACCCTGAAGCATGCTTTCACCACGGCGCCAGTTCTTGCTCATGCAGATCCTTTGCGTCCATATGTTGTCGAAGCAGATGCTTCTGATTTTGCACTTGGTGGGATCCTGTCACAGGAGGGGGACGACCATGAATTGCATCCAATCGCCTATCACTCACGAAAGTTTCAGGCTGCTGAAATCAACTATCCCATTTATGACAAGGAGTTGTTGGCGATAGTGGATTCTTTTCAGGAGTGGGAGACGTTTCTGGAGGGATCTCCTTATAAGGTCACGATCTACCTGAGATCAACGAAATCTCGAATATTTTCGATCCGCCGAGTGCTCAACCGTCGCCGCCTTGAGCCTTCTAGGCATCTGTCTTGTATTCCTGCTTGCCTTCGGGCTATTGTATTATTGATTCCTGTTCATATATCAGATTCTTTGCCGATCTTGGCGTATTTCTTCCGTATTTCTTGCATATTTTCCACGTATTTTCCTTGTTTTTCGAAAGTAGGTTCATGACGGTTGAACCGGAATCCCTTTACCGTTCTTGCCCCGCTCCCGATCCTAAGCATTGTTTTGCTTTCGTATTTGGTGATTTTATATCTATGGAGGAGGTTCCGACTTTATTCTGGCCAGGTCCGGCGGCTTGTTCAAGTATGCCGGCGATTGCAGTTGGACAATAAAGAGCTTAAAGAACGTATTGCTTCACATGAATCTGCTTCTAGCTTCGGGATTGAGGCTATCGAGCCTAAGATCAGCCGCCCGAGAGAAGTTTGACTGCACTTTCGGTCCAAGCTCAGTGGTTTTTGAATCGGATCGGGCTTGTGATTCACTCCATCCTCATAGATATTCCACGGCTCAAGAACAAGTGGGGCTGATTGGTTCTCTTCTCCGCAGGGCCAGCTCTAAGTTGGTTTGCTCCTTTATTGGAGAAAGGAACCCCGAGTTGCAAGATTTTGCTGCTTTCAACTGCGGAACTTCGAAGCATGCTTTGGAGACACCGATCGTCGTACAAGACGGCCGATCACAAAACTTTGCAACTTAAGGCAAGGCTCGCCCGGCTTGATATATGCATCGAAATTTCGTCAAATTGCGATGAATCGCACGGGATGATATTGCATTTCGAGATTGTTTCCGAAGGGGGTTACGAGAGGATGTCAAAGATATGTTATTGTCTATGGAAGATCCATAGAGTTTGGAAGAAGCCATCAGATTTGCAGTTCGATGTGATAATCGGCTCTTCGAACGTAGGCAAGAGAGACGTAGTCAGGTCTTTCCAATTACACAAGCATCTGTAGCTCGCCTTCCGGTCTCATCTGTAGAATCTGGCGGATCCGGACCCGAGCCTATGCGGATTGATCGGGCGGTTCGAGGACCCTTATCTGCGCCGGAAGCAGCGTCGGAGAGAGGCTAATCTTTGCTTCTACTGTGGAGGAGCCGGTCATATCGCTCGTGGATGCCCCGTGAAGCTTCAATCGGTCGAAAAACTTCAGGGGGCGGTCCGGTAGTAGGAGTCTCTCGTCGGCCGGCCGCCTTTTCTCGAACTCCTTCCACATTTCTGACCGGGTTTATTCCATCGGATAAGGTCGACAAGGCATTCTTCATCCCTATATCATTGAAATCGGAAGTTGGAGAATTACAAGTGTTGGCGCAACTTGATTGTGGTGCAAATGCTTGCTTTATGGATAGTCGTTACGCCCGGTAAACGCCATCATCCCTAAAGCAAGGTTGAGCATCCTGCCTCTGTTGAAGTGATTGATGGGCGGAGATCTCCTCAGTGCGATCCACGAATGTCTTGCACCTCTTCAGTTTTGTTCGAGGGAGTTTCTTGTAGTATTTCCTTCAATCTCATTGCTAGCCCTCATCGCCCGATAGTCTTGGAGTGCCGCCGGCTCGAGAGCTACATAACCCGCAGATTGATTGGCGTACTAGATCATTTCGATTTGTGGGTTCTAGCTCTAGTTCGGTTCCTCTGCCGGTCGGTCTCTACACCAACATCGACTTCGATCCGTGTAGTATCGTGGGCCCCCGACGCGCCCGTCCCTAATTTGTTCCATGTTACGATTAAGCCTCTTGCCTCTGCTCCGGTTCATGCCTAGATTACGATCATATTCTTGATGGCGTCCGGCTCCAGCTCCGGTTTACGCTCCTGCTCCGGTTCTTGCTCCGAGTCCACCATTCTGCTCCGGTTCTTGATCCGGTCCACTGTTCTGCTCCGTTCTTGATCCGATTCATGCTCCAATTGCTCCCGCTCCGTTCATTTCACCCTCATGTTCCTGCTCCTGCTTTTGTAGAGGCTTCTTCATGTCCTCAGTTTCGTATCTCGAAGATTTCTCTTCGCGAGTTCGATCAATCTAGAAGGCAAGATCCAAGTTCAGTATTTGCAATCCAGGTTCGCCCGTCGGCTAGCTCGACACCATCGAAGCCTGCTCCAATGCTCCCAGATAAATATGGCGATTTCTCTGATGTGTTTGACAAAGTCAAGGCCAGTAAACTCCCAGAGCATCGTCCATATGATTGTCCTATTGATTTGCAGCCGGGGACCACGCCGCCATATGGTCCGATATATGGTCTACAGGGAAAAAATTAAGCATGCTATATATTTTTCCACAAAAAATGGTTTGGCTATTTTTCAAAATTTTACAGTACTCTATGATATACATTTGGCTAAAGTTATTATTACCATTACATTTATATGTACTTGGACTTGGCGAAACTTTTGAATTAAGTACTTGGCTATTTTTTTAACTGGAAAAAGCAAAAAATATAAATTTTGAAGCTTTAGATATATGTACTACAATTATAAATAATAATCAACGATCAAGACATATACAATAATATTAAAAAACTTTTAACAGAAGCTCACAACATAGCTTATAATATCCATGATCTGAACAATATTCAATGCAATGACACCTTCTAGATATGGTGATCAAATTGCACTTATATCTAACCCCTGAGGGAAGATATTATGCAACCAACTCGGGCATCTAGAGAAATATTGGCCATCTCTTACAATTCCTTTTTGAAGATGCATATATGATATATGTAATAGAAATGCATAGTTTAAAAAACTACTATCACTGATGATGGTAGGTGGAGATGTGTAAAAGTCTACAATAGGAATTCATTTTTGTTTGGTTATTAATGATTTAATATGTACTTATTGTAATATAAAGAAAGGCTAATCCCTTTTTCTTTAAGGAAAAGGGGAAAAATAGTTTGGCTAATCCTAAAAAAATAATGGAGTATTTGTTTTAGCTATGGCTATTTTTTATTTTTTTAAAAGAAATCTCCCTTCTTAAAGTTCGCCGCAAAAATTGTCTAAACCCCCTAAAAAATCGCCATTTGGCTATTAATAGCCACTAATTTTTTCCATGATGGTCTATCTCCCGCTGAGTTGAAGGTTTTGCGGGATTATATTGAAGAGAATTTAGCCACTGGCTTCATTCGACATTCTCAGTCCCCTGCTGGAGCGCCTATCTTCTTCGTCAAAAAGAAGGATGGTTCGCTGCGTCTGGTCGTGGATTATCGTGGCCTCAATAAAATCACAGTGCCAAATCGGTATCCGCTTCCTCTGATTCCAGAGTTGTTGGAACGACTTCAAGGTGCGCATTATTTTACGAAGATTGATCTTCGGGGTGCCTACAATCTTATTCGGATCCGGGAGGGTGATGAGTGGAAAACAGCTTTTCGTACTCGGTATGGCCATTTCGAGTACACAGTTATGCCGTTTGGACTTACCAATGCCCCGGCAGTATTCCAGCATATGGCCAATGATGTTTTTCGAGAGTTCTTAGATACTTTTGTTATCATCTATCTGGATGATATTCTTGTTTATTCTAGGACTCTCGACGAACATGAGAGGCATGTTCGACAGGTCCTTCAGAAACTTCGTGAGCATGGGTTATATGCCAAACTTGAGAAGTGTCAGTTCGAGCAGGATAATGTGGAGTTCCTTGGCTATCGCATCACTCCACATGGAGTCTCTATGGACCCCGAAAAGGTTAGCACTGTTATGGAGTGGCAAACACCTTCATCCGTTCGCGATGTTCAGTGTTTCCTCGGGTTTGCCAATTTCTATCGGCATTTCATCCGGGATTATTCGGAGATTGCTCTTCCTTTGACATGCCTCACGGTCAAGGATGTGCCATTTGAATGGATTGTGGAGGCGGAATCTACTTTTGTTACCCTGAAGCATGCTTTCACCACGGCGCCAGTTCTTGCTCATGCAGATCCTTTGCGTCCATATGTTGTCGAAGCAGATGCTTCTGATTTTGCACTTGGTGGGATCCTGTCACAAGAGGGGGACGACCATGAATTGCATCCAATCGCCTATCACTCACGAAAGTTTCAGGCTGCTGAAATCAACTATCCCATTTATGACAAGGAGTTGTTGGCGATAGTGGATTCTTTCGAGGAGTGGAGACGTTTCCTGGAGGGATCTCCTTATAAGGTCACAGTCTACACAGATCACCGAAATCTCGAATATTTTCAGTCTGCTCGAGTGCTCAACCGTCGCCAGTCTTGAGCCTTCTAGGCATCTGTCTTGTATTTCTGCTTGCCTTCGGGCTATTGTATTATTGATTCCTGTTCATATATCAGATTCTTTGCCGATCTTGGCGTATTTCTTCCGTATTTCTTGCATATTTTCCACGTATTTTCCTTGTTTTTCGAGTAGGTTCATGACATGCCCTTGCCCGACGGCACCGTGGTAGTGCCTATGGATAAGATTGTGGATGGAAGCATACCTTTGCCATATCCGAAAGCCGAGATTTCAACACTCGGAGAGTCGGTCGGGAGTTTCATTTTGTGGCCTGCATGTTGTATAGCGTTGCTTGCGCCCGAATGTGACATATTGACTCCGCCAGTGCAATTAAAAGAAATTAACTGGCAGGTAGTCGAAGACGAGAAAGGTCCATTCAAGCAAAACTGTGGTGATAAAGGCATTTCAAGAGATGAGCTGGTGGAGAGAAATTGCATGCTGATGCATGACTACTGCTATATGCCTTATGCACACGGGGTGATTATCTTCACTGATTCTAACCAGGCAGTTGGTGACGTAAGGTTAGGGGAAGACTTCCTGGCTGCCACCATGATGAAGATATGTCCTATGCCAGAGAAGCCGTCTATGAGATGCCAAGCTTGTGCTGAAATGCCACAACTGCACGACTTGGTCAGGTGGTCGAATGCCTTGGTGTGACAATATCATATTATCGACTCTCATAAAGGTTGTGAAAGAACAGAACATCAAGGCAGTACCCTATGCAATGCAAGTGAAAGTTGCTAAATCTCAAAAGAGGTCTTATAGAATGGTGAATCGAACACCGCGAACACCTGCTACCCCAGGTAAGGTTGATAAGAAGATCATTGCGGCTTCTATTCTAGACTTCAAATCCACGATTTACTGCATTCGCAGATGTTATGTCACTTTCTCTACCTGCGAGATCAAGTGCATGCGACGTTTCTTTTAGAACATGAGTGCTGCGGATAGGACCACCTTTGCTTACAACATGCTTGACCTTTGCTCCGAAAATGAGCAGGTCCGGAAGGTGATGCTAAATAACAAGCAAGTATGCTTGAAAGCAAGGCACAAAGCTCACGACATTCCAATGTCAACTTTATATAAGTGGCGTAAACTTTTTCTTGTTGGTCATAGAGTTGCTGAACATGGTAATCCGGGCTCAAAGAAACCAAGGTCGCACACTCTAGCAGGAAATGCCCTACTGTCTATGTACATAGATGAGAATGCAGAGACGATGTCCCACAGGTCGAAAATCACTAATGAAGGTGTGAGAGCGAATGCGATGAGACTTCCTTCTGTCCTAACAAAGAAGGACATTCTCCATGAGGTGGATGCTAGTGTTATGGAGATGATAGACAAGCACATCTCCCCATCTTCCTTCTTAGGCGGGTAGAAGTTACACCACCCAGAGGTTGCAATTGCAAAGAGGATAGTTTTCTCCAAGTGCAATAGTTGTGTTGTAATAAAAGAGAAAATGGCTAAGACAAGAGATTCAATAGAGAGAAGAGAATTGCAGATCGAAAGGAAGGCACACATGACAGCCCAGATTTCTTGTAGGAGCTTGTATTGGTCGTGGAGAGCTTTATCGCATCGTGCTCTGAGCAAGCTCTGACGATCATCCATGATAAGATGGATCAGAACAAGACAATGGTACCTAGATTGGAGAAGTTAGCCAAATCAGTGTGGAGAGGAGAACGCTTGAAAGTAAGTGTGACTGGTGCACTGATGCATGGCCACGGTATTGGCGCTCTGGGCCATTTTTCACTAGATTTATGGAAGGATGATTCTAATTTTCATATTGGTTCCTTGAACCACACACTCAAACCCTGGAGGATGATGCTTCGAGAGACAACTGGGGCTATTTAAGAGAAGTTGAGCACCCTGATTGTGCATGGGGAGCAGCAGTCCTCAACATGGCATTGAGGGCTAAGAAGGTCAATAGCACTGGACAAGAATTCATGGCCCTTCCTAGTGCTCCAGTTCACCCCAAACACCTACCAGAAGGCTATATTTAAAACTAGACAATTGCTCTGGCCAGAACAAGAACATATATCTCTTCTTCTACCTTTCTTATCTTGTCTGGCTGGGGGTTTTTGACCAGATACAGCTTAGATTCATGATGGTCGGCCACACCCATGATGACATTAATGTACTGTTCGAAAATTACTCAATATTATTGTGTAGGTCGGATCACAGAGGTTTCTGATTGGAAGTCATTTGTGAAAGGATACATTCTAGACAAGAAGGATCACTTGGTCTGCTCTTCAAATTTTGCATAAAAGGTGGTTGGCCACTCATGTGTTACAAGATGAGGCCAGGGCATCGAGAATGGCTCCTGAACAATGGAATAAGAATGTGGAAGGCAGGTGCTGATGGTATGCCAATAATACCTACTGGAGCACCTAAGGCTGTGAAGCCATACGATAGCCTCAAAGATATGGGTGCCTTACGATCGTCCATTGCGAAGTACATGATGCATTGGGCAAATACATCTCATGGTGGTGTGAACTCATGGTCTAATGCCTACATAAATGAGGTTATTGACTACTGGTCGATTCTGATACATGCACTTGGACAGGTCCCACCCGGGACCCAGGAAATTAGAGACTTCTGGTGTCACACTAAACAGTCCGTGCTAATGGAGCCTGAGTCAGTAATGCTCGACGAGTAAACACGTCCGCATTATGTCGGGCCTGCAAAGGATAAACCACAGAACCCAGTTGAAATATTCGACCCATACCAGGATGTCAAGAAAGATATGCTCTTGCTCATTAGACCAGGAGACTCATCTCCTGCATGGATGGCCTTTGCTGAAGAGGACCCTATACAAGACCCAACTCTTCCCCACTACGAAGAGGTGTTTGTGTCTTGGTGGGAGCCGATAGCAAGAAAAGGTACCACTTATGCACAATAATATAGGGACTGCTGGCATAAAAGGTGGAAACTAAATCCGAACGACAGGCCTCGTTATCAGCATCTCAAAACCATAGACTATGGTTGGTCAGTCAAGGACAAGCCTCAGATGGTAGTGATATCTGCAAGTGTAGCGGCTCAGTTACAGGAATTACTGGCCAAAGAGGCCTAAGAGGATGGAGAAGAAACTTGAGTCTTCAAGGTATATTAAAGTAGTTCTTATTCATTACTCTCTGCATTTTTCAGATTAATACAAGTGCTCTTATACATTGCTATATCTTATATGCCAGAACATCACTACATTATATATCGCTGAATAGGTGATACATACACCTAAAGCACAGTTACATCACAGCAGTTACACGCGGTGACCATGCAGGCATATGGAGTTAATCTCGTAGGCATTGCGCTCATGAAGCCATACGAGATGAATAACAACACGGTGGTAACCGGGGGAATCCATCTGGCGACGATTAGCTATGGACTGCAAGTATGGATCAAGCCGGATGCCTCTATGAATGCATTTAACCATATCATTGTAAGTCATGGAGCAAGTGATGGTCTCGATATCAGTAGCAGGAGCAGGCAACCATGCTCTATCGGTAGCAGATCCTGAGTCCCGAGACATTATAAATGAATGCCTTCTGCACTCAAGTGCGGATATATTTATACCCATGAATAATAATGATGTATGTATCTACTATCAATAATAGTGGTGTATGTGTCTACTATCAATAATAATGGTGTATGTATCTACTATCAATAATAGTGGCATATGTATCAATACTCGTGCTTTAGAAGTAAGAGAAAATACTCTGGTTGACTAGATTAACTGAGGTCAAAATTCTGAAAATCGCGTTATTCTCTTCAATTAATGAGACCATGTTTCAAGGAAAGAATGCTCAGTACATGGTGTAGCATCAAGGGCCCTAAATTGCCATACCCAATGTCTGGGGTTCAATATCTCGTTTTGAAAGTGGCTATGCATCAGTGTTATAAAATACTTATAATACAATACGCATTAAGTATTTTTTAAGTATTCTAGACATTTTCTATAAGTGCTTAGAATACTTATTTATAATGAGTATCATATCTATTTCTATGAGTATATCACCTACACACTTAGGCCTATATGGCCAGTACACTTGGATACATATACATTTACGAGCATAGGCCTATAGGCTAGCCAATTTGGATAAGCCTTTATGCTTATACACATGATTGTATAGGAGTATAGGCTATACAATACTCTTAGGAGTATAGGCCTATGCCATATGCCATAGTAATGAGGACAAAACCCTATGACATATTAGTTAGGAAAAAACCCTATGCCATAGTAATTAGAGGAGAAAAAATTGGGGGTTAAAAAAATGGCAGTTCAAAAACGTAGTTGCCTCAACTACAGCTCACGCTGCTGCCCATACATCTGGTGAGACTGGAAAAGGTGTTGAACATGTGCCATTGAGAAACTCTGCTGAAAGTGTCGCACCTCCAACGCACGTTGGAGGTTCCTCGGGCCAGGTGGTGTACGCTGCTGAAGTTGCTGCTGGGCTAGTAGCTCCTCCAACACAGGTTGGAGGTCTCTCAGGTCAGTTCAGACCTCATGTGCCTGTAGAGTGCTCCTCTAGACAGGCTGCACCTAATAGTGTTGCACAGGCGGCACCTCCAACACAGTTGGAAGTTCCTTGGCACGGACTATTCCTAGAGGTAGTTCTCGGATGGTGGCGCAACCTACACAAACTGGTGTACCCGGAGGGCAAGTGGTACGTCCAACACACGTTGGAGGTTCCTCAGGATAGGAGGAATTTCCCACTCTTTCTCCACGGTAGCCTGGGGCGACATCCTCTTCCACCCCGGAGCTGCATCAAGCTCACCTTGGAGATCATCTGACACAGTGGCATGAGTTACAGGTGTGCGGTTCTCAGAATGGCTTTGAAAGGGCTTGGCGACTCCCGCCACCTCAGCTCGTGTCTCAGAGGCCATTGCCACCATGGAGGATAATAACAGGAAAGAAGTTGTGTCCTATCTCCAGCAATTGCAAGCCAAGCAAGACTCCATGAATGTCCAGCTCCCATCAGATGAAATCTTTTATGAGGTTCAGGAGTGCAGGGCAACTTTCGAGCATTTTGGGGCTCCAGTAATGCAGATTAGCCATGAAGATCATCGGCGACATATGAAGCAGTTGGTTGCATGTTCCGTGGTCTGCCACTTCACTGGCCCTTTTTTAGATTTGAAGCGCGTGGGATCTTGTCTGTCTGGGCACCTTCATAAGCTAGGTCTTCCTGCTTATCAATCTATCAAGCTTGTAGCAAAAGATCAACGTTGCTTTTTTTTTTTATGTTTGAATCTCCTGAGCCAGCTGCGCAACTCATAGAACGAGGTGTTGATCCTCTTTGGAAACACTTCTTGCTCTATCAACAGTATGTTCCTGGATCCTTTCCAGCTAAGCCAGATGCCTTACGTGCCCCCTTCTAGTTTGCTATTGAAGATTTTCCTCCAGAGCTATAGGATTCCAAGTTCATTTCTGTCATTGCTAATGAGATCAGACTCCATTTGCAACACTCAATAACCAATGGCATCACCAAGATTTGTGTTGTAAGGCCCACTCATCGTGATTTGCCTCAAACAATTGTTGTCCAGAGCAGGCCCATGTTCTTTTCGTTTAAGTTGTCTTTCTTGAATGGTCCTGAGCTAGCTCTCATGTTTCCTAAACACAGGGTTTACCAACATGGTCCTCCATCTGCTCCTCCGGCACTCCATGCTCTAGATCAGCTCCCACCTCAATGGATATCTCTCACATCCCTGTGCCTGCAACTGCCCCCCTGCTCTTCCAATTGTAGCCCCCCCACCTCAATCTCTGGAACACCAAATGTTGAGACTGGTTGAAATTCAGAGATCGCAAGAACAGATTGAACTCATGGACAGTATATGGACATTGATCGGCTTGGCATCCACCCACCACCAAAACATCCACCGGCTCTTCGTCAACCACGAAAATCAGCTAAGGGATCTAATTCCTCTGCATCCTAGCCCTCAGTTCCTGCTTTATATAGCGCTGCTCCTCCCATTGCATCCCACTGTCATCGCTTTGATCCACTTCAATGGATTGGTTTAGTTGATGAGGTTATTGCCATGCCAGATGCCCAGGAAATGGAAAATATCCTTAAATTCCCTTGAGATACCAACGGTCTCATCTGAATTGGTGACATCACAAGGTCAATGCAGTAAGTTTCATGGAATGTTCAGGGGGCAACCTCCTTCCCCCTCAAGTGGAGCCGCATTTATTTCTACTTAATCGAGATTGGACGCTCAGTTTGTATGTCTTCAAGAGCACAAGTGTCGTAAGGGAGACGTATCAAAGCTTGCAGACATGATTGGTTGAAAGTTTAATGTCCTTATCGCAACAGCTGGTTCTGCCAGTGCAGGACTGGTGATAGCATGGCTCCATGTTATAGCTCCATGTTATAGCTGCTATTCTGGAGCCAATAATTCTATGGTAGACAAATTCATTTGAAACTGTTGCTGCTCTTATTACTATTTTTGGATATCTCCATGTCAACATATCAAAGAGCTGCTCAAGTACATGGGGTGTTGTTCCAAGGAATTTGGATGATATCTGGGCGTCTCCATTAAAACGATTGTTGGAGTCATCACCACATTCACTACAGTCACCACATTCACCACAGTCACTACTGTTGGGTGGGTATATGAGACAATATATCGTATATGGAGTGATATACGCATATGCACGCGTAGAGGATATATGTATGTATGCATTGTGGTGTGGAGGATCTTATTATCATCACTGTGTATCTGAGCAGGGAGAGAAAACAGAGAGAGACGGTGGGAGAGAGAGAGTATTTTTGCTTGATCTAGCTATGGAGATTATGAATCTTTATGTTGTGTATTGCATAGATATAGTAGGTTGAAGCTTGAATTATTGGTTTTTTATCCTTCTTGCAAGACGGAGTTTAGACTCTAACAATTTGGCAACCACGGTGCTCGACAGACCATTGATTGGCAAGAATTTTCATTTGAAAAAGGAGTTGTTACCATTTGTATGGGTGATCGTCAGAAAAGAACGATATCATTGAGCAAGGAGCAAATTCTTTGTGTGAAGGGTATTTTGTCATACAATTTGACAAGGGGAGCATAGTTTTATGCCCAAGAGAAGTAAGAAGGATATATCACCAAGCTCCACCGTAACAAGAAGGGGACTGGTGACTCAACATTTTGGTTCAAAATTTGCATCAAGATTCAATTTCATTTTTAGATTTGGGAGCAGATCTGGATCTAATTCTCTGATCTTGGAGGTTCTAATTCCATATATTGATCTAGAAGGTACTCCAATTTTGTTTTTCAAATTGAAGAGATATTCCACTTCGTTTTTTCAATTTCAAGAACCCCAAGAAGGGGCAGAGATGACTGTATTACCACCCATGGCGTGGGTTTTCTGACAATGGGGATTCCAAAGTTTAATGATCTGGTAGATCGGGATCATTTGAAGCATATTGTGAAGTTTGAGATTGCCAGCAATGTAAGTTACCGGCTACTGATTACTTGCTTTGGTTTCATAGTTCTTTCCAAGATTCGGTGAAGGAATGGGCACAAACTCGCCCAGATACCATGACATATCTGGAATTAAAGGAAGCATTCATTGCTAATTATCAAGAAGTCCATGATAAGGATAAGACTATGGAAAGGTGGACCAATTTCACACAAAAGGAAGATGAATCAATTAGAGAGTATAATCAGAGGTATATTGTGGTTCTCAAAGCCGTGGTTCATTGGAAGATTGCAATGAGTGATGAAATGGATATCCAATGGTATATGAAGAGGCTGAAACGAGCTATTGCTCATAAGGTGAAGGCTAAACAACCGACAACAATGCTAGGAGCACAAAAGTATGCTCTCAAGACTGAAGATAAGCTGGGATACATTCATGAAGTTGCTGCTCCAGAGTATAAAATAGAGGATATTGCAGCCAAGGTTTCTAAGCTTACAATTGGTGAGAAGTCAAGAGAGGTTTCAGTTTATTATACTACATGTAGATTGCTGGAATTCTGCTCAAGATAAAAAATGTAGGGAGAAGAGATTCCTTTGTACTAGTTATTTGGATTTTAGGAGGGTAATTTTCTTTTTATATATACATGTAAATGTGTCATTTGGGGACATGTCCCAAAGACCATATTAGTATATTTTATTGTGGGTTCTCCGCCATGGAGTGGCACATTTTCCCACTGTGGTCGCCACTGTTGGGGTTGTCACCACATTCACTATAGTCACCACATTCATCACAGTCACCACATTCACCACAGTCACCACTGTTGGGGTGGTATATGCGACAGTATATCGTATATGGAGTGATATACGCATATGCACGCGTGGAGGATATATGCACGTATACATTGTGGTGTGGAGGATCCCATTGTCATCACTGTGTTATCTGAGCAGGGAGAGAAAACAAGGAGAGATGGTGTATGAGAGAGAGATTATTTTTGATTGATCTAGCTATGGAGATTATCAATCTTTATGTTGTGCATTGCATAGATCTGGTAGATTGAAGCTTGCATTATTGGTTTTTCATCCTTCTTGCAAGGTTGGAGTTTAGGCTCTAACAACCACATCCAAGTACACCATGAGAATAGCCACATTTGGACGTCTTCACTAAAACCACATGAAAGTACACCACATAGCCACATCTGGGCGTCTTCACCAAAACCACATCAAAGTAACCACATAAGCCACATCTGGGCATCTCCACTAAAACCATATCAAAGTACACCACATATGGGCATCTCCACTAAGACCACATCAAAGTACATCACATACTAAGTACAATATATAGTAATATGCTTATGGATGATCATTGAAACCATTATGGTTGGGATTAAAAAACCTCGCCCTAGGTTTTCGAGGAAAAACCCTGACCATAATAGTGACACTAGCCAATAGGGATCTAATATGAACAGGTACAACAACATCTAAAATTTGATCAAGGTGAAACGTGCAATACATGCTCTTCTCCTCAAATAGTCAAGTCACAAACCTTCAAAACCATACTCCAAGCCATCATGACAGACTGTGCCTCTATATGAATGATAATTCCAAAATATACTCCAAGTCAACTTGGTGGAGTTAAAGAAGATACTCTATAACATAAATCAACCCAGCAAAACAAAGGGCGAGGATCTCATTACAACAATGTAGCACAAAGCACAAGACATGAGGGTCTTCCAATACTGACACGAGGGCCTACCAACACCGGCATGAGGGCCAAGAGTCCACAATCTCATAACGCCAAACTGGCACAAGGGTCATAAGTCACAACCAAATCCACCGCATGAGGGCCCTTCCCACACACTAGGCGTTAAATGGATAAAGGATAGCCAAGCATTTAAGGTGGGTAGGTGAAATAGTTAGATCGACGAGGAAATAACATGGAACAAGGAGACCAAGGTTTCCCAGGAATTCCAACAAATCAACCTTAAACATTCAGTGTGGGTGGGTGGGGAGTAGGAGATCCAAGCAGAAGCGTGGTGATGAGGTCGTGTTGATGAAAAATGGAAAGGCTAGGAGGGGTGAGTGGATGGGCCTGGAGGGTTGAAGGGATGGGTGGGTGGGGGTAAAGGATCGAGAAAGCAAGGAGACCGTAAGAAGAGGAAGAGGAAGAGGAAGAGGAAGAGGAAGAGGAAGAGGAAGAGGAAGAAAGGGGCTATAAGAAGGAAAAACCATAACTACCTAGGCAAACTAACTATAATGTTTGGTTTTGACAATTACACTAGTGCGCATTTCATTGACAGAAATAATTGTTTGATCCTCATTTGCATTGTGCTTTAGCAATTCTGCCATAATCTGCACGCTAATCTACATGGCTGCTAGACTGATCTTTTCCATGCTAGAGTCTATCAAATCATTTTCTATGGCTTCAAACCTGCAATTAAGTGAACTAGAATTAACATAGTCATAAAATATGTTCACTAAATGCTTGTCATCAAGATCATATTTCTTGGCGACATGAGTGAACAATTTGCTTTTATGGTCACGTCAACCTTGCATTTTTAGGAATTGGCTTGAAAACATATAATCTTCTTGCTCCACAAAATGCCCTCATCTTCTGAAGACAAGTCTACTGCAGGATTAACCTCCTCTAACCTCATTGAGGGACTACAATACTTTAAAGACCACGCGAATCATGAATGTACGCGCTCTCATACATCTACCTCCCAGAGCGTATCTAAAATAGTTCCCTCTACTCTAACTGGGTGTCCACAGTATAGTCTTTCAACCCCGGATTCGTAAATCGGCATTGTCTGCCACCATCTGTGAACCAAGTTTATTCTAGTTCTTCTCGTCAGTAACTACACTCTCACCATAGTACCAACACTCACCCTTCTGTTGAAATTAGACAATCTGGCAGTGTCTCCAAAATAACCAACACTATACACATCTCAATGTGTGACCTTGGGACCAACTTCATGCAGCACATCGACACCTTTCATGTGGATGACAACTTGGGTAATTAGCCATCCCCTCAAGGTGGTGTTTACTCTTCAAAAGCATCCCCATAGGTTCACCAGTCAATATTTCAACAAGCTTTCCGACCAATAATTCCATTTGGTCCAACGTCGTTGTTGCAGGTGCTGCAATTTCTAAACTCAGGTTCCCCGTGCCTACAGGACCCTTAACACACTGCCCCTCAAGTTTATAGTGATCCAACGATTGAGATCAATCTTGACCAATGGTGATATGGCTCCTTAACACATTACCCCTCAAGTTTATAGTGATCCAACAGTTCAGATCAATCTTGATCAGTGTGTTACACTGCTAGTCCATAACACCCTAGGGTGTTATCAAATGGACAGATCTAGATCGATGTTGATGGTGATCGGATGACCCAAAACTCTCGGGGCATTGTGTTAAGGGCGATAACGCCCTGGCCCTCGGGTGTTACTTCAAAAAAATTTTCGGCCCAATAAAATGGCGAGGGGCGTGCGCTACTAAACGTTACAGTAATCATATTTGTACTGTGTTGTGCTGTGCATACTATATAGGGCCCATATATAGCACAGCACAGCACAACAGGTACAAATCAATGATCAACTTTCATGGCCTGCCCGCCCTTAAACTGGTGTCCTCCCCTGCAAAAGAAGGGAAAAAAAAAATTATAGGCATTATAAATAAGGGTGGGCAAAAAATTATGGAACCTTTAACATAAGGGCAAAGATTTGAAAAACCCTTAAAATTCTATTTAATGTCAATATTAAATATATGTAGCATTTAAATATATTACCCAATTTCGAAAAGCAAAAGGAAGAGAGAGAAAAAAAAAGGGGAGAAAAAATTGGAATGGCAGCAACGTGAGTGAATGGCGGTGCGCGGGAAACGGGACGGGACGGGAAGGGAAGATCAAGAGGGAAGGAGGAATGTAAGCGGCCCTGTTCCTCTCTGTGCGAATTCCAGGGGCTCTGTAAAAAGCTCCGTCTGGCTGGATCAGTGCAACAAAACCCAACCTCGGTATAATGCTGCATCAATCCGGCCCTTCTGATCTGCTCCTAGCTCCTTCCATTCTCTTTCCCTGCATTTTTTTCCCAATTCCGAGCCTATCTCTGAAGATCTAAAGAGTTTTTGTGTTGAAGCAATTTCTGAAGATGGGTAAAGCGGCATGCACCTTCAGAGGGAAGGAAGCTGAATTCTGACAGGGACAAAAAGTTTAAGAAATTGGTGCATGGCATTCGATTCAAAACAGGTTAGTGCTTGCTTCCAATTTTTTTGCTTGCATTCTTTCTTTCTTGCATTCTTATTGTCTGATACATGGTCAATAAATTTTACAGCTTGAATTCACAAACATGATTTACATTCTATTTACATTCTGGCATCAATTGTCTTGATACTCAGAGGCAAAGGTAAGCTCCTGCTTTATAAAATTTTTCTTTCTCTTTGCTATGAAAAAAACTGTATTATAATGATTATTATATTATACAAACATTTCCTTTTTTTAAACTCAATTTTTTCCTGCTATGCACTCTTTGTTGATACTCTATTTATCATTTAGATGGCACCTCGTCTAGGACGGCCAAAGAATGACAAAATGCAGGCCACAATCAATATGATGTTCTCTCGGAATACTAGAGGGGCTAACGCGCAATGCACATTTGATTTAAATGAAGCACTTGCACATGACAACGAGAATGAGGAGGATGAGGCGGAACACTCTAATAGGAACTTGGTGGATGATGTGGAAGTGGATATGGCGTCACATAGTGGAAAGAAAAGGAAGAAAAAAGATAGAAAATTCAGAGAAGAATGGAAGATAAAGTATCCTTGGGTTTATGGTAATTTTGATGAGCATGGTGTTGAAAGAATGAAATGCTCTTGGTGTGCAGAGTGTAGAATGGATAATGTATTTGCCTTGCAAGGGAGTAGCACTATACAAAAGCAAGCTCTTGAGGTCCATGAGAAATCAAGAAGTCACAAGAAGGCAAGTCAGATTATGGCTGAAAAAATAAAAAGATCTCATGTTCCATTGCCCGTTAAATTTGATGAGATGCTTGAGATTGAGCACATGAGAGTTATGAAAGTTATGCAATTGATGTATTATGTTGCAACTAGAGACCAACCATTGGAAGCATATCCTTCTCTGTGCGAGCTTCATAGATTCTCAAAAGCACCTGACATGCCCCTTAGTAATGAATATTCAGCTTATACCAACACAAAGATGGGCAAGGAATTCTTGGTGGCTATGAAAACGGTTTATTTTCAGAAACTTATAAGCGAGGTATGTGATAGTCCATATTTCTCTTTGTTGATTGACGAGTCTACAGATTGTACGTTAACAAGCTATATGATTGTGTATGTCACATATCTCACTGATAAAGGCAATGGACTGCCTATGACTAGTTTCCTTGGCTTGATTGAGGTTGTTTGTAGATTGTGATGCGCTTCACTTATATACCGCATTGTGTGATTTCATGAATGATATTGGCCTTGAGAAACATAAAATGATAGGCATAGCAACTGATGGTGCTTCCGTGATGGTTGGAGTGCATACTGGTATTGCCACTAGATTCAAGGGCGAAATACCTTCTTTGATATCAGTCCATTGTATCGCACATAGAGAAGCTTTAGTTGTCAAAGATGCTTTAAAGTGTTTCAAGATATGTGATGTGGAGAAAGTTACACGCAAGGTGAAAAAGTGGGTTGGAAAATCCCATATCAGACATTCTGCTGTAAAATCTCTTGCACTTGCATTTAATTTGAAGCCATTGGAGGTGTTGCGAATTCATGATATTCGATGGCTCTCTAGAGGACAAGTTATGGCACGTATGGTTGCTTTGATGCCTATTTTGATGGAGATTTGGTCAAGTGAAGGCGGGGAGCTCTTCTTAGCTTTTACTAGTCTCAAGGTACAATTTTTTATTCACTTGCTAGCTGATGTGCTTTTCCAATGCAACATATTGAATGAGTTGTTCCAACATCGTACGGTTGATATCTCTCATGTTGGGATGGATATATCTATCACAAAGAAGAAACTTGAACGCCATTTCTTAGTTGGTGAGTTTGGTGCAAGAGCAAAGTATTTTTCTGATTTTCAAGCAATGGCAAAGTGTGGCTATATCTGGTATAAGGATGCGCACGGAGTCATTCATCGTCATAATCTTCATTCTGGACCTATTGGTGCAAATGACACTATGCATATGCCTACATGGGGATCTTGTGTTGAAGAAGGTAAGTCCTTTGTGCGAAAAGTAATTGATGGCCTTGATAAAAGATTTGGTAATCTTGATTTATTTGAAGCATCAAAGTTATTCTCTCCTCGTGATTATGTAATAGATCTTGATGATGATGATGTGCATGCTAAAACATGTGACAAATGGATGGATGTGCTTATTGGCTCTCTCGATGGGAGGATTGATGGACGAAAATGTCGAGTTGAATGCATGGATTTCACTTTAAGAATGATGGGCCGTTGTCCAAGAAAGTCTTTACATGAGGCTTGGCTTTTCAGGGTTTGAATTGGACTTAGGTCAACTATATCCTGAAATGAAGAAGCTATGGCAAATGATTTTAGTGATTCCGGCCTCTACAGTGGAATGTGAAAGGGGTTTCTCAAAATTGAATAGCATCAAAGACGATGATAGAAGTAGATTGAGCTTCAAAAGCTTAGATTTGTTAATGTTCATGTCATTAAATGGTCCGAAGAACATGGAAGAAGTTGATTGGTCATCCATTTACAAGGAATGGATGAATGCAAAGGAGAGGCGTATTGGGGAATTGTAGAAAGTTGTTTGGTATTTGATCTTACAGTTAACTTTACCTTGTCTTGTTTAGTACTCTAATCTTTTCTTGAACTCATGCATATAAGCTTTGTTTTCTATAAATTGTGCTTTAATGTTATTTTATTATGAATTTTGTGGTAAATAAGGGCAGTTTACATTGTGCCATGGAATAAAAAGGGCTGATAAAAGTTTAACCTTCCCAAAAAAGGGCAACTCAAAATATGCCCTTAGAAAAAAAAGTAGGGTCTACCCTTATAAGTTGAACCCTGGTACAAATATGATTACTGCAACGTTTAAGGCACTTGGCCTCTTTAAGTAAGAACCTAAAACAATATTGAAAACCTAAGAAACTTCGTCCTTTTTATTAAGTCAATCAAAACCTAAAACACAACGAATATTGAAAACCTAAAACAGAAGTAGCTCAAGCCCAGTCTTTTGACTTTAAACAGGGACACTGGCGATTTTCTAAACATGGACATTGGCGGGGCTGCTGGTCCTTCTCAGGCAACTCATCTGATTTCAAATAATGAAGCGCATCCTTAAACAGGTCTTCGATTCTATCATGATATTGGTCTATGCCCGTTGTCCCGCTGAAATGGTAATTCTCCATCTCTGATACGTTTTTTGACATTGCTTTCAGATGATTTCGATTTTTAGCATGCTTCTTGAACCCTGTGTGAAAAGACTTATCTTTCTTCATTAGCTCAATAACAAGTTCTACAGCATGACGACGAATTCTAGGTAACTGAACTACTGAAGGGGACTCAATTTTAGCAAGTAAGCTACTCAGAGCTTCAATGATACCCTTGAAAGGTTCAGCTTTAGCAGGTCCAGGCACATTCGAAGAATCCGAAGCTTCAACTTCGCCTTAATGTCGATATACGATTCTGATAGACTCGTTCTTAGTAGCAATGTTAAAACATGTATTATAGTTAGAAAAGTACACACGTTTTGCAAAATTTGCAGACATGTACGGGAAGAACTTGTCAAACGAACGCCATCCTCCAAGTTCCCATGTTAACCCGTAATTATTTTATATTGTCAGTGTCACCAGCTAGCAAATCATAATCTGACTTATTCTTGGGACTATTGGGATTATAATATTGTTAGACTCCCACTGTTGTCAGGAATAAGTTGAAAAACTGTTAATGATAAGTCACCAATGCCACCTCAATATTACCTCAATGTTGGCGCTCTCTCGTACTTAGACTTTACATAAATTACCTTGAAAAGCTTTCTTGTTTGTGGCACAAACCCTTTTGCCAATATGTATAGTATGTCTATCTGCAGAGGTGCTTTATTATCACATGACTTTGTGCTCCTTACTAATGATAAATAGTATCAAACGCCATCCTCCAAGTTGCCATGTTACCCTCAACCCGTAACTATTCTATATTGTCACCAGCTAGCAAATCATAATCTGACTTATTCTTGGGAGTATTGAGAGTAAAATATTGTTAGACTCCCAGCTTGTCGAGGATAAGTTGAAAAGCTGTAAATGATACGCCACCAATGCCACCTCAATGTTGGCCCTCTTTCATATTGCAAAGAGAATACTTAGACTTTGCATAGAACTTTATGTTCGTGACGACGATTGACAAATAGTTTCACCACATTTATCACTCGTGCCAAACTTGTCACAAGTGGCAAAATTAATATTGTCATGCAACTTTGTGTCATGTGTGACACAAGCCACTCATTTTCATTTATTTCTTCATTTTTCTTCTAGTCTATTCCTCTGTAAGCACCATTCTTCTCCATCTAAGCGTTCAATTTCCATGCAGCTGCAGTATGGACAATCTCTTTGTTGTTCTGCCACATATTGCTAGGAGGAGAAGGATACGGGAGCTTATAGATGCACTGCTTGCTTCCTCCAGATACAAGGGGACATTAGAGGCATGGGATCTCATACTGTCCTCCTAAAAGATTAGTGTTCTTTATATTGTATTTTTATTAACTTATAACTGCATCCTTTACCAACATTCTTAACTCACTTACCAACCTTCCTAACTTTCGAAACCCTTACATACAAAAAAAAAAAAAAAAATTGAATGCAAACCAAAAAATTTTGAATGCCAATTATTGGCGACATTATGATTCTTTTCCCAACTATGTTGGTCCTGTCCATGTGATTTCAGACCAAGCTATATCATTTTCGACCAATCTCTTAAATAGGCATGGGTTTTGTTTCTACTTTTTTTTTTTTTGTGCCGTACACGTCCTGTGGCGCCATGAAACTTCTCAAATTTGGTCTTCTAAATTCGAAATTTGGACTTGTAATCATGCACATTTAGAATGTTTTAGCTTTCTACGCCAAACTATTATTTCCATCTAAGCCATTCTATTCTGTGCCAAAATGATGATTAAAATCACAATCCGGTTGCCAGTGGAGTATGCACAAACCTGAACGAAGAAAAAGGGAGATTTCAAGGTAAAAGTGAACGAAGATCTTATGAGATCTATTGGAGCCAAGAATGCACACATGTGGTCACAAGGAGAAATTTACCCCAAGGATCCGATAGCAGGTAAGGCACCAAATTTTAGCCGTGTTACATCGGATTTATATGGTAAGGTGCCACTTATAATATTAGTGGAACTCTTATGTACTAAATTTTGAACATCTGTGGCACTTTGCAATAATGCGATAATCCGTAAGACTCCACATATATATTCAAAATCTAATCCATATGAGCTCCATCATATATGGAACATACCTTGAGAATGCCATCAGTCCCACTTGCTTAAGCTCTTGGTGGGGCCCGTCCTTCTATATGGAGTTCGAAGTCTGGGCCTCGGTGACCGTTGCTACCTGGAATAACTTGGAGCAGGTGCAGAAAGCCTTCTTGGCACGGGCACTAGGAGTGATGTCCACGGTCCCATATCAAATCTTGTTGCATGAGACATGTTTCTTGCCTCTTCATATCGGCACATCATCTACTTTCAGAAAGTGGCCAATATGGACGATGCTCGTCTCCCCAACTTGGCCTACAATGTGGCAATGGGGCCACATGGATTGCTGGAGGTGTGGCTAGCCAGGTGGAATGTGCAGGAGCATAGGTGTATGCAGGTGCAAACAAAAACAGATCCCCATAGTAACGTTTGCCCCACGGGCATTGTCAAAGGTGGATTTGAGGTTTTGATTGAGTGTCGAACAATCAGAGCCTGGATTTCTAAGATGGAATTCTAGATGAACGAAGCTGAAGCGATGATTATCCTTGTTGAGGTATGAATCTGGAAAATCAAAGATCTGCCCAGACTGAGTTCATCCATCATCTCGCAAAGTCTAGAGGTGCAAATGGAGCCCTCATGGTGGCCAAAAGCCTTCTACATCACATCCAACTTAAATAAAGAAACAACAAAAATGCTAGAAAAAAAGAAAGATACCAAGAAAATTGACCAAGCAAACCTGTATGTAAGGGAAAGAGCAATAGAACTGGAAAAAACCAAATAGCACGCATCATAATCCTTTGTGTGTCTTTAACCATTTAGGATTTGTAGTTAAATAGAATAGAATAGAATAGAATAGAATAGAATAGAATAGAATAGAATAGAATAGAATAGAATAGAATAGAATAGAATAGAGTTTTTATCGTCCACGGAGACCAATGGCCTATGGGACCCAAATAGGAGGCGCAACAAGCATATTACTGTCCGCGTTAAAAAACCCCCTCCCCGCCCATAAAGGGTTGTTTGGGGAAAAACCGTGACAGGAATAGGTTTGCTGTCAAACTGTACAAATACAAATACAAATATAGACAGAAATATGTACATGTATTAGGTAAGTGCCCGAGGGCCGAGCTTATCTCAGTGATCCATGACCTCCTGAATGTATGAGCCCAACCTCCGTACCGAGCTCGTGCTTAGCATCTCATGCAGGGGCTGGCCAGGACGGACCAGCTCAGCATAGCGTATCCGAATGTCATCATATGCTGGACAACTCTGAATGGTGTGGCATTCGTCTTCCACGGCTCCAAATGGCAGTGTTGACAAAGCCTCTCCTGACGCAGCTCCCCAACCCATCTCCATGTCTCAATCCGGAGATAGTGTGCACCTGTGCGAATAGAGGCAATGGATATGCGCTTTTTCATGGGTAGATGAGTGCATGAGAATCTTGACATAGGGTCTTGACTCACTCCACCTCAATCTAGGACTATAGATATCTCAGGCCCTAGATTCCCATGTATTATCTTGACTTTGAGTGCTAGTTGTACATTGTAAGTTATTCATATATGTATTGAACATATTACTTCATAAACAACCTACAATAATTAATCACCATGAGTAAAACGTCTTAAAAGCATCTTGACAAATGAAATTGTCATGTACTTATGTGGACAATCTTTTTAAAGTCCAAGCTTTCACTTGACATCATTGTATAGTCATGATATTCTCTATGGCAACTTTTATGAGAATGTTAACTATGAGGAAGGCTGATATCGTCATATTTATGTGCCTTTTAAAATGTATAGGCGTACTCGTGCGCACAAGTAGCATCATCTAAAACCTTGATGCTAGAACTTACAATCAAGAATTTTTACCGTTTGAATCATATTTCTAAAACATGGCAATATTCAACACCATTTTGGAGCTACCAAAACAACTTCCAAATTTTGCAAAAGTTTAGCCGATAAGAGTAAATACATCTTATTGTAATGTATAATACGTGGGAGTGACATACCCTTCCCTTGCTCACGATGTCATCTAAAATAGTTACTGCCCCCAAAATGGCTGAAGTGGGTCCTTACCCCGGGTTTCTGTTTTTTTTTTTTTTTTGGGGCCTCGAGGGGGGGGGGGGGGGGGTGGCTAAACTATGGTCTTTTTTGGGCAGAAGAAGAGAAAAAAGAAAAATTAGCCAAGTCCATTTCACGACCAACCTCCATTTAGTTCGACTTTAGCTCATCATTGCAAGTTTAGCCAGAACTTGAAAACTTTTAAGTCTAATTTTGGCATAGTTTAGTGCCCTCACTGAAGTGGATCTTCCCCCCACTAACTTTACAACGATTATATCCACTAATGACATGCTAAACCCGTGACCTTAAGCATGGAATGAGTAAACCCATGAGCCCCTCCATGTAGGTAAGTGCCATAAATAACATTTGTGTTATGTGGAAGAGATGGATGTGTGCTCAAGCCCTGCAATAGCTTACAAAGAAAGCATGTAAGCATAACCATAAGGGATATAGTATCTTACCTTCAGAGTGCAGTAGCTTACATATTAGAATCTACCTATAGTAAGAAGTTGTATATTGAATCTCGGGTCTTTCCTAACGGCAAGACAATTATTGACAAGGTTCACAATTCGTAGGCAAATAGGTTGAGGACCAACTTCCATCACCATCTCTCCCAAAGCATGTGAGGATAGGATCAACCGGGAGTGCTAGAGGCAGATCTTGGGTTTGGATACCATATTGCTCATACAATAGAGCCTACAGTGTTGCCGCAACTATTCCAAAGACTCACTGGCATCTGCCATGACGACCAAACTGAGCACAAATTGAGGTATCCTACAGAGAATTGGTACCTGGAATAGGTGAATCACTAGATAGAGGAGTCTAAAGTCGGGTTCAATGTTCCAAATCAGTGACTGGTCCACCTGCCCCACTTTGACATGACATTCCAAACTCCAGTGAGGTTATATTATCAAATACTCTTGCTTATTCTAGAATGAGTTAGATCTCCTTTCCAAACTCGTGCCCAGCTTATGTCTGATTCTTTAGGGACCTCGTAAGGACCAGAGCTGGGCTTTGAGCCAAGGCTTTAGCTACTTTAGAGCACCCATCCAAACTCAAATGATCAAATATCTAAGCCATAGACAAGATATTAGCTAGTATTTCAACAATGGAGGGAGAGTCCAAACATGTTGGAGTTCATGGCTGTTGACACAAGTCGTATGGAGTAGAAGAATAGAGAAGCAAAGATGTTGGTAGAGCAAGAATGCAAAAAAGGACGAAATTAGGGCAAACTCTAAAATGGTTTTATGTGGGCAACCTCCAACATTTTTTGAAGCACAAAAGTTTGCTCTCAAGGCGGAAGACAAGCTAGAATATATTCATGAAGTTGCTGCTCCAGAGCATAAACAAACAGAAGATATTGCAACAAAAGTTTCTAAGCTTACAATAGGGGAGAAATCAAGGGAGGTTTAATAATTTACTTGTGAGTATTGTGGATTCATTCTAAAACCACATGTAGATTGCTGAAATTTTGTTCAAGATGTCAAATCAAGGGCCATAATGATCAAGAATGTAGGAAGAAGCAATTTTTTGAGAGGGTTAATCCAGTATTTGCTATTATGCAATAAGCACCACCTATTCCTATTCAAGTAATACAAGCAGTAACTCTTATACCACAACTCCAATTTTTTGAGAGGGTTATTCCAGTATTTGCGATTATGCAATAAGCACCACCTATTCATATTCAAGTAATATAAGTAGCAACTCTCATACCACAATTCAATCGAGGAGTTGTTTTTAGTGGCATAATTTTAATAATTTATAATTAGTTTTTGGGTAGCCTGCGATGTGTGGCTATTCAGTCTCAACCGATGTAAAACACCTGCTGAGATGAATGAACGAAATAGTCTAATCGGCAGTTTGGATGCATGATGCGAGTCCTCATGAGAGTCAAGGGCCATAATGATCAAGAATGTAGGAAGAAGCAATTCTTTGAGAGGGTTAATCCAGTATTTGCTATTATGGAACAAGCTCCACCTATTCCTATTCAACCAATACAAGCAACAACTCTCATACCACAAGTTCCAATGATACCACAAGCTCCAATGCTTCAACAAGTTTCAATGGATTCCACACAAATGGTGCAGCCAAAACAGGGATGGTATCCAAGTAAGGCTCATTTGTATTGCAAGTTATGTGATAAATTCAAGCATGACGAGAGTACTTGTTGGAAAATTTATGGAAAACCAGAATGGGCAACCAAGAAGTATCCATCAAGGCAGCAAGTGTTTGACTCAGTACCTCTTCGTGATCAGGGAAAAAATTAAGCATGCTATATATTTTTCCACAAAAAATGGTTTGGCTATTTTTCAAAATTTTACAGTACTCTATGATATACATTTGGCTAAAGTTATTATTACCATTACATTTATATGTACTTGGACTTGGCGAAACTTTTGAATTAAGTACTTGGCTATTTTTTTAACTGGAAAAAGCAAAAAATATAAATTTTGAAGCTTTAGATATATGTACTACAATTATAAATAATAATCAACGATCAAGACATATACAATAATATTAAAAAACTTTTAACAGAAGCTCACAACATAGCTTATAATATCCATGATCTGAACAATATTCAATGCAATGACACCTTCTAGATATGGTGATCAAATTGCACTTATATCTAACCCCTGAGGGAAGATGTTATGCAACCAACTCGGGCATCTAGAGAAATATTGGCCATCTCTTACAATTCCTTTTTGAAGATGCATATATGATATATGTAATAGAAATGCATAGTTTGAAAAACTACTATCACTGATGATGGTAGGTGGAGATGTGTAAAAGTCTACAATAGGAATTCATTTTTGTTTGGTTATTAATGATTTAATATGTACTTATTGTAATATAAAGAAAGGCTAATCCCTTTTTCTTTAAGGAAAAGGGGAAAAATAGTTTGGCTAATCCTAAAAAAATAATGGAGTATTTGTTTTAGCTATGGCTATTTTTTATTTTTTTAAAAGAAATCTCCCTTCTTAAAGTTCGCCGCAAAAATTGTCTAAACCCCCTAAAAAATCGCCATTTGGCTATTAATAGCCACTAATTTTTTCCATGTTCCTGATAATGATGTCCTCATTCACGATGCAAAGTATATTGAAAATCCTCAAATTAAAAATCTTATTGTGGAACTTAAGAAGCAAGAGAAGGCAAAATTAGTAGTGAATTGTGGATTTGTTGAGGTGGAGGATGACACATTTCAGCAAGAAGAAGAGATCGGAGAAGTAAATATCAAAACAGGGGGTTCAAGAACCAAGAGTAGTGCCGATAGCCGAGAAGACTAAGAGCTCTTTGCCAAAGGCTTTGACGGGATCAATCTTAAAGGTGTCAGCACCTGAGAAGATGCAATTCAATGTGCTACCCACAGAATAGTTTTAATCTATAGAAGAAAATCAGCCTATGTTGACGCATCCTATGGTGGAGAAGGACATTCATAATGAAGATGATGTGATCAGCCAAGTTTTAGCTACTAAAATCACATTTATTCTTGAACAGTTGATCTAATTTGTTGCAAAAGTGAGGAGAAAGAAGAAAATCAGAAGTTTCAGTCCAACAAATCCTATCAAATGATACCAACAAGACTAAAATGGAGCTACCAGCTCGACAATTGAAGGATCTAGGGCCATTTCTTTGTGATATGAGTATAAAAGGATATTTAGCCAACATAGATACAGATAGTGGAGTAAATATAATACCTTACCATATAATGCTTCAAGTTGGTTTGAAAATGATGGAACCGACAACTATGATGCTTAAAGCATTCAATCAAATAAAGGTGTAGCCTATGGGAGTTTTAAAAAATGTCTTATACAATGTACATAAGGTGGAAGCAATTTTAGATTTTATAGTTTTGGAATTTCCAGAGAAGTGTATATGTTGAAACTTATACTTTCTTGCTAAGCTGACATGGTTAGATGTCGGACAAGCTGAGGCATCATAGCGGAAGCGTGAAATGACCATCTTTCAACGAGAATACAAGATTGCTGTAGATCATCCTCTGAAATCAAGGAAATATGGAACAAACAGAAATCAGGTAAATCTAATCACGTCTCACATGGTTGAAGAGTATGAGCATGTTCTTTATGTGAAATTGATAAGTTTGGACATTGTCATGAGAAAGAAAGTGATAGATGCATGAGCAGCCCTGAGCTTGAGACTTTTTACACATGTGAAACATTTTTGGATGTTGATGAACTATTATTATATGAGCTAGAGATGGAAAGCATTTGACCACTCTGAAGATATGTTATGTGCTCTTGAATTTGGTGACAGTCATGATAACAGTCCTCTTTATGAGACTTTCAAATTTGAGACATATATTCTAGCTGAGCAGGACTTTTGCATGCCTCAAATAGAGAAATTTTCTCACTTTGATGCTTTGGCACTAAATTATAAGCTAGAATTGCTAATTTTTTCCGCTTTGATGAATGAAGTGTGTATAGAATGGTTCAGACCTATGTTTCAGCTTTGTAGCAGTCCAAAGAAGTCTGAAAATCAAGAAAAACTATTTGTTTCATGTTTGAGCATGGAAGTGTAGAAGAGTTTAGTAAATTTGAGCATGATGATGTGACAAAGGATGGAAAATTGGACATGAGCAGCACTTTATCTCAGTGTATAGCAGCCAAAGATGCTCGTAAAGGTTTATTTTCACCATTTGAGACTAATAACTTAGCTGGAATATATCAGTTTTGAACCTTTAAATCGTTCGATGTTATCCTAAATGAATACTTTATAATTTTAAAGTAGCTATTTCTATGTTTGCCTTTTTAAGGTGGCCTCGATTGTTTCGAGCCAATACAGATGCAAATCCGGTCAGCTCTACTAGACCGACGGATGCTTGTATTATTAATATGTGATTAGAGCATAATCATGTATCGAAAGGTGCTAGATCCGATCTAATCTAAGGAGCAAGGTTTGAGCATATGACATTGAAATCGTAGTCAATAGGTGAACAGCAGCATGGTCAATACCATTGCTACAGTGCTCGGTTCATAGTTGAATATTTTGTCTATTCTATCATGTTGAGACAAAATTTAACTAGGCCGTTTATTGATACAATGTTAACTAGTGGTGTTTACAAGTAATGGTGCTTGAACTCCATAATGCAATTGGCTAACCTTTTTTTGAAACTTCATCACCCTCCCGAAGCCCAGCTCTCCTATCCGACCGTTGAATCCTCCATTCAAGGGCCCTTCTTAGGGAAGGTCCAAAAGATTCCAATCGGTTCGGAGGAACTTGTCAAACCGCGGATCGCCCTGAGGGCAACCGTGTAGAAACTGGAGTGTTTTATCGTTCGGGCACCGCGGAGGCTCTGGAATGGCAATTCGACTTCGCCAAGTCGTCCAGAATGGCGAAATTACCCTAGAAAGTAAGTTATAAGGTCAGTTTTGCAAAAGAAAGAAACACTTACGCCCTACACGGTAGTATCCAGCATCCACATCCTAGGCCAAATTGGCTACGAGTGTGTTGGACATGAGCTACTTTGGCGCTTCTTGGAGGAGGGGTAGTCTTCTGACCACAGAACTTGGTTCTTAGGGCAATGTCAACGTTTTGAGTCTATTGGCAGAGCTAAATCACGGTTCCGGAGAGGGGACATTGCCCGTCTGTCTACAGGGCCTTGAGGAGAGGACTTTTGGGGCAAGCAGCCTCCAAGGGAATTTTAGGGTCCATGCTTTGGCATCAACACCCTCCCTCCACGTCAAGACGCTGCACAAGGTCCCGGCCGAATCTGACAAGGAGAGGGCCTCCGAAACGTAAACCCTGTGGGTTGCCAGGTTCTAGAAAGGTTTGCGTTTTGGGGCCCGAGTTTTGGACTATTGCAGTTGGGACGTGGCCAAGAAGCTGCAGTTGAGAACGCGAAGTAAAAGAAACTGACGAAACGGAGTTTGGACCTGTCCTCCTCCGGATGTGGCAATTAGAATTCGGGGGGCGCTTTTGCAGTGGCAAGACATTCATAAATTCGTAATTAATGCATTCTACGAAATTAAATTCTTGTTTTTTTGCCAGCTGGATTCCTAATTCATCACCAGCACGAAGCCCAATTTTCGGAATTTTCGGAGAAGGTCTAGATCAAGGGAGTTTTAGAACGTTCGGGGCAGCCCGTTGTGTGGCAACCGAGCTAGCACCCTTCCACAAGTCAAACAAGGCCAGGACCTTACGCTAATGACCACCCTCCCGGAGCCCGGTTCCCCTATCCGATCGTTGAATCTTCCGTTCAAGGGCCTTTTTTCGGGAAGGTCCAAAAGATTTCGATTCAAATAAATCCTTAACATCTTCTTCTTCTTTATACTTCAACTCTCTCAATTCCTTGTCTAAAACATCCAACTGAGAGGAAGTTTTAAGCTGGTAGGTCTATGACAAAACACTCTGGTTTCTACATCGTCGCCCTTAGGATGCTCCTCGGTTTGACAAGTTTCCCCAGACCGATGATTGCTGACCTTATTGCGGCAGGAGTACCCATAACATGTGAATAGCAGATTCTGTCATTAGCAAGGGCATTCTCAAAGTACAAGAATATGCCCATCTTGATCAGAAATGTGGCCAAAAGCATGGAAGAAGCTGAGAACATGATAAAAACAGAATTAGAACAACACAACCTGGTTACTGAAGAAGAAGAAGAAGAAGAAGAGGAGCAAAACGAAATTCCGTATACTTCGGGTGGAAAGACATGTAGTGGACAAGGTAAACTGGGCCCTTGTTTTGTGTGCAATGCCTATGGCCATCTCATAGCCAATTGTCCTAAACTGAATAAAGGAAATAAGTGCCACAATTGTGAGGGATTTGGTGATTTGGCTTCTAACTGTTCAAGTCCAAAGAACTTCTCAAAAAACCAAGAGGGAAATATCTCTAAAGCTGGCAGGGGCAGAGGATATAACACTAGGGGAAGAGCAACTCGAAGAAGAGGAAGGGGCAGATCTGCCGATTTCAATGTTGCTACTGAAAAGGTCACAGAAGCAGAAGAAGAACTTGATGAAAACGCTGAGGTAAGCCACTCTAAATTACTATCAGTAGTTTCAGATTACAAACTAAAGGATGTTGACAATTTGTATGTGTTAGATAGTGGAGCTGGCGTGATCAAGTTGTTGTAGGGACTGCAACTTGCTGTAGCAAGGTTTTATGAGCAAGTGCTTGCTGAAGTGAGCACTCCATTGAATAAGAAATGTGATAAGCAATGAAGCTGCATGGACCAGTCCCATAACTGAATTGTTCTACATTTAGCTTGCATTGCGTATAAAGCTTTCGTTCCACAAACAATCCTCTTATCTATGGCTGTATTCCATCTGTAATTTTCTATTATCTCAATTCCCAAATATTTATAGCTATGAACATGTTCAATGGGCTTACCTTTAATCTGAAAAACATGTTTTTTCCTCGTGCCAAACATCATACTTTTAATATATTGATGACACAGTTCTTCAAAAAAAAAAAAACATCATACTTTTTGTCTTGTCGAGATTGAATGCCATTCCTGCTTGATCGCAAAAGGATGATAGCACCTCTATATGTTGTTGCAAGCCTTCTGCTGTTCATGCAAGGAGCACTATGTCATCTGCATATAGAAGAAGCATGATAAGGTATCCTGCGAGCACTACTCCGTCATAGCAATTTCTGTTAAGCCACCCTTCTACTTCGTCAATATAGATGCCAAATAAAATTGGAGATGCAGGACAACCCTGTTTAACACCAATATTACTGTTTATCGAGCTTTAGTTATGCTTGTAATATTGTATAGATGCTAGATATGGGGACCGGGTTTAGCAAGAAAAAAATGGAAAGATATAGAAGCAGTCCAAAAGCGCTATTTAATGGATGAACTAGGAGTTAAACTCCAAACACTATATGCCATGATGCTTGCTGAAGTTGATATGTTGCCATTGGAGGGAGACACAATCTATCAATACCTTGTTTATGTAACCAGAGTTAAAGCCTTACCACATGAAAGGCTACCATATAAGGCAATGGAAGAAAGCAAGGAAAGTGGCTAGTATGCAGATGGAGAATTATGGCTGCAAAGATGGAACATCAGTATGGATGATATGCCATCACAAGAAGAAGCTATTCGGGACCTTGTTAGGACCAAAGTGATCGAGAGATTATGGGCCAACCCACAAGGCAAGATGGACTTTTACAGGCGTGAAATAAATCCCATGGTTATGTACACAGCACAATAGTACTTGATAGACCATCTGCCTATGTCATCTAGAACCAGATTTGTCGGATGAGGGTTAGCTCCCATCACCTACAAGTCGAGTGTGGAAGGTGGCATAAATTGCCAAGGTTCAGTCGCATATGTCAGATATGTCAGACAGGGAAAGTGGAGGACGAGCATCAAGTTTTGCTTAGTTGTGCAGCTTATACATCTGTAAGAGAGCGACACAAGATCCAGGAAACAGATTGTGTGAATATCTATATTTTTTTTCAGTTGCCATCATGGAAGCTAGCAGCTTTCCTCATAGAAATGTTGCTTGTTCGTGATGCACAACTAAATAAGTAGCCTAGGTCATAAGGTTTTTAAGGAGTGCGTCTATTATGTAAACATTTCGTCTCCTAGACCGTAGGGTCTTTAAGAGATCATGAATAATCAATCCAATTCAATTCAATTTAACTCACCTTCTATGCTGAAGGAAAAAGTTCACAAAAATTCAAGCTTTGTGCAGATGGGGGATGGTAATCTGCAGAAGGTGACTGGGAGATATTTGTTCTTAAAGGAAATCCAGTCATTCTAGAGAATGTACTGTGTGTACCTAATTTAGTTAGAAATCTATTTTTTATAACACAGTTGGTAGATTTGGGATATCAAGTTGATTTTGGAACTCATCATTGCAAAGTACTTTTGAATAATGAAGTTAAATTTTTAGCAAAAAGAGTTGGCAGACTTTTTGCATTTCACAATGATGTTTTTGGGATAATCAATGCTACTATGACACCTACATTTAAGATGTGGCATGAAAGGTTAGGACATACCCATGCAAACAACTTGAGCTTCATGATTAAGCAAGGACAAATCATGGCAGAAAATAAAGAGGAATAAAATCTCAACTGTGCAGTCAAGCAGACTCCCTTTTTCAAAGAAAGGGAAGAGAGCCAAAGGAACTGATTGAACTTGTGCATAGTGACCTTAGTGGTCCTTTGAATGTGAGAAGCATACATGGCAAAAGATATTTCATCACCTTTACTGACGATTTTTCCAGGAAAACCAAATGTTATATATTAAGGACCAAAGATCAAGCATTCGAAGCATTCAAATTATACCAAGCTGAAGTTGAAAGGCAAACAGGTATGAAACTAAAATGTTTAAGGACTAACAGAGGAGGAGAGTTTGTATCTAACAGATTTAAAAGTTATTGCTTCAAAAATGAGATCGGAAGACAAGTCACATGTTCACACATCCCTCAACAAAATGGAGTCTCAGCAAGGAAAAACAGGTCCATTCTAAATGCAGTTAGATCTATGATCAAGCATGCTGGGTTGCCCAATTTTTTATGGGAGGAAGCAGTCAAGGCTGCTGTGGATATACAAAACAAATTGCCATCCAGAAGCATTAATGGGAAGACACCAGATGAGCTGTGGTATAGCATATGATAAATTCAAAGTATATGGCCGTCTTGCTTATGCACTTGTCCCAGAGGAGGAGAGAAAAAAATTGGATGATTGTAGGCTATGATGAATTCTCAAAGGAATATCAACTCTACGATCCTTCAAGGAAAAGAATCATCACTAGTAAAGATGTATATTTCATTGAAAATAAGCTCTACAAAGAAAGGAAAGCGGATAGCACAAGTAAACAGATAGACAAGAATTCTCATAGTGAGAAAAAGGTCGTATCTACTGACTTGGATAATGATGAACCAAAGGATGAGCAAGAAATGGTTGCAAATGAAGAAAACAATTCTGAAAATTCAGGATCTGAAAGTATTATGTACTCTGATGTACTTGAAACAAGGATTGAAAAGCCTCAAAGAAAATCAAGAAAAATAGAGTTGAAAAATTGATGGAAGATGCCGTGGTTGATGTAGACAATTATAGATGTTCCAGAGAAGGAAAAAGTAGAAGGTTGAACATTGTAGAAGATCCAAAAACTGTTACAATGGCAATTATTGAACCAAATGTACCACACAGTTATGAGGAAGCCATTAAAGATGTGAATATTTTAAAATGAAAGCATGCTATGGAAGAAGAATTGAATGCGTTCAAAAGGACTGATACATATGAATTAGTAAAGAGGCCAGAAGGAAAAAATATTGTTGCCAACAAATGGATCTTCAAAAATAAGATTGGAGCTGATGGGAAGCCAACAATTTACAAAGCTACGCTTGTAGAAAAAGGATACTCTCAGAAAAAAGGTTTGGACTATGACAAAACATTCTCTCCCATAGTCAATCTTGCAAGCATCAGGATACTCTTGGCATATGCAAATGAAAATGACTTAGAGATCCACCATATGGATGTAAGCACAACGTTTTTGAATGCTAAACTTGAAGAAGAGATATTTATGCAACAAGCAGAAGGGTTTAAACAGGATACAGGAATGGTTTGGAAATTGAAACGGGCTGTTTATAGGCTCAAACAGTCTCCTAGAGAATGGTATAAGTGTATGGACAGATTTTTAAGAACACGTGGATTTAAGAAGATTAAAAGTGATGGAAATATATATTTAGTTGAGGACAAACAGAATTTTTGCATCATTGCATTATATGTAGATGACTGTATTATGGTGACTAATGATATAAAATGTCTAAATGACTGCAAGCAGACTCTCAAGTCTAAATTCAAGATGACAGACCTTAGAGAGCTCAAGAGATTTTTAGGAATTGAAGTAACAAGAAATAGAAGTGGAAAAAGGTTGTTTACTCAAACAACTATATTCAGAATATCCTTGATAGGTCTGGAATGGGACGTTGTAATAGTGCTGCAACTCCTCTTATCACAAAACACAAAATCTATGCCAACATGTGCCCTAAAACAGAGTTTGAATTTGCTGAAATGATGGATACTCCATACAGAGAATTGCTTGGATGTCTATAGATGTAGCTAACTGTATACATCCTGATATTGGGTGGTTTTTTAATTCACATACTCAAAAAAGCATGTGGGCGACACATGTGCTGCACAGGTGCTGACTGCCCTTCATTGCCCTTCAAACTGCCCTTCATTGCCCTTCCATAGCCCTTCATTGCCCTTCAAAAAATCATGAGTGTTTTCTATTATATAAAGGATATAATGACCATATTAGTGATGCAAATCATGATGACATAAATTATTTGGTGAAGGTGCTTATATGTGCTGTGATGGTCAAAAAACTGGGTAGGTCAATTAAAAAGTTACCCTATTGCATTTTTTGTCAGTTTTCTTAGCATCTAATAACCCTGGGAAGAGTCATTGGATAGCTGCAAAACAGGTTCTAAGATTTCTTAAAGGAACTCAAAATGAAGGTATTTGTTTTTCAAATAATGATATGCAATTGAGGGCCTACTGTGATGCAAACTAGGTTTCAGATCTAGATAAAAGGAAATCAACATCTGGATTCACATTAATGTTAGCTAGAGGCTCAGTTGCTTGGAAATCTAAAAAGCAAAATTGTGTGGCAATGTCCTCTTCTGAAGCAGAGTATGCCAAAACAACGCTGGCTGCAAAAGAGATAGTTTTGGCAAGGAGGTTACTCAATGAGTTAGGATTGATTCAAAATCGTCCCATTATATTATTAAGTGATAGCTTAAGCTGCATAGCTATCACAAAAAAACCAGTAATGCACCAGAGAACCAAGCATATCGAAATCCATATGCACTTCAAGAAAATTATTACAGTTGAACATGTGAGAACTCAGGAACAGACTGCAGATAGATAAACCAAAGCTCTGCCTCAGATCAAATTTGACAAGCTCAAATATATGCTGGGAATACAAGGAAAAGGGTAAGCTCCTATATCAGACAAGAATTATGCATAAAGGAGCAGTGTTATAAATCATGCCATAATATTATAGGCTTAAGGTTCAATAATTGAACCTTTAAATAGTTCGAAGTTATCCTAAATGGATACTTTATAATTTTAAAGTAGCTATTTCTATGTTTGCTTTTTTAAGGTGGCCTTGATTGTTTGAGCCATCACAGATGCAAATCTGGTCGGTTCTGCTAGATCGACGGATGCTTGTGTTCTTAATCTGTGATTAGAGCATGATCAGATATTGAAAGGTGCTAGATCCGATCTAATCTTAGGAGCAAGGTTTGAGCATATGACATTGAAATCGTAATCAATAGGTGAACAGTAGCATGGTCAATACCATTGCTATAGTGCTCGGTTCATAGTTGAATATTTTGTCTATTCTATCATGTTGAGACAAAATTTAACTAGGCCAAAGCAGTACCCAAGCAAGAAGAACCGAGTGCTTAATAGACATAAGGTTCGTGGCATAGCAGTACTAGAATCAATCAGCACAAATATCCACTCAAGCATAGCAGTACCTGAGCAAGATCGAGTGTTTAACAAACACAAATATCTCATCAAACTGCCATGCTTCCTATTATCTCTGCAGTTTTTGACCAATTATCAATGAATCCATACTAATTCACACAATTCTACTAATCAATGAGAGCCTTTACTATCATCCAAATATATAATCTCCAGTCTTATCAACCCCATGAAACTACAAATTAATGAAAATATGTAGTTTCTTGGGGTTGGTCATACTGGCTGGAGGCCATCACAGGATTCAATGTTTTCGACATTGCATATAAAAAAACATAATAAACTAATGACAGAAAAGTATAGTGCAAAATTGCGCCAGGCGCGAGTTTGTATTCATATTCCAAAAAAGTATATGTACATTTCTTCTTCTGCAAAATCGCCCGGTAGCGAATTCTTTCTATCTCTACAATATGTCACACGGCCCACTTCATCGGCCCAATCCTAAAAAGTCCCACGAACCACCCCGATATGACAGGGATCCTCATCTTCCCTGCAATGTCGAGTCTCCAAACCCGTGAGTGTTGTATCGATCCTTGATACTATAAATCAAATCCTCGTGACTTATTTGTTGGCATGAGCCTTACTAAGAGCATGAGGAGCCGATATGTCCGAGATGCGATGGAAGTGTTCCCATGGCCCCGATCTGGACCGTCTAATGAATTCTCCAACTCTCTTTGAACGTTTTGAACAGCACAATCAAGTAATATCTTGTACAGGGTCCAGAGTTGATGGTCGTCCAGGGAAAGTGTATTTGATCTAGAACCAGCCAGTGTATTTGAACTAGGAACAGCCAGTGTCCATGCATAAGGAAAATCCATGGCACTAGAACGAGAGAAAGTAATTAGCAAATGATATATTACTCTCCCCATAAAACGATTCTGAACATACATAATTCAAAAACGCCGCCGGTAGCTTTACATTTTCACAGATCTATTTCACACGCGCCTGGCGCGATTTGTATAGAGCCGTATGAAATTGAAAAGCCAAACTAAAAACGCGCCTGGCGCGCTTTGATTAACCTAGTGGAAAAACGTAACCCAAAAATAGAAATGCGCCAAGCGCGATTTCTCCCATTCCAGCATATTATTCTAACAAAATGCATAATGCGGAATGCAGAATGCAGAATTCAAAATATAAAGCCAGTTAGAGCAGATATATAATAATAATACTCCTTGTTTAGTTCAATATTTAGTTCATTGTTTTAGTTCATTATTTAGAGCAGATAGAGGAAGAGCTAGTGAAGATCTATGATCTATGATCTATGATCATAGATCATAGATCATACCTTTCTGTTCGAAAGAAAGAGTAGAAAGAAAGGGAAGACCAAGTATATAGAAGACTTGAAAAAAGATAGCACTGCCGCAATTTGAAAACTACCACCATATGCTAACATTTCACAATCTTGAGCCACCTTATAGACATCTGCATCTTCTCGATGTGTCTTTTGCCCAACAAAAGATAAAAACAGAGATAAAATATAAAGAAGCATCCTTCAGGAAATAGAGATTCTCTGTCTTTATCTCTTGGAACCACGTTAGTGGCTTACCTAGAATGTTTAGCAAACTGTCCTAATGCTGCTACAAAAATCCGTCTTTCTATAATCTTTCAAATCCACGAACTACTTCAAGTTTCCCTTCTGGCAACGAAAATCAGAATTAACAAGGCAAGAGATTAGCAACAGTTTCGGTGGTGAGAAGTGGGGCGGCCCCTATCCCACGTCACTGCCCTAGCCGCTGCCTTGCCGCTTGTGCCAAGAAAAGCCATCCTTTTTTCTCGCAACCTACGCAAGAGCTATAGATTGGCTTTGCCAAAAGGAATGTAGTCCAGAAAACCATGCATCCTCACCCTTTGCAAGCTTTTGCACCCTCATAATTCTAATAAAATAGACTTGCTTCTACATTATTACATACCGCTTAAAGAAAGGAGAGCATATAAGACGCAGTCCTTGAAGTCTGATTCCTTTTCTAAATGAAGTGTGCCCTGGACATACTTTGGTCATCGGATCCATCCGTCCTATGGTCCAGATCATATGTTGAGGCCTCTGTACGCCTCTCATTTCGATTATGATCATTTATGATTGGGACACCTATGATTTTAAAATATGACATAGAAGCTCGCCTAAGGTTTTAGAATATGAAATACAAAGAATCGAATCTCTACTAAAATAATTTAATATCCTAATAAGAGTGCTTTAACTAATACAACCAACGAGCTAACGTGTAACCCATTTAATTGTTTTAGGGGTACGATACGACCTATGGTCTCGGAAATGGTGATTTATGCATCCATATCACATTCCCCTAGAAACCTCTTGTTATTGTGCTACATATTGAAACCTGTTGTTATTCGATGAAACAAAGATAGAACCAAATGGCAATCGCAGTTTAAGATTGTCCTTGAAATCCTTGACCATGGATTGTTGTTTTGTATTCTGGCGGGGTCTCCCTAGAAAAACAAAGAAAGAGATGCCATAGTCGTATGGACACCAAATGAGGCACACCGTATCTAGACCCGTATAAAAACAACTTATACTTATTTGCTGAGTTGGATCAATAAAACACCTTAGGAAATAAGACACTAGTATTGTGTAAGAAGTGCCTCAGATGCAAGCTTTCCTCAACATCCACTTTTCTCTAAGAAGAAAAAAAAAGCCTATCAATTTGCTTTGGTCACATAGATATCATAGATATATGGCTCCAGAGATGTATCGGAGACAATGTTATGATTAATTTGGCTCCAGAGATGTATCGGAGACAATGTTATGATTGATTGATTGATAGATAGATAGATAGATAGATAGATAGATAGATAGATAGATAGATAGATAGATAGATAGATAGATAGATAGATAGATAGATAGATAGATAGATAGATAGATAGATAGATAGATAGATAGATAGATAGATAGATAGATAGATAGATAGATAGATAGATAGATAGACACAGACAGATAGACAGATAGATAGACATATAGATAGATAGATAGATAGATCGACAGATGGATGGATGGATGGATTGATGGATGGATGGATGGATAGATAGAAAGAGTTTTAAATGTCCACGAAAAACCCAAACTTAAATCCTAAATTATGCCAAAATTTGACCTTAAAAGCTTCTAAGTTTTGACTAAACTTTCTAAGTTTTTCCACCTATATTTTCATTTGATACGCTAAGGTCGAACGATATGGAGGTTGGTCGTGAAATAAACTTGGCTATATTTTCTTTTCTTTTTACCCGAAGGGCTATAGCTTAGCTCATTGTTTTGCCCAGAAAGGCCAGCATTTGGCCATTTCCTTAAGTTTGGCCACTAATTCTTTCTCTGCAAGTGATATAACTGGCAAAAGGATAGAAGGAAAAATGCACAGAGATATGCTATGAGAGGAAGCTAATCGAGCCGCGTCACAAGGAGGACGAATAACTGAAGCGGCCCCCTACTTGTATACGTAATGCTTTTAATCACATCCTTTTACAACAAGATTAAGATTGAAAATTGCATTGAAGTATAGTGTTTGCTCGATATGGGAGCTCTCATATTCCCAGGTGATCTACTTCATTTTAAAAGGATATGCCATCTGCGTTCATAGAGTAGCAGAAGAAGCATTGTATATGCCATTTTGTTAATTGAATGAAAGGCCCTGACATACAACTTTTGAATTTTGCTACACATACACACCCTCCTGGTTTTATACGCCTATAGAGAACAATGTATTTTGCCATGTAGGTATATATATGGCCAAGCCCCAATAATATCCCCCTCATACTCACACACATGGCTTGGGAAGAACGAAGATATTTCCCTTTGGGAAGAACGAGGAGACATGATCTGCAATGTTGCCAACTGGGAGTTATTGAAGATGAGTGCCACACTCTTCAAAACTGCCCATCATATGTTATGATGGGTTGGTTACATCCAACCAACACTACACGTGATGTTTGAGATGGGCTCTGGTGGAGGTACTAGCATCATATCTCCAAGAGATACTGGACATGCGAACTCACTTATGTCCTTCATTACAGTTTATCAGTAAGCCTATTACTGCTAAGGTTTTTTTTCCTCGAAAACCCTTCAGGGCTATCCCTAGAGATCGGTCGGTTGTCTTCTTTGTTTGGGTCCCATAGGCCTTTGTGGTCTCTGTAGATGGAAAAGTCCAATTCAATATAAAATAAGGATTGCAATGCTTTTGGATATAAAACACACATCAACCATGTCATGTCATGACTGGTATAGTAGATGCAATTGCGGCAGTCAAAGGTTTTGCCAAACAGTGGGGCCAAGAGTCTGCAGCAGCAGGCTCTGCTTTATTGGACACCTTGTATCAGGACCTGCTCTATTCTCAATAGAGACTTCTTCTAGGTGTTCATGATCATGATATTTTGGCACAGATCCAAGCATGGGAGGAGGAGCAAATCCAACAGGCAAGGACGAAGGCAGGTCTGCAGTGGTTTCGTGATGGAGACCGTTGTACAGACTTCTTTTTCCGTGTGGGTTCAAATGAAGAAGGCCCAGCTCCGGCGTGAGAATACAGGCAAGCCGATGCCGATAATGCACTGCCCATCCATCCAAAATTGTAAAATCTAGAATTTTCGAAGGTGTCCACGTTTATTTTTATTTTTAATGCGCTCCTTTTAAACCTTATTTTTAGCATCTAAAGTCTTCCAAGTTCCAAGATAGACTTCAAACACACTGCCACGTTAAATTTATTTGTATTAATTTAGGTAATAATTGACGTGCCACGTTCCTAGAGAAAATGTGTACCCTAGAAAAAATTGTATTGTGTTATTTTATAGGCATTCAATTGCCTTGCCACCTTACAGTACAGGCATTTAAATGTCATGCCACCTCATCATGTCATTAATGAGCCCAATTTCATAGCAGTGCCACCTCATGACATTGCATTAAATGCAATCAATATATATTTGAAATATTGTTTTCATGCAAGGGCTGGAGTAATCTGCACTTCCGTTCAAGAAGAAAAAATTATGTCAACTCTCTGTACTCCTTCTGGAGTTGAATATATATGCCAAATATGCTTCCATCTGCGAAAAACTGCCTGATCAGCTTTTAGATGAACTCAATCTACCTGTGATTTACAGAAAGCATGCATTCATAATAAGGGGTACGAACGTCTGTGTTCGAATGGTGGCCAAAAATATCTCTAGTATATTGATCTTTGGAAGCTAATCTAATTCCTAAAGTATATATTTTGGCCCAAATAATAGCGAAAAAACTGTTCTAATGGCAAGTATGCAAATAGAAAATGGTAAGAAAAACCCCCCTTTATTGCAGGCACATGTCCCATACTGCAAACAATAATGAATCCCTTGGGGATGAAACCTTCTTGCAATGTTGTAGAAGTATACTAGTTAACATTTGATGCCATGCAAAGGAGTCATACTAGCAAATTTAAACCATGTACATTTACCACGTATAAAACATCGTATAATTTAAACCATGTACATTTACCATTGTATGGATGAGTAATCACAATAAAACATCATAAACATTTTGTATTTAACATTAATATGTCAACAAACCAAGGAAGATAGAGGTGATAAAATATCATTCTACTAAATTTTACATATTATGCATTATTACACATCATCACTCTTATATAATGCATTCTCATTTTCTGTCATCCATATTTTCTTTGCTGCATTTTCTTTGAAATTGGCTCTTCTGCTGACACGTATTGTGTTCCAGCTTTTTATTTGCACCTCCTTCGACTTGAATAGGGATTACCCTTGAATCAGCACATGTGTGGATAAACAGTAACTTTGACGTCAGCTTTGCTACTTATTAAACACGTATAAATGACTAATTGATCTACAATAATGGAATATCTATTTGCAAAGATAGCGATTCAGATTGCAAGGGCGGATGTGTCTGGCGGACTGAGAGAAAATGTACAACAGTTTTCTTGGAGCACAGAGATTAAGTCTATCTAATAAGGATTCTTGTGCGGGCTTTTGCCCGCCGTCATGCTCAACATAACTGATACATTATGGAAGGAGAAATTTCACTCATCTTAGAAATTTCTCCAGGAAATTTTGAGCAGATCTGGCGAAGCCACTCCGCCGCGAGTAGGGCCGCCAGGTCTGCTCAAAATTTCCTGGAGAAATTTCAACGGTGAGTGAAATTCTCCGACGAAATTTTAAGCACCTAAAAATTTAGCCCGTTCTTGATTGATTCATGGTTGAAACTCTGATGCAGCCAGATTTAGAGTTCAACAAACTCTGATACAGCCGGATTTCTTATATAAAAACAAGCAAGCTTTGGCTATGGCTGCCGGAAGAAGCCCCAGTTGTATCCTCTGTTTAAACCGTAACCTAGTTTTGTATGAGAAGAAAAATGGTCGCCTCTATGCAGTATTTTCGTCTTCATTCTCAATCCTCACATCCTTTTTGCAGTATTTCTGTCTTCAGTCTCAATCCCATGGCTGAAAACTTGGGATTCCGGCATTTCTAGCCTTGGCTATGCTGTTTCCAGCCTTGGCTTGGCATTTCCAGCCATGGCTATGATGTTTGCATCCCTGCTCACCGCTAACTGTCGCGCTATCGGCATGAAACAGAGATGAAGCAGCGAAAACAGAGATGAAAAAACAGAGATGAAGACAGAGATGAAAAAAACAGAGGTGAAAAAACAGAGATGAAGAGGCAAACAGAGTTGAAGGCGGCGCCGCTCAAAACCGCCGAGACAATTCAACATAATTTTTCGTCTTAAAAAAACTAGTTGAATTAGGGTGAAATTTTTAGGTGCTTAAAATTTCGGAAGGCGAAATTTTTCCAAGCTGGAAATTTCGCCTCGAAATTTCCAGCTGCCGAAATTTCCAGCTCAGAAAAATTCGCCAACGAAATTTCCAGCTCAGAAAAAATTCGCCAACGAAATTTTCAACACCTTGAAATTTTGTCGACGTGGCGCCCACGTGTCATAAGTATAAAAGAATTTTTTTTTCTCATTCTCGACCTTCTCTGCCGCGTAACTTTCGATCCGGCATGCTGCCGGAGTTGAAATGTGGCTCTTTTTTGTGGTAGATCCGGTTGTAATCGGCATAGCTGCTTGGAGTGCCATAATCTCTTAGGTCAGCGCCTTGAAGCGCCATTTTTTCTTCGTTCTTGCAAGTTTTGGAGGCATTTTCTTGGTTCTTGCGAGTTTTTGGAGCTTTTTTGGCAATTTTCTTCCATTTCTACCGAGCTAGTGCTGCTGGACTTGCATGCAGGTGATTGTGCCTTTCCATTAGTTAGTCTTTGAATTTTTTTTCTTTTCTAACGTTTCTTTTCTCGCAGATTCGCCTTTCTGAAGAAATAGTGGAGTAAGATCAGCTATCTTGAAGAAACGGCTGGAATGAAGTGCTTTATTGTTTTATTTTGTGTCTTTTATAGCATGGACGTGTGTGCAAGTGGTCTGGACCCTAGCTTTGAGCTAAATGCAACTCAGGAAGCTTGTGGGTTTAACCTTTTACCCGCTGTTGCATCTGAATCTTTGGATGATGCCTTTGAAGATATTGACGGTCTGTTAAATAAATTTCAAGGCCCAGAGCTTGATAACTTTGTTGCAGAAATCCTGAATGAGTCCTGGTTTCAAGAAGATCAAGCTGGTGATGATAAGGACGAGTTCTTTGCTTTGGACCCAAATCTGATCAAAGAAGCAGAAGGGGGAGGCAGGGATGGTTCTAAAGGGCTAACTAAATGGGCTAGAAGGAGATTTGATAGTTGGAGATCACGGTTTGGCTTTGATTGCAGGATATCAATTGAAGAGATTCCTTCGGTTGAACTGGCTGACATGCTCATGAAGTTTATGCTGCAGATCAAGAAAAAGAACAAGGATGTTTATCCACCAGGAAGGTACTGTAATTTGTTTAAGTTGTTTAATTTGTTAAGCTATTTAAGTCTTAGGGTCAGATTTCTGTTAGGGTAGTTTATCTCTTAGATTATCTCATAGATTTCTGTTAGGGTCAGATTTCTGTTAGGGTAGTTTATCTCATAGATTATTTGTTTTATTTGCAGTCTTAGTGTCTTGTATAGGACACTTGGCAGGATTTTAAGGAAAAAACAAGAGGTTAGAGTTGGTCAGACTGGTATTGAGGAGCGTCCATTCAATATCTTAAAGTCAGATGTCTTTAAAAAGAGTACATATGCCTTTGTAGTAGCTGTTAGAAGATCGAGGTTACTTGGAGTTAAGGGGAAGAAGAAGAAAGCATCTGTTATTCCTTTCAGTGTTGAGAATGACTTGCTTGGAGATGTTGATCATCAAATTTACCATCCTAGGGGTTGCCAAAAACGTGTCTGTTATCTGTAGCAGGTTTGGGATCAGGGCAGTTAAGGAGATTTGGAATTTAAAGGTGTATCAATTTTCCTTGGAGATTAGTGAGAGTGGCGAGTTTGTGAAATACGAGGAAGCGTGCAGCAAGAATTATAATCCTTCTGCTACGCGTTTTGAAGACCATCATTTTAGGGATCCAGTATGGAGTTATGAAGAAGATTTCGTGTTCATCTACAAACAGTATGTGAGGCATTTACCTTCAAGGCAGTTTGGGGCTGAGGATAAGACGGAGGGCGCACTATTCTTGACTGCGATCGATAATGCGTGCAGTAATGTAAGTTGTTGTTTGATTTGTCTTTTTGTTTTTTTGGTTTAGATCTTTACTTATTAGATCTGTTGTAGGTTTGGTACCATAAGCAAAGAGTTGGCACAAATCAGGTTACGAAATGGCTTAAAGTGATGGGTCAGACTGTTAATGCCGACATTTGCAACAAATCTGGACGCGTGACTTTGGTGACGCGATTGGCATTGGCTGGTGTGCCAGCTGAAGTGGGGATGCAGGTTACAGGTCATAACACGCTTGACGGCTATCGCAAGTAAGGTTTTCTCCCTTTTCATCATTTTTTTTTTATTATTGTTAGGTTATTTTTTTATCTTCATTGACTTTCTTTGTAATAAGCAGAGTTTCATTAAAGTTGGAATTCTGAAGACAAGTTGGAATAATTTTTATATAGTATACCTTGGAGGGTTATGTATACCTCAATACTTATAGTATGGTTATGTGTATTACATAAGGTTATGTATACATGTGTATACTAGTATATCTCAATACTTATAGTACGGTTATGTGTATTACAAAAGGTTATGTATACCTGTTGTATACTAACACAACCAGATTACAATAAGATAACAAGTACTATTATTCTTCTTCTACTATTACTCAATGATCGAATCTAGCGTATACTCCGCAGATCCTTTCGATCATGAACATTTGATACTCCCTATTCCACGTGAGATGGATGATAACATCAACGGGATCGATAATGGCGAGGATTGAGAGCAAATAAGCAGGTGAGCCGCCTTCTTCAGATATCTCGCCGCGGCACCGCTTGAAGTCCTCATGATTCATCTTGCAAGTGATAGAATCACGCTCAAGACCGAATACGCCATAGCTAGATCGGCGCCAATGTTGCTTTGCAGACTCGCAATTTGAGGTATATTTATACCCACCAAAATTATTGATGGTATATACCCACCAAAATTATTGATGGTATATACATAGAAATTATTGGATCATATACATACTTGTATGGTACTCAGATAATGGCAATGAACACCAATAATTCACATCAATAATTTTACTTCACTATAAAAGCAGCTCCATCCGTGGTAGAGCTCATTCATCTCCCATGGCTTCCTTTGCCCCGATCGGCCCGTGAGAACATCCGATCCTTCGATTGCTACCTTAGCTATAATGATCCGTGTGAATGCTACGGAAATGGTATCAAACTTGATCCATGGTCGCAGTCCAAAGCGATGGTCCCGCGAAAGTGCTTGCAAGAAGCTCACTCGTGTTAAGGTCCACCTTTATTGGCTTCCCCCGATCGAGATCTATGAGCTGAATAGCATCACGCGTGCTTTGATGTTGATGATGAGTGAATCAGATCGCTAAGGATATAATAATGACATGAGTACATATGAACATGAGTGAATCATCGATGATATGTATACCTGTTAAGGATATAATAATATAAGCACTTATGATTTGTGTATCTCTCAAGGATATATATAATATAAGCATAGTGAATATTAGTTGATGTATAGAATCTCGAGTACATGATAGAATCATACCATTTAGCAGTACATGATACTTGTATACGCCAATGATGGCGCTTCCCACCCCAATAATTCACATCAAAAATTTACTTCACTATATAAAACAGCCTTCATTCGGGGCCGGAGGTCACTCATCTCCCATGGATTATTTGCCTTCTTCTCGCTTCATTACATCGAGGCGATCAAGTGCTCAATGAGCCACTCGATCTTGTTGGTTGCCTAGACAGCATCTTCTTCTTTGATCCCTACCCGCGAAGAAAAGCTTTGGGCGCAAATGATTCATTGCCTCGCCAATTGTTATGATCCATCTGATATGGCTTCCGAAAGATGAGCTATGAGATATCGGGGATCACTACTACGCATCCCGAAGATGATTGAATCACCTGCTCAACATATAAGCACTTCGACCATCTTATCTATGAATCATGTATGCATTTATATATTAAAGATGTAAGCAGCTATATATGATCACAAATATAGTAATGTACAAGATCTTATGTATTAAGATGAAAGATATGTATTACAAGTACAAGATCTCATGTATTAAGATGAACAATGTGCTATGTCTTTCCACATGTCTACAATATATTTCGAATTTGACTGCTTTTCTACTCTTGCCATTGGCATCCCAAGCATAATGAATGGCATCTAAATTTTCGCACCTTGAAGGATCGGAAGGATTAGGCCGCCAACGCTTAGTCAAGCAGCCTTTGTAGTCCCCTCAAAGAGGCTTCCACCACGATACAAAAAATATGGCCAAAAATATGTAGATTCGGATCAAGAACAAAGATTCTCCTCCGGGTGATATCCTAACCAAGTGGCGCTTATCATCTCCGTGTCCTGACTAGAACAAACATACCCTTTGTCACATGTACGTGAGGATCAAACTCTTCAAGAGGCAACACCGGACGCACCATCCGACGGCCACAATAAGATGGTAAAGGTCGTGGTGACCAAGGCGATACGCCGACCTCTCGAACAAATGCCGCTTTGTTCTAGAGGAGCTTGTCTTGTTTGTGGCCAAAATGCATCATTTTGAGGACGCCCCGAGCAACATCCTCCAAAGAGATAAGAAGTCGGGCTCCAATACTCAACACTTGCCGTATTGCCTTGCAAACAAGCTACTTTCTTGATTCTTACATATGTCCTTCCATAGGGAGATGTATTTGTTGATGCTATCCTTCAACCCCGGAAGATCCTTCAATGTTGGTCTAGGAGGAATATTTTGTGGCACACCACTTGGTAGCATTGGCTGACCATGTTCATCCTCTTTCCACATTCTAACTCCCGGAGAATCTCACCGAAGCCACTCTTTATGTGTAGGACGATTTTGTATTGCATAACAGCCAATCTCCGCCATCTTAAATTTGAAGAGCAATGGTTCAAGATGCCCTACCAAAGCGCTGGCCTTATCGTGGATGAATCCTTTCACAAAAAGCCTTCCAATTTGGAACTTCATCAATAAAGTATGGAATTGGAGATTTTGCATTGCACTTGCTTTGAACAAGTAAAGTAGCTCGTAGTGTCAAAGCATCCATGAACTCATCAAGGTTGAAAAATTTCCAAATAAAGCATCAATATCATCATGGGTGTGGCCGGGTCATCATCATAAAGCCCACTTGGATCTCATCAAAGACCTTAAGCCAAGTCAAATAAGATAAGTATGAGAAGACATACCTATTTTTGTTTTTGCCCCGATGCATTATCAAGTTGCAAATAGAGATTTCGGGAGAGGGTTGAACACCTCGGATTCGCTTGTAGTTGAAGCATTTGGCAATACTTCCGCCATAGAAGCAAGTTTGTTCTTCAAAGGATTGGTATCCTTGATCGCTTGCATCCATTTGCAATTCCAGGCTTACTTCCACATAAGTCACCTATCTTGTCCTCTTGTACCAATTCCAAGTTATGCAATATCCTAGAAAGTGAACCAATGTGGAAGTTCAATCATCTTTCCATAAATCAAGTGAGAAATGACCATAGGCACGCACCACCATGCCCATGAGTCGAGCTCTCACAAACCGCTTTCAAGCTTTATCACCTCTCCATACAAATTTTGCTAGATGATGACTTCTAGGCACTAAAGTCTTAACCTCGATCCATCTTATCATGTATTATACATAGATGATTTTCTCGAGACCGCTAGACAATGCTCTCCAATGCCAATATTGACTGCAAGAACGTTGCTCTAGCATATGAGCCCAACGTTGAATTGCAAGATTTCGCTCTCTTGTATCTTTTGTTTTTCCAAATTTTGCTTAATCACCACGGCCAGATGTTGTTGCATTTAGAGAAGGTCAGATTTTTTGCAATGCTAACATCCGAAATTCCCTTTTCCATATACTATAAAAGGAGTTCAAGGCTACAGCTTGTTCCTCGTAGCTCTTCAACGACCGCACCAACTTCTTTATGTATAAGCTTTTATTAAGAATGGAAGGAAGCTTATGACGCTTTCTCTTACATCATCTCTACCTCTTTTGCTCCTATGGGGAATACTTTCAAAGATTCTCCCCGAATGAATGGCTCTAGCACACATTCGGTGGCCAGTGTAGTGGATCTAGGCTTCTTAGAGCCAAGATACCATGTTCACCTACCTTTGCACCTCGCTTCAAATCATTTCTCCAATTGTAAAATGTTGACTGACCGATACCTAAAAGCCATGCGCCACCCAAATGACATTGCAATTCCATCCCCTTGAGCACTACCCCGCCCCCTCTCCTTCTCCCCTGTAAGTCACACTCAAAGACGTCAAAAAAAAAAGGTAACCCTTGCATTGTATGGTTGGGATAAAAATTCTTTTCTTAATTCACGTGATTTGATGCTTGGTAAGTTTCTTGTTGCAAGTATTTTTAAATGAAGACTTGACTTCATGAACTTATTGATTGAAGTTGTGGAGCATAGCCTTTCCTCTTTGCTTTTCCCCTTGGGCTCTTTGGAATCCTATGTGTGTAAGTATACTTCCTCTTTCGCTTTGAATTGAGCCCTGAATGTTGTCCTCAAATGATTCTAGCTCTATATCCTCATTTTCTTTAGCTTCTCGAGCTTGCGGATGTTGTGAGACATCCCTTCCATCCAAAGAAAGATCACATCGCTATTTTCCCCAATCAACAAGTGCATTCTCACTTGGCCTTTTCTCACAAGCATGACATCTCGTATCCTCTTTCATTAGTCCTCGAAGCTTTTTCCAACACAAAGGCCAACCTTTGTGTCTCCTAAGAATTCATCATCAACAAAGATCCCGAGGATCATCAATAGAATTATAGCTTCTGCATATATTTAGTTCTAGTACAAGAATGGAGAATGTGGCACGCATTTTCAAGAGTTCTCGTTTGAGTAACTAGGGTGGTGGCTCATCATCATCCGATGGTATTCTCGCGGCAAAACCGAGTAGCTAAATCCACCGATGGATCAATCTCTTCATCCGTGATCCGACATCGCCTCCACGCATTCTATGTATGAGTTGTATGAGGTAGGTGTCCCCATGTCCGATCTTGGTGTCTCATCATGGGCTGCATCAATGCCATGAAAACGATATCGCTTTGAGGCCATTCGATGAATGTGCCCACCGCACATTATTATCGCACCCGCATTATGCAATCTTAAGCACCGAAGTTGGCACCACGACCTCGGAACTTGCACAACCACGCTCGTGCATCCACATCCTTCCCATGGATGCTACTTATTCACCAATGACCTCGCCAACAACAACATTGTCATCATTGATAGTTCACCAAGTTCTCCGCGGTTGCTCATTGGTCGAGATGAAGGAGAACTGGGTGATGACGATGTAGAGGAACTACTAGGCGTGTGGGGGTTTCCGCCTCGGATGATGATACGCGTGAAGCATCCGACGATTCTCACGCCACGCCTAGGCCATTCGATAAATGTGCCTACGGCTTCGCAGAACGCTATCCGCGACCGCACATGGAATGGGAGGCACATGGGATGGAATTATGGCTTCAAGAACCTCCACGACGTTCTCTTAAAGTAGTCAATGCTCTTTCCATGTAGGTGCCCTCTATGCGCCCATGCCCCCTAGCAACAACCACGCCCCCACAGAGGAAGTTCTCGCAAGGTCCTTTTCCCCGCAAGCATGCAATGACACACACATTGTTAGAAACCCCGCGAAATGGGCATAAAATATTCATTAAAATAGACAAATGGCGCTGGGTAAGATTTGTTCAAATAGCGCAGCCGCGCTTATTTGCCACAAAATAATAGCAGCCAGCATTTATTTGAGTAAATAGCGCCGATGCGCTTATTTAGAGACAAATGGCGCTACCAAGCTTATTTGATCTAATGGCGCTTCCGCCATTTGGCTTTCTTAGGAACAAAACAGAAAACTTAGGACAGCAGCCAGACACAGCACATATTACTACAAATACTACATATAACTACAGTGATACAAATGACATCAAGATTACAGATTACACATTAGTAGAGATTACTACAGCACTCACAAGATTATTACGATTGTTACAGACATCGCACACTACGATTATTTCCCCGATTGTTACAAAGTTACTACGATTACTACTGTGGTAGAAACATTATTCAAGACTTATAGGAGAAATTGCCGACAAGAAAACTAAAACAGTAATGGGGCCACTAACCTTGGGATCATTGTAGATCGAGAATCCGCCATTGAAAGAAGGGAAGAGCCTTTGAATCAAGTAGGCTACCGCTAACCAAGTGAAGCGCTCGCTAAGAAATGAGGAAGCCAAGCTAATCAAGTGAAGCTCCGCTATCAAATGAAGAAGCGCCGCTATGAAATGAAGAAGCGCCGCAACCAACTAAAGCGCCAAACCGGCGTAGCTCAAAGAAGCGCCATGAATCCAAGGTTTGCGCGTTTAATAGACGTCCGACTTGGCGCCAAGTCCTCTAAAGCGCAAGTACCCCGGATGTTGAAGCGAGGATTCGGAAGCGTAAAAATCGCAAATCCGCTAACACGACGACATATACGCTACCATATCGTACCGCATTCTGCATTTTATAAATCCTTTGAGACAGTGGACCGCACAATATATCTGCGAAAAGTGGCTGAATTCAAATTTTAAAATTGTATGGACGGGCTGGGAATTCAAATTTTAGAATTCAATTGGCATGGGACGGGGAAATTCAAATTCAAAATTTAAAATTTAAGTGACGGACGGTGGAAGGGCCGGTCAAGGGGCAGTGACGGTCAAGCTGCCAAATCCGCGCAGCGCCATTTATTTCGACGGTTTTATTTTCTCTCATTTCATTTCTTTTCATTTCATTTCATCCGACTATCGGCGCCTTTTCCGCGCCAAATGGCTTTCCCTTCTCTCTCTAGCGCTTTCTCTCTCTAAGCGCCGAGTAGCGCTGTTGATCCCGGAGCTCGAGGGAAAAAAAAGGTGGAGTAGAATTAAATTTCTACCCCCGCATGCGTTACCAGACCGGTCCCATATCTGATGGCCCCGCTCGTGCGTTGGTGCATCGCTTTTTAAGTCGGCTTTTGTCATAGGTATTGGAAATAAGCCAATCGGCCGTGACTGTTTCATGTAGCCAGTGTCTAGGATAGCTAGTTTAAGTGGTTCGGCTCGAAGAAATAGCGCCCGCCGCTTCATGTAGCCGGTGTCTAGGATAGAGTTTTGGTGGTTCCGTTTTGGGCTCGCGTTAGTTTTGTAGTTTGTTTAGATCCGATGTAGTGTAATGTAAATGCGCCAAGCCGCTTTCCATTTCCATGCATGTAGCCCCGTTTTTTCATTTCCCCGATCGCCTCTCCCGGGCTTGCCAGCAATCTGAAAGTACGAGGGCCTTATTATCGACTTCTCGCGAGAATGCCTGGGCCTTCGCTGGCGAGAATAGGGGTGTACACTCTGGATTGCTGGTTTCCGGGCTCGAGGGATACCCGCCCGCCCGAGAAATGAAGCAGCCGCATTTGCCATTTGCATGGCGGCGGCTCCCATTTGTATCGAAAATGGTTGCCGCTGCCATTTCCATGCAAATGGCGCCCATTGCCCATTTCCATGCAAATGGCATAGTGGGTTGGGTTTGGGTTTCATGATTTGATTGTTGATTTGTTGTTTTCTTGTCGCGTACCGTTGTCCAAGGCCCAAAACGTAATGACCGGAGAAGACCGTGGTCATGGCCGGAAGGCCATGGTGCATGGAAATTGTCGGGGGCAATTCCCTTGAGGAAGGGGTCAATTCCCACAAAGGGGGACAAGAGGAGAGAACTTTGCCTCCTCACAAAGTCAAGAAGTGGTGAGCAAGACGCTGTGATGCGGCTTGGCATCATTGTCAACATGCGGGGAGGTGAAAAGCAGGAAGATTAGACTTCCTTGGTTGCACGCTGGAGGATCCCGTGAATGTCGAAGATTGACCATACTTTGCATGGATCCTGGCGGTTTTACGATCCACGATGATGGAATCCAAAGATCAAGGACCGCATACCGCCAAAAGAAAAGGTCGCCGCTGCCTTCATACCTAAAAACAGAGAGGCAAATGGTATTAATGGCACGGCCGAGCTACTTAGAGGATTTGGCATTCTACGCTCACCTATGGACGGATCAAAGAACTCAGGTCACATATTGTCGAGCCAAGACCTCTTGTAATATGCCCGCTCTAATGGACAAAGACTTGGCTTCGGCAGGAGATTTCAAGGAAAAGGCCAAACCTTAGGCAAACCAAGCCAAGGGAAGAAAAGACAAACCAAAGGAAGTCCAAATGGAAGGGACAGAGCATGAGGAAGAGAATCAAAAGAAAGACGAGGAAAATGCCGTGTCTCCTCCCAAGTCAGCTCCCAAGTCTCCTCCTCATCCGATCGGTTCTCCTATCAAGTCCCTACCAAACAGATTCGTGAGAGAACCATTAGTGATACTAAATCCTCCCCACATCGGAGAGGTAAAGGCACCGCATCGACCACCGATAAAGATTCCCCTAAAAAGGAAGAGGGAAACAAAGAAGGAGATGAGGGTCGAAGCGTAAGAAAATGGAAAGTTTGGAGGTGCCTTCGAACCAAGATGGACCGCGGATGCCGAGGGAGGAGTTGGCGGCAGAAACTCTAAAAAATACGTTAAAGACGCCACATGTTTCCTCTAGGTGTGACATATATCGTAAAAATATCCATCCGGGATATGGAAGAGGCACCTCCTAACATGACAAAGACGAGTTGTAAATCCCAACATGTTAGGAAACCGTGCAAGTCATTTGTCAAGATCCCCATCCAGCCTTTCACGGCCGATGTGGTGTGGTGCCCTTTGATCCGGATAATAAAGCAAATTAGTACCATGGTCACAAGAATCCTAACCGCTACATCATCAATGGCAACCATTCTCGTCTCGGCCCTCGGCCACGTGTGTCGGGTTGGGGACGAAGAAGCCGGTAGAACTTCGAAAAGATTTACACTTTTAGGTTCTCGCAGAGTTCTTTCACGGAGAATCGAAAGTGACTTGACCTTCTTCGGCCTAGTGTGGATGTCAATGACATCGTAGCCGGGATCGGTGTTTAAGGAACCATACGCAGTCGATACACCACCAAGTAGGCAATACCGTGAGTGCGGCAAGCCGGCCACCGCCAGAAAAAGGCCAATCAAGAAGCGTATTTAACACAAGGTATGTACCATCAGATGAGCCAAATGGCGCCATTTAAGGCTTATTTGAGGTCAAATGGCGCCCCGCCATTTGAGGTTAAATGGTGCAGCGGCTTATTTGACACCGCTTTACATTCAAGCTCTAACATGTTCGGGTTTGCCTTTCAAAGATTACCTTGAAATGGTTGACAAGATTCTCAAGGAAAGCATACCAAGGATGTCAACGTGTTCGTTTTCATGCCGGGGCGACATTTACGCTCTCTTTAAGCCAAATGTGGAATAAATGGAAAAGGGGGAGCCGAAAAGATAACAAGGGCCCAACAAATAGCGATCAATTGGGCAAAGGATAAGGATTATTTTAGCGAGAACTACCTCAGATGCATGAGAGGCCTAGATTATGAAGATTGCAGAACTGTCCTCCAGGAAGCCATCAGAGGGGAGATTTATGTTAAGGTCACATCGGATTATAAGGGTGATAATTTTTCAAGACGAGAGCCGCGAACTTGAGGATTCTTGCCTACATGAAGAAGGAGATTCTCAACTACATCCATGACGAACTTGGAATCAAGTACAGAAAGTTCGAGGACTTGAGAAAGGTGTCCGAGGGATTCCCAGACTCAACCCTCCTATCGTGGGGGGTGGTGCATAATAAGTGGGTCTCCGACGGCATCCTGAAAGAGGGCGTCCATGGTAATGTGCCCTTCTCATTAGGCAGATCCATCCGTAAACTTCTAAAGCCCGAGGCCGAGGACGACCTCAAAAGATATTATGTGGAGTGCGTTTCTAGTGGTGGGATTGTCCAGGATCCGATCGTGTTGTCTGCCAGCATGATCTGTTTGGATGCGAGGCAAATTACTCCGATTTGGGATCCCGCCACTCTGGCCAAATTCTTTGATGTTGCTTCTAACATGACAGATGTTGAGACATACTGGATAATATGTTTTGCTAAGCCGGAACATACGAGTCTCTTCTGCAATGCCCTGGAGAGACTAGAATCCAGATCTAGAGTTTACTTAGGCATGTACGAAGAGGAAAGTGGGTGGGCACCAGGTGGTGGCATAAAAGAACCAACAGCTGTGGTTCTAGCCACCAGGATCTCAGCCCAAGCACAGCCTGATGAACACATGGATTTCAGGTTTTATGGTGAACATCCCCGGAAAGCACCTGAAGTTCCTAAGACCCATAAAGATGCAATTGGTGCCGAGCCAGAGAATCTGGCTAACAAGCTCCTGAGGGACAGGTTCAAATACGGTTGGCAAGGTATGGAAGGGGAATACTTGGTTCACAAGCAGGTTGGTCCTGCTACAACAGCATACCTTGTCGATAAGCTCTGCCCTCCAGGTAACTTTGTTCTGGACTTTTTTTCTGGTGGGGCTTTTGCTAGGGCATCATTGCAGTTAAAAAGGAGTTGTGTGGCCTATGAGCATGATGGAAAAAAGATCCAATGTATGCTAGGGATTCTTCAAAGAATTGACAACGTCATTAATCCCTGGCTTGATCCAGCAGCCATGGACTCTCGTAAGGTTTTGGCACTCACTGCACCTACTCCAGGAGAGACATCACATGGTGGTGGAGGAGAGACATCACATGGTGGTGGAGTAGAGGCCACAGGATCCGGGGAACAAATGGTAAAAGACACAGATACGCAGGTTGACCGGAGTAAGATTAACCCGGAAGACATTATGATAAGATTTTTGGTGATGAATATTGAAAACTGATTTGCATATCATACTTGTATATAAGATTTACCTCTGTGGTATTGTTGATTACTGTACTGATTAATCTTTTGAATACTGATGACACATACGATCTTAATGTATTTGCCCCTTTTGTATATCTTACTTGTAAAGCAAATAGCGCAGCAGCGCCATTTGCAATATGAATATATTGCAACAGACTGCGCGGCCGCGCTATTTGTTTGCTTTTTCCCGTGTATTGTCCTTATGATTCACTTCAAATGTAGCGACTTTATTGCTTTTTTTCCACAATTTTTCTTCAAATGGCGCAACCAGGTTGTTTCGCCCGTCGATTTCCGCCCCATTTCGTGTCAAATAGAGCGGTTTTCAGGCTAATACTTGTGCATTTTTAAGTAAATAGCGCAGATTTGATTGCTGAATGTGTGAAAAAACAACGAACAATTTCATTTCGAGCGAAATTGGAATCACGAAATTTCCAACTTTAATGAAACTCTGCTTTAATTAGGTATGACAGGAGCAAAGAAGTTCAAGTCGACACAGCTATGTCTATTCTATCAAAGCCTGTTGATGATGATGGGAAGCTTCGAGTGTATAATGAGGTCCTTGGTGAGCAAATGAATAGTAAGCGGAAGATCTTATTTGGAGTGCAGGATGATCGTGTTCCAAATGGGCTTGCTGTTCCCAAGCAGGTACCGTGAAGATTTTTTATTGAAACAATCTTTTTTCATTGAATATTTATAGTTTAATGTTGCCTAGCAGGTTGTGTCATCTTCAACTGTCGCTGGTATAAATTCTGAAGATAATGGTGCTATAGACGATGAATGTTCTACCAAGTGTGAAGAACAGGTAATTTTATTTAATTGATTTTTAATTCTCAATCAGTTTCTGGTTTTGAATGTGTCTGTTTCAGGTTGTTTGTTTGGCTGGGAAAGAGAATATGGAATTAGCGCAGAAGGATAAGCAGATACAGGATGAGTATGATTTTATCGACGAAGGTATTGTGAATGAGCTGATGAGGGCAGATCCTCTGACTAGAAAAGCATTACAGGGCGGTCGTTACAATGTCACAAAGGGGAATTCAGTTAGTAACGCAGGTGGACAGAATTTCATTGGCGCTACATTTTCGGGTTGTGTGTTTGTTACCTGTGACAATCCTAGCAAAGTTTCTGATCTTTTGAAGAACTTGCACAGCAGTTGAACACAACACTTGAACTTGCACAGCAGTGCACAGCAGTTTGAAGTGAATTTTCTGTTGAAGTGAACTGAATTTTCTGTTGATAGTTGAACTGGATTTCTTGGAAGCTTTTCAATGTGCAATGTTTTCTGTAATGAGATATTTCTGCAATGAGCAATGTTTTCTGTAATGAGTAATCTTTTTGCAATGAGCAATGACCTTGAAAATGAAACTTGAAAATGAACTTGAAAATGAACTGAAAATGACCTTGAAAATCAACTGAAAATGAACTTGAAATTTCGGGTTATAAAAACGAGCTGATTAACCCTATAATTTCAAGGTGTTGAAAATTTCGTGTCAAGCAATTCAACTGATGAATTGTCATCTGCCCTGCAATTGGATGTTTCTACATTTTAAGACTCTTGATCCTTGGATCTCAGGCAACTGCATCGCCTATTTCATGGACCGATGCATGAGCAGCCATCCTGGAGGGTCTTTTTCTCTTTTCGGTTCGGACGATCCACAATTCTGCTGCAAATCACATCTACTAGATGCCATGGAATCGCCCACAGCATTGTCTCCATTCTGTCCCCCAATTCCGCACTACTTATCCGCGCTGAAGCAATTGCCGACTCTCCTGTTTGTTGTTGCAAGCAAATTGCAATAGATACTGAAATTAATGTCTGAAGCTGCAAAATATTCTCTCAAGCAGAAATCTCTGTATCTGCTTCCCTGGAGAACCCTAGATTATATGAAAGCAAAATGACTTTCCGTCTGTGAAAGGCGGATGCTGCTGGAATGCCCGAATTCCCCAAAAATTGGTTCTGATTTGGATAATTTAAAGCCGCCTTGCCAGCAATTGAATCGATTCAGGGCCTCTTTCAAATCGTAAAATAAAAAGGGCTTCTATTTTTGCATCTGGCAGATATGGAGCTCCAAGAGTAAACCGAATTAGTGACAAGAAGAAAATCCACTAGATCCTGTGTTAGTTTGAGAAACGATTTCTTAAGAAAACTTTTAGTCCCTAACAGACTTTGAAGTTTAGTTATTGTGTATCATCTATGTTTGCCTGCATCTAAACCAGACATCGTTGTTTACTAGTTAAAAGCCCAAATCTTTGAATGTTTGGTGACTGTAATCGGTGATAGTTGCAGAAGAAAAGGTCTATGGAAGGATGGTATTTACTTATCATCCTATTTCATTTTGGTTCAGCATGGTTTACATGATTTGAATGTGCAGATTTAGGATTTGTTAGAATACAGTTGATTATTAGGTCTGCAAACACTTTAAGTTCCATAGTTCATTCATCATTTGCCTAATTTTCTAACATAGCGACAAAGTCAAAGGCAAAAGGTAAAAATATTGTCGTCTTAGTAGAAAGAGTTGCACTTTAAGTTGAATACTCCGTGGCATTGCTCAAAGAGTTGCACTTTAAGTTGAATATTCCGTGGCATTGCTCATCTGGACACTTTTTTATTGTTAGAATGTGGATCATATCACGAAGTTTGTCTAAGTTCCTAAATCCTTCTGTTATGTGTTCACTTAATGTCTTACAAATATATGGTGCCTCTTACAAATATATGGTGCTATGGGCAGTAAGCTACTTTACTTCAGAGCCAATCTAGATTCGGATTGTTTCTCTTCGTTGTTACATTTACAAGTTTATTGCTATATTGTAGCGTTAGCGACTTTCATAGATCATTCTTTGAACTTTCCAAAGATATAAAAAACCCCCTATGTATTTCAAGAACATCTTTCACAGATATACAAATATCCCCCTTTGCGGGAGTAAGTCGGGAAAGAGAAATGTTCGCGGCTCTTCCCCCTGCGCCAGCTTTCCCTGCTGCGTCTCCTCCTCTCTCCATAGTGTTTTTCTGTTCAGATCATCTTCTCCACTCAACATTTGCTAAAGGGATAGTGATGCAACATGGATTTCATTAGTCATTGCAATTTCACATAAACAATCGAATGCCTAACTCAATACATTGTTTCCTAACTCAATACATTGTTAGATGTTATGTTAAGGCCCCCTTGCTCCGTGGCATGCAAACATTGTTAGATGTTATGTTAATGCCTCCATAATTAAAAGCAACAACTTTTTATCCCATGGGCACTGAAACATATGACAAGAATATAGGTTCAACTCCTGCATGTTTTCCCTATTGATCTAGTTGAAGTCCAATTATTATATCCAAGGCTGGTAATATCTAAAATATCTTATGTAATGTCATTTTTCGTTTGCAAGTGGGATAGAACAAAACAAATGGTTGCGGCGGCCAAAAGCATGGCTTTTGAGTTTTTTTTGGGAAATAATTTGAAGATTATAGTTCTCCAACTTAGACACATTTAATTCAATTTTGCAAGCCCATAATTGAGATCCTTTTTGACTTGATACAAAAATCTACTTTGCCGCGAGTTGGGCAAGAGAAATGTTCGCGGCGGCCTTGGCCGCCGCGATAAATTTCTTGTATTGTATAACTAGATATAGCCTTCAAAATATTTGGTCCATAAACGCGGACTAGTTTTAAGTTTGGTTTCACTAATGAACTATTCAACAAAAGTCATACTTATTTTTATTTTGGAAGCCTTGTGGAATTCATCCAAAATATAGATGGGCAAATGATTCATGGACAATGCAAATATTCATATCACTTTTTTTATTATAACTTTTTGATTTTCTATGTCTATAACACCTATAGTCAGTGTATAATCATTACTATTAGGATTGAAAAACCTTTGTAATAATAATAATAGAAAATCCGATAACCAAATTACTAGAGTAAAGAAATTTTATCGATATGAAAAAGAAGAGTTCTATCCACCAGCATTCTTGCGAAGAGCTCCAGCAACTCTGTCGTAGCATTGGTTCACGACCCGAGAGATTCCGTTGGCTTCGAAATTGATATAACTGATCTTGTTGTATTGAATATACTGCACCAGGTTATCACAATTGACATTCCCAATATCTTTACAAAATTCCCCTGCTATAGGCCCACCAATATTGCTCCGGACCCATTCCCTAGCCCGATTCTCATCATTTTCGCTCCATGCCCACAAAGCACCCTTGTTGAAGGTTCCCTCATCTCCATTGGGTGCCATCAAGCAATCATTATGAATCCCCAAACTCCATGCTTGACCCCCGAACAAATCCGCTACATCTCTAGGATACCTGAGCATCACCTTCAACTTTCCTGATCTTGTTAGTCTTTCAACGATCATTCTCTTTGCATTCACGCTATCCCAATTCCAATTGTTCTGGTTTCCATCTGGGGCCAGATTTGTCCCATGCCATTCTCCATCACATGTCCTACAAATTTATGTTGTTAGATGGAGATATGAAAATTGCAAAAATATTGAGTTATTTTTTATATCGACCATTGAAATCTTATAGATAAACTCACCCTATAAAACCAGCTTGTACTGCTACAATTACGTTAGAGTACTGCTCCAAAGTGGGAGTTATGGCATTTACATCGTTCTGGATTGCCCGGACAGAGGGATCCCACCAGCCAGAATTGCAGGTGCCGTCGTCATCCCAGCTACCAACTCCAAAGTAGTAGAAACGAAGAATGAGGCCTACGTTTGCCCTATGGGCATTGTCAAAGGTGGATTTGAGGTTTTGATTGAGTGTCGAACGATCGGAGCCTGGATTTCTGAGATGGAATTCTAGACGAACGAAGCTGAAGCGATGATTATCCTTGTTGAGGTACCAGTCTGGAAAATCAAAGATCTGCCCAGACTGAGTTCGTCCATCATTTCGCAAAGTCTGGGGGCCCAAATGGAGCCCTCCTGGTGGCCAAAAGCCCTCTGCATCACATCCAACTTAAACAAATAAACTACAAAAATGCTAGGAAAAAGGGAAGATACCAAGAAAATTGACCAAGCAAACCTGTATGTAAGGCAAAGAGCAATAGAACTGGAAAAAACCAAATAGCATGCATCATAATCCTTTGTGTCTCTTTAATCATTTGGGATTTGCAGTTAAATAGAAGAGAATCATGACATCCAAGGGTCTTGATTCATTCCATCTCAATATCAAAGGACTATAGATATCTCAAGTCCTAGATTCCCATATATTATCTTGACTTTGAGTGCTAATTGTACATTGTAAATTATTCATGTATATGTTGAACATATTACTTCATAAACAAACTACAATAATTAATCATACCATGAGTAAAACATCTTAAAAGCATCTTGACAAATGAAATTGTCATGTACTTATGTGGACAACCTTTTTAAAGTCCAAGCTTTGATTTGACATCGTTGTATAGTCATGATATTCTCTATGGCAACTTTTATGCGAAAGTAAACTATGAGGAAGGCTGATATTATCATATTTTTTTGCCTTTTAAAACATATAGGCATACCCGTGCACACAAGTAGCATCATCTAAAAAGTTGACGTTAGAACTTCAATCAAGATTCTTTACCATTGGAATCATAGTTCTAAAACTGGACAATATTCAACACCATTTTGGAGCTACCAAAATAACTTTCAAAGTTTGCACGCTAAAATTTAGCCGATACATCTTATTGTAATGTATAATAAGTGGGAGTGACATACCCTTCCCTCGCTTACGAAGCCATCTAAAATAGTTACTGCCCCCAACATGGTTGAATTGGGTCCTTCCACCACTAACTCTACAATGATCCGGGGGGGAGGGCTGAACTCTGGTCCTTTTTGGGCAAAAGAAGAAAAAGAAATATTAGCCAAGTCTATTTCACAACCAAACTCCATTACATTCGACTTTAGCTCATCATCGCAAGAAAATATATGTGGCGAACATTAGAAAATTTAGCTAGAACTTAAATTAGGTCTAATTTTGGCGCAGTTTAATGCCCTCACTGAAGTGGATTCTCCCCCCACTAACTCTACAATGATTATGTCCACTAATGAGATGTTGAACCCGTGACCTTAAGCATGACAATGAGTAAACTCCCCAGCCTCTCCATGTAGGTAAATGCCATAAACAACATTTTATGTGGCAGAGATAGGAGTGTGCTCAAGCCCTGCAATAGCTGACAGAGAAAACACGTAAGAATAACAATAAGGGATATAGTATCTTACCTTCAGAGTGCACTAGCTTATATATTAGAATCTACCTATAGTAAGGAGTTGTAATTGAGTCTCGGGTCTTTCCTAATGGCAAGACAATTATTGACAAGGTTCACAAGTCGTAGGCAAATAGGTTGAGGGTCAACTTCCATCACCATCTCTTCCAAAGCCTGTAAGGATAGGATCAACCAGGAGTGCTAGAGGTAGGCCTTGGGCTTGGATCCCATATTGCTCACACAATAGAGCCTACAGTGTTGCCTCAACTAGTCCAAGCCATGATGACCTGAGCATAAATCTAGGTATTCTAAGGACAACAGAGAATTGGTACCTGGAGTAGGTACAATCACTAGGGAGAGGAGTCTAAAGTCAGGTTCAATGTTCCAAATTAGTGACCGATCCACATGTCCCACCTTCAACATGACATTCCAAACTCCAGTGAGGTCGTATTATCAAATACTCTTGTTTATACTGGAATGAGTTAGACCTCCTTTCCAAACTCATGCTCAGCTTATGTCTGATTCTTTAGGGAGCTCATGAAGACCATATATGGGCTTTGACCAGGATTTTAGCTACTTTAGAGCATCCATCCAAACTCAAAGTGATCAAATATCTAAGCCATAGACAAGATATTAGCTAGTATTTCAACAATGGAGAGAGAATCCAGACATGTTGGAGTTCATGGCTACTTTTACAAGTAGTATTGAGTGGAAGAATAGAGAAGCAAAGATGTTGGTAGAGCAAGAATGCAAAAGAGGACGAAATTAGTACAAACTCTAAAATGGTTTTATGTGGGAAAATTACAATGAGATGTATAAAACGTGAGTACATGTATAAAATAATAGTATAAATGTGAAAATATGTATAAGAGTAATGAAAGATTAATAGTAGGGCATGATATCTCAAAAAATACAGATACCAGGTCCAAGTAAAATGAGGAGTGTGGCTTTCTTTAAAGAAGAGGGATGCCATCCTCGATGTCGAAACAATTTATCGAATATGATTTAGAGAACATTTACAAGTAAACGTATGACAATAATAGAAAAATATCACATCACAACGCACAAGTAATATTATTTATATGACACAAATCCTTGGCATAAGAAATCTGAAAGAAAGAAAGTCCTCCTTGAAATCTTCTTCCTTCAAGTGGCCTCCGAGTTGCTTATGACCGACCTTCCACTTGATGAGGTGATCTTGCAAAAGAATTGCTCCGTGATGAATGTCAAGCTAAGATGAAAGACTTTATGGGCTCTCAAATGTGGAAGAAGTCGAGCTCATAAGCTAGGTTTCCCACTAAACGGTCCTCCCCAACACAATGCCAACTTCTTTGGATCCCAATTCTGAGTTTTCTTTCTTGACTCTAATACTTCATCATTTTGCTCAAAAATTTGTCATTTCTGTGCATTATCCACGAAAGGTTTTCTGCCTTGCTTTCGCTTTTAAAATGCATTCTCTTCCTTCTTCAATACTTGCTTCTATATTGTAAAGCATGTCTTGCAGCACTTGCGCTTTGGATACAGAGTTGTACCAGGTTGCTGGAATTAAGAATTGATATCCATATGTGAGCAGAAAAGGTAACATACTCATAGTGGAGTCTTAACACTGTCGTGAGAAAATTGTATAAGTATAGATAAGCCTCCCACTATTCTTGCTTATTCCATATGTACATTCACAACATGCCCTCTAAGACTATATCCAACATTTTCGTCTTTTCATCTTTATGGCTTAAATCCTGCTTTATGGCTATCTTACCATTGATTAGTAGAATAACCTAGCATATGCTGGAACTTAAGCAATCTGGGCCATTCCTTTGGAAGCCCTAATCTCAAAACACTAATATCTAAACATACCTAGAAAACCTATAAAAATGAAAAGTACTACATGATTAGTTCCAGATTCTAGTACATATAATGTATGGGTACAATATTAAGTAAACAAAAAATATACCCATGTTTCTAGATCACGCTTGTCATATTATTCTAGAAAGCATAACCCATTAGTGCCCATGTATGATGTAAGTTACATAATATAACCCCGAAGGGGCAACTTATATTAATATGTTACTATACCTCTTTCTTGCCTGTACTCTCTCACTAGGGTTTTGTCCCCATCCCCAAATTGTTGTGCGAATGACCTTTTTGAATCCCTATTTTGGATTCTAAGCATCCAAAATGCCCTTCGAGGAACACCTATGTCTTGCATGTACTCTCTCACTAGGTCATACCCCAAGTTTTTGTGCGAAGGATGTTTCTAAGTCTCCATTTTGGATTCTAAGCATCCAAAATGCCCTTCGAGAAACACCTCTGCTCTGCCCTCATTTCTGCTTTGACCTCATCCTGCAGGCCTCAAACAGCCATGACAACTCCTGTGGCCCCATACCCTAGTTCCAATTCAGATGGAGACACCCATTAAACCCCGACACAAGCCCATACTCAGGCTCAGATCCAACCACCCCCACAACCTGATGCCACCTTGCATGTTAGCCTCTGGAAGAGCACATGGATGGCCCACCATGGGAATGCCCCAGAACAGATAGTAAAGACAAAGGAGAAGCCTCTTCCATGAGAAAGGGGACTTGCGCTAAGGTCCAATCGACAAATATGACTTGATAGGTCCAGGACTGCTGCTCAAATCTGGTAGCACACCAGTCATGCGAGGGGAGATGGAGACAAATCCACATGATGACTTAGAATGACACCACTCGAATTGCAGGCATCGTAGAAGAGATGCAATCCCAGGTACTGAAAAGGCAACTAGCTACAGAGAGACAACATGTAGCTAGAATGGAGGTCCACATACATCAACTGGACGACATTGTCTGCTTGGTGTAGTTCGAAAGATAGTAAGATAAGCTAAGTTTCACTTGCCTATAGGCCAGCCTAGACACCCCATCTATGAGTGTACACGCCATGGCACAGAGCAGGGGATGCTTTGTGCAAGAGATGACCGCTACTATCTCCCGTCTTCGAGCACAGATTGAGGACATCACGGCTATTTAAAAGACAGTCCAACCAGTCAAGAAAAGCCAGTCACAGCCCCAGGTCCTTCAGGACAGAGTCAATGCAGTCGAAACAGCCTCAACATCAGCGGATACGGCATTAACCTCTCGGCTACAGGGATTGGAGCAAAATCTGTAGTTTGAGAGCCCGATGTACAAGAACTAGGGGGACTTGTAGTCCAATAGGGTCCCGGCTGTAGAATGTGGAGGCCACCCCACATACTTGAAAGGACACGCATGTTCAAATGCCCAAGCAACGTCAGCCCAGACCGGCATCTAGTATAGTAATGTACTTCCCATACCTGTACGTGTATGGTATGTATGCAATGTACAGTATGACATAATGTACGTTAGCTGATTTAACGAACGAAAGTACGTTTAAAGTTGTTGTTAAATATATGTATGGTACGTACAATACCACTAAATACATACAATACGTACTTTAATCCTGAAAAAACCCATAAAATATGGGTGCCTTACTTATAAAGTACGTACCGTACCTATAAAATATGTACTGTACGCATACATTAAACAACAAACAAATTTTGTTTTCTTCATTTTTTGCACGAAATCAATAAGTACGTACTGTACGTCTCGGCGCGATATGTAAGTACCTTAACTCGTATTGTACGCGTACGTAAACTACACTACAGGCTTCACGTTGTCCACGTCATTGTGCGCTCAACGTCAATCGCAGCCCAGACCTTCCAGACAGCAGACGGGCCTGCTAACACGGTCAACATTGACCTAAAAATCAGAGAGCTCCACGAGCTCAGATAGAGGAGCCATAATGTAGTAGTCTATGGCCTATTGGAGGAAGCAGGAGAGAACCTCATTAAAACGCCTCTATATGCTGGTCATCGACTGTATGGCATTCTCTGCACCGGTTCACATTGTTAGAGAAAGCTGCCATGGTGCTCAGTGCCCTGACAAACACCGTATTGTATGCAAATACGAGGAGCTATATTGTGTCAGGGCAAGCAGTGGGATGTCCATGTACGTTGACCGAGATCTCATTCCAGCACAAAAATCATCCCGTAGGCATGAGCTAATCTAGGTTAAGAGCATCTGCCGCCAAGGGAGAGCTATAGGACTTGTCCAAGGCAAGATGCAAATCTTTCGACTATCAAACGCAGCTGCAAATCCTCAAGGTTTCTGCCAAAACCCCTCCCGCTCCTGACCATGCTCCTACTCCATCTGCTCCATGCCTTGCACCAGCTATCTCATATGTCACTGCCAGTGCTCCACATGTTGTTTCCACTCCTGCCGCCTCTCACTCCGCCACTATATAGTTTAATCTACATTTGCACCTGCTGCCAGCAAATAGAAATTGTGCCGCCGCATGGTCTTCTGGAATTGTCGGGGTTTTTCATGGCAAAAGGGAGATAGTCTCAACTCTGTTGCTGCAGATATGGATCTCATATTGCTGCAGGCATGGGAACATGCAAGGCACATGCTAACTGACCTACCAGGCTACTAGCATTACTCAGTCTTCAATAACTGCATAGGATAGCAGCGAAAGAGAGGGTTGTCTGTTATTATTGATAGCCTTGGCACAATCAATCTCCCTGCACAAGACAAATAGACACAAGCATTACCTATGGGTGCGGGTGGAAAAATGTAGTGGCAACCCTTTCTTTGTGGCATCCTGCTACTTCTCACATCCAAAAAGCAACTTCTATTAGACCCATTCGGATGTGGATAGACTGGACCTCTATGTCAATCTATATGATGATATACGGCAGCACAAGCAGTTGGGCAGTGTCATACTCCTTGGAGACTTCAACGCATGCACTGGGATAAAACGACCCATGAGATTTGACTGACAATGTGTTGCAGCTGTGCCTTGCAGAAGGGGCTTGGCCATGGGCATCAGTTGAAAGTCAAGTCACACAATATAGTAGGTAGTTTTGCTTTTGCGCTATGGTATCTTTGACTCGGTAATTTGCAATGGACTGGCACAGTGGCTGTCCTCCTACAAGTGCACTTCAGGCAAGAAAACCAAGTGGGCAGATCTAGTGTGCTAGACTATCTGTTGGTGGCTGAGCAGGATATGCATGCATGTGGTCAAACACTTCTAGGTGGGCACAAACAGTAGGGAAGAGGAGGTCAACTCAGACTACCTGCCACTTTACCTATATCTGGCTTGGCAAGCTATTCGAACCCCTGTGTGGCAGCTCCTCGCATGCCTCAGCCATGATCGGGTCATGCACATGCAGAGGCTTATGCTCGGATGCCCACAGAAGACTTGGCAGGAATTTTGGAGTGCTTTACACTAGAGCAACAGATGGGCCAGTTGATTGATGTGCTCAAGACTATTGAAGAAAGATGCTTTGGGGGAAGCTGCTCTTGATGGACCTCGGGGACCACAACTTTCTCACGTAACCAGTGGTTTGATGCTGAGTGTTCAGACAAACAACCTGTCTCCAACATCCTAGTTCATCACATTTCAAGGCCAGGGCTTGGCTTGTATAAGCAAAGATTTTCAAAAAGGAAAAAATAATCATGTCAAAATCTCTCAAACTGTCTCATAATACCTTCTTTATCAAGGTTTCGCATATTTTATGATGTAATAATAAGTAAAAAGGAGACAATACATACTTCTGTGAGCGAAAATAGCTTGTTTGTTGAGTCCAGCAAATGAACCAAGGTTGTGAACAAGCTCCTTGATTTCTCTCATTGGGCTGGGAGAGGCACACAACATCGTCTAATTAGTTGTTGAATACCATAACGAAGATATGGAAAATATTTTTTGCATTTTAACCTTGCTTTGAAGTACTCTTGAGCCATCTAAATTGACCTCAATATCTTGTTAGATTGGCTATGTGATTATATGCATATACGGAATGCATTTTGATGGGGCAATATGGAATTCAATATAGATCGAGAGATCTCTTTTAGTATTGACATGATATTAAAAGGTTGTAATGGCACAAATATTAGTAATTTTTTGAGTCCAATAAAGAATAACCAAGGGACCAACCATTGGCATGAATTTAATTGGTATCTATTAGGATAGTGTTTTAGAATCTTTGAATGGGGAGCATGACCATGGAGAATGGTAATTCTAGGATACATATTCAACTCCATAGAATATGAACATTAGATGCTTGACACTCTTCTGGGTTTACGTATAAATCTTGATCAATACAAATCTCTTGCTCTAGAGGGCCATCATCTCCATCAAATATCAAAGAAAGGTAACAATCCACCACTATTTATGTCTCCGTCCTCTTCATTTGTCAATCTTCTACAATGACGCCTTCACTCTCATCTATTGGAAGTAGAATAGGTTCGATAATTACTTCATATTCCCCTCGTTCTTGAGGATTGACATGCATCACATATAGCCAATCTCAATCATTAGGTGTTGAATGTAGGTATAATTGTTCAGTTCGTAGTTGTGCATCTGATACCATTCCATTTAAAACAAGACTTCAGCAAAAGCTATAAAGTCAAGCTCTAATATTTGTTGTATCTTCTGACATACTATTAGTCTCAATCATATTCTTGTCTTTTGCACTTGCACAACTCTCAACTATGAAACTACACATAGCTCCATAGTCAAAGATTGCACAAATGGCATCCCATTTTTGACATGAAATGCCACACATTACAATATATCCATTGTATAATAAGATAAGATGAATTTTTACGTCCACGGGAACCCAACGGGTTATGGGACGGCACATGCAAGGGTAACAACCCATCTAAAACCTGGGGACTAGGCCCCATCACCAAACACAATATTAAAAGACTACCAACAAAAAGATAATGCTAATGCTAGTGGTAATTTTGTGCTTCTAAAATTATCTAGACATAGCCACTCCAAGGATTGGAAGGCCATTGGTCTAGAATAATTGCTGCACCTCCTCTATACACTGCCCATTTCTTTTGCAGGCGGGCTTCCCTCACCTTGCAGAGCTCCTCCTTACGGTTACACAATTGAAGAGGGGAGAGGTCCTCCTGTACTGAGAAAGTAGTCCCTCTGAGATGGTTTCCATGCTGAAGAACATGTAAGCGACTAAGAGTGTCTTGAAACTGAACCAAAAGATGGCGAGGACGATCAGGTCTTGCCGCGCCCACCCTAGTAGCGGAGACAACTCCACTAACCTTCACATGCATGACATCAGTGAAGAAATGCAAAGCTGCATCCACATCAGAATGGGCATCATCTTCTGCCTCTGCAACCCCTATAATACGCAAGTTTAGGCTCCTGGTAACAGAAGATACTGAGGCAGACTGCTCCTTTCTGCTAGCTCGATATTGTGACTCCTAGACCCCTTGGGATTGTGGAGATGTCTGTACTCCCACCTCAACATGTTCCCTTTCCAATGTCTGCACTCCCGCTTCAACACAATGTTTTTTCTGCGGTTGTAATTCTGTATCTAGTTTCTGTACTGAGGCATCACTTGTGCCCACATACTGGGCTTTAGGGTCTAGAACAAAAGCATGTATTAACTGCAATAAGTGTGTCCATCTCTCAATAGACACGATCATAGATATGGCCGTCATTCCTCCCTCAAAATGAAAGAGTCGTACCTGGTCACGAAGTGTAGGCGGCAAACACTGAACTTGCAGGTCTAGAGCACTTTGGAGATCCTACATATTGAAACCTACATATTGTGCAAATAAAATTAAAATTATTTCAAGAAAATAACTCAACAGTGAAACTGGCTTACATGCGGAAGACCCATATGCAATCTTCCTTTCGTGTCACTCACAGAACCAACTTTATCTCTTTGATGACAAGGTTGTGCTTAATAGCCAATCTTCAGGTATATGATCTGGTTGAACCATTGGCAAAACCTCTTGCAAGGATGAGCATAACAGCATGGATGATCCATAGATAAACTTTCTGATGGCTCTCATATACTGTTTTTCTCATAGAGTTAGAATAGTTTGAGGTAATTTGACCACTAGAACACACACAAGCATATTCTCCTTTTGTTTGCAAGCATATAGATATAATGGTCTAATTACAAACGATTCTTCAAAGGGCACAAAGAAATATTCATACATGTGCATATGTTGAGGACATGATAGTCATGCGTGGCAACTTTTGCGCCTTAGATTTTATTTCACCATTTCATAATTGTTTCATCAACCAGAGACGAAAATAGACAATAAACTGTTTTGGTTGTGATGGACTTGCATTACCATATAACATTTTATGCATATAGATGAGAAATTTCTAACTAGTGTCAAATGTGCAAACATGGAATAATCATGTTCAACATGATATGTCATTGTATAGATTCCTCTAGAGGTATAATGCTATTTACAAGCATGACTAACCAAGTAGACCATGAGGCAGCCCGTTATGAAAGGGAATAAAACCATCCATTGCAACACATTTAGGGTATTTCAAATTCTAGCCATCTTTCATGAATAAATTTCTCAGTCTGAGAATCTGCACGAATGCGCATAACTCCATCGTAACTACCTTAAATCGCATGCCATCCCATTAAGGTAGTGTTTACCTTTGTTTGACAGATTTGGACAAGTCTAGGAACTATACGAAAATAGTGCAATACATTCATTTGGGATAGTAGAGGCTTGGGCATCACTAGAATACCTCAGTTCATTGCATTTAGGAAATTTTACCATGTCTTTAGTGTTCTTATAATAGAATGTATTACTCGTTTGGGTGTACACGAATACTTTTATTCTCAAAACCAAGGGCCTTTACAAGTTCTCGTGCTTCAATCACGACAAAAAGGAACCTCGTTGATCAAACTGGCGCTCCTTGAGCTTGGTGTATAGCCCATGCTCACAAAGCTTCTAAAAAGCCTGCGAAACATGTCTCTCATACTCCTCGAGAGTTTTAGAATAAATAAGAATATCATCCAGATATATGATTATGAAAAGATCCAAATACTCCCTGAAGCTATCATTTGCCAAACGTTGAAAACTGTCAGGTTATTAACTCCAAACGGCATGATATACTCGAAATGACCATATCTACTACAAAAATCTGCCTTCCATTCATCGCCTTCTTGAATCCGGATAAGATTATAAGCATCATGAAGATCAATCTTGGTGAAATAGCCTGCATCTTGTAATCGTCTGTGTAGCTTAAGAATCAAAGGCAGAGGATACCAATTTGACACTGTGATCTTGTTGAGACCACGATAGCGAATAACAAGATCCAAAGAATGATCTTTCTTCTTTACAAAAAAGATAGGGTGCTCCAGCAGGACACTGAGAATGTCGAATAAAGCATGTTCCTCAAATTATGTACATAGAACCTCCACCTTAGCTGGTAATAAGCCATTAATTAGACCATATGGCGGTATCGTCCCTGGCTGCAAATCAATATGACTATCATAGGGGCGATGCTTTAAAATCTTGCTAGCCTTGACTTCGTTAAAAATATCAGAAGAATCCTGCTACTTCTTTAGAAGCACTAGAGCAAACTTCACAATTGTAGTCGTCGAAGGATGAACTTGGATTGCACTCGCTAGCTTTGATAAACTCCTACAGATATATTTTCGAGGTACCAAATTGAGGACATGGTTTAGATGAAGAAATTGGCACTGCCCACACAGGTAGTGAGTCTGGGATTGGAACAAGATCTGGCATAGTCAAAACTAGAACTATAGGTGCAGAGACCGGGGTAAAAACCAGAGCCAGAATAGGAACATAAATAGAATCTAGATTAGAACCGGGGAGAGGATCAAGACCAAAAACTGAATCATGAGTAGAAGCAGAATTAGGGTCAGGATCGGGAACATAAAATGGAACCAAGGCATATGTAGAAGCAGAATCCGAGTCATCTGGATCATAGACAAGAGATAATGCATGAATTAGAGTAGATTTAGCTCAGGAACAGGGACCAAAGATGAATTGAAACTAAGATTAGAACCAAGAAAGAATGATCTAGAGTGCCAGTCAATCTGTATCGGGAGCACTAGTTAACCTATAAGTTATGTAACTTGAGTCAAGGCAGACTTGTAACTATGGGTGCATGTGGCTAACAATCAGATTGAAGGCAAATTTGCAAGAACTCTCAAATGAAACCCCAAGGGGCGCAATACATTCTTTGACTGGTCTAGAGAGAAAGTCTCCCGACAATCAATCACTTCAAAGCCCCCAGATACTCAAGCTTGATTTTAGGAATTGCATGCTTTGAAGCAAACGCACTATCCATGAAGCAAGCATTCGCCCTACAATAAAAATATATCAAAGCATCTAGTTTCCCCACCTCTCACTTCAACAATATTGAAAACAAAAATTTCTTTACTGCCTTTATCAAAGGAATAAGACTTTTCGAATGTCGAAGAAATCAGATAACTATTGGCCAAATGTTAAGAGATTCCTACTACTGAAACGGGCTTCTGACATTTCCCGATAGAAGTTTGTTTGATTGGGCAAGCACGAACCATGTGTCCCAAACCTCCACGATACAAACACAGATTGGCCTCCCTCCGGCAATGCTTTTCAGGAGAGGCAAAGAACCTCAAACAACTAAATGATCCCACCTGCATCGGCACTAGACCATCCGTTTCAAAGGACATAACTAAAGCAAGAGCAGGAACAACTATAGGAGTGCCCAAATTGCACTCCACTTTTGCCAATTCAACAGACAACTTGAGTGAGGGGAGAATAAGTCCAGAAGCTATTTTAATGTGTCAAGATTCCCCTCGCTAGCCTCCACCAAAAGAAACATATCATCAGCATACTAGTTGCATGTTATTTGGGAACCATTAACCATACCCAAACCAGCAATATGACCATTATTCAACGCTCTACTGAGCAATTGGGAAAGCCCATCAGCTATAACATTGAAGAGAAATGGGGCCAATGGGTAGCCTGCCTAATGCTCCTTTCCACTATGAAAAACTATGATGGATGCCCTTGAAAAGGTATGGCTGCTTGAGTAGAATTCAACAGTTTCTAGATAATGGAGGAGAAACCAAAACCCAGTCTGTCCGAGATACAGTAGAGGAACAACCATGAGACGCTATCATATGCTTTCATGAAATCGAGCATTACATTACTCTCTGGCCAGTTTTTCTTTTGCCCAATACATGCCCTCATATACAGCAACTATATTATCTAAAATATATTTGTCAGGCAAGAAGCCATTCTGTTCTTCACTAATTGAGAGGGCTAAAATCTTCTTCAGCTTTACTGTATGTGCTGTCACTATGGTCTTGTTCATTACTGGCAGCAACGTAATCGACCTCCAATAAGAAATTACAATAGACTCCTTAATCCTAGGGATCAAGGCAATGAGACCTATGTTAAGTATCTTATTCAACTGATGAGATTGCAAAAAATCTTGATATGCTTGCCATATAAGGCCAGAAGTCCACTCCAAGAAGACTGAAAGAACTTAACGGGTATATCATCCATGCTTGGGCACTTATCCTTAGCTATTAGGAATGCTGCAACTCTATATTTCAACAATCAGATTGAAAGCAAATTTGCAAGAAGTTTCAAATGAAATCCTAAGGGGCACAATACATTCTTTGACTGATCCAGATCTACTGCCAACACCTCTCAATTCCAAAGTATCATCCATTGGCAGCTAGCTTACAAATAGTGTCAATTCCAAAGTCGCACTCATTAGAAGCTGACTGACACCTACTGCAAATTCCAAAGCATCACACATAAGGAAAGCAACACCCGGGTAAAAGCATATAGCTAGGGGACACTTTTGGTGTCAACGACACTTGGTGCTTGTAGGGTGCTTTATACATGGCGATTAAAATTTTGGGCCCGTCATGAATAATGGCTCGACGGGTGTTCATGGCGCGCAAATTTTAGAATCTGGCGCCAGGAACTGGGTTCTCCCGCTCTTTCGCAGATTCTACCAATTTCAATTTAGAATCAAACTTAGAATCCTGCACTAGGGGCTGGGTCTCTAGCTCGATGGCCATTTTTTCATTGAATGAAATTCAATCGATCTGCTTGCAACATGCCCATTTGGAGGCGACTCATCCAAGTTCAAACTGCAATACGATGTGAACACTCCTGAGGTACTTCATCTCAAGTTCTTGTTCAGAAGTTTCCAGGAATTTTAGCTTGGTTTGTATACAGTCGTTGTAAGCATGTTTTTGGGTGCCGTATATTGCTTGCTAATGTCTTACAGACTATTGACCCCTCTCTTACAGGTATGATCACTGCAAGAAGCTGGCTTCTGAATAGAAGAAGGCAGCAACAACCTTAAGGCACAAGCGAATCTTAGACAATGTTGATTGTGATGCTGAAAAGGTGATGTCTCCACATTTAGTCATGGAAAGGCAGATTATTTGTGATTCAGTGTAAATCGTTTGCATCTTGCTAATCTTGTTTCATTGTTCTCGTGCATTTTTTACTCCAAAATTGTACATAGAGCTATTGCGTTCATTTATGGAGCTATTCAAAACTTTTGATGAAGCTGTGCTATATAGCAATGAGATCGCGCTTGTGGAATTCTTTGCCCCATGGTATTTGTGGTGGTTTATTTTGGGTTCGTTTTTATGCTCAAGGTTATCTTGAGTTCTTTTTTATGCTCAGATTTGTCTCTCTATTTTGCATCTGTATCCAAACCCTTGCATTTATCCTAGTCTGAATTATTCATCTGCAAATAGAGCTCGCTGATTTAATATAGTACATCCCGATTTTGCATGTGCTACTCTTTATGCAGAAATAGCTTGAAGCTAATGAAGTTGCTCAAGAGGTTGTGGAGCTTATTAGACCAGTGAGTGATCATACTAATAAACTTCTAACAACACTTTTGTCATTGTATCATCAAGATTTATAATGTTTTCTACATTCTGCATTGGTACAAGAAGAAATGGAAAACTGCATCGACACCCCCCATGTCATACTCCTTTATATGCGAATGTTTCTTCCTCACTGCAAGGGTGCTTAATTTAGGTCTTTTGAAAGCACTATCGGACTTCAAGAATCTTATCCAGGTATATTTTCTGCGTTGGTCTGACATACATGAAAATGGCCATTTCTTAAACTAGCCTGCAAGCTTATTATTGCAAAGAGCTGCAATTTTTTATTTCAATTGTTAATCTTTCATGTCAATTGTAAGCAGGATATTTCAAGACAAAAGGATAGTCTGAATGTGCTGAAAGCCATGCGTGGAGGTCCAGCATCTTCAGAACTAGAGCGAGAGATTGAGCAGGCAGAGGCTACAATAAAAAAATTATCGCAAGATAGTTTTTGCTATGATGCACAACTACTCAGGGTGAGATTTCTGCTACCTGGATGCATGCTTATAGAGGCAACAACATCTACGTAGATGATAAGGCTGATTAATGGACAATCTATATCGTTATGGAGTGATAAGCAAGGAAAAGAAAATTGCATCTAATGTTGTGGTGCAAGCGGAACACATCGAAAATTCACACATATGTATGCTTGAGTTCCCCGTGTCTGACATATTTTTCCTTCTTGAAACAGGATACAGATCTGTTGCAGCAAGGAATCACATACTACAAGTTGATGATTGTGTGGCTTGTTAGCCTTGTTGGTGGGTTTAGATACCCTCTTCCAGCACAATGTCCTATGGAATTTGCGTCTATGCCTGAACATTTTGTGGAAAATGCAATGGAGCTTCTCTTGTTTGCAGCACGTGTTCCCAAAGCCTTAGATGGGATCTTGCTGGTATGATTTTGTTCCATGCTAGTGAATCTGCATCTTTGTTTTTGATGTTTTATACTTCCCTGCATCTTAACAGGATGATTTTATGAGTTTCATTGTCATGTTTATGGGGAGTCCCTTGTATGTGAAGAACCCTTATTTACGGGCAAAAATGGTTGAAGTTCTTAATGCTTGGATGCCTTCAAAAAGGTATAGTTTCATGTATATGTGTTGGCGTATGTATGCAGCTATATGCCAACATCAGCAAGCTCAATAGCATCACTGTTTGAAGGCCACCCTTTAGCAATGGACCACCTTGTCCCCAATCTTTTGAAGCTTTATGTTTTGTTATATTTCTACATGACATATTGGACTCACGAGCAGATGGAAGAAACAAGATATATTTAAGACTGTTGCAGTGAGCTTCTATGGTTGAGTTCATGGACGGATCATAAAGCAGCATAGAATATTGAATTATAGATCCCATGAGAAAGCGACAACATTCAGAATTAATGACAGGTATAATCCTGCAATTTCTCCTTGTGCATTCAAAGGGTCACAATTAGTAACCATCCTTTCATTTTTTATGGAGAGGGAATTTGCCAATGACATCAAGACCAAATGGATTGGGACTGTTTTAATGGAACAGAGGTAAGTTATAATGCTTTTCCATGTGTAGTTGGCATTACTATTAATGAGATCTCTTGTGCTTATTTAGAATGATACAGTTGGATGCTTTTGAGCGCATTGCATGTTTTGTGGTATTACCTTCTTGTATCATTGTACTGAGTTTTATAAAAATTATCACAATTACTTGCTTGTAGACTGAATATGGAGTGAGCTTGAGACTGCCTCTTCATTTGCAGATTTTTGGGGCCTACTATAAGTTGCATTTTCATCCTTACTATCTACGGAGGCCTCCTGACTATCCCTGATATCAACATCATTTGATACAGAATTTAAACATCTCAAGTCCAAATACGTGCCTGCAATATTCAACAAGAGTTGAATCAAGGTTGTGGTTATGAAAATTTCCATTCTGATATTTCATTTGTACTCTGATATTTTTTATCTTTCTTTCATCTTAAGCATGATAAGGAAAAGTTCTATCTATTGTCTTTATCTGCTAGGAGCTCAAGGACCACACCAAACTTAAGAGTTTCTAGATTTTCCTTCATTGGGTAGTTTTCTGTAAACATGGAGCAATGCTTGCAATCCTCACTTTCTGAAGCAAAATAAGAAAGTATTTTAAGGAACGGTTGAGCAAGAGTAAAGCAAATAAAATCAGAGAAAAAAAACATGAGTTGATACATCCTTTCCTTCCTCCGAACTTTATCCACAAAAGGTTTGAAACTCTCGTCGGACATCGATTGAATCATTGTCGATGAATATGCATCTAGAGTCGCAACAGAGGAAGCCGCGCAAAAAAATGCGAAGGGCAATGACGGGGCAAAATACTTTAAAAAAGAGTCTTTAAAAAATCGTATAAAGGGTGCTTAAGGGGTGCTACCCCCACCTATTTGCTTTGACCCACCCATATGGCTCAACATCCATATCGATGTCACTCAACATCCATTTGACAATTTATGAGAAGTTTACTGCCGCATACTACCAATTCTAAAGAATCACCTATTGAGGAGTCATACCTGCTACACGTGGGGAGCTTACTCCCATCTACTACCATTTCCAAAAGTATTGCATATTTTGAAAACTTTCTATCCTTGGACTGCGCTTGCATACCTACTACCAATTCCAAAGCATTACACATGAGGAAAGCATCAGCCATGTGGCCCAACATTCAATACTACCAATTCTAAATTTGGCTTTTTCTAAAGTTCCATAAACTTTTTACTTTTAGACTGAGGGGCTTACCCACGAGACTTTCTATTTTTGGACTGAGCTGCTTGCTCATGAGCATCTGAGCATGTAGAACATTCTATTTTGCCTCTTCGCAAATTTTCAACAAACTTTCTATTTTTAGCTGACGTGCTTATCCATGAGTATCTAAAATATTCTAGAACTATCTAGAACATCCTATTTTGATTTTTTGCAAAGTTTCAAAAAAACATTCTATTTTTGGGCTGAGGTGCCTACCCATGAGCATCTGGAACATTCCAGAACATTCTATTTTGACTGTATGAGAAGTTTCAGAAAACATTCTATTCTTAGACTGAGGTGCTTATCTTGAGCATCTAGAAAATTCCAGAAGATTCTATTTTTGCTCCTTGCAAAGTTTCAAAAAAACTTTCCTTTTTTTTAGACTGAGGTGCTTACCCTGAGCATGTAGAGCATTCCAGAACATTCTCTTTTGGCTTCTTGTAAAGTTTCAAAAAAACTTTTTATTTTTAGATTGACGTGCTTATCCATTATCATCTAGATCATTTCAGAACATTCTAGAAGGTTCTAGAGCTATCTAGAAAATTTTAGAACATCCTAAAGCATTAAATTGATCAGGCCTCACCCTTAACTATAGAACTTCCAATTATTTCAACTAATCAATGCTAGGCCTAATGGTAAATATGGGGGGTTTGGGAGGCAATGGCCAGGGTTCAAATCCTTCACAAAATACAAAAGGTTTTCAATAGGAGTTGAAAGAAGAAGGGCCGAGATTATGCCACGTGGCATTGCCTCTACCGTCGCTGGGGCGTGAAAGACGGACTCACTCACTCACGCACAGAGACAGAAGAAAGGCCGAGATCATGCCATGTGGTGCTGCTTCTGCTGTCGATGGGGCATGGAAGATGGACTCTCACTCACGGACACCCCGGGGGATTCACATAATGTAGGCCGTATATACCATGTGGGGTTTTTTTTAACATAAAGCGTACGAATAAGTACGGGAAGGGGTTCTTTAGACCTTAAAAAATCCAATCTCTAGTGATGTATTTCATACGGAAAGCGGTTTTTTAGACCTTAAAAAAAGCGTATACGAAGGGGTTTTTTATGACCCCTTCCTCGCACATGGCGTATCCCTTATACACTAAGTGGTATCCCCGGACGGACACTAGACACTGTTTCACGTGGTGTTGCCTCTACCGTCAATGGGGCATGGAAGATGGACTCACGTACACTATTTTTTTTTATCGGAAAAATAGACATGTTGCAAATGGGTTCATCAAAATTCTGGTGACGCATCCTTATTATATTAGATAGACACGTTGCAAATGGGTTCATCAAAATTCTAATGACGCATTATAAGTATTTAATGTTTGCCACCCGTTACAAACTTTAATATTTTTTGTCACGGGTGACAAATCTAAAATGTCGTGGCAAATAAATTGCGTTACAAATCAATACATTACAAACCTCCATTAGGGTGCATTCCTGGGCTGGTAACTGTGACACCTTTACTGGCACGGGAGAAGCGTTCCCATTTCGCACTTGGAGTTTGATTTTGCCGATATGGCACAGGCTTGGAACTCCAATTCAGATGGATTTGAAAGCGTCTGAATACCCTAAATCAGAACTGGATTTGTCCTGTAGCAAGATTTAGTTTGTCCTCTTCCTGATTTCATTTGTCCTCTTTCTAATTTTTGTCAGAACTGGTTAAAACATATCATAGATGCAATGAGAATGGTGGTCTCGGAAACCATTAGCTGGGACTTGATACGCACGACTTGAAATTGCCAGTGCTGGCCTAATGGGGATACACCCTTAGCCCTTGTAGTGAGGGATAAGACAATATCAAATAGCTCTGTTGGATTTGGCACTTAACCGTGGAGGAGCTTTTGAATCCTTGTCTTGCTCTAATGCTTTACCAAAAATTGTGTCAATGCTTTATCAAAAATTGTGTCTTACAAGCAAAACTTTGTTGAGGATTGGCTCTCCCTCTCGAGCGATTTTGCGAGATCATAGCTGAAAAGGCTGAAAAACATCTAGTTTTTTAAGCTGAAATGTTAGTTTAAAGAAAAGAGTAGAATGCTTTCTAAGCATCGTACAGTTTCAAATTTGTGTCCTAACAAGAGAAGAAGGCAGTTATAAAGAAGTTTCAGTTTTGTTCATTGGGAGCTCTCACTGATCAGAGACAGAGGCACTAACGAACTGTTTAGAGAGGAGCACTATTCCTATTTTCTTGCAGTTTCTTCTTTTTATGTGCCCCTATTTTGCCTTGTTTCTACATCCATCTCTTTTTTGCTCTATTTAAGATAAAAAAAAATCCGTGCCCCTCATATATCTTCCACCTAGCCAAATTAAAAGCATTTTTCAAAACCAAGACATTCTGATCCTGATATCGATGCCAAGCTTGTCGATTTTGTGAACTGAACACAAATGAAATAGCAAAATAGAAGAACAAATGACAAATTACAGGGAATAAGAGGTGGGTGCTAGCTCACATGGAAGCAGGAGAACGGATCCAGAGCCATTCCCTTTCTTATGCTCATTAATCTGATGTATGAGTTGAATCTGACCCATTAATTTGGTGGGTGAATTGAATCGACGGCTTCTTGATGGAAGAAAAGCCGCTGGAACAAACAAAGAAAAGCAAGAACTTAATTTCAATTAAATCACCAAAGTACATATACATCTTTATCTATCTTCTAAATTAGCTTCTTGTCTCATGGAGCCGAAAAAATGGATGGACATGATGCTCGGAGTTGCAAAATATTAATGTAGCGAACGCATGGGTAAGCTTTTCTGGGGGGACTGAAGCCCTGCTGCCCCGGGCTGAACTCCTGAACTCCGCAGCCGTTCACATGCTGATGATCTCTCGTGTGTGGAAATTTTTTTGTCCAGTGTGCTGAATTCACCGGGCTTGTTAAGCAGTGCCTCAGCTGGGCATAAAATTCCGACTCAGCTCTCACGCTGTAAGCGGCGCGATGACCCGCCCAGTGCTATTTCAGCCCTAGAAAAAAACTTTGTCATGTGAACGACCCATAAAAGTTACAAGAAGAAAATTGAAAGTTTGTTGCCATGGTTGTTTTTTCTGTGATTTTTTGTTTCTTCTGGTTTTCTTTTTTTGGTCTTTTTTTGTTTTTAGAGCTCAGTGGCTGGCCAGATGGAACGTGCAGGAGCACAGGTGCATCCAAGTGCAAACGGAGGCATATCGTCGCAGCCTCAGACAGTACCTTGACGCATGCTTCCTCAGTAAGCTATGGGATGCCAGCACCCTTAAACAGGTCAAGATAACACATTATCAACGCCATATAAATCCCATGTTGGGGCGGGCCCACAATGCTACCTGCACATTCATCTACCCATGAAAAAGCGCAGAACCATTGCCTCTATCCGCACAGGTGCACACCATCTTTGGATTGAGGCAGGGAGATGGGTTGGGGAGCTGTGTCAGGAGAGGCTTTGTCAAAGCTGCCAGGTTGGAGCTGTGGAAGACGAATGCCACACCCTTCAGAGTTGTCCAGCATATGATAACATTCGGATACGCTATGCTGAGCTGGTCCTCGCGACCAACCCCTGCATGAGATGCTGAGCATGAGCTCGGTACGGAGGTTGGGCTCATACATTGAAGAGATCATCTACATTCAAGAGATCATGGATCACCGAGACCAGCTCGGTCCACGGGCACTTACTTGATACATGTACGTATTTCTGTCTATATTTGTATTTGTACAGTTTGACAGCAAACCTATTCCTGTCACGGTTTTTCCCCCAAACAACCCTTTAGGGCGGGAGGGGGTTTTTTAATGTCCGATATTTGTATTTGTACAGTTTGATAGCAAACCTATTCCTGTCCCCCAAACAACCCATAGGGCAGGACGGGGTTTTTTAATCCGGACAGTAATACGTTTGCTGCGCCTCCTGTTTAGGTCCCATAGGCCAATTGGTTTCCATGAACGATAAAAATCCTATTTTATTCTATTTTATTCTATTCTATTCTTGTTTTGCATATATTGTTTGCTTGCATACAGTTGTCCATATGCAAACCATAGGAAATCACCATACCCAAGTACTGACCAACTAAAACTGCTCAAACTGTTTCCGCCTGTTTTGGGTTGGATTCATCAATTTTCAAATAAAAATCTCCCCAAATTTCACATAAACTTGGGGAGGTTTCCATCTGCCATGAAGAATTTCATGGGCACACTGGCAGATTTAATGATAGCAACCCAAAATAGGCAGAAACCGCTCAAACTGTTTCCGCCTGGGTTGGATTCCAAGACATGGAAACCTCTCAAATTTTCAAATAAAAATCTCCCCAATTTTCACATACCTTGGGGAGGTTTCCATCTCCCCCCGCGGCTATGACGGATCAGAATGCCATAGCCGGCAAATCTCGAGCGAAAATATTGTTGCTAGTTTCTATAGGAATTCGCTGCGAGACATTTGAATTTGTTTTCCTCCATTGCAAGTCCTCAAACGTTTCTTCTCTGCTCTTTTCTATTTGAATTTCTGTTGTATCCTTATTCAATTGCAGGTTCTTATGCTCTGTTTTTGTGCATGTATCAGAGCACATATCTATCTATGTCGCCTGTGAGGACACTTTCTAGTAGCATGTCTTTGAAGCAGGAACATCAGCCTGAAATCCTAGAACAAAAGGACTACCTTGCTTCAATCAGATGACATTTTTGTTGCCTTAAATTTTTTGTTGCTTCAATCCTTCAGATGACAGAAACAGCCCCAATTTCCACCACGGAAACCTCCCCAATTTTCACGGGAAGATGGGGAGGTTGCCGGGGAAAATGAGGGAGGTTTCCATGGGAGTGCAACTCAATTCAGGTGCCAATATAAACATCGAACCAATACCACAGCGTTTCACCACAATCATGTGTACACTTCCATCTTGTAGTTTATAATTTTCAACATGTAAACAGTGGGATTACGGCAACAACAAGTCAAAAGCATGGAAAACAAAAAGAATGTTGCAAGTCAACTACCATGATTTATGTTGAAAGCAGATCCAGTTCACAGTTGGTTAATTTGCAAAATTAAATTTGGTTAGTTCTTATAAAAAGAGTATGGATGGTGAATATCAGTCATCATATGCCCAGGTTTACCAAATCTCGGTTCAATACTGTTCCAATGCTGATGAAGCAGAATAGACAGACAAAACATTGGAGGACAAAAGATGCTCTTGATTGGCTTCCTCGTTTCAATTTCACAAAGACCCAACTCCAACATCTCTTACAGGTTTCTCCAATAAAGCTGAAAGATACACTTCCTTATTCCTGATACCATTCTGATCCATTTTCTTAGACTTTACCCATTTTATCTTCTTAAACCTTAGCTTTTCAATCATAGGCGCAAAAACAGAATCCAGTTTATCTTCCGTGGAGAAAAAGTGGTCTAACCAAAACACACCCCCAGGCCTAAGAACGCGATCAATATCATAAAGAATGAACTCCAATGTTTCCTTAGGAATCCAGCCACTGAGCACATGCATTGAGTGCACAAGGTCAAGTGTATTATCAAAGAAAGGGAACCTGTGAGAAATTGTCAGGAAGAGAGGAACAACTCCTCTAAGAGCTATGAACTCATTAAAAGGACCATTGAGATTGAGTGTGGTAGTAATAATGGTAACATTGCGCTCCGCCATTCTGACAGCAAAGGAACCAGTTCCACCACCTATATCTAATCCAACTCTAATGGTTCCACTTTTCAAAGCCAAAATCTCATCGATAGTTAAAATATCCGCTTCGCTGCGGGGTATAATCCATCTACTCTTCTCTGCCCCTGACAGCTCAAAGCAATCAGCACAATCTACAAACACTTTGCTTTCCCTTGCTCTTCTGTTTAGGCAATCAAAGCTTTTACATGTGTAGTGCGTCCATCTAACAGTGTCATCGGGTGGCTGAGACCACATGGACTGAGGCAAAGGAAGGGGGCTAGAGTATGAAGGAGAAAATCTGGCAAAGCATCTTCTTTTAGGCAGAGGTTCACATCCCCTGACCATGAGTGCTTGTCCAAGTTCCCAGTCATCAGGGCAGAGTGTGCCTACTGTATAGTTCATGTATCTGTCTAAAAGGTCTTTATGTAGAAAACATGCATGACCAACTGAAGAGATCATATGCTCTGCTCCATGTATAGGGTTTCTGCCTAAAGGCAATGGACGAACTTCTGTGTAGGCAGAAAACTCTTTGCTAACTAAGAGATTTCGTCCAACCCTGTTTCTGATCTTTGAAGAAGAAGAAGAGGAAGAGGAAGAGGAAGAGAAAGAAGAAGAAGAAACAATACGCTTTTGAGAGCCATGCATGTGTACCTCTGTCTGCAGAAGTTGAAGATGATGCTTGGTGTTACTGATCTCCTCCGTTACAGCCCTAATTTCTTTTAGTATGTGCGCAGGCATGCTAACATGCTCAGATCCTGTAAAAGAATCAAATGCTTGCTCTACACTGCGCGAAACTGATAGATTATACAGAGCTAGCATGTTTGTGCCTACCATTGTTGTCAGAAGCATGAGGTTCCATGTCCATGCCATGCTCCGTCCCGAAAATGCCATGGTCTCTATGCTCAGCCTGGATCCAAATGAAATTTAACTTAGTTAGTACACGAGAATTTCTACAAATCTTTTGCATACTTATGGGGCTTGGCAAAGTCGAAGCATTAATGAGTTGGCATTACCGTTTCTGACAAATGGGTTGGCATTTTCAACGATGTGAAGAATATAAAATTCAGATATGGCTTACTCCTCAATCACGGCGGTCTTACCGGATTCTTTAATGCTACGCAATTGCTTTGCAAGACCTGCTTGATAAACGGTGCATCGACTCCCAGAAGCATGTTATATCATAAATATGTCTTAATGCATACCTTAAAGGAGACACTTATCTGGATTTCTCTGCTTGGCCACTCAAAGTCCGGCAGCAAGACTACGAACCCAACATGGACGAAACCATTTTTTCTTGGACATAAAAGAATTGCTGGCGGCACAGAACGACTGCAACGTTGAAATTATTTTTTGAAAAATTGGCCATTGTGTTACATAGTTCGTCAAAGAACATTTTTGTCAAAATCCTATTACAATAACAATATCGTAATGACCATTAGGTTTAAATTACGCCATTATTACCCAAAAATTATAATGCGAAATATTTGTGCAAATATTGGGGAGCGGCGCCGCTTTTCCTTCCCCTGTTCCAGCGCCCATGTTCGAGCGCCTTCCTTCCCCTGTTCCAGCGCCCAGGTTTTCCCTGTTTGCAGATCAAGTTTTCTGTTCGAGTTTCTGTTCGGGTTTCCTGTTCGAGTTTCTGTTCGAGTTTGCAGATCAAGTTTTCTATTCAAGTTTTCTGTTCGAGCTTTTCCTGTTCGACATGCAGATCAAGTTTTCTGTTCGAGTTTTCCCTGTTCGAGCGCCCATGCGACATCAGATCTTCTTTTCAGTCTGCTTTTCAGTCCATGCGCCCATACAGAGCTCAATGCTGAGCTCAACACTGTTGTTTTTTACATGAATCAGGTGGGTTTTTGATGTTTTGCTTCCTTTGTAGAAGCTGGAGACCTGTAATAGCTAATCATCGTTGATTCAGGTACTTTCTAATGGAGCCCCTTTTTAACACAATGCAGCCGCTTCTTGATCTTGGAAGATCACATAAATCAACCATTTTTTTGAAGATTTAACAAAGAAATCTCTTTTTATGTGACGAGCCTGCCGAGTTGACCCTCCAGGCAACTCGGGATCTTGTCTAACTTAAGGCTAGGTTTGTGTACAAGTGAATTCAGGTGAAGAATTAAATCTTCCACTGCAATTAAAATCCAAGTCTAAGCTCAACAGACAACTTGGTTCATGCATTCAACATATTCATACGCTTAATATGTTATAATCTCGAGTTGAGCAAATCAAACAGCTCAATATTTACAATGTGTTGTCAATATACATGTACAATAGCACTGAGCAAATCAATAGAAACTGCTAGCTCTAGAACTCAAGCACGATTCCCGGCCACATTGCCACCATCAACTTGGCCGCCACCTTGCGGGTTCACTGCACATGCACTCACTGGGGTTAGTCCTCGTGACTAAGTGGGGATCCCATAGCTGCTGCTGCATACATGGAAACACTCGGGCATCTTGGGTAACATGAACATGAACAATTCCAAATATACAAGAGACTATGGTGCAGTGCTAGACAGTCAGGAGCAAAGAATACAAAGCCAAAGTACCAAAACAACATAACAAAGCTCCGGGACAATGGGAAGCTCAGCCCGGCCTACATGCGAGGCCACCGTTAGCGAGAAATGCCCGGCCACTCACATTAGAGCCCCGTTGGCGGAGTTGGTGGGGTGAACCTCATATGCGCATACCCTTCCCAAAACGTGCGCCCGGGCCGAGGACCTCTTACCATGGAGTCACACGAGGTTGGCGTACAACCTCACCGGGAAGCTACGCCCGCGGAGGGAGGCCACGCCCGGTGTCCTGAGCATAGATACAAAGAGCACAGATGACATGAGAATGCCGGAGCTACCCAGGCCACCGAACCTGGAAGCCCGACCCCGGAGGTTCCAAGTACATACATAATATCAAGAACAACAGTGGAACAATGCAAAAACTATAACATGTGCGTTCATTAGAGAATTTACTATAAATGTGCCTAGACCATACTCTTAGCCCTTGTCGAGGTTGCCCATACAACCTAACCATGCCGGTAAGCTAGATCGATGATGAAAACCATCATGACAATTCACATGTCGATGTAAAGAGCTCAAACCGTCCCTATAAGGTCGATGCAGTACTCACTTCACCATATTATTTACTTAAGTTTCCTTAGATATGGTTTCAAGATTTTAATATTTAAGTTCCACTTTCGTAGCTAATTAATTTATCGAGACAAGTAATGCGAAGTCTTGTACTTCTGTGCTTACAACCTTAAAATCCACGTCGTCTTTTGACCACAACTGTCGGTAAGCCTTGTCCACTGATCCCAGGCTATGCCCCATCTCCAGGAACAAGCCTATACCATTACTCTAGATTCCTTTAATTTTATTAGAGTTTAAGTTTCATGATATGCATATATTAATTAAATTCACCGTTCATAGAATACAAATGCTTATTACTGTATCACTATTTGTCATTATTATTCCAGTTTAGCTCTTCAGGCTCCACTTTCCTCCATGGCTAACTCTTCTCTTAAACCAAGACATAACCCAATTCACCTAGCTTTCATATTTATATTATAATACATTAACCAAAAGAAAGCCAAAACCCAAAATAACAAACATTCAAGAAAATAAACAACACTTTTAGAAACATGCAACACAAGCAGAACAAACGGCTGGCTGGTCGGGTAATCCAAAGCCCCAATCTGGATCGAATCCTCCATAATCAAGTTCGAAATTGATAATAAACCCTTTCCTGGCAGACCCACAGCGGATTCAGGGTGATTTAAGGCAGTTCTGAGCAATTCCGAGCCATCCTTTGGCCCTTCTATCATCACCCAACAAGCATTTCCAGCTCCAAATTCAATCTAAAAACAGATGCTTCTATAATTTCGGCCCTTTAGCAGGCCAAATCGGCATGTTTCAGGTCGAATCAACATGTTTCCAGGTGCTTCCATCAAACTGGCTCTGGATGAGACGATTTTTTGTTGCAGGTGAAAATTGTTGTTTGCAGGCTATGCTTTCGGAATTAGATCCATAATCTCTTACTTGCTCAGTGAGAAAACTTCTCAATCCACAAATTCTTAATATGCAAACCAATTCCTGGCAGCCTATGCAACCTTCAATTGAATCCTAAAAATTATAATTCAAACCCCACCTGGAAAGGAAGAACAATTTGACGCCGTCTATGCAAGCTCTTGCCTCCAGATAGCCTCCTCCGGCTCCTCTGCAACCCACTCTTGCAGAAGAAACCTCACGTACCACCAACAAAAGCCCTCTTCTACAATTTTTCTTTTTATAGTTTGCTTATGTAGATTATGTACAAATACTTGTACAATACGGGTCCTTAACTTCCCAGGACCATTACATTCTCCCCTTCTAAAATTTAACCATGTCCTCATGGGTCGATCCTAGGAGCTGTCATGCTTACTGACAATTTGCACTAAATGAGACAAAAGCAAAACCATCATGCTTACCTGGAATTTGCACTACAGAAGCGCCTTGAGCTCCATCACGTGGAGCTTCAGCGGCGTACACAACCATTTGGTGTTGCGGAAGATCCATTACTGCGGCAGCTCTAGCTTCACCACTCGGCTGCCTTCGCTCAATGATTCTATCGTCTGTACCCCATCTTTCCTCAGGCTGGCGCTCCCTTTGATTCGATCGAGATTCTCCACGGCCTCTGCCTCTACCAGCATTTGGATATCGATTGGATCGTTTTGGTCCCATGGCACTTCTATCTAGCTGTTGTGAATCCATGGGCATTGAGGAGCTACGTCCCTCAATACTGCCAAATACTGGGCAATTGTTTCTTGTGTGGCCTGTTGCCCTACAACGGAAACAACGCCCCTCTTCAAAAGCCATTTGCCTTTCCTCGTCGATGAGCCGTGGGGTAACTTACTACCCTCAATCTGGCTGCTACTTGCCCGGCTTCTCATGTTGTTGCTCTGAACCTCCACAGATTGGTTAGCAGATGGCTCCCCTCTAAAGGATCGTCTTCGGCCATACGAGCTCTCAACCGGCCAAGAGGAAGGTGCCTGTCTCTTTCTTTGGGTTTCTAATGCAGCTTTCTCGGCCAAATCTGTCTCTCGGCTTTTGGCAATCCGAACAACCTCCTCAAGGTCCTTATAAGCAACTCGACATCATTACTCTTGATATCCACATGAAGGCCCTTCACAAATCTAGAACACGACTTGACTTTATCCATAGCGGGGCAATGAGGTCGCAACCTTCTAAACCTCTCATTGTAATGCACTCATTTTGTGCGATCAGACACAATCAAAGAACTTCGTTCATCTTCTCAACCTTGTACCACGGAGGTGTGAAATGACCCTCAAAAGCGGTCTTAAAATCAGCCCATGCAGCCTGTGACCGAGTCTTTCCTAAATCAATCGGCATGTCTCCCACCAAACTCTTGCAAAGCCTCCTAACATTGCACGAGCAAGGAGGAGAGCCTTCCACGGAATCACGTGCTTTGATCAAATCAAAATAAAATTCTACCCCCCCGGGCGGGCATCAGCATCATCCCCTGTTGTGTTCTCACCTGTGAACACTTCTCTTTTGGTGTCCTTTAACACCTTATCAATGGCTTTCTCAGCCTCACTTTTCTGCTGCGATGCACTCTGCTGCAAGGCTTGCTGAATAGCTTGCAGGATACTGGTTACATCTGGAGCTCCATCGGCTCCATCTCCCCCTGCACTACTAGCACCACCAGCATCCATGATCTCTTACTAGTCTGCACATAGACAATGGAAATATTAACAACCCACTTCAAGAGCATGAACCATTCTCAACTCCCACTAAGATCCAACACGCTCTGATACCAATTGTGACGAGCCTGCCGAGTTGACCCTCCAGGCAACTCGGGATCTTGTCTAACTTAAGGCTAGGTTTGTGTACAAGTGAATTCAGGTGAAGAATTAAATCTTCCACTGCAATTAAAATCCAAGTCTAAGCTCAACAGACAACTTGGTTCATGCATTCAACATATTCATACGCTTAATATGTTATAATCTCGAGTTGAGCAAATCAAACAGCTCAATATTTACAATGTGTTGTCAATATACATGTACAATAGCACTGAGCAAATCAATAGAAACTGCTAGCTCTAGAACTCAAGCACGATTCCCGGCCACATTGCCACCATCAACTTGGCCGCCACCTTGCGGGTTCACTGCACATGCACTCACTGGGGTTAGTCCTCGTGACCAAGTGGGGATCCCATAGCTAACTGCTTTGCATACATGGAAACACTTTTCGGGCATCTTGGGTAACATGAACATGAACAATTCCAAATATACAAGAGACTATGGTGCGAGCTGCTAGGCGATCGAGAAGCAAAGAATACAAAGCCAAAGTACCAAAACAACATAACAAAGCTCCGGACAATGGGAAGCTTCGGCCGACTTACATGCAGGCCCCCTTAGCGAGAAATGCCCCCAGCTCACATTCCGAGCCCCAGTTGGCGGAGTTGGTGGGGAACTGAACCTCATATCGCATACCCTTCCCGGCCCGTCACGCCCGGGAGGAGGACCTCTTACCATGGAGTCCGCGAGGAGGCGTGACAACCTCACTCACCGGAAGCTACGCGTGAGGAGGCCACGCCCGGTGTCACAGAGCATAGATACAAAGAGCACGATGACATGAGAATGCGCTGGAGCTACCAGGCCACCGAACCCACAAGCCCGACCCGAGAGGTTCCAAGTACATACATAATATCAAGAACAATAATTGGAACAATGCAAAAACTATAACATGTGCGTTCATTAGAGAATTTACTATAAATGTGCCTAGACCATACTCTTAGCCCTTGTCGAGGTTGCCCATACAACCTAACCATGCCAAGTAGCTAGATCGATGATGAAACCATCATGACAATTCACATGTCGATGTAAAGAGCTCAAACCGTCCCTATAAGGTCGATCACGATTACTCACTTCACCATATTATTTACTTAAGTTTCCTTAGATATGGTTTCAAGATTTTAATATTTAAGTTCCACTTTCGTAGCTAATTAATTTATCGAGACAAGTAATGCGAAGTCTTGTACTTCTGTGCTTACAACCTTAAAATCCACGTCGTCTTTTGACCACAACTGTCGGTAAGCCTTGTCCACTGATCCCAGGCTATGCCCCATCTCCAGGAACAAGCCTATACCATTACTCTAGATTCCTTTAATTTTATTAGAGTTTAAGTTTCATGATATGCATATATTAATTAAATTCACCGTTCATAGAATACAAATGCTTATTATCAGTATCACTATTTGTCATTATTATTCCAGTTTAGCTCTTCAGGCTCCACTTTCCTCCATGGCTAACTCTTCTCTAAACCAAGACATAACCCAATTCACCTAGCTTTCATATTTATATTATAATACATTAACCAAAAGAAAGCCAAAACCCAAAATAACAAACATTCAAGAAAATAAACAACACTTTTAGAAACATGCAACACAGCAGAATAAACAAACGGCTGGCTGGTACGAATCCAAAGAGCCCCAATCTGGATCGAATCCTCCATAATCAAGTTCAAATTGATAATAAACCCTTTCTGGCAGACCCACAGCGGATTCAGGTGATTTAAGGCAGTTCTGAGCAATTCCGAGCCATCCTTTGGCCCTTCTATCATCACCCAACAAGCATTTCCAGCTCCAAATTCAATCTAAAAACAGATGCTTCTATAATTTCGGCCCTTTAGCAGGCCAAATCGGCATGTTTCAGGTCGAATCAACATGTTTCCAGGTGCTTCCATCAAACTGGCTCTGGATGAGACGATTTTGTTGCAGGTGAAAACTGTTGCTGCAGGCTATGCTTTCGGAATTAGATCCATAATCTCTTACTTGCTCAGTGAGAAAACTTCTCAATCCACAAATTCTTAATATGCAAACCAATTCCTGGCAGCCTATGCAACCTTCAATTGAATCCTAAAAATTATAATTCAAACCCCACCTGGAAAGGAAGAACAATTTGACGCCGTCTATGCAAGCTCTTGCCTCCAGATAGCCTCCTCCGGCTCCTCTGCAACCCACTCTTGCAGAAGAAACCTCACGTACCACCAACAAAAGCCCTCTTCTACAATTTTTCTTTTTATAGTTTGCTTATGTAGATTATGTACAAATACTTGTACAATACGGGTCCTTAACTTCCCAGGACCATTACATTCTCCCCTTCTAAAATTTAACCCATGTCCTCATGGGTCGATCCTAGGAGCTGTCATGCTTACTGACAATTTGCACTAGCAATCTAAAGCAAGGTACACAAACTGCTACGGACAATGAGACAAAAGCAAAACCATCATGCTTACCTGGAATTTGCACTACAGAAGCGCCTTGAGCTCCATCACGTGGAGCTTCAGCGGCGTACACAACCATTTGGTGTTGCGGAAGATCCATTATCTTTGCAGCTCTAGCTTCACCACTTTCGGTACTTTCGCTCAATGATTCTATCGTCGTACCCCATCTTTCCTCAGCTTGGCTCCTTTGATTCGATCGAGATTCTCCACGGCCTCTGCCTCTACCAGCATTTGGATATCGATTGGATCGTTTTGGTCCCATGGCACTTCTATCTAGCTGTTGTGAATCCATGGGCATTGAGGAGCTACGTCCCTCAATACTGCCAAATACTGGGCAATTGTTTCTTGTGTGGCCTGTTGCCCTACAACGGAAACAACGCCCCTCTTCAAAGCACCGCTGCCTTTCCTCGTCAGTGAGCCGTGGGGGTAACTTACTACCCTCAATCTGGCTGCTACTTGCCCGGCTTCTCATGTTGTTGCTCTGAACCTCCACAGATTGGTTAGCAGATGGCTCCCCTCTAAAGGATCGTCTTCGGCCATACGAGCTCTCAACCGGCCAAGAGGAAGGTGCCTGTCTCTTTCTTTGGGTTTCTAATGCAGCTTTCTCGGCCAAATCTGTCTCTCGGCTTTTGGCAATCCGAACAACCTCCTCAAGGTCCTTATAAGCAACTCCTGACATCGTACTCTTGATATCCACATGAAGGCCCTTCACAAATCTAGAACACAGCTTGACTTTATCCATAGCAGGGCAATGAGGCTGCAACCTTCTAAACCTCTCATTGTAATCTGCTACTGTGCCAGTCTGTACACAATCAAAGAACTCGTTCATCTTCTCAACCTTGTACCCTGGAGGTGTGAAATGACCCTCAAAAGCGGTCTTAAAATCAGCCCATGTAGCCTGCACTGGAGTCTTTCCTAAATCAATCAGGCATGTCTCCCACCAAACTCTTGCAAAGCCTCCTAACATTGCCTGAGCAAGGAGAGCCTTCACAGAATCCTGTGCTTTGATCAAATCAAAATAAAATTCTACCCCACGGAGCCAGGCATCAGCATCATCCCCTGTTGTGTTCTCACCTGTGAACACTTCTCTTTTGGTGTCCTTTAACACCTTATCAATGGCTTTCTCAGCCTCACTTTTCTGCTGCGATGCACTCTGCTGCAAGGCTTGCTGAATAGCTTGCAGGATACTGGTTACATCTGGAGCTCCATCGGCTCCATCTCCCCCTGCACTACTAGCACCACCAGCATCCATGATCTCTTACTAGTCTGCACATAGACAATGGAAATATTAACAACCCACTTCAAGAGCATGAACCATTCTCAACTCCCACTAAGATCCAACACGCTCTGATACCAATTGTGACGAGCCTGCCGAGTTGACCCTCCAGGCAACTCGGGATCTTGTCTAACTTAAGGCTAGGTTTGTGTACAAGTGAATTCAGGTGAAGAATTAAATCTTCCACTGCAATTAAAATCCAAGTCTAAGCTCAACAGACAACTTGGTTCATGCATTCAACATATTCATACGCTTAATATGTTATAATCTCGAGTTGAGCAAATCAAACAGCTCAATATTTACAATGTGTTATCAATATACATGTACAATAGCACTGAGCAAATCAATAGAAACTGCTAGCTCTAGAACTCAAGCACGATTCCCGGCCACATTGCCACCATCAACTTGGCCGCCACCTTGCGGGTTCACTGCACATGCACTCACTGGGGTTAGTCCTCGTGACCAAGTGGGGATCCCATAGCTGCTGCTGCATACATGGAAACACTCAGGCATCTTGGGTAACATGAACATGAACAATTCCAAATATACAAGAGACTATGGTGCACTGCTAGACAATGACAACAAAAGAAATATCATAAGAGTCGGGAGCAAAGAATACAAAGCCAAAGTACCAAAACAACATAACAAAGCTCCGGGACAATGGGAAGCTCAGCCAGCCTACATGCAGGCCCTGTTAGCAGAGAAATGCCCGGCCAGCTCACATTCCGAGCCCCGTTGGCGGAGTTGGTGGGGTGAACCTCATATGCGCATACCCTTCCCAGCCCACGTCTGGCGCTGGAGGACCTCTTACCATGGAGTCACAGGAGTTGACGTACAACCTCACCGGGAAGCTACGCCCGTGAGGAGGCCACGCCCGGTGTCACAGAGCATAGATACAAAGAGCACAGATGACATGAGAATGCCGGAGCTACCCAGGCCACCGAAACTGGAAGCCCGACCCCGGAGGTTCCAAGTACGTACATAATATCAAGAACAACAGTGGAACAATGCAAAAACTATAACATGTGCGTTCATTAGAGAATTTACTATAAATGTGCCTAGACCATACTCTTAGCCCTTGTCGAGGTTGCCCATACAACCTAACCATGCCGAAGTAGCTAGATCGATGATGAAAACCATCATGACAATTCACATGTCGATGTAAAGAGCTCAAACCGTCCCTATAAGGTCGATGCAGTACTCACTTCACCATATTATTTACTTAAGTTTCCTTAGATATGGTTTCAAGATTTTAATATTTAAGTTCCACTTTCGTAGCTAATTAATTTATCGAGACAAGTAATGCGAAGTCTTGTACTTCTGTGCTTACAACCTTAAAATCCACGTCGTCTTTTGACCACAACTGTCGGTAAGCCTTGTCCACTGATCCCAGGCTATGCCCCATCTCCAGGAACAAGCCTATACCATTACTCTAGATTCCTTTAATTTTATTAGAGTTTAAGTTTCATGATATGCATATATTAATTAAATTCACCGTTCATAGAATACAAATGCTTATTACTGTATCACTATTTGTCATTATTATTCCAGTTTAGCTCTTCAGGCTCCACTTTCCTCCATGGCTAATTCTTCTCTTAAACCAAGACATAACCCAATTCACCTAGCTTTCATATTTATATTATAATACATTAACCAAAAGAAAGCCAAAACCCAAAATAACAAACATTCAAGAAAATAAACAACACTTTTAGAAACATGCAACACAGCAGCAACAAACGGCTGGCTGGTACGAATCCAGCAGCCCCAATCTGGATCGAATCCTCCATAATCAAGTTCGAAATTGATAATAAACCCTTTCCTGGCAGACCCACAGCGGATTCAGGGTGATTTAAGGCAGTTCTGAGCAATTCCGAGCCATCCTTTGGCCCTTCTATCATCACCCAACAAGCATTTCCAGCTCCAAATTCAATCTAAAAACAGATGCTTCTATAATTTCGGCCCTTTAGCAGGCCAAATCGGCATGTTTTAGGTCGAATCAACATGTTTCCAGGTGCTTCCATCAAACTGGCTCTGGATGAGACGATTTTGTTGCAGGTGAAAACTGTTGCTGCAGGCTATGCTTTCGGAATTAGATCCATAATCTCTTACTTGCTCAGTGAGAAAACTTCTCAATCCACAAATTCTTAATATGCAAACCAATTCCTGGCAGCCTATGCAACCTTCAATTGAATCCTAAAAATTAGAATTCAAACCCCACCTGGAAAGGAAGAACAATTTGACGCCGTCTATGCAGAAGAAACCTCACGTACCACCAACAAAAGCCCTCTTCTACAATTTTTCTTTTTATAGTTTGCTTATCACAAGGCCCCCAAAAATGAATTTGCATTAAAAATTAGTATGGAAACCAGTATGTATGTAGTTTTTTTATACAAAAATTCATAATGTCAACAAAAACCATGTGTCTTTCTTGGTTTTGCAAAAACATTAGTAGTTCATAACGTATTTTTATGTACTAATTTTAAAATTTGGACTAATCTCAAGAAATCATCATTAGTTTGTAAAATGGTTTTTAAGCGTACGTGGGTTTTACAAAACCATTGCTAGTTCATATAATGTTTAATTACATGAGTTCTATATCGTACACTAGTTTTCTTAAATCATTATCAGTTTGAGATATGTGTTTTAAGCATATGTTGACTTTGTAAAACCATTGCTAGTTCATACCATGTCTAAGTATATGCATTTTAGATTTTACAACGGTTTTTTGAAATCATCATTCATTTATTGGATGGTTTTTATATATACATTTTCAATATTATAATTTTAGATGCTTTCACACGTGTCTTTCAACACATTTTTTATTCTATCAGATTTTTCTTCTTAGTTCAAAAACCATTTGAATTTTGCAAAGAATGTTTTTTGTTGCTAATAGTCCTTTATAATCTAGTTATTTTGCATAATTCTTTCAATCCTTAAAGCCGTAGCTAATTTATATATTAAATAATCCGATTAAAGAAATGAGAAACTCTGTTTGATTTTGAAGGATGGGGGGTTTAAAAATGGCAGATGGAGATTGAAAATGTCTATAACTATAATACTAGAATTAGCCTTTTAATTGCAAAATGCAACTTCTGTGAATGATATAAGAATTGTCAGTTAGGAAGTATAGTACAATTGTAGACATGACTCGGGTTTAACCAATAGAAAAGCCTATTTGACATTGTCATTCCTTTGATTCAAGCCTTTTGAAGCCTTATATCTCCCAATTCATCTGATTCATACCACATTAAAGTGAATATTTAAGCTTTTTTGTTGCCAGTTTAGACAAGATTTGATAAGGCAAGGCAAAGTGGAGCAAATAGTCATAGACTCTTTGCATATTAGAGCACCTGCTTGAATTGAAATGGCATCAAAATTCGAGATTGTTTATGCATGGCATAACTTTTGCTGAGATTGCTTTTTCTTGGTTTTGGAAAATCGCTTGAAACTTGAGTCTTTGCATTGTTTTTGCAAGTTTCTTGCATAGATTGGTTGCCTTAAGCAACCTGGAGGCCTATTTTAGGACCATCCAGTTCATCATTGAGGGTTTAAAAAGCCCAGAGACCACTGCCTTCACATTGTTCTTGGTTTAGAAGTAGATGTAAACCTAATTCAAATCTAGGAATAACAACAACTTCAGCATCAGAACCAGATTATATCATCCCTCTATATTGCTGCTATGCAGATGCATTTTTCTCGATTATATCAAGAACGGGAATGCAACAATTCCAAGCTTAGCATCCATCTATGGACTTATATGTTAAAATATTGAAATGAATTGGGATTGACTGGTATGAGCTTCAACATATTGAACTGCCTCTGATTAAGCTGAAGTTTGACCTTTATCAAAGGGGAATAACAACCCTAGGCATACTCAACTCCGGCAAATCCTTGCACATGAAAGCCGACTGAGAAAGGAAACTATGCAATTGATCTAAAATCCCATTTAATCACCAATTTCGTTTATCATCCGTCAAATTATATGATGCAATATCATACCGAATTTCATTTACGAGCTGTTTATATTAATAAAAACGAAAGATGCAAGCTGAATAATTGCCCAGTCATGACTTACTGGATGCTTTCCACTTTGAAGTAGGAACTCCGGTTTGGTTTAATCTAAACGTTCTAAAGTATCCATGCCCGATGTCGCCATATTCTATTCCTTCGACTCTGGTAAGAAGAGCACCTATAGAACTATCAAGTACACTAACGAGGGTGATGTTTATTGTTTAAAATTTTTATTTTTACATGGTTGGAGCAGTTTCTTGGAATATCCCAGGCATATCCCTAGAATATGCCAAAAACCATTTATAGGTTGGGTTTTGTTCAATGGTTCAGGCCATAAAATTCTCCCTTTTTCCCTTAATTTTTTTTTTCTCAAATCAAAATTTTGTAAAAAGCATTTGCCCACGTGATGTGAGGAAAGCCATTTAATAAACACTACTGTTGAATCAATATAAAAGAACTAGTCCCATCTGTACCCCTTGACCAAAATGCTAATGCATATCGCTCTCTCCCACATGTCAATTTTGATACCTAGAAATTCAAAATAAAGTATCTGAAAGAAGTTTTCTGTAGATGCATAGCAATTGTGAAGCAAAAGACCCAGCCTAACAATGTTCTTTTTAGTACCACGGATGGTGATAATGCATTTTCAACCACAAAATACAACTTATCACAACAGCACCCGCCTTTCCTCTTTTATTTGCTTGCCAAGAAAATAGATCATACTTGAGCTCCTCTCGAGAGCTTCTAGCAGATGGAAAATGCTCGAGTTTCCAGATACTACTGTGAAGCTTCTAGCAATACACGTACCAACCTTCGAAAGACAACCCATTCTCTAAATTTTTGCAGTCTCTTACGCCTGTTCAATCTGACGTTAAATATTAACTTTCTAGAAACGCTTACATAAATTGAAGCTGGACCCTTACCATGTAAAGATATATGTGCTAGGAAAGTCCGGCAAAAATATATGTTTTTTTTTTTTCAAATGTGGGCTCTACACAGCGCCGCGTGCAGGAGCCTAGCTAGGGCATGGGCATAATCCGAAGCTGTTTCTCTTTCAGTGCCGGAACTGTTTTTGGAGTATACTTGGCTCAGAACTACAACATTCCGAATATTCAAGGTCTCATCAACATTGGCCTCGTCATGGCTCGCCAGATCGAACAAGCTTACCGTAAACCTGGAAAGCGCAAGGACGACGAAGATTAGGGCATAAGTTTTCCTAGGTTTAGGGTTCCTCAGATTTGCATAGATAATAGACAGGCTATATTAGAGATGTCGACCTCTGCTGCCAGGCCTTTGATGAATGATTTCGAATTTTTTCGAAGACTGGGGCAGAAGAAAGAGGTTCGAAGACTGGGGCAGAAGAAAGAGGAATTGTTGTGTTTAGCTCTCACATTTCCTCTCATTGGTATGTCTTTGAAGCAGGTTGAGCAGAAAAGGGAAAGGCAGAAACTTTCTGAAGAGTCTCCAACTATTCTTGAGTTGAAAGCAGAGAATAAAGCATTGGAAGAAAAGCTGAAATCTGCTAGAGAGCAAGTAGCAAATGAGATTGGTAGGGAAGACGTTATGTTTCCTCCTCTTCCGATGCGGGTCGCCTCTGTTGTGGACAAGATACTCGGCGCTCCAAATGAACTGAAGTCTGAAGTACCTGATTCAAGAGGTATGGTGAACAATTCCCTCATGCCATTTTGATTACATAAAATTTTGCGTAGTTATTTTCATCTCATTGTAAAGCCTTTCAGCATCGCGCTTCATATATATTGAATCAGCAGTGCCATGTAAAAGCTTCCTTTATGTTTGAACTTCGGGAGGATTTAAGAATTGTTCAATTCTACTGCATCCCATCTTGCCTACAGTTTGCAGGGAAATGTCAATGCCTTCATTTTCCATAGGTTTATTTTTAGAGTCCTAAGGTTTGTTCTAGGTGTTCCCATATCCTAGTGCCATGTAGGTATCAACCAATTGATGACTTCAAGCACCAGGGGTGTGCTTTTTCTTGGTTTATTTCTCATGTCTCATTTACTTATATTGGTTATTCGGTGCGTTTGGGTTTTAGCTTATTGTGTATACTGTTGTGTTGTTGGGTTGTTATCTGGAGACTAAGAGTTAAGAATCGTCTGTACACTATGCAGATCAAACCCCCAACCGGTTCCTCATATGACAAAGGTGTGACAGGGGATGTTGCTCCTTAGGTTTCAAAAGTTTAGTTGCATTTTGGCAAATATGTGCCTGCTCCTTATCCACCATGAGCTTGCAAATCAGCTTAATCCTTTGAGAGCGTTGTGTTTTTTTGGGGGCCACTTCTAAGATAAGCTCATGATTAAGTTGTAAGGTTCAAGTTCAAGTTTTAATATCTTCACTAGTCACTGCAAAATTCCAATTAAGCATTTTTTTTTAAGGAGCTGATGATGATTTGCTGCACAATATTATTCTTTCAGATCCAGGTGATTTGTGAAAAGAAATTCTTTGAGATATCCGTATTTTTCTTTGTTACGTCTTTTGCTGGATTGAATAATCATTGGGATTTTGTACACAATGAATAAGGTAATTCGAACTCCCGCAAGATAAATTTCCTTTTGCATAATGCAATTAAAGTTTATGGTAATTTGACAAAAATTTACAATTCTATTCGTCCGAGAAGGCTGGGCAACCTAGCAACTTTTATATTCTGTCAAACAAGAGTTGCATCTAATATTCTGTCTAAAGAAAAGCAAATAATGGATGTTGGCATGGGGACTCTGTCGGCATAGCAGGCTAATCATGCAAACATTATTGCTGGTACAGGATAGTTGTTCTGGATGTGCTTTACCATGAATGTTTTCTGGTGCAATACATCAGAGGAAGTTCAACGTTGGAAGGTGTTGAATAGGTGAATACAACTGTTATTTCTGTGATATTCTAGCGTGGATTCTTTCACCTTGATTGTCATTGCACCACTCTTACACCTTGATTCTCATTGCAGTTTTGGCTAGGAGCACAAGAATTGAAGTCTGTGTGAAACGAAGTACTTCAACATCAGGTTATGCCAATTTTTTGGGTTATAGCTGAAAACAATGTATATGCGAAGCCAGCAAATGGAACTTGTTTCTGTTTCACAAAATAGGACCTTAAATTTGTTCCAGTTAAACTATGCATTGTTTTTTTTGGGGGGAGAAAAGGTAAACTATCCATTGCTAGCAATGTTGAGAATAGAAATTGTGGTTGTAGCCTTCGGAGCCCTGTCTGGCGGACTGGTATTTCATAAATCAATTGTTGCTTTTACAAAATGTTTCTCTTGGGAGTAATTAATGCACTTGCAGAATGGGCGAAATAAAGAAGCAAAGCTGCAGGACACTCCATCGGATGTGATATGCTGAAAATGTTGGATGTTCAAGTTTGGATGCCCATGGGTGTGATTCCTCACGCTTTATTGTTAAATAATAGAGCAAGCTTGGTGAGCCAGGGCAGAAAGAAAGGTACTATGAAGCCAGGGCGGAAAGAAAGGTACTATGCAGATAAATTTGGAGCACAGACTCCGCACGAACTTGAACAGCCATCAAAAGCATTTATATTTTTGTTGTATGCATCAGCTTCCCATGTTTGCTGATTATGCATTGACTTAGCAGTGTTCCTTGATTCTTGATGGGTGCTTGCATTTCCGAATCTCATGTATTATTGTTTCTTATTCTGTGGAATTTATCCGATTTCAGGTACTTAGATACATCGAAGGCTTATGCTGAGTTTTACATTGTTATTATTATGAAGGTGTATGTTCATGGTGTTGGTAAGTCCTCCATTAATTGTTGTTGGTAGAATTAAACAGATTGGCTGTGTTATGATTTGTACTAGTTCTACACTTTAATCTTGTCATTATTTAGAAGGGGTTTCATCTACTGTAGAGAGACATGATGAGCACAGCCTGGTATTATTTCTGTGGCTGAGTATAACAATGTCACAAGTCTTGACTCAAATATTTGGCATGCCATTTCTATACTTAGAGCTTGTCTATATTGTCAATGAACTTGTGTACCATTTGCAGGTTTTACCCATATCACTATGCACCATTTGCTTCAGATTTAAAGGGCCTCGCGAAACTAGTGATAATGTTCTTCTTGGGCAAATCCTTCCAGCCATGAAAACAGCTGATGGGCATATTACGAGCTGCAAGGTGAAATTCTGCTATAAAAATGAATTGATGAAGTATAATGATGAGTTGAAACTTTTTATATCCATTGAGCTATGTATAGTGATTGAGCTATGTCTTGCCTGAACCCCAATGCGATAGTACAACTTACAGAGACATCAATGGCTGTGGATCTAATAGAGGATATTGAATGGTGCTTGAATGGACTTGTTTGGGTTCGATTCCCAAAAGGCTTTTATTTGCATCTAATGCATTGTTTCTTGAAAACAAAAACAAAGTAGTTGCCACGTTATATGTTGTTTATTAACACTAAGCATTAGTTTGTATCAAACATTTTAAGTTGTTAGAAGAACTAAGTGAAATAATTATGTTTTATACCATGGAGAAAAATAAGGTAAAAAAAGTCATTGGCATATTTAAACCAAGATTGTTTACCACGTTGTGTATTGGTGATTAATCACTATCATGATAATTATGTATTGGTGATTAATCACTATAAAGCATCATGATAATTATCCACTTAAAATTATCATGTTAATATATTGAAGGAGATAGATGTGATCAAATATCAGTATACTAAACTTGACATATTAAACAATAGTACATATTATATAGTTTAAGTTGTTACAAAGATTAATTAAAATTGCCATGTTTCAATACCATGTCACAAAACAATGTTGGCTTAACACTTTAAAAAAGTATGTTGATGAACCATCTTAGATAACTAGACATGGTTTGTAAACTTTTGAACCCACTAACATGTACTGACTTATGAATTTGGTTTTCACCAACAAACCATAGAAAAAAAATCATATTGGTTCAATTTTGGGGGCCTTGTGTATGTAGATTATGTACAAATACTTGTACAATACGGGTCCTTAACTTCCCAGGACCATTACATTTTAACACAATGCAACCGCTTCTTGATCTTGGAAGATCACATAAACCAACCATTTTTTTGAAGATTTAACAAAGAAATCTCATCTGACTAGCTTCCATTCACGCAACTGCCGGATCAAAACAAAGGACTGGAAATTTAAACCTACTGGTCATTACGTCCGGTAATTGCCCTGATTCGGGCATTCTACCTGTAAAGGGCTCCGGCGGCGCCGCCAGCGTGCGCCGCCTCGTCTGGCGGCGCCGCCGGAGCCCTTTACAGTGCAGAATGTCCCTCCTCACGGCAATTACCTAGTACATAATCAATATCATAATCGGGTCACATTCTATTCCGGTGGTGCATTCTGATGCGCCCACGTCGACTCAGCCAAGAACACGGAATTGCAGTTGAATTCTTGATTACGCATCACCGCCGCTTGCGGGTTAGAGATCGGAACAAAATCACGAGATCATTCAACTCCCCGATTATGATATTGTAGGGGTAACTGATCTGGTCCCCCTTTCTGTTCTTGGCAGGGAATTTCGCTCCCGGCTGCCGCCGATCGCAAAATTGCCCTACCAAGAACAGAAAGGGGTTCCAAATCGGTTCCCCCTATACGTTCTGCAATTGTTGAAAGGAGGAAGTATTACCTAAGATTGTGGATGGTTTTGGCACGTATTAGTATGCGAAAAGCGTACAATGCTGATGTCAGCATTTATGGTTTGAATTTTCAATGGTGTGGTTTTTGTTTCCCTGTGTTTTTTTATTCCTTTTGTGGAAAGAATGGGCGCGTGGCAATGATGCTCATGGGCATGCCGGATTTGTAGAGCGAAGCAGGGTTCTGCCGATTTGTAGGGTAGAGCAGGATGAAGCAGGCACATGTGGCCTTCTGCTGGTTTTCTGTGCTGAAATAGGGTGATTTGTTGGCGAAGCAGACGGATTTGGCCTTCTTCTAGCTTTGTATGCCCAAACAGGGTTTTGGTGGATTTGTATATTGAAGTAATTTTGTTTCTTGCAAGAAATCGATTGTTCTAGCAGTTTGGAGAGGGTTTCCGCACCCTTTTTCCATGTCATCTGGGTTGTGTGAACAGTTCAGTGTGCCAGATTCTAGAGCCCTGTTGCGGGCAGCTCTATATGGATTTGACAGAATCCTATGGCTTTGAGGTATGCCTCCTGAAATCGAAGCTCCAGTCTTCAAATCTGGTACCGATTGAATCGGTGGGGTTCAAATCCCCATTCTTGCATGCAATTTTCTTCTTTTGTTCTGCCCTCTTCTGCTCTTCTACAGTGTATGCAGGCTCCTTCTATTGTTGGTGTAATGGCACTGATGGTAAATCGAAGCTTCATTCATCAAATCTGGTACCGATTTAATCGGTGGGGTTCAAATCCCCATTCTTGCATGCAATTTCCTTGTTTTGTTCTGCCCTCTTCTGCTCTTCTACAGTGTATATTCAGGCTCCTTCTGTCTTGCTGTAATGGCACAGACACAGATGGTGTGCAGTCTTATTATTGGTGTCCATGTATTTTATGCATATTGTTCAATGTAATGAAGGTATTCTTCTGATTGACTACATTGTGGAGGCTGAGACCATAGGATGATGTGGAAAATGGGGTTTGACCCCATCTTATTTTTGGATGGACGGCCATAGTTTGAGGGTTTGGCATATTCTATGTTATATGCCTTAGATCAATGGCTAGGATGTTTTATAATTAAATGGTGATGAACAAAGGATATTGGAACATTCTATCTAAGCAGTCAAGATTGTGGGAGAGGTATGGTCTGAAGGCTGAGATAGCATGAGAGCTAAGCTCAACTTGGAAGCTTTGAAAATCAGGTATTTTCTATTTGGAGTGCCAGTTCGATGGAGATGAAGCATGCAACGCTCAGAGTTTGATAAATTATCTAGAGAAAGATGGAGATAACTAATATAATGCAATATATTGAACATAGGAAAAATCGGTGGGACAAGCTCCACACCTAGTAGCTTGATATATAATTATAGACGCGACTCTACATGAATGGACACTACTCCTTATGTAGATTGCCATGTCACATGATGACGTGGCCTATATGATGAGATGGAAGGTTGTATATATTCAACACCCTCCCTCAGACCTACACCTCTGAATCAACCAAAATCATCATGGCCAGGTTGATAAGTTAGCCATCTCTGGCGTTTTCTGCATCTTCTAATATTCTTCTGAATATTCTTATTCTTGGAATTTGTATCAGGAAGTTTTCTCTTCATGTATGAATTTTTCCTTTCAAATTCTCCAGTTTTAGCTTGCAGAATTTTATCAAAGACATTTACAACTTCTGTAAACATATATTACTCCCTTCCAAGATTGATTGCATTATCTCTGGATCATCTGCAAATTCATAACACAGTCTGATTTCTCTCGCTTGCATGCCAAATCAGTCATCTCCTCTTTTAGATGCTTGAGCATTTCTATTCTGGTAGCATTCTTTAGGCTGTATGCTGCTTATATTAAGCAGCTAAAGCTTATGTCATCTTCATTATAAATCAAATGAGTATATATCTTCGTAATAAGTTTCTCCATTTTGATGTATCTCTTCTTGGTCTGCTTTAGATGTTTCATGAGTGTTGGGCCCTCCCTTGATTTTAGCATCTCCAATCTGAGGATTTCCATCTTTTTAATAGGTTTTGTCACTGGGATTCTCCTCTTGGTCTGCATAGCCAGTCTTGAGCCCTCCCTGGATCTCTGTATCTTCAATTTGGACTGGGCCCGTGGAGACCTGTACTTTATGAGCAGTGGCATTGACTTCTTCTCCTACCGCCTGGATCCAATTTGTTGTGGGCAACATCTCTTCAGCAATAGCGAATTGTTTTTCCAAATTTCTTGCATCAATGTATGCAAGTTCATGTAGAGCAATAGCTCTGGCACACCGAACCCCAGCCACCTTCTTTGTTTTCTTCCTGGAATATGCCCTGCCGGTAATGACTTATGGCATCCACTGCATCCATGTTCATCCAATTTTAAGCAGAACAATAATTTGGAGTTACTATCTTAACCCCATCAAGATCTTCTATGGCTTTGTCTGCAACAATTCTCTAATCTTCTGCCTTTTCTTTTGAAACGTCCCATTCTGCATGCTGCTTACAGTTCCATATCCCAACAACTACCTCGCTTCCAATCCCCATATTGGCATAGGGTATTTTTCGCGCATCCAGAAATGTTCCACGTGCTCTCTATAACAACTCACTTTCTGAAAGTGCGTGGCTATTGGCTTGGTACTCAGCATCTGCAAGATATTCAATGGCAAACGAATCTGATGCCACTACCCCAGTCCCATATGAGGTGGGCATCTTCGTCTTTCCTTCATGGCTAATAGACATATCAATCTGAGCCCCCTTCTTCTGAACAACAAAGTCTTCAATCATGCCCTATGTAAATAGTTTTGCGACTCCTGCTTTAGTGGCGGAATCGGCTGGATGGGTGATCAGCCCATGCAATGCGGCAATAGGGTGCACTTGCTCGACCTCTATCTGATCCAAACCAGGCCTACCAGGCTCTGTTTGTTTAACAAAATCCGCCTTGGCGGCTGAAAGGATTTTTAGTTCTGTAGCGCACCAATTGGTGGGGGCTTCACATTTAGCCTCTATTGGATCATTCTCAAGGATTGGGTCATTATAGCTTCTTTTCCTTCCACTCTATCTACAGATTCAATAACTATCTTGCCATGATTTAATAGGGCCCTGATAATCCCTTCTGTCCCCAACGAAAAATCAAAAGGTCGTGGGTTATCTGCATTCCCAACAAGATCGGCCTGGGCTTTAGCTTCTTCAACGGCAAGAGAATCTGCCGAATCTTCTGGAAGTGTCCCTTTGAGGCAATTTTTTGCCTTGGCAACAACTTCAAATGGTCGAGATGTCTGATCCTTTTCTGCAATTCCAATTTTGATGTCCCTCTCTCTAGCAAAGCATGTTGGGGATTCTGTGCGAAATCCTTCATGGGTGGTGAGCCCCTTGAGCGCAATGAGTCTAGATCCCCGACTCTTTGCTTCTTATTCGATGACCCCATATTGTTCATAAGCATCTGGCGGAATTGTAAAGCAGACAGTTAACAAATTCTTGGCCCTCAATTTAAAGACCCATAATCTGTTCTTCAAAGCATGCTTCAATGAATTCTTCTTCCTAGATTTCTTCAATTCCAAGAAAGGAGGCTCTCCTACTTCTTCCCTCATGATTTCTTCACCCGGATCTTACTAAGAGCACGTAGGCTCTGATACCATGATAAATTATCTAGAGAGAGATGGAGATAACTAATATATTAAATATAGGAAAAATTGGTGGGACAAGCTCCACACCTAGCTTGATATATAATTATAGACGCGACTCTACATGATGGACACGACTCCTTATGTAGATTTGCCATGTCATATGATGACTTGGCCTATATGATGAGGTGGAAGGTTATATATATTCAACAGAGTTGGCATTACATCGGCTGCTTGTAGCTATCGGAGCTCAGAATCAAGATGGGCGTGGGAAAGACTGTCGCTGTAGATGCGTGACTGTCGCCATAGATTGCCGATGTACACTACTTGCTCAAAATCAAGATGGGCATGGGAGATGGGTGTGGGAGAGACTATCGTTGTTTTTTTTTTTGAGGGTAAGAGTGTTTTTTTTGTTATTAATAATAATAATAAAGATACAGAGAGTCCCCAGTGGGACAAATAGGAAGCATTAGGGCTATTATACGGGTTCTCTATGCATCAATGATGTGTGTACTAAGGGAAGTCCTATTTCCACAACAACACCATGGTAGAGAGACCCCATCTGGTCAGTTACTCAGATTTCTTTCCTCAGAGCTCATCCAATGGCACTTAAAGTAGTTATAAAATCCTTCAATCTTACCAATTCTGTCCAATCCCTTATTGTAACTCATCCCCATCTTCCTATGGTGGGACAATGCCATTAAAGCAACTTCCTTATTGAAAAGACTCTTAAGTTTCTCAATAGAGATGGATTGCCCTCCCCCAAAGTGACATCGCACCCGATGTCTCCATATAATCCAGAGAGCCACGCTAACCAGGGAAGCATCAATACAATCTATGTCCAAGATCATTATAGCATTCGGCCACCCAAGTTGGTGTATATGTAGTCTCATAATAGGGCATACCCAATACCAGAATTCAATAATTTTTGGGCCGAGAAAAGAGATGTGAAAGAGATTAAGCTAGCTTTGGCACCCAAGAGGACATTGGTGCAGTAGACACAATTCCTCTATGGACCAACTTCACTTTAGTGTTGAGACCTCCTTGGAGAGCCTCCCATCTAAAAAATTGTATTCTCCTAGAGCATAAGGTTTTCCAGGAGTTTGCTAAGAGGAGCTTAGCCACTGATCTATTCATTTGAAGCCTAGCCTCTGCTTTAAGAGGGGAGTCATCACAAAGGGCCCGATAGATACTTGCAACATTGTATGTCTCCTTACCTGTACAGGACCACTTTTCCTCAGGACCAGTAGCCCCTGAGAGAAGCTTAACATTATCTAGAATTTTTCGTAGTATTTTTCTATCTCCCTCCCCTGCTCTTTGCACTTTGAGTCTAAATTCCATCCAAGAGATCCATCTATCAGTTTTCCAAAGATGCTGCAATTTTAAGATCCCATGGTCTCGCCATTTCTTAAAGATGCGAGGATGAACTAATGCCAAGGGACGACCATTTTCTTCCCATACATGAATGTTCCAGAATATACTGGCTTTCCCAGCCTCTTGAGGTATAGTCAAGGGGGAGCACACTATTTGCACCTCCCTCCAAGCATGAAGAATACGCCTCATGACTGGGGAAGTGCCAGGGGCCACCTCAAAGTTACAAAAAGAGGCTCCTAGTTCATCCCTAGGAAGAGATGGTTTACCTTGAATCTTGCCTGAGATCAAACCCGATTAGCTTAACAAATGCCAAAGCAGGAGATGTACCCCCTTGTAAAACTCGCCAGACAAATCTGGCCGCTAGAGCTTGAGCCTGCGTGAAAGGGTCCTTACATCCTATCCCTCCATCCCTTTTATCTCTACATAGCTTTCGGACCAAACAACGTTAGCCATACCCCCGGATGAACTTTCTAATGATAACACGTATTTGATTATATATTCCTTTCTGGGCTACCATCACTGACGAGGAATATATGTGAGAGCTGGCCAGAATAGCATTAGCAACTGTTACTCTCTCTACTACAGATAATCCTTTAGAAGACCATAAGTTTGTCTAAAATAGGAGCCCAAAGACCCTTCATATTATCTGAGACAGAAAGGGGCAAACCCAATAGCTTAAGCTGTTTCCCCTAGCACCCACATTTGGAAAGCCCAATCCATTAGCACGAGGGTCAATATCTCCCTCTAAGGCCCATAAAACAGTACATTTGGTGGCATTTAGCCCAATGCCTGATATAACCTCAAACGCAATCAATATCTCACGAAAGGAATGAAAGCTACCATCGTCATACCTGAGGAACATAAAGGTGTCATCCGCATATTGCATGATTGTGAGTTTTTCTGCTTGACTCGGTATAGCCAGACCACTGATGCCTCCTTCCAGAACTTTGAGATTAACCATCCTTGTGAGAAGGTTGGCCATAATTAAAAAAAGGTATGGGGCAAGCGGGCAGTCCTGCCTAATACCCTTCCTGAGATCAAAGAGACCAGAAGGCTCGTCATTAACCAAGGCAGTCTGAGGAGGCAAATTTGTTCATTCCCATTGAAATGTCGATAAAGCTGTTTATTGAATCCCATATGGCTCATCACTTCTCATGAGACCATCCCACCTAAGGGAGTCATAGGCCTTTCTAAAATCCATCTTAATAAGTACACAACTTTGCCGTGTAGATCTGCACCAATAGAATAGAATAGAATAGAATAGAATATGATTTTATCGTCCGGAGACCAACTGGCCTATGGGACCCAAGTACAAAAGAGAGAAACAGCGGACATTATTACTACGGGATTAAAACCCCGCCCGAAGGGTTTTCGGGGAAAAACCTTAGTAGCAATAAGGATCTTTGACATCTTACATGATTATATACATAATCACAAGTACAAATTTGAGGTTAATGCCTGGACGGGGAGGCATAAGCGAGTCCGTATCCATTACCTCCCCGGTCTGATCCCAACAAGCCTACTGAGGCCGTGCTCGGTTAGCTCATGCGAGGGGCCTGATGGGGCACAACTAACCGAGCATACCAAGCCGGATATGCTTTCATTATCTTGCGGACAGGCACGGAGGCGTGACTTTCATCCTCAATGGCGCCACTGTTGGCGGCGGCAGACTTCGGTCCTCACGCGGCTCCCCGATCCATCTCCTGTCTCAATGCGGAGGTGGTGTGCACTGTCGCGAATGGAAGCAATCACCCTGCGCTTTTCATGGGTAGATGGGTGCGCAGGTAGTGGTGTGGGCCCCTCGTGAGCATGGGATTAACCTGCTATCGATAATTTGCCACCTTGACATGTGACAGGGCCTCTGCATCCCAAAGCTTGGCCATGAAGCAAGCATCCAAGTCTTGCTTCAAGGCAGCGCGTTCCTTCGGTGTATGCACTGGTCCACATCTGTGTGCCTGCACATTCCATCGCGAGAACCACTGGGCTTGCTTGTGTATTCCTTCTCTAGCCGCTAGATAGTTGTCCAAAATATATCTACCTGGCAGAAAAGCTGATTGCTCCCTTCCAATAACCCTGTTTAGGATAGGCTTAAGACGGTTGGCGATGCCTTTCATAATTACCTTATATAAGACATTTGTTAGTGCAATGGGACGCCATTCCCCAAGTGATAGAGGTCTAGAAACTTTTGGGACCAAGGTGATGAATCATGCCGCTAGAGTAGGATGTAATGAGCAAGAGGACCAAGCCCCCCAAACAACCTTCACAAAGTCTAGTCCAAGAGCATCCCAGAACTCCACAAAGAATTCAGGAGGAAAGCCATCAGGGCCTGGGGACTTCCTAGAGGCCAAAGAGCATAGTACTTTAAATATCTCATCTTCGCCCGGCTGAGACAATAAAGCTTGGTTTTCATCCACAGTAATCTTATGTGCCCAATCAATCTGGGCCAACCAAAAAGAGATTTGGGATTGATAAGAGGATGGAGATTGTCTTCTTTGAATTGAGCCTGAAAGCTATCCCGAATAAATGCCTTGATATCCCCAGGATCAATAAGTGTGTTTTGACAATTATCCTTAATTGAAGTAATACTGTTCTCTGCTAATCTGGCCCCTGCCAATCTAAAGAAGCACTTAGAATTTTCATGGTCTGACTCCGCGTACCACTTTGTTTTGAAACGGACCGCAGCCCCCTTAGCTTCCTCCTCCTCAATGGCTTTGGCTTTTGTTTCCAGTTCCTCCTCTGAGGATTGCTTGTCTCTATTGTGGGGATCTAATAACAGTTCTTGCTTGACTACCCTAAGAAGGTTATATACGGCATCTTTTTCTTTCTTGAATTTCAAGCACTTGTGCTTGCCCCATTTCTTGATCCACATTTTCATAAGGCTAATCTTTTTAACCCACGCCTTCATGGAAGGGAGGCATTCCGTATTAGTTAGAGAAGCCAAGAAAATCCTAAAGGGTCTGCAGAAAGCCTCCTTCCCTAGTAGAGAGGTATTAAACTTGAAAGGCACATTCCCTCCTCTTCTTTTAGTAGGGATACTCTCCAATATTAACTTTTGTGGCACATGGTCTGAATGCGAGAAAGCAAGCTCTCCTTCGACATAACATCTGTCCATGAAGGAGGCTGTCCTATTAGCCATGTAGAACCTGTCTAATAAGCAGTATACTCTGTCATGCCCCTTCTGCTTATTAGACCAGGAAAATGCAGCGTTAGATGGAGGAATTAGGGAGAAGCCAACGCTGTTCAAAAGAGAGTTTCACGTAATTTCTTCCTCTTGTAGCAAATTCCTGTGCAACCCAATTTTTTGATCCCATACATCTGTCATATTCAGATCCCCTCCAAGGATCCAATTTTCAGCTCCAAAACCTTGATGAGTTATCCAGAGCTCAATCTCTCTCCACATAGCTGCCCTTTCTGCAGGTATATTAGAGGCATAAATGTTGATGAGCCCCCATATACAATTATTTGTTTCAAAAATTACAACCTGCCATCTACCACTTCCCCCTGCATATTGATACTTTTGGACTTGTCCCTTCCATAAGATACAAGTGCCTCCTTTAGTTCCTTCAGCCGCACAGCTAAAGGAGGAGTAATTACCTCCAATCCAACTGCCAATAGACCTGGCCTCAAAGTCTGGAAGTCTATGCTCCTGTAGAAGGATGACATACGCCTTCATAGACATGATAGCTGCTAACACTCGCCCACGCTTAAGAACACCCTTAATGCCACGCAAATTCCATGAGACAATAATCATAAGTTGAAAGTTGTGGGACAGCCAACTATACCATTGTCATCAGCAGAGTTGCTAAAAGAAGAGGTCGAAGCTTTCTTCCTTTTCATCTCACCTAAGTTATCTGGATTCATATTTGCATCCAACTTATTTTTCTTACCTATTAGAGCAAATGGGTTCTCTAGCATCTCCACGTCATCTACTGTATCTGTATCAGTATCTGCCCAATTGGAGTTGCCTTTATGGTTTCCCAGAGCCGATTCAAGGAGCCATGCTCCTCGTATATTCTTGGTTATCATACCTGCGAGAACCCCCTTCTCAAGAGAAGATACCTCTGAGATATACTTAGATAGAGCTGACATTGGTTGTGGAGAGTCTGCACATTTAGAGTTCACCATGTCATGGGAGCCTCTAGATTTCCTGGCCAGATTTCTAGCTCTTATACCATGTTTGGAGGCCACCACTTGCCATTGAGTCTCCCCACCCAAGGTGTCCACTTTAGAACTTGGCACACTCGGGGTCGCGTTTCCAGGCACACCGGATGAAGAAGGGGTAGCGAAAGCTGGTTCGGGAGCGGGAGTAAATGGGGGAGTGACCCAACCTGGAGGGGAACATGTGTCCCTTGAGGGGCTTCTCTCTGTGTGTCGTCTTCAGTCACATGCACATGCTCTCTGTCATTGCCCTCGGAGGCACTTTGATCATTGACGTTTGCATGGCTTGGTTTAATCACTTCTTCTAGTTCCACATTGGGGAACATCCTCCTTATTTTTCATCCATTTAATAGCTTGAGTAAAAACTTAAAGCAACACATTCCACTTTTCACGGTCACTCCTTTGGGGATCTGCGTGTTGGCTGTGATGGCAACACAGATTCTAGGCCCTTTGGCAATAGAGTGAGATACATATGAGCCTAACGTGTGGGCAATAGACTTTAGGAACTCCGGGACTAGTAGGTCTGGTGGAAGATACTCTATTTCAAACCAGCAAGGGATTTTGATAGCGGAAAGCTTATTAGGGAGAAAGCCTGGCGTGTAAAACTGGTACAAAATCAAGCCTCCTGCAAATGGGTCTGCTGTACGGGCAACTAATCTATCCACAGCTGCTTCACTGTCAAATATGATGAGAAAAAAGTTGTTACCCAGTGCCTTTAGCGATTGGTGTTGGGGCAAACCTAACCTCTTCAGGTGAGCTGATAGCCATGAGTTTAACCTGCGCAGGTCCAGGAAACCCCCAGTAAAGAAGCCCACTACTGAGCGTGAGATCAAACTTTCCAGATACCTTTTGTGCATCTCGTGATCAATTTCAGCCACTGGGAAATTATCTTCTGTCTGCACATTAGTGCCATTGACCAATCCAGGCTCATTATTTGTAGTTACTACCCCAGGATTCTGAACGAGACCTTTCTGTAACGCTTGGAGAGCCTCCGTGACTCTTGTGCTTCTGTTAGTAGCATGGGTTTGCTTTTGAATCCACTCCGAGAATCTCGGCTTGTTCACTATTCTCACTGAATCCTGTCCATTCCAAGCTGTACCCTTTGGATGATTCACCCTGTTTTGTGTAAAATTCCCTTGGCTAGCATCATTCCCATCATTATGAAGCTCTGATCCAATATTCTTTCCCCTGTTTACTGCCCTGCTTTCTAGAGATGAGTAGTCCACCTCGGTTTCTTTCTTATTTACTTCGGTTTCTACTTCTTCCATAGGTGAAGCTTCCATGGATGATTCTGACCTGCTAGATTGTATGGGTATTCCCTGTCCACATGCTCTGCCTCCTGTCCCTGCTCCTAACATTCCATCTTTCACTTTCTGGATAGCTCCGATAGCGCAAGCGCTTGCCTTGGCAGCCAGATCACCCCCTGCAGTTGCTTTACCTACTCCATTGTATTGTGCTCCCTTTGGGGAATGGTCTTTACCCTGTGAAGCAGGAGCGGCAGCAAAAGGGCCTGGAATTATATCAGACGGATTAGGGAGATGAGTTACCTTGCACTGGGCAGAAGCCCCAATTACTGGATAAGGATTAATGGAAGCCCCATCCTCTGGGGACGATTTTCCAGCCCCTGAATCCGTCCATTTGGCTGTTGTCCAGCCTGAACTGATGCTGGCAGGGCGAGTAGGAGGCCATGGGGCCCCGTTGTGCACTCCTGAGTCGAACCCAGGTCGGTTCCCAGCAGTCGGCAAGGCTGCCGCTTTTCGCCTGAGCTCAGCCAACTTATTATGTAGAGCCCCATTCTTCTCATTTCTTCCTACACTATTATTCCTTTCTGTCTCAGCATTTTTCCTTGTTTGGAGCTCACAACTAACACCGATTCCGCTCAATCCCTCCCAGAAGTTGGGGCTTTTGCCTCATTTGCATGTGTTACGGGTTTTAGCACAACTAGGCGATTATGTCAGTGTTGTGAGATGCACGTGATAGAGGATGAGCACCATGCCCTCCAGCGGTGCCCAGCATATGCCCATGTCCGAGCAGTGCACACTGATCTTAGATGCTCTGACACACCGCTACATCAGTTACTCGCATCACCTATGGTAGCGTCATTAGGAGCTTACATCCTGCAGGTTTCGGCCGTCAGACTGGCTCTTCTGGGGCATGGTATTTGAGAGCCTATTGTTAGGGTTTTTCCTCCCAAGTGGGGGTTTTTTCATCCCGATAGTAGGGTTCTACTGTACAGTTACATTGTTTGTTTTTGGTGTTGGGGTTTTTTGAATTTTTTGCCTGTTCTCTGCATGTACCGTCTCATAGGCCTCTGGCCTCCGTGGACGTTAAAATAAACTTCCTTCCTTCCTTCCTTCCTTCCAATATCGCTTCACCTACATTGCCATTTGCTCTATTTGGGGAGAGATCTATACTTTGTGAAGCTGGGGCGGCTAATGATGGACCTAGATTCTTATCAGACAAGCAGAGGAGCAGATTTACCTTGTGCAGGGCAAAAGCCCCAATATTTGGATCCGATTTGTTGGAAGTCCCAGCGATTGGGGGCGATATGAAGGCCCCTGAAACCTGTCGGTTGGCTGTTGTCCAGCCTGATCCCACAGTGGCAGTATAAATCGGGGGCCCTGGGCCACCGTCGTGAGTACCTGGGTCTTTCCCTGGTCGGTTTCCGGCAGCTGCCAAAGCGGCCGTCTGAGCTTCGAGCGACATTTTTTCACCCATTCGAGACTATCGTTGTAGATGCATGATTAGCTTTATTTTCTCTTCCTCTCGATATGGGGCAACCCCCTATTGCGATAGCAACCTTTTTGGGTTGCCCAAAGGCCAAACCCTAGGAATGGTAGTGGAGGACAAAGCATGTATACTGAATAATCAATATAGAAGGTGGAGATGGAGGCGCAGATGTGTTCACAGGGGTGGAATGATTTGGAGCTAATATTCAAAGAAAAAGATGTCGTTCCCATGCGTGTTTCTATTTATATTTGAAGTCGACTGGATGTGCAACTGAAAAAGACATTGGCGATGAGCAGTAGGACTGGAGAAGTAGTTTCTAAAGATTGAGACGTGTCAATAAAGGATTACTACAGAACTCGGCTTTGAACAGTGGACTGCTTGTGGGCGGTAATATGTGCATGTCTGTCCTGTGATAAGTGCACTGTAGTATAAGGTACGTTCCTAGCATGTCATGTCGTGATGTATGCAGATTTATTATATGCATAGAAGTTAGATGAAGTTGAGGAATTTTAGAGTGTGTTTCTGAATCCTAGAAGATGTCAATGCAATATAGATTCATGTAAAACAATCGAGTGCAATATGGTAAAGAATGTAGGCAATTCAAGGAGAGCTACATCTTAGTCTAGGCCCAATGTTTGCAGGAAAAACCACAGCATTGTTGCAGAATATAGATGCACAAATAAAAATCGGAAGGTTAGTTAGAGAATCCCATGATTTATTGCAGTGAAAAAAATATGTATTGAATTTATGAATTGGTGGATGCCTATCAATATGAAGGTTGTAGCTTATCCCAATAACTACATTGATTGATAGAAGAAGAGGTGGAGGTCTAACCCTAATAATCGGCCTCGATACCAACCAATAAGAACCATTGACTTTGCATGGACAGCTGAAGGGATGCCTTTCTGTTTTGATCCCAAGCAGCGTGGGCTCTATGTTACGAGACCTGATTGTTAATGAAGATAAGAATGATGTTAGGGATGAATAATAGACTTGTCTTTGCTTGCGTAAAATGTGGTATCTTAAAATTCAACTAGCATTTTTTCTCTAAATGAAATGGTGTTGTAGAGCATTGGACAATGGTCTTATTGCTCCTAGCGCATGGCTAATGGATCGCAAGTAATTTGAAACCAATATACTGGATCGCAAGTAATTTGAAACCAATATACTGATGATATATTTTTTTTGGTGGAGGCTAGTAAAGGGACTTATTCTCTACTTATTCTTTGTAGCCTTATGTTGTTTGTTGAATTGGCAAAAGTGTAGTGCAATTTGAGAACTGGACAGTCCAGCCCTTAGTTGTTTGTCGCATATCCTTGGAAACTTGTTCCTTCGAGCACTACTTCCAAGTTGCTTGGGATTCCTTTTGGAATGGAGATTTCAGTAGCTCAGGCATAGGATCAGGCCATTTTCAGTCTTCAAATGCATTTCCTTTGGTGGAGAGGTGCTTCTTTATCAATGGCCAGAAGAATACAAGTAGTTAAGTCTATTCTCTATAATACGTATGCATATGTGGTTTCAGCGTTGCTAGCTCTTCCTCACAAGTTTAAAGAGATCATTGCGCTAGTTCGGAACTTTGTGTGGGGTGGCAACGAGATAGATGCTGTGGTAAAAAGCGCATGGAGCAAATGAATCTGCCCCAAAAGGATGGTGGCCTATATATATCTGATCTCAAATACAGTCATATGGAATGTGTCTGCTTGTTCAGTCTTTGGAGCACTGTGTTCTTTTTGGCAAACCTACCATTAAACCTCGTTCGCCTTGGTCTCTCTTCTATCCGCTCAAGCCGTTCTCGCGTGCATCTCCCTTTCTGAAAGGTCTGTTGAATGCCTGGAAAATCGTGTTGGCCATTGACCCACTGCATTGCATGCAAACCTCTTCTCCCTTTTTGTGGCTTCCCTTTGAATCTTGTTGAGGGCAAGGCTTTTGACCAACTGGCCAGCGTTTCCAAGATTTTCTCTTGTGGTTAGCAGCCACTTGGGCTCAGTTGTCCTAGAATGCCATATGCCTATGAAGATAGCAGCTAACCTGATCTTGTAAATCCTAATCCATCCAAGACTCCATATGAGCTTTTTATATATATACCCAACAAATGATTCATGTTGGAACAACCCAACATAATCTATCGTTTACTCTCCCAATACCCTTCAACCTCTATAATCTGTATGAACCTGAAGAAATGCTTTGGTTCATCCTTGATCTGTCAAGAAAGTTCTGGTGACCTCTTCTGATCTGGTAGAGCTTCGATGGATTATTCTGACTTGCAACCTTTGATAGATAGGTAAACCATCACAAAAATCAAGTCAAGACAAATACACAATTGTACTTTTTAACAATAACTTGCAATCATAAAGCTTAGGGTAAATGACAAACGACATGTAATCGTAGGTAAAACTTCAAGAATCATACAAATAGCCAAACCCCACCATATAAACAAGGGATTGCCAAAAAGAAGAGGAGAGGAGAACAAAGAAGCAAACAACTAGACAAAGTAAAAGATTTAACTTGTTCACTTGCCAAGTGTTCAGGTATATTTCAAAATACTCCCATCGCACCTGCAAACAAGGGATTGCCCTTTGGAACAACCCAAGAAAGGATCTGAATCATCTCTAGGCTTTTATGACATATATAATTATAAACGTCCACAACACACATACGATGTACTAGATTAAATACACTTAAGGCTTCCAAGGAAAGATTAAACGCCCTTAGGCTTGCATAAATCTTCATAGCGTACCAAAACATCAAGTATGAGAAAATCGAATCTTTTTAACATTGGGAACATTCACTAGAACTCTTTCCAAATAATAATACTATGGTCTTTACTCTACATCTAGGACGTATGCTAAGCTTACTGTAATTCATAATTATCTCTAAATACTTGGTATGATTCTCCTTTTCCATGTATTATTCTGCTTTTCCATGTATTATGGCGTCCTATCTAACTTTGATTCCAAGCCATCGATCCACAGAATATTCCTCATAATATTCCAGATCGATGGCCATCAAAATTTTAAAGCCAAAATCTTCAAAAACAAATCAATGGTGCAAAAGAAGTTGATGCTCCGCATTATTTCTTATTCACATTATATTCATTTACAACAGAAACCATGGTTTCCCACTACTACAATACCACAAAGACATCAATTCAAAGATTCAAAGACATCACACTATTCACATTGGTGAGAGTCTGTCCCAGAATATCCACTATCCAATCCAAAGATCCAATCCAAAGAAGACACTTTTGCTTGAAGATCTACAGCTCTGTATCCAAGATCTATTCGATCATGAATGCAGGCAGATGTCTGCTAGCCTGGTCTAGTCTAGATGGGATAAAATCCGAAGCTATAGCTCTGGCTATGGCACGAAGAAGGGCCACAGATCACAATCTACCAAAGAACCCCAGAACTTATATTAAAAGATATGCATCACAATATTCATTTGCCTCGAAAATAAGAATCGATCAAATTTTTGGCCACCAATTCCATGCAGAAAAAGGAGCAAAAACCTGCACCAAAGGATCGTTTTTGGACCATCTGCGCCAAAGGATCATTTTTGGACAAGATTTTGGAACCCAGGCCCCAATGGCCTCTCCAGAGCCCTTGATCCCCACCGGAATCATATGGGCGACAAAAACTCAAACCTAAAGCGGCCTCACATGCAACCCACAACAGCTTTCATTCCCTGAGTGCAGAAGATCTGCAGAAAAAAACTATAGCGAGGGAAGAACAACCACTTGAAACTTGGCTATGGCTACCGATGCCCAAGCGCCTGCATCCAGCATGCCCCACCCCTCCAGCATGCCCGACCCTTCCGGCATGAAAGCGCAGATGTCTGCCCCTATCCAGTCACATGGTTTCCAATTTGGAACCTATGCACAACCCAATTTCGGACAGCCATGGTCGACACCTAGCCAAAATCAGATATTCATTCCTTAAGCCAATTAAACTCCTCAAAATGAGCTAAATATACCCGTTCCCATACAATACCATACCGAAATCTTAGTCCTAACCACTGCCAGATTACCCTTCCCCAATACCAAACGAATTGGGCAAACTATATAAACTACTAAACAATATGTCTAAACATAGAATACACGGCATAGAAATAAAAAGTTTGCTCATTTATTCCCGCCTCAATGGTTTTTCAAGCAAGGCAGAAAGGTACACCTCCTCTTTATCTTTCCTGTCTACCTTAGGAGCAACAGCCCACTTCAATTTGTTGTATCCAAGCAAATCAAACATGGGGATGTATGTCTTGTTCAACTGATCCATTCTACAAAAGAATCTGTCTAACCAAAATAGACCACCAGGTCTGATAACCCTGTCAATGTCATACAACAAAAATTCCAGTGCCTGAAGAGGCAGCCAGTCATTAAGGATATGCATAGAATGCACAAGATCAAGAGTGTTGTCAAAGAATGGCAACCTTGGAGACACTGTGATATGCATTGGAAAAAGGCCCCTCAATCCAAGGTACTCATTAAAAGGACCATTCAAATTCAATGTAGTAGTCACAATTGTAACCCCCTTTTCTTTCATTCTTGCTGCAAAAGACCCTGTGCCACCTCCAAGATCAAGCCCTATTCTAATGCTGCCATTCCTAAGACCTAAAATTTCATCAACAGAAAAGTCAATTTCACCTTTGTTGTAGATCCACCTTGTTTGTTCAATTCCTTCCAGATCAAAGCAGTCCATGCAATCCTCGAAGACGCCGAGCTCGCGGCGGGTGTTGAGGCAAGTGATGTTCTTGCAAGAGTAGTGGGACCATCTGATAGAATCATCTGCTGGCAATTTCCAGAGGGAATGCATCAAAGGGTAGGGTTCATGCAGGGATGCAGAGGGAGAAAAGCACCTTCTTCTAGGCAGGGGCTCACAGCCTCTGACCATGAGGGCCTGTGCTGTGTTCCAGTCATCAGGACATAGGGCATCTACAGTATAGGTCATGTATTGTATTAACAGATCCAAGTTGAGCAGGCAAGAATGCCCTATAGGGTTAACCATCTCATCCAAACCTGTTGTAGGGTTTCTTCCTAAGGGGAGCTTCCTGGCCTTTACATACTGCTTCAGCTCATCAGGAAGAACATGTTGTTTTGAACCCTTTGATCCTTCATCATCTTCCTTAAGCAGATCTAGAAGCTTTTCTATCACATCAGAATCATATATGCCATTTTCATTTTCCTCTGCCCCTGTCTCTTCTTCTTCTTCTTCAGCTGCACTCTGATGAAAAATTTGAACTTCCTCAGAAGTTTTACTAGAACTTGAGGTGATTAACCCTTTTATCTCTGCCTGAGATTTTCTGAACTGATCCATTAGTGCCTGCACATCCTTCCTCATTTCCAACACTTCCAGCCTGGTGTTAGTCAGATCTTCTTTTGGAACTGAAGATTTGCCTGAATCTTTCAATTGGGTAGTGAATCCCTGAAAATTTGCAAGATTTCGCTCTAGATTTCTGCTTGCTGATAGGCTGTATAGGGCCATTATGTTGGTGCCCACCACAGACGTCAGAAGCAAGAGTGTCCACATAAAATTTGCCACTGATCCAGTTTCTTTGCCTCTGTTTCCCCATTCAACTGCCATGACTGATCTTATGGTTCTTATTTCCTTTGCCTTCTTTTCATGCCAAAAGCACACAAAATAAGTACCCAATCATCACAGAACGGAGAACGCTCAAGGCATGATTAAAAAAAAGGGGCTTTCCTCACACTTTCCTGTAAAGAATGCGAAGGAAAATCAGCCTCACATGGGCCGTTTGAAATCTTGTGCATGAAATGAATTCATGGTCGGTGACTTATTATGTAGAAGCTTGATCAATGGCAGGTTTTAAAAGAAAAAGCTTTTTCATTGCACAAACTCCTAAATCCGTTTCCCTACTTTCTTTATGGTCTCGGTTTTTATGGCAACTAAGATATCAATGCAAGTCAAAGCTTCTTGCTTTCTTAACAAATTTGAAGAGTTCAGTCAGTTTAATATTTTAAATAATCTGGATTTTTAGATTTTGCATTTATATCCTTCTTAGATTAGTTTACGCCTTCCATAAAAACTGACCTGTTGCATTAAGCTATTTAAAGAATGGGCAGTACTGAAAAGTTGTTCATTGTCAAATTGCAATATTCATAGATTCTTGAAGTATCAGTGCAAACCTAGCAATATTTTACTATATATCCTTTTTGAATATTTTATCACATAAAAATTCTGAAGGGTCCTTGTTTTGTTCTTGTACATCAAGCACCTTCCTTCATATCCGCTGTAGTGGTGAATGTTGTTGGTCATTCCCTGCTCAATGGCTTCTCAAGCAAAGCAGAAAGATACACCTCCTTTTTGGCTTTCTGGTCTAACTTAGGAGCAACAGCCCAATTCAGTCTTTTGTAACCAAGCAGATCAAACATGGGAATATATGTTTTATCCAACTGATCCAATCTACAGAAGAATCTGTCTAGCCAGAAAAGTCCACCTGGTCTGATCACCCTGTCAATATCATAGAGCAAAAACTCCAGTGCCTGAATAGGCAGCCAATCATTAAGGATATGCATAGAATGCACAAGATCAAGTGTATTATCAAAGAATGGCAGTCTTGGGGAGACTGTGAGATGCATTGGGAAAAGGCCTCTCAATCCAAGATACTCATTGAAAGGGCCATTCAAATTCAGTGTAGTAGTGACAATAGTAACACCCCTCTCTTTCATTCTTGCTGCAAATGAACCAGTACCTCCACCAAGATCTAACCCTATCCTGATACCCCCACTCTTAAGGCGCAAAACATCATCGATAGAAATATCAATTCCCCCACTGTTGTTAAGCCATCTTGTCCTCTCAATCCCTTCCAAATCAAAGCAGTCATTGCAGTCTTCATAAATACCCAGTTGACGCCGCTTGTTGAGGCATTCTATACTTTTGCAAGTATAGTGAGACCATCTAATGGAATCATCTGCTGGCAATTTCCACAATGAATCCCCCAAAGGATAGGGTTCATGCATGGCTGCAGAAAGAGAGAAGCACCTTCTTCTAGGCAGGGGTTCACAGCCTCTAACCATGAGGGACTGAGCTATGTTCCAGTCATCAGGACAAAGCGCATTGACAGTGTAATTCATGTACTGCTTGAGCAGATCTATATGCACAAAACAAGCATGTCCTATAGGGTTAACCATCTCATCCAGACCTGTGGTAGGGTTTCTACCTAAAGGAAGCTTTCTAGCCATGATATACTCCAACAACTCCTCAGGAAATATATGGCGCCTCGGACTATCAACTTCTTCCTCTTCCTCTGTGCCATCTTCCTGCATCAGATCTTTTCCAGTAGCTATTTCTACTAACTTTTGCACCATGTCTGAATCATCAACATTTGCCTCATCTGCTTCATCTGTCTCTGCCTCATCTTCCTCTAAATCGACATGCTTAGAAACTTTGTTAGCTAAATCTACATGGTTAGAAACTTTACCAGAAGATGCAGAAGACAAGATGAGCCCTTTTATCTCTGTTTGAGATTTCTTGAACTGGTCTCTAAGGGTTTGGACATTTTGGCGGATCTCAGACAATGCCTCTCGTGCCTTGACCAGATCCTCTGACGGAGATGAAGATTTCGTGTATTGGGCACCCATGTCTTGGAAAGTTGCAAGGTTTCGCTCCACACTTCTGGTTGCCGTTAGACTATAGAGAGCCATTATATTGGTGCCCACCACAGATGTGAGAAGTAACAGAGTCCACATAAAACTCGTTACCGATCCAATGTCTTTGCCTCTGCTAACCCATTGAAGCGCCATAGCTTAGCTCCCTTCACTTCACTTGTTATTCATGGCAAAACATTGTGAGATCATAGTCAAATATGAAACCTAAAATGTGATCCCCTAATCGCTTATGAGGCACTTCAGAATTTGGTCATTGAAGACGAAATTTCTCATTGTTCTCAGACAGACACAAACTTCCAGACTTTTTTTTAGAAAGGTCTATTGCGTGAACATGTATCCTCTTGGATTTTACGTCAACAACAGTACCAACAGAACCCGATAGAGATTATAGCCTGCAAGCAATGGTGCACTATCACATGCAATGTGTACAGCTAGCTTTACTCCAAAGATAGCAGTGTTTCTACCAAAACGTTTAGTTTTTTCATTTATGTTTCATATATACCTATCCGAGATGCTGCCAAAATATTTGAGTTTTTACGTTTGTGTTTTATATGTTTAATCCCATGCTCCCAATGTGACATGACCTAAAAATTGCTTCCAATGCTGTCAATATGGCATGAGATAAATATTTGTCTTTTCCTCTTCTTCGCAGGTAACTTGAATTTTTAATCCGAGGTAGTACTAATATTGTTATTGTGGTAAAACTATCACGATGTCATCTTATGAATAAGGTGAGAGGCACTACGGATTGCCCCAATGCCACATGTAGTTATTCTGTGCTATTGGACGGGGTTCTTAGAGTACAAGTGCAACATTGCGGAGTAGCGCGGGTGTAGTTCCAATTTCCATAACCAATTATATTCTAATTATAACTACTCTAAGGGTACCTTCGCACTCGCCGTTAAATTAGGATTCCGTTAAGCTTTTATCGGTTTTTGGATTCACACCACAAGTTAGGTTAGCATTCCGTTAAGTTAAATTGTTAGCATTCCGTTAACTTTTTTAACTTAAAATCCTTAACCCAAACAGCTTTCAGACTATTTCAAGTTAGGTTAATAAAATTAACACAAAGTTAACCCAAAAAAAATTATGAACGTAAAATTAAAGTGACCTCCGGAGGTCACTTTAATGGCGGCAATTATTTTGTAGCTCGGCTTCGAGCAATGTCGATGGCGGACGATCGTCGAGTTGTTTGCAGAGAGGCAAGCCGACCTCCTCATGATGGTGCCTCTCTCCTCATGATGGTCGTGCCGGACGTGGAGCTGTATGTGAAGGTGCAGGGTCTGAGCAGACCTACTAGAACAGGTCAGCAGAAAGCATTTTTGAATCCATTTTCAATGGAGTTCCCTGTCCAAATGTCTGCTTATAATGCATAATACAAGGAATGCGTTTAGGTGGTCATTCTCATTCCACATTCCGGATGCAAGAAATACATTGGGCTTCCTGAAGAAAGGACCTTTTTTTCCGAAGCCCTTACAAGAGACTATGCTGTTGTTGCAATTTTTAGCAAGAGGAGTATTGGTTTGTGCATGATTCTAGCAGTTCAAACGGTTTTGAGATATTGGAGCAAACAATACAAACTTTAAAAGATTTTCCTTGTCGGTCTTGGCGCCTCTTCAGGTTGGTATTTTCCATCTGGATTTGCTCTTTCAGATTTAGTTTAGAGCTCTGGCTTCTGGTAAGCACATTCATTGCAGCACCATCAGATGTAAACCTGGTCCTGATGTTATTGGGGATACTCTTCTTCTGGGGTAGCATTGAGAGTCACAATGATATCAGGTTTTGCCCATATGGGCAATGCCATTGGAGCTTTGAACTAGCTTAGTGAAATGCAGTTTCAAAATTAAGAACCAGATAACGTTACATTTGTGAGTGTTTTGTATGCTTGTGCTTGTCTGCAAAATAACTACCATCTGATAAAGCTCGCAAAGTATCCGACAAAATGCAAGTGAAGAATGTGGTGTCCTGGACTGTTATGGTTTCAGCTTATGGACGTTTGTAATGATTTTAGGATACCTTCTTCATAAAGATGAGAAGAAAGGACTCACTTTATTTAATCAAATGGAAAAACTTGGTTCAAAAGCAGACAGTGTGACATATATTATAGTAGATTACGTCTCTGCGTCCAATAGAGGAGCTTTAGAATGTGGTAGATTAGTGCACTCCCATTGCATAAAAGATGGTATGGATATTAAACTCTTTATTCAACCAGATGACATCACATTTGTTTCTCTACTTTTCTACATGTAGCAATGTGAATCTTATAGATTCATGAGAGCATCTCTTATCTTATTTCTATGAGTGAAGTTTATGGCCTAAAAGCAACTGCTGAACATTATGAATGTCTGACTGATCTTCTTGTTCGTGCAGGTTCCTTGTATGAGGCAAAAGACCTTCTAGATATGTTGCCATTTCCCTCCAATAACGTGTCATGGACATCTTTGCTTGCCTCTTGCAGAACATGTTATGTAACAGTGCTAGTGTTAGTAGAAATCGTTAATTCAGATCCTCAAGATTTTGAGCCTTTAGATGGAGCAACTCTCATTTTGTTGTCAAACATTTATGCTCTTGCTGCTTGTGATAAAGGCAAAACAGGGCATCCGACCGGTGACCAGATTTGTTCAGATATTGAGGAAGAATTGCAGTAGCCTAAAGCTCAGACCAATAGTTGAGGCGAGTAAAGCCAGATACAAGTGCCTTCAAGATGATGCATGAAATTGAGGAGGGACAGACATCAGATTACCATACTAATATCAAGATGCATTCTGCACTTGATATTAGAAGATATAATCCAGCAATCTCGAATGAGGTTGACAATATTTTCTCTGGGTTTGTGAACATAAACTACTGTCAGATTTGGTAAGATTTGAAGTTGGAACTTTGACGCTTTATATTGACGCTTTATTAAGTATACCCATTTGCTTCTGATAACCAGAAGGATACTCTCTAAGCTGCTACCATCTGAAATGCACTAAATGTTTCAAGATAGACTACACTAGACCACGCTTATATTGTTGGGTTCTTTTGTCAGATCAAAAAATATGTTCCCCCACGCAATGCATAGCGATCGGATGAATTAGCCAAATCCTAGTGCCTAATGGGTCTAGTTTTCCCTCGCATCTCTAGAGGGTTGTGCAATCAAAATGCAAATGATATCAAAGGTCCCTTAACTTGTATTGTTTGAATAGTTGGAAAAACATTCTACCAAGCGCTAGACATCAATTTATTTTAATAATTGATAATAAAACAATTCTTATGCAAACAATCATTCAAATTGGATATCATGTTTTTTCGTTTTAGGTTTCTTTGCATCCGTGCAAATGGAGATGATACAAATGTTAAACATGACCTCTTTGAACTAACACAAACCCATTATGAACACAATTGTTAAATATGACCTCTTTGAACTAACACAAATCCTTTATTAAGTATGCATTCCACTAGGCATTATAGCGACACAAGTTTAAAACCAAAGCAATGTTCATGCCGTAATAAATTTTTCGTGGTTAACCAAAGATAAGTTAAGAAAAATAACTTAACGAAGGTCTGTCGGCATTTATCATTAACATTAGGTTAGTACTAACTTAACGAAAGAAATGCGAAGGAATTGCCGTTAGCCTTAGGTTAGTGCTAACTTAACTAAGGCATGTGGGAACCCTTTTTTTTGTTTGCCTTTAAGTTAAGAAAAATAATATAACTTTTTTTGGTGCGAAAGGATTTAACTAGTTTCCGTTAAGTTAAAGTCTTAACGGAAAGTTAAATTAATCTTGGTGCGAACATAAAGATCTTTCATTAATTTAACTGGGCAGTTAAAAAATTTAATTTAATCTTAACTTAAAGGCGAGTGCGAAGGTACCCTAATCTTACTAATTACTGCAGTCCACCTCTATCTCAGGCAAATTGTTCTACTCTCGATTCTGAAGGTTTGGATATCATACCTATGGTCTTACAATACAAACCTCCTTAGTTTTCTTTTGTCTACAATGCTCGCTATTTACCATGCAAATTTTGTTGTTGTGGTATTTCATGGGAGACGTGATTTTTTCGGGTTTTGATCAAAACTAAAAAAGCAACTACAAACAACCACAACAAGAAAATTTGAAAAGAAAGAAAAAGAGAAAGATAGATAGATAGAGAGAGATAGAGAGAGAGCAGAAGCCCTGCCATGAGAGGGGGCCAGCCTCTGGCCAAAAAACGCCCAGCCTGCTTGTTTGTTCATTCATTGGCATGGCTGCTTACTGACCAACCCAAAAAAATTAAGAGGAGGGAGGGGTAGAAACAGTCGTTTGGTTGGACGAAAAGGGCGTGTAGCCGATTTGGGGGATCAAACCATCAAAGAACACAACAAGTACTGCTTTTAAGGAGGCTGTATACATGAAAGCCACGTATACAGATAACAAGATGACAACAATACAAGATAACTATGTACATTCGTGGTCTCGCCAGCTATCAAATAGCCTGCACATGCTTCCACGGGTCAGTAATATGCATAGGAGTTATCTAGTAGAGTCAACATGAAGCAATGACTGACTGACAGCAAGAACACACACATATGGAATCCACCAAATGCACCATAGCATCTGCCACACAGATGCTCCCCACCATATCTAGACAGTACGTCATCTAGAACCCCCGCATTGATAGATACAGTATAAGAGAAAGACTACAAGCAATATAAAAGCTAGGCTCCCAGACTATTGGTTACATCCGCCACCATCCCATATCAGCGACAGATCTTCCCTCACCAGCACCTCTGGCCCCTATCTAGATAAGCTACACTCATCTCATATCATGCCTGCATAAACTCCATCAAATAAGTACACATTGTGCTTATCACAACATCACGAAGATACTGCTCCTAATGGAGCAAGGCTCCATAGAACTTCCAAGTACTCCTGGCTTGTTGACAAATACATAATCTTGTCCCATACCAAGATCATATACTTGTCTCAGCATTATACTAAAGTCCTTATAATGAAACAAGCTTCTGCTTGTCTGAATACATGACGGAAAGCATTGGAAGGAAGAGGCCTGATAGCTCCGTAAAATACTACTGGCCAGCATGCTCTTGGTTGCTACTGCAACCCACTGCCCGCCAGGACTAGATAAATAATCCAATCTTATCTCAGCTGATTCTACAGAATTTCAAGAGTAAGTGGGTTAGCAATCTAGAAGGTATTGGTCTACGGTACTTTTGGCTTCTAGGCATATTCCATACCAGTTACCGCGACGCTTGTTAGAATAGAATAGAAAGTTTATTAACGTCCACGGAAGCCTCCAGGCTATGGGACAGATATACAATGTCTAGCCAAAAATAAAAACTAGGTATCAAATTTTATCCATATAATCTGTACTCTTTAGTTCACGGATAAATCTCCAAGATGTGGTGATGTGGAGAACTCTTTAAACAGTTTGTGCATGGGGATGTTCAAATTGAGCATAGGATATTTTGCTCGGATCGTGTCATGCTTAGGGCAGGAATATATGGCATGTTCTTCTGTTTCTATGCCTTGCCCACAAGTGCAAAGTCTTTGCCATGTATCCAATTTCAGCCATCGGCCGTGTTCTATCATAAGATGATGTGAACTCAAGCGCATCCATGCAATAGCTCGAACCAATCATGGGAATATATCATAATGCTGCAAGTAGGGCTGAATCATATGTTCATACTGGAGGTTAAAGCTTACAGTCTGAGCTTTCCAACGCACCAAAAATCGTCCAAATCCGACATCCAAGGAGAGAGATACAGAAACGGCAAATGGCGCCTCACATGGCGCCCACAGCCAAAACAACTTTTTCAACTGGTGTTGCGACTATAGTTGACCTTCTTGTGTGATCTGAGGTCGTTATCCCAAGTCGCGGAGAACGTTCCTCGATGTGAATCCTTGAGTTAAAAATGCTCCTCCTTAATGTGTTTACCTGTCATATGGAGTGTTGTGACTGCTCAACGTCCCTACATGCAGTGTGTCATTTGAAGATGTGTAGTGCCATTGATCGCTTGAGTACGATCACCTGGTTGTTGCAGTTGGGCATTGTTGCATGTCTTTGAAGCTCTGAGATAGCGATCGTCGGGTAGACAGTGTGATTTCTCGGCCAATTGAATTTTTGAGTGCGACTCATGTTGCTTGGACTTTGCTTCGTTGTGAGATGCCTCCCCTATGCCTGGAATTGTTGTCGTCTCCGTTGCACATGCCATCGCTCCTTTGAGTTGCCTTTGAGTGGTCTGTGGTTGTTGGCTAGGTCGGCTCCTCCGTTCTTTGCCGTGCTCTGCCTCCCCCGCCTCCTCTCTGATCTATGTCTTCCGGGGTATTCGTCCACCGGTACTGCTATCATCTCCCTGTAGTCGCCGAACATGGACTTAGGAGATGTTACGTTGATACTGCCTCTATCCTGTTCGACTGGTCCTGTTGCCGAGGTGCTGGGTAGGAGCGCACTTGTTGTTTTCCCTCTGATTCCCATCCGTTCCTGGATCGCTATGAACTCCTCCTCAATGGGTAACTCCTGCTGAGCCATCATCTGCCTGATGCCGGTGTAGGCTTCTATGTCCGTCGATGTCTGGCCAGTGTACGTCCGGGCCTCCCTTATGCTGATGTGAAAGTCCTATGAACAAGGTGACGGATCAATCGCACTAATGACCTGTAGTGCGATTGCGTCCAAAAAAGATTCCTTTTTCAAAAAACCCCAAAATTTGGTACTTTTGGCATATCTTAAGAAAACATTTAGATAAACGGTCCTTTGACCTTAAAAAAAGTGCATATTTTAGAACAAACAAACAAAGTACAACATTTATAATTAAAAGGAGGTTGTTTTTGGTAGTATTTTAAACGCTTTTGCACTTGACCTGGGCGCACGTACACACAAACACAATACTAAGAACAGTTAGAAGCATCAAAGAGACTGCAAAAAATGATACAAGGCCAAAATATGATGTAAAATAGATAAGAATGTCTATGCGCGCATAGACATGCACCTTGTTTAAACAAGCCACATTTTAAAAAAGTCATCATTTAAGTGCAAATAATGATACAAGGGCGTTTTCATCCAAAGTGTAGTTTAAAGAAGAAAGGCATGTCTATGCGCGCATAGACATGCTCCCCTTTTTTAACAGACGATTTCTTTTTCAAAGTCAATATTTAAAAATAAATGTTATTTTTTTTCGGCCTTTATAATCGCACACACAATTTTAAATGTCATGGGGACCTCCTTATCATTAAGGGGTTCATCATCTAAACATTGTGTTCTTCACCGTTGTTCGGATCCGCTTTCTTCCTCCTCTTCCTCTTCCTCTTCCCGGTTGTTTTTCCACCTCGGGTTCTTTATCTACCACCGGCATCAACTCAACATACTCCGCTTTGGTGATCGTTGTTGCTCGATGCGTATCGTGGCTCAATCGCTTATTCCTCGCTTGATCGCCACCGTCCTTCACACCCACTTCTTGTTTCTCATCGTGCAAGTTCATTAAAGAACATATCCGGACTTAATGAAAGCAACACTATCGGGAATCATACTCCATCGCAACACGCCACGACCCTTCCTCAAAGCACATGAAATGGTCGCGTGTAGTCCGAAAATGCATCCACAACCCGGTCTCACGGTTGTGAAAACATTTCCGTAAGCCTCGATTAGCTGCTGGGGCTTCAGTACGGGTTGACAATGCGACCTCGGTGAACTGGGTCGGTCAACTTCGGTAACCGCAGGGAGGTGGAAGACATTTCGTAGTCCATTCCCCGTGTTTGTAGTGTTGTAAGGTCCTCGTGCCTAGTGTCTTTGTGGTAACCCATGTGAATCTGCTCAAATACGCTTATAAGTCTAGCATCCCCACCATGGCCACTTGATGTTGGTCTTCACCACAGAAAAACAAATGAAAGAAGTCGAGACAATTACGGACACCAAGTTTAAAAGAGATGCAGACTTACCATATCGCAGGCTCGAATCCAAAGATTGCAAGTGTTCCTTCATTGCTGCTTGAACCAAGCCGCTTGGTTGGTGGAGTGAAAGACAACGATCCTCCACAAAGGTGTTGTGTTTAGCTTTACCGGTAGCTTGACAAAAAGAGTCAAACTCTGCATTACTTAAAAGGCGCGTCGTCACCTCGGTCGTCGAGCAACTTAAACCCGTGGGATATGTCGAAGAATGATCAAGGAGTAATCACCGTGTTTCAACACTCGTCTATCTTCACACAATCCCCCTCGTAGACTTGGTAGAGACAAGTGGTGGCCAAATTCATCAAAATTCTCAAAAAGCACCGGTACAATCGCCTGACGGCCTCTTTTGTACCCTTTTTCAACTTGGCTCTTTCATCTTTTGCTTGCTTCACCAAAGTCAAGAATCCTGGTGGTACCGGTCTTTTTTTCTCTCGCAAGATAAAAAGAAAGTGAGTACAATCGCAACTCCATGCGTGCATGGCAAGGCAAAGATCAAGTTTCTTTGCACCGCATCAACAAAGATTTAGTTTTGTCCATGCGCCGCGATAGACAAAGCCGAGGTTTTGCTATGCATGCATAGCAAAACCTCGCTTTTGTATATGCGCCAAGCATGGATAAAATCAAATCTTTGCTATGCGCATAGCAAAGACTCAGCTTTGTCTATGCGCGCATAGACAAATGGTAAGATGCAAGATAAAAAGCAAGCAAATACTTACCCAGTTAGTAAAATTTGAGGCAAATTGTTTTATCTTCTCATCGGACGAGGAAATAGGGTACAGCTCCTGAACTTTTTCCCAAGTGTCGCAATCTAAATGGAGCATTAGTTGTTGCTGACACGTAGCACAATCTTTTGGCTGCAAAGAAAAACAGATCGCGACAGACAAAACCTACGCCAGGTGAAGTGACAGAGTACTTACTGTTTAAACTCGTGCTGCATTTCTTCTAAGGTGAACTGCCCGTCGACAACTTTTTGCAGAACCTCGCAAACTTTGTCCATGTTTTTGAGGCCCCCAGATTTCCCTCCAAGGCATCACACTCATATCCTTTTGTTTGGAGTGCTCTCCCTTTTTCTTTTTGTCTCGGACTTCTTCCCTTTGTCCTCAAGGTACCGGGTCCGCATACATATCAAAATTTTCTCCTGCAGATCCCAAATCGTGGTGCACACACAAAAAGATTGAGTGTCTATGCGCCATGGAGTAAGGTGAGATTCAAACACAACAACTAGGAAAACTTACTCCTACCGCGTTCGAAGGCTAGGCTAGCTGAAAGTTTGTCGTATTTAATCAATGAAGTCCACGCATCTTTTTGATCGTGAAGTCAAACAAAGACTCAATTGCACATTGCTCCTTTAAAGCGAGATAAGCATCCGGATCATCCTTTATGTCTTTCTTTCCCGGTTCTCTCGCCCCTATAATTATCATATTCTCTCTCGTGCATAAATTTAATTTTATCCGACAAGCTCATGCTCAACTCCGTAGTCGTTGTTCACGCTGTGGCTCATAGCAAGCGCTTTGCTTCAAATACGCTTACACCAACGTAGACGACAGCGTAGAGAGATGAGAAGATTGCTTGCTTGAGTTCTTTCCAATTCTGCCTTTTTGCCTTAAATGTGTGTGTTCCACCAATCACAATGTACATGTAATTGTCAGCCTCTTCTTTCTTAAATTCTTCCAAGGTTTTACAGTACTTAGGGTCGACAATCACTATGTGTGGGGACACAGTTGCATTCGGCCTGGCCCTGATTCTCTCTTTTAAGGCCGCCAGGTGGTTCGGATAAATCTTTCTTACCCGAACGACTGCTTACCACGAGGATCCTTTGGGCACGGCTTCACTCTATCAATCAGAATGCATAATGCCGGGCACCCTGTAAGACCTCTTCTCAATGTCCTCCAAAGATTTTGGAGGCCTCGTCCTTGCCCTTTGAGGCTATCTTCGTGACGGGTCCTTGGGGCAAGTTACACTTCGAAGGCTTCCCCTTGACTTTGAATTCAGGCCCTGTTCCGGTCACAAGGCTTGCTTTCCGCCAGTCCGCTGCCGTCTTTTTTTTCTTCTTTTTTGGCAAAACCAGTTCTTCCTCCTCCGAACTCTCCGTCTTTCCACCTCTTTATCCGGATTGTTCATCTCTGCCCCCCCTACCCCTTGCTCTACATCCGGATCTACCTCGGCTCTCCCATTTACTCGCTTCACCCACCGCCTTTGGGTTCAAAGAGTGGATCCTTGCACTTAAGCATCGGTTCAAGTGTTTCCACAAGATCCCGCAAAAAAGTTAGAAAAACCCTATGCGCATAATAGACAAACAAAAGTACTTACCTTTTCTTGCTTGAAACAAGCCCGTATGAATTCTTGGCGTTCTCATTCGCGGGACATACTCGCCTAAAAACATCGGGTCAACTAAGTACGTGGTGTCTTCTCCCCTTTACGGTGGTGGTGATCGTTATTGTAGCCATGCCTAAAAGTTGAATTTCGTGATTCTGCCACACTTCTTAAAAATCTGATCCGGTCAACTTCGCCGGCAAGGAAGATTTTGTGGCAATGTACGTGATACACATAGTGCCGGTGTCGGGGATATTCACCACCTCTAATGATTAACCATTGACAGTTCCTACGTAAGAGAGAACCGGCCATCATTCCGGGTCCACGCTTGCGTGGTAAAGGTAGGGGAGCTTCGTGAGCGTGCACATCCCGAGGAGGCTTTTACGCCTTTGGGTTTCTTCCTACGTAAAATATAAAGCACAACAAAAGTCGAAAAAATAAAGAATCAAAAACAAACCGAGACTAAGTAAAGAGGAAAACAAAAACATAATAAACCTATGCGGCCACATAGACACACTAGGTTGTTGTCTAATGACAAGTAGACAAAATACCTATTGTGTTTATGCGCATAGACATAAATGGTTTTTGTTCATTTACAGATAGACAAAAACCTAGGGTATCTATGCGCAGCATAGACACCTTAAGTTTTGTCTCTGGCGTGCAGGACAAAAAATTGTGTCTATGCGCCGCGATAGACACAATGGCTTCTACCCATGCGTATGGACAAAAAACTAGTGTTGTGTCTACGCCGCATGGAGTAGAAGCCATTGTGTCTATGCGCGATAGACACAACACTAGCAACTACCTACATATTTGCCTAAAATACAAAAAATATACCTAACAAATATCTAAAAAGTAGTGCAACTAACCTATTTTTCATTTTCCACACAAGCTAACAACATCTAAAAAATGCAACAAACTAATTCTAAAAATCACCATAACTACACTAGAGGCAGGAAACCCGTACCTTGAACCTGCCATTTCAGCGAGTGCTATACAGAGTTGTATGGAGATGTTCTGCAAACTTGGGAGAAGAGAACTCGGGGCGAGCGAGGCGAGCGGCCGGGCGCCTAGAAGCAAGGTATCTATGTGAGAAATGCCCGCCCGGCCGCCTATTTATACTTCAGATTCGTAGTTGCGTTTTAGATGGAAAGATACATGGACCGTGATATTTTTTTTCCCATGGGGTTGCTTATAGTACTAGTGCCGTCTATGCGCGCATAGGCAACTGTGAGTAGACTTATGTTTATTTACTGAACCTATGCATGCATAGTATTTGTTTCCTAATCCCATGCGTGCTTAGGATTTGTTTAGGCCATCTATGCGCGCATAGGCAACTGAGTAGACTTATGTTTATTTACTGAACCTATGCGTGCATAGTGCTTAGGATTTGTTAAGTGGAATGTATGGGATTGCTTTCGCTGGATTGTCGGGCTGTCGCTTTTTTCTGTTGATTTGCCTATGCACGCATAGGACTTGCTTGTTAGCAACCGCGTCGAAGTTTTTATTCTCGCATAAGTAAGTCTTACACATGCTTGCTTTTGTCTTGCAAAAAAACATGTCGATGCTGGATCCATGTTCGCCTCGAAGTCCACCTGACATTTTTGTTTCAGCTACACGGTGGTAAGTTCTCGCTCTCCCTCACCTCCACAAATTACATTACAAACCGCGGGCAAGAATCCTCGGCAAGAAATAGAGGAGTCTCCGCCCCTCAGACATTTGATCCGCCCCACATCTTCCAACTCACATAATACGCCGCCAGTAAATTTAGAACTCCTTCACCCGTAACTTTCCACCAAGGCAAATATTCTCCATCTCCTTCATCGCAGTAATCAAAATGGGAGGTCCTTCTCTTTTGATACACCTTCTCCTTTTTAAGGAGCTCGAACAAACACTTTGGAGGATATTTCGCGTTACGCTAGGCAGATTCCACAACGAAGTAAGGGACCTTCTCTGGCAGAGGGGTTGAAGAGGAAGATATCTCCACGCTGAGAAGAAAATCAAGGACACTATTTCCACAAGTCATTCTCCACTGCAGCTCAACCGAAATTAAGTGACGCCGAGGTTCGCAGACACCACCAAATTTGCCATAACAAGCAGAGTACCACAAGAGAGCCCTCCTTTGCAAGATCTAGCTTTTAAGAATCCCTACAAAGAGCTTGAAGAGATTTAAAAGGGATCCTTTAAAAAAGTTTTTCGTACAGTGTTACGGAACAAGCTCATGGGCTTGAAATACCTGAGGCCTTTAAGGAGGCTAACCTGCTGTCAGAAAAAATGTTTGCAGTCCTTCACATTTTCTGCCATAAGGAACGCAAGGCATAGCTTTCTGTCAATGACCAGGGGTGACCAGGAAGCTTACCTGGCTATTAACGTCAGGCCAGAAGACGGAGACAACTTTTCTTACTACATGATGAGGAAAACTGTTTGTCAACTAGCTTTCAAAAGCATACATGCCTTAGGTAGCCGGCGAATGGCTAGAGTGCGTAAACGCTTTGGATTTGAATCCACGTATTGATGACTCATCGCCACCCAAAAACAAATTGGCATGTAATCGTTTAGAAGCCGGCTTGGCTTGTGGATTTCTTTGATGAGAATTGCGAAAGGTTGCCAAACAGTCCAGTTTATCATCTAATGGATAGCTTTTGCAAGAAAGAGGTCTATTCCTTGTACAAAGATCTCTTCCAGGCTTCGGGACAGAAGTTCATTTCTTACTCCTACTTCCTTCGGTTGTGGAAGCAGGAATTTAACCTCGTTAGGATTCCGAAGAGACACAGGTTTTCCGTCTGCGCAACCTGTTCTCTTTTGAAGGAGAAGAGATCTCTGACTAAGGTTCCTGCAGAGAGAAGTAAGTACCTACGCTCATGTTTACCTACACGCACAATCAATGTTTTCATCGATCATGCGCGCGCTTAGTCAAAATCAATCTTGCCTATGCGCCGCATAGGGAAGAGTGTTTTTGTCTATGCGTCATGGGCAAAAAACAAGGTTTGCACCAGTTGGTCTTCATGTCCACTGAAAGCAAAGTGTCGTGTCTATCTGGCGCGCCAAGCATAGGACACGATTTTGGCAAATCTGTTTAAGTAAAACCGACAAAGCTTCTCATTTTGTTGCGGATCAAATTTCGCAGTTGACTCCAAGAGCACAGAGAGGCTCGGAGCTTTAGAGAGAAGGAAACTTGCGGCATCGAAAAAATCACCGGAGAAGCCATTACAATTATATGTCATTTATTGATTGATGGCATGGACGTAAAAAGAAAACCCCGCCTCACTTTGTGAATGTTCCTAAAGAGTTACCTAAGCGGATTTTTGAGGTTGCATTTAGTTGGTACCGATTTTTAATGGTGTGGTGGAGTGCAGAGTTTACTTGACTTACCCAAACATTCATGGTGATCCTAACCTCATCGCTGACAATTCTTAACAAGATATTGTCGGCAAAGAAAAGCTACCTCCTGCTTTATGTACAACCGGACAATACCACCGTGAGAGAACAAAACCGTGTATTCTTTTGCTTACCGTGCTATGCCGGGTAGAGCTTGGCATATTTAGGAAGGTTAAAGTGGGCTTTCTTCTAGTGGGTCACACACATGACCGGATCGACCGGATGTTCGGTCGGCTTTTTGAGACTCATGAGAAAAAAAAAGGTTTCGCGTCTTGACTCCTTGTTGGAAGTGATTGAACAATCTTACAATCCGACCCTAAGTATCGAGGTCTTAGCCGAGACTATCGATTTCGCGGAATTTGTTTTTCAAAAACAGTCTACTTCGTGTCCCCGCCATCCACTCGCTAAATAATTTGACATTTCAAAGATCATGTCAAATTCAAAAATTAACTAGAAAGCTTGTCTTCAAGGTAAATACTTTGTAACCTCCAAGTCCCGGGTGCACCAACTGGGTTGAGTACCTTAAGTTTATCCCGCGACGCTACGTAGAATGAAAAGAGCTTTGCAAAGCAGCCCCTAAAAGTTCCATTGACTACACCAAAAAGAATCCAAAATGCAAGGATCCCTTTGTCTCACCAACATGGAGAAAACATACGGTTGGGATTTAAGTACTTCAAAGGACGAGACAAATGCCGGTGGGAAGACCGGTTTGAGGTCATGACAGATTTAACAAAGATCTTGAAGAGCACCGTCTTAGAGGTTCCCTTTAGATGGCCTTGTAGTCGGCCGTCACAACCTGTTCAAATTCCACAGAAAGTGCGCGGATCTGACTCCCACCGGGTGAACAACAAAGAACCCGGACCGGCCAAATGTATTTAGGGGCGAGAAAAGCAGTAAAAAAGAAAGTCGGTCAAACTCCAGAAAAGCTTGCAGACTTACAAAAGGACATGTTAATAGCAACAGATGACGATGAGGAGCGTCCTTTCTGGATTGCAAGGGTCAAAGATATTACCTACAAAGATAACCTTCCTTCACTTGTAAAGGTTCACTGGTATGCCACTAAGGCTACAGATCCATATACTGGTAGATATGATCCTCAAGTCGTTCCTGTCAAGAAGGGAAGGAAAACAATGAACAAGAATCACGTGGATGATGTCGACTTGAATGAAACAGCTGTCCTTGCCTACGACTTTACTTTGAGGGTTGATAATAAACTTCGCAGCACAACAGTTACATTGTTGAAGGAACAAATCGAGGACAGCTCGGACGACACTGAAGAAACTGAGGAGCCTACTTCGTCCAGTTCTTCAGGCGAACCAACAGAGGGTCCTAGTAGTGGAGATGAAGAAGGAATCGATGAGTATGACGACGTTCCTGATGAAGCCACTCTCGCCGATTGGCAGCGCGCTAACCCTAGCAAGAAGCTGCTATTGTAAAGGTGTAAATTTGTAGTTACATTCCTGCTATGCACGCAGAGGCTTTAATATTTTTGTACGTAAGTTGTTTGAAAAGCAAGCAAGACTTTTGGTATTTGTTGTGATACACTCTTGCTTTGCGTGCAAAGCTTGTGTAAACTTTGTAATGATGTTGAATATTAAACAAAAAGACCTTTTGGAGTACTTTTTTATTTTCATTTGCTGAAATAATTTTTTTGTCTTGGACCTGCCTCTATGCGCCATATACATTTTATCTTAAAGTTTGTTCCAGGCTTGGTGAATGAACCTGTATTGTGCCTTCTTTGCAAGCTTTTTAGATCTTAAGTGAAAGAGATTCAAGCTCATACAGCTTTTCGAGTGATTTGTATTATTTTTTGGTATACCAAAAATTTCTAATCGACCGGCCTATCGCCAAGATAGCACCTTTGTCTCCCGTGTTTTTCTAGGACTACTAACGGAACTCATATTTTTCCTTTTTGCTAGCTTTTAAAAGTTGTACTAGCTAAGATTCCAACTATTTTTTTTTTTGTTGATTTCTTGTCCGTGCTAACTTCCCCAAGTTTTTTTTTGTTTTTAGGACACCCAAAAATGGTGCACGGAAAGTAAAAAGAACAGCATTTTTTAATAATTAGACGCCAAAAAGAGCACCTGTTAACTAAATTTGTAGTCTATTTTTTTAAGTGACCCCCCAAAAGTGGTCGAATTTAAGGGAATCTTAGGGAATCTACAAAAGATGCTTTTTATTAGTGCAATTGCAGGTCATTAGTGCGTTTGATCCGTCACCTTGTTTATGTTTCCCGGTCGATGAAGTCATCGAGGTCCAGTTGTTGACGTAGGAGATGCAGGAGCTCGTCTATCTTGTAGCCCCTGTCCCTGCACTCTGGGAGGCTCTTGATGTCGTGGAGGCTTAGGTACGCCTCTCCTTGGATGATTACCGGGTTTAAGCTTGTGATGCCTAGCCCAAGTGGTGGAGCTGTCCCCGTGGTTCTCAGCCCCTCTTCTGCTCTGCTTGCTGCCTTTCTTGTGCCGGGTTGACGTCATTGATGTCCTCCATGTCCGACCCACGTCCTTCATCTTCCTCCTGCTCTTCCCTTTCGTACTCCAAAAGCATCTGCTCTTCTTCACCTGCTGCCATGGCCATAGGCTCAATATCTAGGGGTTGGATAGATGGTTCCCCTATCTGGGTCTGGGCTCTATGAGATATGAAAATAGCTATAGCTGCGGTGTATGAGGAGTATCTCCTCCTATTTACAGCTACGGACATATAATTGGGTAAACGTCTGGCCTTATTTTCTAGTTATTTGTCTATCTTCGAGATGTCCTGCAGAGCTGTACGAAGGGCCATGCTTGGAGCAAAGTATCCTATGCAAGGGGGAAGTTCTACTAGAAAAGGACCTATCTTTGCATGGAATTCAGCCATGATGTCCTAGTAGTAGGGAGTAACATTGATGGTTGCATCCACATCGATCTCTTTCTGAAAAACAGCGAAGACCGACAGCCTCGGCCACATGAGCAGTGGCATTATACCATCGCCTAAATGCAGATGTTGCCATGATGCTAGAGCTGCTGGGGATATCAAACAGATGAAGGAGCGCCTCTGGGAGCTGAAAAATTACCTTGGAGTGAGGAGCAAAGGGGTAGGGTGCGAATGAGGGTTGTGGTCCTATTTATAGACAAAACTCTAATTTTGGGAGAAATTTAGGGTTTTGAAATATCTATGATTCTAAGGTGTTGCTATGTAATTCATAGGCAAACTAGGTTAAAGAGGGAATTCTAAGGATCTTATTGCAACAAATTTCATCTAATGTTGAGAAAGTGGGGCCAGTTGGGTCAATTTTGATCTGACCACTCACACAAAGGTCGCTTGAGAGGCTAATCCGAGAATGACGGATTTGGTCTGGCGCACTCAAGTGAGGGGTGGGGCCCTATTTGGGTCGAGGATGACTCAAAACATGCAAACTAAGGGTCAAATCCTACTTATCTCAACGAGTTAAGTCGGATTGTGCCCTTACTTTCTACATTTGGACAAGTCTTGGCATAGATCAGGGGTCGACCACTCACACCGCTTGTGAGAGGCTAATCCAGAATGACCAGATTTCGCCCGGCACACTCTCGTGAGGGTGGGACTCTGTTTAGGTCTAGGATGGCTCAATTTCTATAATCTAAGGGTCGAATCCTACTTATCTCAATGAGTTAGGTTGGATTATGCCCTCACTTTCTACATTTGGCCAAGTATTGGCAAGAATCAGTGGTCAACCACTAGCATGTTGTGCGAGAGGCTAATCCGATAATGACGGATTTGGTCCTGGCGCACTCTGTGAGGGGTGGGGCCAAAACACTGGTTTTGCTCCAAATTTGGCAATTCCAAATGCAGATACTATTAATGCAACCTATTTACTTAAAGTTTTATATATTAACATGATCAAAACATAAATTTGTATTTACAAAAAGTTGTGTATTTACAATAAACTAGCAATCTTCTTTCTGCTGAGAGCTCGTGGGTGTTGCAACCGAGTGCTTGATAGTCGAGAAGGTTCTTCATGCAGATGATTAACGTATGTCTTCCATTCGATGATGATTGTTGATAGGCCAGTTGTGCCCTGTACTACTCGCTTCGTTTGTAGAGGTGTTTGCCATAGTGCTTCCTCTCTTGGGTCTGCCTTTTTACTCTCCTCCCTTCTGTTGTCAGTACGTCGCCTGGGTCTTCAATGTCTTCAAAAATCATGCTCCTTGCTCTTCTGTGGTTCTAGCCTTGTACCCTAAAAGCTATTGCTTCTATTTCTAAACAAACCCTAGTTTGGAAGACAGAATTTAGGGTTTGAGTTATTTTAGTCACTTTGAGATGGATTATAATATTTGTAGCCTAATTTGAGGTCATAAATGGATTCTAGACTCTTTAATGGTCCTAAAGCAACAAATTTCAGACGATTTGGAGCTGTATGGTTCAAAGTTTTGACCCCTCACACAGTGCACGAGGAGCAAATCCGAGAATGGCGGATTTGGTCTGGGTGCACTCTATGAGTGGTCACCACCTGTTTAGGTCCTAGATGACTCTACAAAGTTGATATGAAGGCCGAATCCTACTTATTTCGCACAGTTACGGCAGTTTGTGCCCTTAATTTCTACATTGGGACAAGTCTAGATATAGATCAGTGGCCCAACACTCACACAGTGTGTGAGAAGCTAATCCGAAAATGTCGAATTGGCCCTGGGCGCACTCTGTGAGTGGTCACTACTTTGTGGCTCTAACTTTAGTTTTATAAACCGTTTCTTAGTGTTTTAACATGCAAAACTAGCTCAAATCTAAGGAATAAGTTGAACTGCACTATCAGATTAGCTTAATTATGTATCTATCTAGGTCAATATGGGTCCACCACTCACACAGTGCACGAGGAGCAAATCCGAGAATGGCGGATTTGGTCTAGGCGCACTCGTGAGGGTCACCTCTTTTGCCCAAATTTTACCGGTTTTTGCTAAAATTTACTACTAACTTAGCATTAACCTATTGCTGCACTAGAGATTAGAAAAACATTTCTCCAATTTTCGAGGTTCATGCCTGGGTGGTTATTCCCCCAGAAAATGGTCCTACTGTTAGTCCTAACAGGAAATGGTCAGTGCTCAATCTTGGTCTACCAAGATCATGCTCTGATACCACTGTGACGTCCCCTACTTCTTATAACGATGCACACATCGTGATCGGTTGCCCGAAAGCATTCCCCGGCAATAAACCGGCAGGGCCATCCACCGACACCACTCCCAAAGGAATGAGCCAGCAAGGGAAGAGTGGATGTGTCATTCACCCGCCTCCTTCGGGTTGACCTAGCTTCTGAAGCGTGAATAAACATGGGCACGTAATAATTATATAGAAGAAGAAGAAGAAGAAGAAGAAATTTAACGCCACGCCATAATATATCAATACAATCACCTCGAAGGGTGAACACATCGAATCATCACATATATAACAACATCAACATGAACAATAATAACAAAGGGAATCCTACCCGGGCTCCGGACTCAAGGGGTTCAATTGACGGTTTGGGCCTCCGTGTAAGTCATTGCATAGAATTCATGGCAAATGGATTTGACCGGCATAAGAACATGGTCGAGGGTAGTCCACTCCATCCGCCCTCCCATGCACACTTTGCGTAGTAGGTTGAAAAGTATTGGGGCTTGACCGTAGCTTGCCGAAAGTGCATGGCCGAAGGGGCCTACCTGCGGGTTGCATCTCCCCATCCCCGATGAGGCATGAGGAGAGTCACCTCCCCTCCAGAGGCATCCATGCCCATCATAGGCGCTAGAGGGCCACCGCCTCAGATTCGGACTTGAACCTCATTGAAGGTGACGCATCACCCAAGAGGTGTCGAGCTCATGCCTTGTCCACACTCAGTGACAAGCCATTAAGCCTAGCCCGCTTAGACCCCCGGTAGGCTTTACAAACCAGAGGGGTCAATCCGTGATGGGACAAGTTCCTCCTTGTCCCCTGGTCTAGCCCCGCCACCCACAACCAGGCGGGCTCCTGTGCATGGGCCCCATGTAATTGGGAACTAGTAGGCTATCTAGGATCATCTGCTACACAGGCTTTAGGCCTCTACCCCCCTTCCCAATACATAGATGCCACAGAGTGAAATACCAACATCATCACAGAACTGAAATGAAGAATAACATCTAATCTATCTATCTAAACATCCAGAGTTAGGTTCCTTTGTTAGAGCTTATGATCTCGGGACCTGTAAGGCCTCTAAGACTGAACTAACATGCTAAACCAGCTTATTGCCTAGCCAAAAGGCGGCTTTGCACAACAGAATGACTATTTACCTGGCACTTGACCTGCTCCAGATCCTCGGAATGCGTCCATGCTTCTGATCCTGCTGAAGACTGCTGCTACTCGAAGATCTGTTGTGCAAAGGCAGCTTCTCAAAGCCTGACAATGCGAATTAGGGTCTTAGCTTGGCCGGAATGGCTCAAGAGAACCCTAAATGCGAGAGAAGGAAAGGAGCTCAAGGAAAACCCTAAATGTGAAAGAAGAAAAAGGGTTTAGGGTCTAAGGGGAGAGCCCTTATATAGAAACCCTTAGGGTTAAGTTAGACATTGGCCAAATGGGGTTTAGCCATTTGGCAAAGGGGTCCATGGGGTTTATAGTTGTGTATGTTTATTAAACATGCACAACATTCGAGGTTGCCCCCCTAGGTGCAACTCTTGACCCCTAGGTGCAACCCTTTACGGCCTCCAAGTACATGTCATTTGTGACATGTACGTGTGACGTGGCAGTATAATATACATATTTGGATCGTATATTATACTGGAACATCACAATAGGGGTAGTATTAGAACAGGAAGGTAGCTAAAAAGTTGGAAATGGGGAAAGGTGAAGTTGGAAAGAGTAATAGAATTACATATTGACTTATCATTCCACATTTAACATTTTGTTAGATTAGATGGAAACAACACTTTGTTTGCTGTATTGATGTAAGTGGTTCTTCTATAGGGGCAGTATTAGAACAGGATGTGCATCCTATTGCTTTTGAGAGCCAAAAGCTTAATTAAAGTATTACGTATTATGAAAAAGAATTATTGGCTATTGTGCATGCTTTAAAAATTTGGAAATATTATCTTATGGGTAGTGATTTTTGCATTAAAACAAACCAGCAAAGCATTCAATTTTTATTGACATAAGCTTCTGCAAGCCGCCGCCAGGTTAAATGGACAGAGTTGTTACAACGTTTTGGGGTTGATACTAATGCTATTCATTATAAGCCAGGTGCACAGAACAAAGTTGCCGATGCTCTTAGTCACATGCGTCATTCAGATGATCTTATTTAGGTGAATAATTTTTCCCTTTGGCAGGAAAGCACATTTGAGGCAATGAAGGGTATGTATGAGCAAGATGGTGAATTTGGTTTGGATTGATTTGCATGAAAACCAACAACGCGTTATTGACAATTTCCACTTACGCAAAGGGTATTTGCTTTTCAAAGATTGTCGTTGTGTTACTCCATAATTTAGGAAAATGGTTCTGTGAGAGTGCCATGAGGTACCAATAACAGGTTATAGGGGTATTTTCAAAGTATTTCTATTGGAAAACTATAAGAAAAAATGATGTTGCATTTGTAGAAACATGTCTTGTGTGTCAGAAGCCCAAGGATTCTCATGCCAAGGTACCAGGATTATTGATGGCACTAAGTATTCCTAAAAAAACTTTTTAGCATGTCAGTATGAACTTTGTTAGTGTTCCACGGAGCAGACAAGGTAATGATTAGGTTTGGACCATTATGGATCGCTTGAGTAAGTATGCAATATTTATTCCTTGCAAAAAGACATTATAAGCTCATGATGCTACACGGTTATTTTTGAAAAAAGTATTTAAGAACCATGGATTGCCGGAGGTAATAATTTCTGACAGAGATTCAAAGTTTTGCAGCAAGTTTTGGAGAGCCTTATTTACAAATCTAGGTACAAGGATGCATTTCTCCATAGCTTTCCATCCCCAGACTGATGGGCAGACGGAAGTTACTCATAGAACTCTCCTAAGCATGTTACGCAGTTTTATACAAGAGTAGGTTCTGATTGGGAGCGATTTTTGCTTCAATTTGCTTATAACATGGCCACACACTCAGCCACATGTTTATCACCTTTTATGTTATACAGGGACGTTTACCTCCAAATCCTGTAAAGTGGCAGAAGGTGTGATGGAGGCAGATCGAAGTTGCTAAAGATATGGACGCCGTTTTGCAGGGCAACACTCACTGTTGCACATGAAAAGTACACTCATCAAGTGAACAGGAAATACAGATAGGTTCTATATCAGATGGATGATTGGATATTCATATATCAGATAGGTTCTATATCAGATGGATGTGCAACACTCACTGTTGCACATGAAAAGTACACTCATCAAGTGAACAGGAAATACAGATAGGTTCTATATCAGATGGATGATTGGATATTCTATATCAGATGGATGATTGGATGTTTGCACAGGAGGTCCCTCGTCTCACAAGTGCTCGGTCTAGCATACAACTCCATGGTCAGGGGCAAGCTAATTCCAGTGTAATCATGGATTTGCCATCTTCTCTTTTTGGTCCCCAGCGGCCTCTTCATATTGGCACAAGCAGGCCTGGTGCATTTACCTTTCAAGATCGGGAGGATCTCCAAAGTGCTCTAGACCTGCAAGTTCAGTGTTTGCCGCCTACACTTCGTGACCAGGTATGACTCATTCATTCTGAGGGAGGAATGACGGCCACATCTATGATCGTGTCTATTGAGAGATGGACACACTTATTACAGTTAATACATGCCTTCATTCCAGACCCTAAAGCCCAGTATGTGGGCACAAGTGATGCCTCAGTACAGACACTAGGTACAGAATTACAGCCACAGAGGAAACATTGTGTTGAAGTGGAAGTGCAGACATTGGAAATGGAACATGTTGAGGTGGGCATACAGACATCTCCACAATCCCAAGGGGACCAGGAATCGCAGTGCCGAGCTAGCAGACAGGAGCAGGCTGGCTCAGTATCTTCTGTTACTAGGAGCCTGAACTTGCGTATTATAGGGGTTGCAGAGGCAGAAGATGATGCCCTTTCTGATATGGATGCTGCTTTGCATTTTTTCACTGATGTCATGCATGTGAAGGCTGGTGGAGTTGTCTCCGCTACTAGGGTGGGAGCAGCAAGACCTGATCGTCCTCGCCATCTTTTGGTTCGGTTTCAAGACACTCTTAGCCGCTGGGAGCTGAAAAATTACCTTGGAGTGAGGAGCAAAGGGGTAGGGTGCGAATGAGGGTTGTGGTCCTATTTATAGACAAAACTCTAATTTTGGGAGAAATTTAGGGTTTTGGAATATCTATGATTCTAAGGTGTTGCTATGTAATTCATAGGCAAACTAGGTTAAAGAGGGAATTCTAAGGATCTTATTGCAACAAATTTCATCTAATGTTGAGAAAGTGGGGCTAGTTGGGTCAATTTTGATCTGACCACTCACACAGTGCGCGAGAGGCTAATCCGAGAATGACGGATTTGGTCCTGGCGCACTCCGTGAGGGGTGGGGCCCTATTTGGGTCGAGGATGACTCAAAACATGCAAACTAAGGGTCAAATCCTACTTATCTCAACGAGTTAAGTCGGATTGTTCCCTTACTTTCTACATTTGGACAAGTCTTGGCATAGATCAGGGGTCGACCACTCACACCGTGCGCGAGAGGCTAATCCGAGAATGACGGATTTCGTCCTGGCGCACTCTGTGAGGGGTGGGACTCTGTTTAGGTCTAGGATGGCTCAATTTCTATAATCTAAGGGTCGAATCCTACTTATCTCAATGAGTTAGGTTGGATTATGCCCTCACTTTCTACATTTGGCCAAGTATTGGCAAGAATCAGTGGTCGACCACTAGCATGTTGTCGCGAGAGGCTAATCCGATAATGACGGATTTGGTCCTGGCGCACTCTGTGAGGGGTGGGGCCAAAAACACTGGGTTTTGCTCCAAATTTGGCAATTCCAAATGCAGATACTATTAATGCAACCTATTTACTTAAAGTTTTATATATTAACATGATCAAAACATAAATTTGTATTTACAAAAAGTTGTGTATTTACAATAAACTAGCAATCTTCTTTTCAGCATTCTCGTGGGTGTTGCAACCGAAAGTGCTTGATAGTCGAGAAGGTTCTTCATGCGATGATTAACGATGGCTTCCATTCGATGATGATTGTTGATAGGCCAGTTGTGCCCTGTACTACTCGCTTCGTTTGTAGAGGTGTTTGCCATAGTGCTTCCTCTCTTGGGTCTGCCTTTTTACTCTCCTCCCTTCTGTTGTCAGTACGTCGCCTGGGTCTTCAATGTCTTCAAAAATCATGCTCCTTGCTCTTCTGTGGTTCTAGCCTTGTACCCTAAAAGCTATTGCTTCTATTTCTAAACAAACCCTAGTTTGGAAGACAGAATTTAGGGTTTGAGTTATTTTAGTCACTTTGAGATGGATTATAATATTTGTAGCCTAATTTGAGGTCATAAATGGATTCTAGACTCTTTAATGGTCCTAAAGCAACAAATTTCAGACGATTTGGAGCTGTATAACTCAAGTTATGAAGGTTCAAAGTTTTGACCCCTCACACAGTGCGCGAGGAGCAAATCCGAGAATGGCGGATTTGGTCTGGGTGCACTCTATGAGTGGTCACCACCTGTTTAGGTCCTAGATGACTCTACAAAGTTGATATGAAGGCCGAATCCTACTTATTTCGCATACCTACGGCAGTTTGTGCCCTTAATTTCTACATTGGGACAAGTCTAGATATAGATCAGTGGCCCAACACTCACACAGTGTGTGAGAAGCTAATCCGAAAATGTCGAATTGGCCCTGGGCGCACTCTGTGAGTGGTCACTACTTTGTGGCTCTAACTTTAGTTTTATAAACCGTTTCTTAGTGTTTTAACATGCAAAACTAGCTCAAATCTAAGGAATAAGCTGAACTGCACTATCAGATTAGCTTAATTATGTATCTATCTAGGTCAATATGGGTCCACCACTCACACAAAGCATTGCCGCGGAGCAAATCCGAGAATGGCGGATTTGGTCTAGGCGCACTCGAGGGGTCACCTCTTTTGGCCAAATTTTACCGGGTTTTTGCTAAAATTTACTACTAACTTAGCATTAACCTATTGCTTTAGAGATTAGAAAAACATTTCTCCAATTTTCGAGGTTCATGCCTGGGTGGTTATTCCCCCAGAAAATGGTCCTACTGTTAGTCCTAACAGGAAATGGTCAGTGCTCAATCTTGGTCTACCAAGATCATGCTCTGATACCACTGTGACGTCCCCTACTTCTTTATACGATGCACACATCGTATCGGTATGCGAGCATTCCCCCGACCAAAGCAACCGGGGGCCATCCACCTGACACCACTCCCAGTGGAATGAGCCAGCAAGGGAAGAGTGGATGTGTCATTCACCCGTCTCCCTTCGGGTTGACCTAGCTGCGGAAGCGTGAATAAACATGGGCACGTAATAATAATATATCAATACAATCACCTCGAAGGGTGAACACATCATAATCATCACATATATAACAACATCAACATGAACAATAATAACAAAGGGGAATCCTACCCAGGGCTCAGACTCAAGGGGGTTCGATTGACGGTTTGGGCCTCCAGAAGTCATTGCAGATAGAATTCATGGCAAATGGATTTGACTGGCATAAGAACATGGCTGAGGGTAGTCCACTCCATCCGCCCCTCCCATGCACACTTTGCAGAGTAGGTTGAAAAGTATTGGGGCTTGACCGTAGCTTGCCGAGTGCATAGCCGAAGGGGCTACTGCGGGTTGCATCTCCCCAGTCCCGATGAGGCAGGAGGAGAGTCACCTCCCCTCCAGAGGCATCCATGCCCATCATAGGCGGCTAGAGGGCCACTGCCCGTATTCGACTTGAACCTCATTGAAGGTGACGCATCACCCAAGAGGTGTCGAGCTCATGCCTTGTCCACACTCAGTGACAAGCCATTAAGCCTAGCCCGCTTAGACCCCCGGTAGGCTTTACAAACCAGAGGGGTCAATCCGTGATGGGACAAGTTCCTCCTTGTCCCCTGGTCTAGCCCCGCCACCCACAACCAGGCGGGCTCCTGTGCATGGGCCCCATGTAATTGGGAACTAGTAGGCTATCTAGGATCATCTGCTACACAGGCTTTAGGCCTCTACCCCCCTTCCCAATACATAGATGCCACAGAGTGAAATACCAACATCATCACAGAACTGAAATGAAGAATAACATCTAATCTATCTATCTAAACATCCAGAGTTAGGTTCCTTTGTTAGAGCTTATGATCTCGGGACCTGTAAGGCCTCTAAGACTGAACTAACATGCTAAACCAGCTTATTGCCTAGCCAAAAGGCGGCTTTGCACAACAGAATGACTATTTACCTGGCACTTGACCTGCTCCAGATCCTCGGAATGCGTCCATGCTTCGATCCTGCTGAAGACTGCTGCTACTCGAAGATCTGTTGTGCAAAGGCAGCTTCTCAAAGCCTGACAATGCGAATTAGGGTCTTAGCTTGGCCGGAATGGCTCAAGAGAACCCTAAATGCGAGAGAAGGAAAGGAGCTCAAGGAAAACCCTAAATGTGAAAGAAGAAAAAGGGTTTAGGGTCTAAGGGGAGAGCCCTTATATAGAAACCCTTAGGGTTAAGTTAGACATTGGCCAAATGGGGTTTAGCCATTTGGCAAAGGGGTCCATGGGGTTTATAGTTGTGTATGTTTATTAAACATGCACAACATTCGAGGTTGCCCCCCTAGGTGCAACTCTTGACCCCTAGGTGCAACCCTTTACGACCTCCAAGTACATGTCATTTGTGACATGTACGTGTGACGTGGCAGTATAATATACGTATTTGGATCGTATATTATACTGGAACGTCACAATAGGGGTAGTATTAGAACAGGAAGGTAGCTAAAAAGTTGGAAATGGGGAAAGGTGAAGTTGGAAAGAGTAATAGAATTACATATTGACTTATCATTCCACATTTAACATTTTGTTAGATTAGATGGAAACAACACTTTGTTTGCTGTATTGATGTAAGTGGTTCTTCTATAGGGGCAGTATTAGAACAGGATGGGCATCCTATTGCTTTTGAGAGCCGAAAGCTTAATTAAAGTATTACGTATTATGAAAAAGAATTATTGGCTATTGTGCATGCTTTAAAAATTTGGAAATATTATCTTATGGGTAGTGATTTTTGCATTAAAACAAACCAGCAAAGCATTCAATTTTTATTGACATAAGCTTCTGCAAGCCGCCGCCAGGTTAAATGGACAGAGTAGTTACAACGTTTTGGGGTTGATACTAATGCTATTCATTATAAGCCAGGTGCACAGAACAAAGTTGCCGATGCTCTTAGTCACATGCGTCATTCAGATGATCTTATTTAGGTGAATAATTTTTCCCTTTGGCAGGAAAGCACATTTGAGGCAATGAAGGGTATGTATGAGCAAGATGGTGAATTTGGTTTGGATTGATTTGCATGAAAACCAACAACGCGTTATTGACAATTTCCACTTACGCAAAGGGTATTTGCTTTTCAAAGATTGTCGTTGTGTTACTCCATAATTTAGGAAAATGGTTCTGTGAGAGTGCCATGAGGTACCAATAACAGGTTATAGGGGTATTTTCAAAGTATTTCTATTGGAAAACTATAAGAAAAAATGATGTTGCATTTGTAGAAACATGTCTTGTGTGTCAGAAGCCCAAGGATTCTCATGCCAAGGTACCAGGATTATTGATGGCACTAAGTATTCCTAAAAAAACTTTTTAGCATATCAGTATGAACTTTGTTAGTGTTCCACGGAGCAGACAAGGTAATGATTAGGTTTGGACCATTATGGATCGCTTGAGTAAGTATGCAATATTTATTCCTTGCAAAAAGACATTATAAGCTCATGATGCTACACGGTTATTTTTGAAAAAGTATTTAAGAACCATGGATTGCCTGGAGGTAATAATTTCCTCACAGAGATTCAAAGTTTTGCAAAGAAGTTTTGGAGAGCCTTATTTACAAATCTAGGTACAAGGATGCATTTCTCCATAGCTTTCCATCCCCGTGACCGATGGGCGTGACGGAAGTTACTCATAGAACTCTCCTAAGCATGTTACGCAGCTTTTATACAAGAGTAGGTTCCGATTGGGAGCGATTTTTGCTTCAATTTGCTTATAACATGGCCACACACTCACCACATGTTTATCACCTTTTATGTTATACAGGACGCTTTACCTCCAAATCTCGAAAAGTGGGCGTAAGGTGTGATGGAGGCAGATCGAAGTTGCTAAAGATATGGACGCCGCTTTTGCGTAAACACTCATCAAGTTGCACATGAAAAGTACACTCATCAAGTGAACAGAAATACGATAGGTTCTATATCGATGGATGATTGGATATTCATATATCAGATAGGTTCTATATCAGATGGATGTGCAACACTCACTGTTGCACATGAAAAGTACACTCATCAAGTGAACAGGAAATACAGATAGGTTCTATATCGATGGATGATTGGATATTCTATATCGATGGATGATTGGATGTTTGCAGACAGAGGTCCCTCGTCTCACAAGTGCTCTGGGTCTAGCATACAACTCCATGGTCGGGGGCAAGCTAATTCCAAAGTGTAATCATGGATTTGCCATTTTCTCTTTTTGGTCCCCAGTGGCCTCTTCATATTGGCACAAGCAGGCCTGGTGCATTTACCTTTCAAGATCGGGAGGATCTCCAAAGTGCTCTAGACCTGCCAGTTCAGTGTTTGCCGCCTACACTTCGTGACTGTGTGCGACTCATTCATTCTCGAGGGAGGAATGACGGCCACATCTATGATCGTGTCTATTGAGAGATGGACACACTTATTACGCTTAATACATGCCTTCATTCCGCACCCTAAAGCCCAGTATGTGGGCACAAGTGATGCCTCAATACAGACACTAGGTACAGAATTACAGCCACAGAGGAAACATTGTGTTGAAGTGGAAGTGCAGACATTGGAAATGGAACATGTTGAGGTGGGCATACATTATCTCCACAATCCCAAGGGGACCAGAATCGCAGCGTCGAAGCTAGCGCAGAGCAGAGCAGGCTCGGTATCTTCGTTACTAGGAGCCCGAACTTGCGTATTATAGGGGTTGCAGAGGCAGAAGATAATGCCCTTTCTGATATGGATGCTGCTTTGCATTTTTTCACTGATGTCATGCATGTGAAGGCTGGTGGAGTTGTCTCCGCTACTAGGGTGGGAGCAAAGAAGACCCCGACCGCCCTCGCCATCTTTTGGTTCGGGTTTCAAGACACTCTTAGTCACCGAGAGCTGAAAAATTACCTTGGAGTGAGGAGCAAAGGGGTAGGGTGCGAATGAGGGTTGTGGTCCTATTTATAGACAAAACTCTAATTTTGGGAGAAATTTAGGGTTTTGGAATATCTATGATTCTAAGGTGTTGCTATGTAATTCATAGGCAAACTAGGTTAAAGAGGGAATTCTAAGGATCTTATTGCAACAAATTTCATCTAATGTTGAGAAAGTGGGGCCGGTTGGGTCAATTTTGATTCGACCCACACACAAGGCGCTTGAGAGGCTAATCCGGAATGACGGATTTGGTCCCGGGCGCCTGCGGAGGGTGGGGCCCTATTTGGGTCGAGGATGACTCAAAACATGCAAACTAAGGGTCAAATCCTACTTATCTCAACGAGTTAAGTCGGATTGTGCCCTTACTTTCTACATTTGGACAAGTCTTGGCATAGATCAGGGGTCGACCACTCACACCGTGCGCGAGAGGCTAATCCGAGAATGACGGATTTCGCCCCGGGCGCACTCGCGAGGGGTGGGACTCGCTTAGGTCTAGGATGTCTCAATTTCTATAATCTAAGGGTCGAATCCTACTTATCTCAATGAGTTAGGTTGGATTATGCCCTCACTTTCTACATTTGGCCAAGTATTGGCAAGAATCAGTGGTCGACCACTAGCATGTTGTGCGAGAGGCTAATCCGATAATGACGGATTTGGTCCTGGCGCACTCTGTGAGGGGTGGGGCCAAAAACACTGGGTTTTGCTCCAAATTTGGCAATTCCAAATGCAGATACTATTAATGCAACCTATTTACTTAAAGTTTTATATATTAACATGATCAAAACATAAATTTGTATTTACAAAAAGTTGTGTATTTACAATAAACTAGCAATCTTCTTTCTGCTGAGAGCTCGTGGGTGTTGCAACCGAGTGCTTGATAGTCGAGAAGGTTCTTCATGCAGATGATTAACGTATGTCTTCCATTCGATGATGATTGTTGATAGGCCAGTTGTGCCCTGTACTACTCGCTTCGTTTGTAGAGGTGTTTGCCATAGTGCTTCCTCTCTTGGTCCTTTTTACTCTCCTCCCTTCATTTGTCGACGTCACCCTTGGGTCTTCAATGTCTTCAAAAATCATGCTCCTTGCTCTTCCAAGGTTCTAGCCTTGTACCCTAAAAGCTATTGCTTCTATTTCTAAACAAACCCTAGTTTGGAAGACGAAATTTAGGGTTTGAGTTATTTTAGTCACTTTGAGATGGATTATAATATTTGTAGCCTAATTTGAGGTCATAAATGGATTCTAGACTCTTTAATGGTCCTAAAGCAACAAATTTCAGACGATTTGGAGCTGTATAACTCAAGTTATGAAGGTTCAAAGTTTTGACCCCTCACACAGTGCGCGAGGAGCAAATCCGAGAATGGCGGATTTGGTCTAGGTGCACTCTATGAGTGGTCACCACCTGTTTAGGTCCTAGATGACTCTACAAAGTTGATATGAAGGCCGAATCCTACTTATTTCGCACAGTTACGGCAGTTTGTGCCCTTAATTTCTACATTGGGACAAGTCTAGATATAGATCAGTGGCCCAACACTCACACAGTGTGTGAGAAGCTAATCCGAAAATGTCGAATTGGCCCTGGGCGCACTCTGTGAGTGGTCACTACTTTGTGGCTCTAACTTTAGTTTTATAAACCGTTTCTTAGTGTTTTAACATGCAAAACTAGCTCAAATCTAAGGAATAAGTTGAACTGCACTATCAGATTAGCTTAATTATGTATCTATCTAGGTCAATATGGGTCCACCACTCACACAGTGCACGAGGAGCAAATCCGAGAATGGCGGATTTGGTCTAGGCGCACTCTGTGAGGGGTCACCTCTTTTTGGCCAAATTTTACTGGGTTTTTGCTAAAATTTACTACTAACTTAGCATTAACCTATTGCTGCACTAGAGATTAGAAAAACATTTCTCCAATTTTCGAGGTTCATGCCTGGGTGGTTATTCCCCCAGAAAATGGTCCTACTGTTAGTCCTAACAGGAAATGGTCAGTGCTCAATCTTGGTCTACCAAGATCATGCTCTGATACCACTGTGACGTCCCCTACTTCTTATACGATGCACACATCGTATCAGAAGGCGGAGCATTCCCCCTGACAGCCAAACTGGCAGGGGCCATCCACCTGACACCACTCCCAGTGGAATGAGCCAGCAAGGGAAGAGTGGATGTGTCATTCACCCGTCTCCCTTCGGGTTGACCTAGCTGCGGAAGCGTGAATAAACATGGGCACGTAATAATAATATATCAATACAATCACCTCGAAGGGTGAACACATCAGAATCATCACATATATAACAACATCAACATGAACAATAATAACAAAGGGGAATCCTACCCAGGGCTCAGACTCAAGGGGGTTCAATTGACGGTTTGGGCCTCCAGAAGTCATTGCAGATAGAATTCATGGCAAATGGATTTGACTGGCATAAGAACATGGCTGAGGGTAGTCCACTCCATCCGCCCCTCCCATGCACACTTTGCAGAGTAGGTTGAAAAGTATTGGGGCTTGACCGTAGCTTGCCGAGTGCATAGCCGGGCCATCATGGGTTGCATCTCCCCAGTCCCGATGAGGCAGGAGGAGAGTCACCTCCCCTCCAGAGGCATCCATGCCCATCATAGGCGGCTAGAGGGCCACTGCCCGTATTCGACTTGAACCTCATTGAAGGTGACGCATCACCCAAGAGGTGTCGAGCTCATGCCTTGTCCACACTCAGTGACAAGCCATTAAGCCTAGCCCGCTTAGACCCCCGGTAGGCTTTACAAACCAGAGGGGTCAATCCGTGATGGGACAAGTTCCTCCTTGTCCCCTGGTCTAGCCCCGCCACCCACAACCAGGCGGGCTCCTGTGCATGGGCCCCATGTAATTGGGAACTAGTAGGCTATCTAGGATCATCTGCTACACAGGCTTTAGGCCTCTACCCCCCTTCCCAATACATAGATGCCACAGAGTGAAATACCAACATCATCACAGAACTGAAATGAAGAATAACATCTAATCTATCTATCTAAACATCCAGAGTTAGGTTCCTTTGTTAGAGCTTATGATCTCGGGACCTGTAAGGCCTCTAAGACTGAACTAACATGCTAAACCAGCTTATTGCCTAGCCAAAAGGCGGCTTTGCACAAATAATGACTATTTACCCGCACTTGACCCGCTCCGGATCCTCTAATGCGCCCATGCTTCGATCCTCAATTGAAGACCGCCGCAACTCAAGATCTCATTGTAAAGGCGCCTTCTCGAGCGACAATGCTAATTAGGGTCTTAGCTTGGCCTAATGGCTCAAGAGAACCCTAAATGCGAGAGAAGGAAAGGAGCTCAAGGAAAACCCTAAATGTGAAAGAAGAAAAAGGGTTTAGGGTCTAAGGGGAGAGCCCTTATATAGAAACCCTTTGGGTTAAGTTAGACATTGGCCAAATGGGGTTTAGCCATTTGGCAAAGGGGTCCATGGGGTTTATAGTTGTGTATGTTTATTAAACATGCACAACATTCGAGGTTGCCCCCCTAGGTGCAACTCTTGACCCCTAGGTGCAACCCTTTACGGCCTCCAAGTACATGTCATTTGTGACATGTACGTGTGACGTGGCAGTATAATATACGTATTTGGATCGTATATTATACTGGAACGTCACAATAGGGGTAGTATTAGAACAGGAAGGTAGTTAAAAAGTTGGAAATGGGGAAAGGTGAAGTTGGAAAGAGTAATAGAATTACATATTGACTTATCACTCCACATTTAACATTTTGTTAGATTAGATGGAAACAACACTTTGTTTGCTGTATTGATGTAAGTGGTTCTTCTATAGGGGCAGTATTAGAACAGGATGGGCATCCTATTGCTTTTGAGAGCCGAAAGCTTAATTAAAGTATTACGTATTATGAAAAAGAATTATTGGCTATTGTGCATGCTTTAAAAATTTGGAAATATTATCTTATGGGTAGTGATTTTTGCATTAAAACAAACCAGCAAAGCATTCAATTTTTATTGACATAAGCTTCGCAAAGCCGCCAAGGTTAAATGGACAGAGTTGTTACAACGTTTTGGGGTTGATACTAATGCTATTCATTATAAGCCAGGTGCACAGAACAAAGTTGCCGATGCTCTTAGTCACATGCGTCATTCAGATGATCTTATTTAGGTGAATAATTTTTCCCTTGGCGAAAGCACATTTGAGGCAATGAAGGGTATGTATGAGCAAGATGGTGAATTTGGTTTGGATTGATTTGCATGAAAACCAACAACGCGTTATTGACAATTTCCACTTACGCAAAGGGTATTTGCTTTTCAAAGATTGTCGTTGTGTTACTCCATAATTTAGGAAAATGGTTCTGTGAGAGTGCCATGAGGTACCAATAACAGGTTAATAGGGTATTTTCAAAGTATTTCTATTGGAAAACTATAAGAAAAAATGATGTTGCATTTGTAGAAACATGTCTTGTGTGTCAGAAGCCCAAGGATTCTCATGCCAAGGTACCAGGATTATTGATGGCACTAAGTATTCCTAAAAAAACTTTTTAGCATGTCAGTATGAACTTTGTTAGTGTTCCACGGAGCAGACAAGGTAATGATTAGGTTTGGACCATTATGGATCGCTTGAGTAAGTATGCAATATTTATTCCTTGCAAAAAGACATTATAAGCTCATGATGCTACACGGTTATTTTTGAAAAAAGTATTTAAGAACCATGGATTGCCGGAGGTAATAATTTCTGACAGAGATTCAAAGTTTTGCAGCAAGTTTTGGAGAGCCTTATTTACAAATCTAGGTACAAGGATGCATTTCTCCATAGCTTTCCATCCCCAGACTGATGGGCGTATCTTTAGTTACTCATAGAACTCTCCTAAGCATGTTACGCAGTTTTATACAAGAGTAGGTTCTGATTGGGAGCGATTTTTGCTTCAATTTGCTTATAACATGGCCACACACTCAGCCACATGTTTATCACCTTTTATGTTATACAGGGACGTTTACCTCCAAATCCTGTAAAGTGGCAGAAGGTGTGGTGGAGGCAGATCGAGTTGCTAAAGATATGGACGCCGTTTTGCAGGGCAACACTCACTGTTGCACATGAAAAGTACACTCATCAAGTGAACAGGAAATACAGATAGGTTCTATATCAGATGGATGATTGGATATTCATATATCAGATAGGTTCTATATCAGATGGATGTGCAACACTCACTGTTGCACATGAAAAGTACACTCATCAAGTGAACAGGAAATACAGATAGGTTCTATATCAGATGGATGATTGGATATTCTATATCAGATGGATGATTGGATGTTTGCACAGGAGGTCCCTCGTCCCACAAGTGCTCGGTCTAGCATACAACTCCATGGTCAGTGGCAAGCTAATTCCAGTGTAATCATGGATTTGCCATCTTCTCTTTTTGGTCCCCAGCGGCCTCTTCATATTGGCACAAGCAGGCCTGGTGCATTTACCTTTCAAGATCGGGAGGATCTCCAAAGTGCTCTAGACCTGCAAGTTCAGTGTTTGCCGCCTACACTTCGTGACCAGGTACGACTCATTCATTCTGAGGGAGGAATGACGGCCACATCTATGATCGTGTCTATTGAGAGATGGACACACTTATTACAGTTAATACATGCCTTCATTCCAGACCCTAAAGCCCAGTATGTGGGCACAAGTGATGCCTCAGTACAGACACTAGGTACAGAATTACAGCCACAGAGGAAACATTGTGTTGAAGTGGAAGTGCAGACATTGGAAATGGAACATGTTGAGGTGGGCATACAGACATCTCCACAATCCCAAGGGGACCAGGAATCGCAGTGCCGAGCTAGCAGACAGGAGCAGGCTGGCTCAGTATCTTCTGTTACTAGGAGCCTGAACTTGCGTATTATAGGGGTTGCAGAGGCAGAAGATGATGCCCTTTCTGATATGGATGCTGCTTTGCATTTTTTCACTGATGTCATGCATGTGAAGGCTGGTGGAGTTGTCTCCGCTACTAGGGTGGGAGCAAAGAAGACCCGATCGCCCCCTCGCCATCTTTTGGTTCTGTTTCAAAGACACTCTTAGCCGCTTACATGTTCTTGAAAGATGGAAACCATCTCGGAGGGACTAGTTTCTCAAGACAGAGGACATCTCCCCTCTTCAATTGTGTAACCGTAAGGAGGAGGAGCTCGCAAGGTGAGGGCAGCTTCGAAAAAAAAAATGGCAAGCGATTAATGGGGGGCGCAAAGAATTATTCTAGATCAATGGCCTTCCAATCCTTGGACTGGCTATGTCTAGATAATTTTAGAAGCATAATTTTACCACTAGCATTAACATTATCTTATCTTATTCTTGGTAGCCTTTTAATATTTGATTATTGTGTTTGGTGACGGGGCCTAGTCCCCAGGTTTTAGATGGGCTGTTGCCCTTGCATGTGCCGTCCCATAACCCGTTGGGTTCCCGTGGACGTAAAAATTCATCTTATCTTATCTTATCTTATTAAAATCATTAAGGAAAGATGTGCTCCTTCCGAGCACAAATTACCAGATTTTATGGACCTTTTAGGATCACTGAAAAGATAAATGATAATGTTCATAGGTTGGAGTAGTCGGATAATTGGAAGATACATAATTTTTTAATGTGTATAATTTTTTAATGTGGAATATCTCAGGCCGTTTAAAGGAGTTAATCCACAATTGGTATCGCAAGCATCAGAACTAGTGTTAGTGGATGATAATTCAGTATATCAACCTGAGATGGTTTTGAGCATAAAGGCCGTGGTACTAATCGCAAATATTTGGTGAAGTATAAGACAGTGCCATATACCAAAGTAGAATGGAAAACAGAGGAAAAATTGATATTGTACTGGCTTTCTTTTCATGAGTGATAGTCCTTTTTTTTGGCGTGCCTTTATGTCCTAGTCTTTCTCTTAGTAAGGGATTTTGGTGGTGATGTGATGGTCGTCCCAAAGAGCTGGTAACCCTCATGCCAAGTAGTGGAAAAAGATGCAGATGTTGTGGTAATCCTCATGCCATGAGTGTTGTGTGGCAGTGGCCCTCGTGCCTTGAGCGTTGGCCCTCGTTCCAGAGATTTGGTGGCCCTTGTGCCTGAAACAAGGCCCTTGTGATGGCTGAATATTTGATTGGTGGTTTTTGCAGGATATAGATCGAGGCCGATGTGCATGGATATTTACAAAGCAATGAATATTTTCTCAATTTTTTTCTAATATACCATCAGAGAATTGTTGCAATAAAGTTTAGCCAATTGTTTTCATGAATCGATGCAGAAAATACATAAATATCAAAATTAGATACTAAAGGAGCAGAGAGTGTTAGCTATTATGGAAATTCACACACAATCAGAAGGCGGGCAATCCTTAGAGAGTATTATGGCAATAATTAACACCTATAATTATAACATATATATTAAGTGTTTTCATAGAGCTTTAACACAAAGATGGAAATAGCTTGATGCAGCTATTTTACGAAGAAAATAATCAGAAATGATCTAAGAAAAAAAATCCTTACTCTAAAATCCCTGCATTGAGACTCAGTAAATGAAAACATAGCATGGAGCAAATAAACCGTTCCATGCTTTACCTCAAGGTAAAAGTACACGCTCAATTGATAAGTTGTGTCATCCCAACTACAGAATCAATAAAGTCACATGCATGCGGGGCTCATAATCCGAAGATAAATGACCTGATCCTGCAGATGCCACGTGAGGCTATACAAAGAAAACTCTCAATGAGAGGAAAAGTTTTGACAAAAACTTCAGAAACATATAGTCTAGATTTGCAAACTTGATACAAGGATGGAATATCATGCAATGAAAATGCAGTACCTTTGGAATCACTGGAATGCACTATGTTGTGTCTATAATGGAAGAGCAATAGATCGGTCTGTTAGAAAGGTAAAAAGAAAGCTAGAAATGAAAAGATGTGATGGTGAAAAGAAGGAGGAGCGAATCGACAGTTATATGAAGTAACAAATGAAAAGAAGCGATGTCGCTTACCACTGCTTCTAAAAATAAACTCTAAATCGACCTATCCGCAAAATCATCTCAGATAAAGATGTGTTTTAGAAATCCACTACTGCACAATGGCCATCATTTGATTGGCTCTAAAAAAATAGGGCACGGTTGCATGAAAATGAAATGTGACTTCTCACTGCCAGAAAAGGCAACATAAAACCAAAAATCTGGTGTAACCAAGCAAGAACTGGCATAAGCACCTGCCGACAAAAGCATTAGCAACCGTCTCAAAAACGTTTTAATTAAGTAGATTAAAAAAAAGAATAGAGTAGAATAGAATGAATATTTTAACGTCCCGGAGACCAATCCAAAACATCACCAAACATAATGAAAACATGACAAAGCCTTTTAGATTTTATCATTCACATGCTTGCATTGAAATCAGACAAGCTTCCCCATGCAATCTAACATTTATGAATCCCAATAATTTCTTGTACATGACCACCATCTAGTAGATAAAATATTAGAATTTTAGTCCTATATCCATTATATCTAGTATTTCATATGCCTTTATAGAACCATAAACATTTGCAATGCAAACTTTTGCTTTCAACTTATCCCACTTTTACCAACATCAAAAGCACAATCTAATCTCCAATATCACAAGCTTATTACAACATCAAAAAACACAACTTATTTTTCATTTCCGTATGCCTTACACATGATCCTCAACAAGTTCCATAACACTACGAATTATACGATTCAAATGTTAAAACAAACCTGCCATAAAACATATGACCTCAGTCATAATGAATTCGATAAGTTTTCCTCGTCCTCTTCCTCTTCCTCTTCCTCTTCCTCTTCCTCTTCCTCTTCCTCTTCCTCTTCTTCCTCTTCCTCTTCCTCTTCCTCTTCCTCTTCCTCTTCCTCTTCCTCTTCCTCTTCCTCTTTTAAAAATATCAACTCCAAATGATTTTTTCCATCTCAATACCAAGTAAGAGGACAAATCCCATGTACTCATTTCTCAACATACCCTTGTGTTGTCTTGAGAGAATTTAGCACTATATAAAAATTATATAATACTTATGCTACTATACTAATGCATGCGATTCGACACCGTCGGATCGCCATTTTGGGGAGAGACGAGGCTATATACACGTTTTGGGCTCTTTCTCCATTATCGGCGTCCTCACACAACAGTTTTTTGGTCTCAGTCAGCGGCCAAGTATTGATTATTAGTTTATGTTTTCATTCTTTTGCTTCTCTTGCATGCACAAATTTGTGGATCTGTAAGTTTTAGGAATGATTCTTGCTCGCTTTGGCTATGGAATTTTTGCTTGCATGCATGGATCTTGAAGGTCCTGCATTAAATTCTCATGTGATTCGTTCATGTTTTTGTTCCTTTGTATCTCTTGCATGCATGAATTCGTGGATCTATAAGTTTTATGAATGATTCTTGCTCGCTTTGGCTATGAAATTTTTGCTTGCATGCATGGATTTTGAAGGTACTGCATCAAATTCTCATGCGATTCGTTCATATTTTCGTTCCTTTGCTTCTCTTACATGCACACATTTGTGGATCTATAAGTTTTACGAATGATTCTTGCTCGCTTTGGCTCTGGAATTTTTTCCTGCATGCATGGATCTTGAAGGTACTGCATCAAATTCTCATGTGATTGAGCGCTTTAAGTATTCTATGATTAACCAGCGATTTCCTTGGACCGATCTGTGGCTGTTTAATATTTTTCCCCTTTTGCTCCCATACCTGTATATTTGAAAAAATCGGCTGCTTCCTTTTGTAAGTCGCTCTTACTAGTTTGATTCTGATCATCAAGCATAGATCTTCTTCCCTCTGGTTCGATTTTGTTATCGGATTTGTTCTACCCGTTCTTTTCTTCTTCACTTTTAGCATTCCAGAGTTGTCCCTTTTCTCTGCTGCTTTTTGTTCCGTTGCTTCTTTATAGCATTTGACGGTTATATGAAAACTTGATTTGCATCCTTCAAGTTACACTTGGTTTAGCCTAGTGGTTAAAGTCTTTAACTCGTATGTTGATGGTGAAGGTTCGAGTCTCTCAATCAACCATATCCTTTGGAAATGATTTCTTATTCAACCATATTCTTTAAAAATGACTTCTTATTTCTTTTATTTATTTGCCACTATTAGTCCCGAGTTGCCATTTGGATTTATTTGCCAGAGTTTCTTTCTATTAATTCCAAATTATTCCTAGGGTTTATTAGTTTTTGTTTCTTTTGGTCCCCTCCTAGGTTTCCTTCGTAACTACTTTGATACATTTAGCAATCTTAACATCTTGGCCTTATTTTTTTCCTCAACAATTACCTTTGCAAGTTTTGATTTCTTATTTTTTTTGACATGACATTGCTTTTTTCCTGATGCTCATTCGATATATGTCCAGTTTATTGTGGCAATCACACCTTGCTCATCAACTTATAGAAGTTCTCTTTTGATCAACCAGTTTTCCCCCTCCGGACGAGTCTCTCACCAAAATGCATGCGATTCGACACCGTCAGATCGCCATTTTGGGGAGAGATGAGACTATATATATGTTTTTGGGCTCTTTCTCTATTATCGGCGTCTTCTCACAGCAGTTTTTTGGTCTCAGTTCCCTCCCTTCCCACCCTAAGTTGTTTACATTCATGTTTTTTCATTTTGATTTGTGATTCTATATCGCGTGGCTCGCGTGACCAGCCCCTCTGTATTTGAGAGGTTATGTTGTTTTAAGATATGATGTTATGTCATGTGGCTCGCGTGACTAGCCCCTTCTCTTATTGGAGGATTGTGATTTGTCATGGACCAGCCCCCTTGGGAGGCTTCGCCAAGCCGGCGTGATGGCTTCGATTTTTGAGTTAATTGCTTCTTTTTATGTTGTTTCTTTTCAAGTCATCTTATCCAGCTATGGCGACTTTGTTAAGTTACTTTTCTAACGTCTAATGCATTCTGTTTGTTTTCTTTTCTCCTAAGGTTTTCAGGTGATCATGCCTATTTATTTCTTTTGTCCGACTCTCCCATAGGGTTTGAGATGAATCGTCCGAATTGCGGCCTCCATCTTGTGCTTCCTCGACTTTTTCTTCAATGATATCAACTTTGACAACCTGGGCCTTTCTTTGGGAGCCATCGGGCGAAAGTTTATCATTAGGGTTTTCCTCGAAAACCCGAAAGGGCGGGGTTTTTCATCCCGGTGATAAAATTTCGCACATTGCCTCCTACTTGCCTTTCTTACTTTACTTCGTCTTAAGGGGCCTGGGTTGTTCCTATGGCAGGTTCTATTTCAATCTGTAAGCCTATGATTATTTAACCCAGGCCGCCAATACCACTCACAATAGATCTACATTCATCACACTAATGGTACTCCTTCAATTGGTACTTTGGAATTTCGAAAACAGAGAATCCCTTTATCCATATCATCATAATCTAACCTTAGAACCATTAATGTCATAGGTCCTAGACATTTAATCTGCTATACAAAATAAACATACTTAAGGAGATAGCATTTTACTCCCAATGGGAATGCCTTCTTTTACATAACAAACAACTGTTAATTAAAAAAAAAAAAAGGGGGGGATGATTAAGTAATAAGTGCTAAACTCATGCCATAATGCCAAACGTATGAGAAATAAGGGCGTGCTTTATTGAGAAATATTACCACAACATGGAAATTATATAGTTAAGGACACGAAGGAGAAGGATAGTTACATACTTCACAAAGGTAATTGTGATATAATTCACTAACAACAGTAGAAATTCTTTCATCAGAGAGACATATTGCCAATTTGGAAGCTAAGCCACAACATTTCACCTCATGATTGATCAAGCAAGGCTTTATAATCTCCAACATCTTGGTACTCTCACAAAGAGGACGAAAATCCCCTTTTACTTCTACAATTAACATCATTGCAAGAAATACTAGCACTAGCTCCTTCTTTTTCATTTTGCAATTGTAGCACAACGCATGTAATGAGCTCTTTTATGGTTATCTCTTCACGTTATATGTGCTTTATAAAGCATAATTGCATGTATTTGGAAGTTGATGCATATGAAGATTAATTTATTGTTAGTGCTTTCTCCATGAAATATATCTTATTGAGTATATTTAGATATAGATGGGGTGAATTGGAAAATTGGTGATCCAAGTTAATGCTCAACACTTAAGTTTTATTTCTAACCAAAGGTCGAAGCAAAGATTAACAATGAAGGACCTAGAATAATACATTCAAATGGAATAATCCTGTTAATGTCTTTGCCCTCAAAAATGAAATAAAAAACACCCACATTTCATTTGCCTACTACAAATGCATGTTCTATTTAATCATGGTTTAAATCTAGCCTTCCATGGTTTTAATCTACTTAATCATGGTTTAAATCTAGCCTTTCAAGTTGACACCAGACTAATGTCTATAAGTTGTTTATACAAATGCCTATTTTTTAGATTCCTTTAGCTAATAGTTTGTTTCCTACATGCTTTTCTCATAAGAAGTTAAATCCAAGTCTTAAACTGCCCAAGCCTCCTGTTGCACCTTTTTGCTAGTTGTTTTTTTTTTTTTTTTCTATATATTTATAATTATTGGCCTTATAGTAGATGTTTTATTGAGTATGACATCTAACAACTGATGGCATTATGCTGAGCCAATTTTTTAACCACTATGTAGAATCGAGAGGTAAAACCAATAGTCCTAAGGCACTAATACTAGGTTTAATTTGAGACTTATTATAGGATAAGCACTGCATTAAAGAAAAGGTAAAGTGGCATGCTTAAAGTTATGGGCACTCACCAACATTTGAGGCGGGCCTTGATGTGGCGCCATAACCTAGACTCAACTGTGAGCAGACGGCATTTATGGTAGCTTGGGAGACGGGTTAAGGTAAATACCTTGGCAAAACTATGGGGCATGATTCGGATTCAAATTTGGAGGGTCGTAGTGCTTGTGAGGCGCTGAATGAGCAGATACTAAACCAAGAGTTAGAGTGGTTCTCTGTATTCTGATCAGTGGAGAAATAATACTAATAAAATGAGCCGTGGTAGAGGCTTTGATGCCAAAAAAGCTTTCCATGATAATAATAGTGGGCAATATAGCAAGAGGGCGTCTTCCTTTAACAGGAATAAGCAGCAGAACTACAGGGGCGGTGGCTCATCTAATGACTTTGTCCCGGAGACACAGATGGACGAATTGTTTGAATATGACAATGACGAATTCCAGGTATTTGGATAACTAAATAGTTGTATTAAGGATTCAATACCTTAAAAAAGAGTCTTGACTGGCAGTTGCCGTAAGCTGATGAAGCTGAATATCTTAAGAAAACATAAAGGATTATTTAATATTTATGCTTAGAATGCATGATATAACACTTCGGTTGGAAAGGGTATGCTGTTTACATTGATCGCTTCTAGCCAGCTAGTTCTTATCATTAAGATAATCTAGACTGTAACAAATGGTTTAACAAGAAAAGTTGCTCATGGTTTTTGGTATCTAATCTTCTTGGAAAACCTATGCTATTGAAGGATACCGAAATATAACTTAGTAGCATGACATTAAATATGAAATGTATCTTATTTGATCTTTCAAATATGCTTAAATGGCATCTTATATCCATTTGACATAGCTACAGTAGTTGAGCAAGGGCAAAAGTGTACAAAAGGTGAAGGGCGATAAGCCGAGAATCACCTTATGTACCTTTTGGCCCTTGCCTTGTTACCAAGATTATTGCTAACATTGGCTTGATTGGCTGCAGGTACGTGTGATTCTCCTCCTTTTGTATCAGTTTTTGTCTTTCTGCTCAACTATAGTAGCTGTGGATGAGGATATTTTGAAGAATATGGTTTGTTCGTGACCAAGGATAAGATCTTGGCTAAAACCTTTGTCAAAGAAAATGATGGTTGGCTGAAAAGTGAGACTGAAGTATGAATTATAATATTCGAAAATGGAGCTAAACAGGGAAGGTTCCTTTTTTTGTGTATCTGGTCTTAAGTACATACATACCTTCTGCCCTTTTGTTTCAGAATATGTCTTGATTTTGGGATATATTTTATATTGCAAGTGTTTAGTAACTTGATTAAATTCACATACCTTCACTTAAAATCACACACCTTAACCTAAATTTACACACCTTAACTTAAAATTATAAAATCATATATCACACTGCTCAGGTAGTACACAACTTTTCATAGCTGTGACTGATACATATTAATGAAGAAAGCATATTTACATAGTTTTTCATTTTTCCTCTACCATCCCGAATGATATGATAGGTTTATTTCTTACATCGTGAGGTATTGTAACTCTCACATTTCTACCTGGAATAGTTTTTGGAGTCCACGAGTACAATACGGTTTCAATGTCTAGACAAAGATCAGGATCACATGGATTTCTCCTCCACTTCTTTGTCCAACAATCTGGATATCTTTCTTTATCCATGATATTACTCAACTGATGCACTGGACACCACCATTCCACACGCACCTTATTGAAGTTAACATTACCTTCTTCTTTGCAAATATCTGAGATGGTGTAGCCCAACCACGTTGGATAGGAGCTCTGCTGGTTTTACTACTACAAATTGGTGGCACTCTATGTCAATAGAAGGTTCATAACAATCCATGCCTAGATATTTTGGCCTATCCTTCTTAGGGCCAACATAGTGTTTGTCAGATTGAGGAGGAGCATATGCCTTAACAATGCTACTAATAGTGCCATCATCTTCGTCAGCACCTGCTAATGTTTTCCACCTACTTTTAGGGAACCACCCTTCTTTCAGCTCTTCTGAGGATGTGCCTACCTCATCCAACAAGTTAATCACCTTCTTCTAGTAATCTATCAATGCACGATTAGTCCCATCCGAATTAATTTGCCAATGCTTGATGTAGTCATTGATGCCATCCTTAGTCAATCCCAATTGCTTCACTTGTTCAGTTGGTTTTAGAGCTTTTGGTTGACCCGGAGGTATCACAGACTTGCCATTCGCATCCCTGTGCCAAATTTCTGCCCCTCCACTCCACTTCTCCTCTGAAGTTCTCAATTTCCATTGCATGATTAGAATTCCTTCTCTCACCCAAAAAGTGAATTGAAGAGGTCTAGAATGACCTTCCATGTCGAGAGCATAACCATCTACAAAACTCTTCCAATCAGGCACTTCTTCTATGAGAGATCCTATAGGAGATGGAGTAGTGCATTCATGAAAATTTTCAGTAGCCTAGGAAAGTTGGTCACTGTTGTCTCAAGACATGACTATATTTTCCAAACAATGTATCCACATCCTCATGAGTATGTCCAGGCATTACGAACCCCAAATTGACTCTTTCAAAAATACCCACAGCTGTTGAGTAGGATAGGAAAGAAAACATCCACCTGTTCTTATTTTGGCCAGCACAATTATCAAGTTGCAAGAGGAATTTTCTAGGCAGATCTCGAGGTTTAGCATGAGATGTTGAAGCTCCAACTCTGATTTAATATTCGACTTTAAAATGTCAATGTGTAGATCCAATCGGTTAAACCATTTCTTCAAATCTCTGTATCAACAAGGTTTCCCAGCAGTTTCCATTTGAATTGATGCTTGAAGGGCAGCATTAGCTAGTGATGCATCGGTCGTTTTCTTATGCAAGTAGGTCAAGGTTTTATTCATAGCATGTACCTCAAGAGGGTAGGATCCGCTATCAAGCAACATTACTTCATAAGGAGTGCATCTCTTGATGCCTAATGTCATATTAACCAAGTTTTTTGTATTGCTTCCAGCTCAGTCCACTTTGATCTACACAATGTAGGCCCCCAGATTTCACTAGCATATAATGCAACTGGACTAAAGCTTCGAAAAGCTTTTTTCGAAGTGGCTGATAAACAATATGTGCATGTCGACAAACATTGGCAATGGCATAAAAGGCTTTCAGAGCAGCAGCTATACGATTTTCAACCCCCATTGTCCAAGCATTGCGTCCAACAAATACCTCATGCCCAAGATAGCGATATGAATGAGTACATTCTATTGCCTGTTCTTGATAGAGCAAGGTAGCCTGTTCTTTACCAAAGCAAAGGACTTTTGTTTTATCTAGATTCACCGTTAAGCCAAACTGTAAGCAAAAGTTTTCAAGGGATGTAAGTTGCTACTGTAAGTCACCCATGCTATAAGCACATAAAAGCAGATCATCTGAATATAATAATAGTATCACTAGCTCATGGGCAATACGCGAGAACCTGCATTTTTCCTTTATATACGTTGATAATGACACTTTGATAGCCACACCTAGCCTTTTCTTACTTTTTAGATGTGTCAAATAGACATACAGGCTGAAATATCAACACTTTCAATCTTTGTTGCATCAAAGGAGTTCCAAGACCATCTCACTGAAATCTTTGATAGCCCATGAAATGACCCTAATTTCCACAACTATGTGTAAAGAGACCATAAGATAACCATCAATCATTCTATTTAACAATAGTTCTGACATACATATTCATTGCTCCTCTTCACAAACCCAAGTGCCACTAGGAAATGTCTCTTGTGACACTTAGGGATAGAATTATTCATTTGCCCAATTATGATGAGATTATACACTTTGCCCAAGCCGTAGGAGGAGCATAGGCATTTAGATAATCATAGATGTCTTTGCAACTCTTGTAGCTAGTATGGTAGAACTTACCATATAAGTGCCTAGTTAAGTAGATGATAAAAAATATACTATGAATTCTGATAAAATGTTCGAACATAAGGCTTCGTTTAAAGACTCAAAGCCTGAACAAGTGCTTGCTATGGTCCAATCACCTTAGATTGCAGATAATTGTGGCATCTAATACCAAGTTGCTATCCCATAGTTAAGGATTTAAACACCCTTGCTTGTTATTGTATTATGTATTATAACCACTTTGCAGGGGTGTTTAACCCCCTTTTAAAGATTGTCATTAGATGTTTGGCATCAAACCGGAGTTTTACATGTGCTACACTTGTAGGCCCCGTGCAGTTTGTGCAATTGATTGAATTAACTTTTAACGCATAAATTAAACCGAGGAAATAACGCATCACTGTAGGTACTCAAGTTCAAAAAAAATTACATTAGTAAAACACACCAAACACTTTCATTTACCTTGTACTAGTCCAAAGCCTAACATGGGACATAAATCTTCTAAAGCCATAAAGGCAGTTTCGTGTCGTGTGCTCTTCTCGTCTTTTCGTTTATTTTGTGGCCTCATCTTTACAAACATAATTTTTGTGCAGGTTTATATTTATTAGACGTCGAGGATGTCATTCTGGCCGAAAACGTTACTAGTATCCTTGTCGTCTACCACATAGACATTGGGCATGTCCTTTTCCAAGGTATGGATGCTATGGCATTGCGTGGAATGGGCATCTGGTTTTACGGGCATGATTACGCCGTGAAGGTTAGGAGACCTAGCTTGAGACTGGTTGAATTGCCCCCTTTAAATGAACTGTGTAAGCCACAGACTAATGAGAACAATGTAATTGCAATGTAACTGTGTAAGCCAGAGACTAATTCCGACCTAACATGGGACATAAATCTTTTAGAGCCATAAAGACAACTGAAATTTTCAACCATTATTGTTACCCACTAGAGAAGGTACCGTGTATGATCTAGTTAATAATGAAAATTTAACAACTTTTTGACCATATCATCGATTATTTAGTAATTTTTTCCACAGTTCTCATCTTTAAGGGGGTTTAATACCTTGTCCTAGTCAGCAGGAAGAATTGGACAAAAATAGCATGAAGAGAAAACCAGACAGGACAAGGCCTTGGCTGTGGACCTTGAAAAAAAATATTCCAAGTGGCGGCAGCCCACTCAATATTCCAGGTATCAACAGCCCACTGCATACGTGGCATCCATTAGCAAGGTCAAGGCTAGATGCCCACAATGTATGTTTCACTAGAATCGTAGTTGCATAGAGCTTTACAAATGTTTTCTTTTGATGGATCAGATGGATGTAGGATGGATTAGATGCTTGCACTGTAGACTCGCCATTCATTTTGACAATGGTGCTTGCAAACATGTGATTTGAAGTGTGGACATGGGTTTTCTTCTCTCTGAGAATGAGACTGCCAATATGACCGAATTATATCATGGGGGTTATTTCAATTGTTTAGCTATGCCAATGGAAGATATTTTCATCTAGAACATGATAGTTAAACTAGATATATTATAGAATAGATACAATCCAAATGTTGGGAGCCAATGTGAATGGAAAATATTTCGGATTGCAGCATGTTGTGTGGGCAATGTTAAAGGGACAAGCTGAATTGCCACAAGTTGTAGAAAAGTTTTTTCCCTTGTGCTAGCCCAATGTGAATGGAGTGTATATTTGGATTAATTTAAATTAAAAATTGATGCTTTTTCTAGATGAATTTTCTATTCTCTTGGGCACAACAAAAAGTGTAGCCCACATTTTGTTGAATTATATGGGACATTCTCGTTGGAAATATGAAGCAGTACAAGTTGTTCAAACACGGGTAATACAATTTATGGAAGTTGCTCAAACACCATACCCTAAAAGTTCTTTACAACCTGTATCTATCTCTGACTTCTCTTTGAAAATACACTTGTTAATATAGATTATTATATTTCAAGTTTAACCAAATATACTCTCTTTGAGCAACTTCCACAAAGACTTGAACAATGGCCTCTTCAATGATTGATAGACTAAGGAAAAGGTCTAGTTGGACAGCGTTAGTTACGTTACAATTTTCTATTCTATTCTATTTTATGTTGCCGTGTATTACAGCGTGTATAACAAAATTGCCAGGAGGTTACAAGTAATAGCGATTTCGTCGAAACTGCTCGAACACGAAATACGTTTGTTAGGTGCGCATTGGAGCTCTATAAATGGGCACTGGCTGTGTGTAGGGTTCATATTTTTTAAAATCATGGGTGTAAAATTCTGGCTGCTGCTTAAAAGAAAGCTGATGGTGTCTGTAAAGTTGAGCAGATATCTCTGGGATCTGCTTCATGAAAGGCTGAAAAGAAAGAAAGATGAAGAGCAGTATATCCGATTGATCGGCAAACAGAATGAAGAAGGAAGAAGCAAAATTGCCATACTTTATGAGCAGGCAGAATTGGAAAGAATAGCAGCTCTCAAATGGAGAGCCAAGCAGATCGAGATAGATCACAAGCTCAAGGAAGGCCATCACCTGCCATCCGATTTGCCAGCTGTCAACAGCCCACCTGCACCAATATCCAAAGCTAAGGCCAGATGCCACCAATGCATGTTCCACCATGGTCTTGAATGTCAAGAGTTTCATCAGCTTTTGCTTTACATTGAGATAGAAGATGAAGAACCTAAAGAATGGATTCGATGCCTGCGCTGCGGACTCGTTGTCTCTTGCCATACTGATGGTTGCAAACATGTAGCTTGCAGATGTGGTCATGAATTTTGCTCTACCTGTGGATGGGATTGGCCAGTCTGAATAGCTAAAACTAATAACTAACCACATTTGTCTTTGTCCAACCCTTTTTTGGAACTCTAGGTATTCCCTGCCACGCCTTCCTCCACACTACACCATGCATTTTGCTGGTAGCTTTATTGTCAGAATCATATAACTCAGAACTCTCCTTGTCCCATCCTCTAGCTATGACATCGTGCGTCCCCGACACACAGAACTCTGCCTGTCCCATGCCCCAGCTGTGACCAGTGCGCTTGGACATGGAAGAACAATTGTAAAATGAAAAGTCAGGTCTTCTCATTGTAGGACGCAATGTCATGGCAGCCTTTAATGCTTAATGCTGGTGTTTTCACTTGCTCAAGATGTCAAGCATAACATATAAACTATAGAAACAAAGAGCAAAGATTGTTTGACGGGGATTTCTTATATCTATAACAAAACAATGTTCTAATAAACACACAATGTTACAAACAGGGAACCTATTCGCTTTAAAGCATTTGTCTTCTCTTTTTTTTTTCAATTGATTTGGCTACTTCTATTAGAACAAGCTGCTAGTAGAAGGAGGAGTGTTAGATATTCTAATAAACACACAATGTTACAAACAGGGACCCTATTTTCTAAAAAGCATTTGTCTTCTCTTTTTTTTTTATGATTGAATTGGCTAGAGACGAGACTTTCATTAGAACAAGCTGCTAGTAGAATCAGGAGTGTTAGATGTATTTTAAGAAGGATATGTGCATTTTGCATTTTAATTGTTGAAGCATTTCAAGCAAATGTAGACAATGCAATAATGAAATCCTGCTTATAATCAGATCAAAATGCGAGTTGAGGAGAATGTACCATTGTCATTATGAAGATATGCATGTCTTCTTCCCTAGATTAAAAGCAGCAGCAAATACACAACTCGAAGATTCCTAAGTCTGGTACATATAATTGTCTGTCTCATCATGGAATCTTCAGTTGACCTAGAGATATAGATTCAGACCAGCTTACGAAATGTAAAAGTAGTACCTTGCAGTATATCTAGGTACCCAAGGTTTAGATACCAAAACTAGGTAAGATGCAGCTGATTTTGCTTTGATGCACATATCATCATGCACTAAAGATTTAGAGGAGCTTGCATAGCAAGATGATGACCTGTGCAACAGAAGACGATGTTGGGTCTTCTGAAATGATTGGATAGAAAAGAAAACCAAATCAAACTGGCAAATCACCTTAAAATCCAAAGCACTAATTTATTGAGTATACTAACAGCATAGTAGGCTGCCAGGGCCTCAGGTGGCTGCATGGCTGAGAAAGACAAATTAGCAGCAAGACCTTATTTGGACGCACAAGGAATTCTAAAGAAGTTATCAGAATCTTTGGCAATGGATACTTTGGCATTGCATCATCAATAACTTTTAAGAGAAATATGATGCACTCTTTCTCTTCCTTCTGCAAAATATGAACCACAAAGCTTCAAATAGTTTCAACAATCTTCAGCAAAGGGCATTCACAAACTCTATAACATGAAAATCTCTCAAATGCAACTACCAAAGCAACTGCAATTGCAATTGCAGCTGCAGCCTAACCTTTTCAGAAATTGGAACTGCCTCTCCAACTGCAACGTCACCGACAAAAACTAGAACCTAACACAAGCAGCGACACAAACATAAACTCTAAATTAGGAATCTGCAGCAGCAGCACAAACATGAAGTTTGATCGACTCTCTTCAAACTACCTACTACTATTCATATCTTTGCTTAAACAAGTAGCTCTTACTTTAGTATGAGATGTTACAACATAAAAGCCAGGTCATTTGGCGACGGAAGTACTTTAGGTGCATCAGCCTCTCCTTCATCGATTGTAACATCCTCAACATCAACACTTCGTATGAGTAAAGAAGTACGCTTACAGAAGCTAAGCTAAATTATGCTAAATTATGCTGTAGTTATTATAAACTAAAGCAAATGCGCATCTCCGCAGCTGCATCAACATGCTCTTCCTCATTATTCAACTCCTTAGAATTGAGCGATGTGCTCCTCAAAACTGGTTCATTCCACATCACAAAACAGCCTGAAAACATTAATGCTTAATGCAATTAAAGATGGCCTTTACAATAACGAATTATTGTTGAAAGAACAATATTAAAAGCCTGTGATAAGACACGTCACAAAGCAGTTCTAAAATTTATAACTACAATTAGCTTTGATAGCGACAAATTAAAAATTCCCTATTGCGATGCTTAATGCCATGGTAAGTAGATTTTGCAATATAAATTTCTATTAAAAGCAGGGTTTTAACCGATTATGGAGCTGTGGCTAAATTTCATGATATAAAGGAACCTAGAGGTGATAAACGCACATAAAGATGCATCCAAGGCTAAAGGAACAGATGAAATTTTTGACAGGGAAGAACTGCAAATGTAGGTTCACCTAATAGCTTCAAAGTACTGCCATGGCAGCTTTTGCCACAGTAAGCTGTTCCTTATGAAAACACTTTAGATACTGGGATAATTGCAACGTCATCCAACTGATGTTGAGATGCAGAGACCTAGATGTGAGAGACGCATCAAACAAACGCAGTGATAGAACAATCCAAGGCTAAAGGAAAAGATGAAAATTTAAGAAATTGCAGACATGTAACATTGGTTTTACTTGGTACACGCTGAACGCACGACTTATTCAAATTTTGGTTTATTGCTAGAGAAAACCTTTCAAATGCCTTGATTTATTTAGCTTCTGAATATGTAGTACCATTCCCAGGTCCATACCAAATAAGTAATATAAGAGGCCAACCCTGGATGCCTCTCTGCATACTTCTAAATTATGCTAAGAATCTAAATTATTTTGGGCAGAATAGCATAATCAAAATTGTGCACAAGGCGAAAATGTCAAGAGTTTAAGAATTCACGTAGATTATAGCACGTTGTAAATTGTTCTGCACCAAAGGAAAAAAAACTCCTCTATAACATACATTTTTTACTAGTCCTTATGAGGAAAAAAATAGAACCTTGTTCGTTGGTGCCATCTGCATGAGTTGAAAGGTGGAGATATGGCGCTGGAGCAGAAGTCGAATGGAGCCTGGATAGCTGCCACATTCAAATGGGCTAAACAGTGTATGAAATTAGAAATATGCCACTAATTACCTTTTCTGAGTGGTCATCTTGACTTTGCTTCCTGTTGCATTTGCGAACATCATATGTCGAGCACACATAAATTAAAGTAAGACTATATCCATCTGTCCCAATCGTCCAAATTCCAACAGTTTCATCCCCCACCTAACCAGCACAGGTCACAGGAGGGTGTAATTACATGGACTTATCTGCCCTCTTTAGACAGCACTTTTATCTCATATGCTACCTGAAGGTCGTGCAACCAATCATCTCGGGACATCAATACTAGCTTAGAAAGAATTCCCTCTGAATATTTACTAGAGCCATAGCCAACTCACAGCCACTGTCGGTTTGTTTCAAAATAGGCATTTCCTTTACTTCAATGCTGATGCACCTAACGGCAAACAAAAGAACCTCTCAGAAAATATCTTTTCATATTGGCAGTTAGGCTTTTACTCATCCAAGTATATCTTGCACTGCCCATCATTGTCGCATGGCTATTTTGCAAAGAGGAGTACTAGATCATGTGAGGAAGGACATATTGCACAAAGAAGTACCAGATCACAAAATGGGAGAGAAGCTTCTAAATAAACGTACTTGATGCCGACCTGCTATAGAAATATTCTTGCCGCCGCTGTCTTGCTTCGTCGAAAAATGTATTTTTGTTTATGACGATTCTCAATGAAAGACTTGAGGAGGAATCCGGTAACTGGTAAGGGCAACAGGGTTCTGCACGGCATAAAATGTATATCCCACAGCCATCCATGAATTACGCTTACAAAAATTACTATAGTAAAAGCGCGATTACTAAATAGGATATGTTCCATAATTCTTACTAAGAACTTCTTATGTTCTATAGTTCGTACTAGGAACTATGCTGAATAGCAACTACTTATGCTGAAAATTCATAGGCAAATCTCGTAACCCGGACGATAAAGTGGGCCCTGCTGGCCTGAAACTTTATTTATCAACCACGGCCTTGCATGAACAAAAACTAGCAGAACTGCAGGGTTGGGAAGAAGGCTAGGCAGATGGATTTGCGTTGGTATTTTATTCGTAGTAATTTGAATTTCGGCGGCATGCTAAGATCTTCCCTGTGATCTTGATTCCTAGACATACGAATCGTCTACTTTTAGATATGCTCAAGCACCGAGCTTTTAAAAACCTTGCCCTTCTGCAATATGGTGTCTTGGTGCTGCAAAGTCGATGATAAAAAGACCATCTTTAATCTGTTTCATGATTTAATTGAATTTGCAACCAATAGATCCAAATCATCTTTTGTCTAGTACCTAGATGTTGGCATGTAATATCTTAAGCTAACTGCATTAGATACAAATAATTCCGTTTGGTTTCTTAGATATTTTCTTGTAATATTCTACGTGTCCAAATGCATGCATTGAGACATTATGATCCACCAAAAAACCTGAACAAGAGGTGCATTTATCTGTAATTATTATATGGTCCTTCAGAAGCTTTAAGATCTTCCAGTAAAGATTTCTCCGAACAAATGAACACTCTATACCTCTTTTATAAAAAGAGCTTTCAACTCGGGCTCTCTTGATGGCAACTTGAATAAATACCTTTTTAGTGTTCCTGTTATCAGAATGATTCATGGAAAGTCTGCGCTGTATAAAGATCCAAGCACATGAGTTGATTTTGTTGGCAAATATAGAAACTAAGATATACCGCAAAGAAGTCTCTTGTCATAATATGATATGAGTTATCGTATACTGGTTGGTTGAAATTTTGAACTAGTGGTATCCAGTTTACAGAAGTGCACCTTCAAAGGCTGATGAGGGGGATACCACCTAGTAAACCATTTCTGGTTAATGGAAATTAGAGGTAGGGTCAAGTCAAGACATTAATTGGTGAAAACTGTAATATCATTCTTTTCCATAAGGTCCAATCATCGCTCACTTCTCTTTATTGTTCATTCTCGGCCATTGATATGGGGAATGGAGACACTACAGCCGTCAGTTGACCCTTTGATGGGGTCAAACTGACATTTCCATGTCAACATATGATTTCATCCCAATGGTTCACAAGTCAGCTATGCAGTCAAACGGATTAAAGAAAAATACAAGGGCACTAAGGGATTTGAGCCCTCCTGCCATTGGCAGACCCATAAAGCATGTCATAACCGAAATAAACATAGAACAAAGCAACAACAAGAACATAATATTAAGAAAACAAAGTATTATTCTACCACCTTTGAAAAAACTGTAAGCTTCGAAACATCCAAAAAAAAGGCACAACAACAAAGTTGTACAGCGGCTGGATATTGGCTAAAACCTGCATATTGCCTGCAACTCCAAAAAATAAACCATTTTTGCTGCAAAGTTACAACCTACCAATAAAATATGAATGCATGCACCACAAACAGGAAAAAACACCATGCGCCCACAGAAAGTGTGACGTTCCACATATTTATACGGTGTATGTATAAATATACTGACACGTCACGGGCCGAGGATACGCCATCATGGGGGTATGTAACCTACGGAGTTAACCATAAAGGATTAATTTAGCCATGCTAAATTAATAAGGGTTTAATTAAGGGTTAATTACCTAATTAACTTAATTAAGCTAATTAATTAATTAGTTAGGAGACACCTGGCCAAACTCGATTGGCCAGAATGAGGATGCTAATTTGAGGCAGCAAATTGGATCCCTATCCCAATTTTGCCCCAAATCGAACCAAGGAGCAGGAGCAGTTGAGCACCCAGTCTATTCAAGCATGGAGATTCCACATGACAACGGTTCCAGTCGTAATTCGGGTTAGTGAATAGGTTAACTTGGGGTTCCCAGGGTCAGCACCTCTGCCAGGCTTCTTTGTTGATCTTTTGCTGTTGAATAATAACCCTTGTTTGATAGTTAGAACTGTTCTTAGCTCTTGATTATGTACTGTGATGGACGAATGTATCTTTGGTAGCATCTTTGCTAGTTCTTCCAGAAAACAGGGATTAAGGGGGGTAGAGACCTCTGTGACCTATGCTTATTTAATATGCTTCTATTAGATCCAGTAATACCCATTACTTGCGACCTGTGTACCAGATCCCACCGAGCTGTGGAATCTATGGCCTCATTGAAGCACCAGATAAGGGGCCGTAGTGATGAAGTGTGGAGTGGGGTCTTGCCTATAGTGAGCTAGGCCTAATAGTCGGTCACGTAGAGGGCCGGGTATGGGTCTGACACTCCCTGGGTACAGAGGTGTGACCCGAAGGGGGCATCCTGTACATTGATGATAAAGTTAGGGGAGTACGTCGGGTACGGAAGGAGGTGCTGATGGATCTCTTCCTCTAGCTCACCCATGGATTCGCTGCGACTCTGGAAGGGGACTTCCCCGACCTGCCTCATCGGACCAGGGAGATGCAACCTGGAGTAGGCTCACGGGCTTACCCCTTTGAGCCTATATCTCCGGAAGGCTACAATGGCGCCATAGCTTGATTCAGCTCATCTGCAAAGTGTGCACAGGAGGGGCGGATGAAGTGGACAACCCTAGCCAATGTTCTATGCCAGCCAATGCCTTGTTAAGATTCTGTCTGCTGATCTCCTGAGACCTAGCCGTCAATCGATCCCCATTGGAGTCTGAGCCAGGGTAGAACCTTGGGTTTGGGATGTTTTCCTTAGTATTAGATGTATCTTCTCTGTTGCTATTATTTAAATGGATGTGCCACCCTTCGTGGTGGTTATTTACTATATGATTATGCTGTGTGCTAACCTTGTATTCACGCTTCCGCGATATAGGAGATCCATTGAAGGTATGGACCGGAATAACACCTCTGTGTCCTTCCCCCGGGTATCTGCTATGCGGGTAGTCCGAGGTAGACGGAGGGCCCTGCTCATGGCGAGTTGATTGCTATGGGAGGGGGAAGTCCCTGTATGTATACGTCCGGAGTGCCGTATATACTCAGGGAGCATCACAGTGGTATCAGAGCCGTGATTTTGGTTGACCGAAATCATAGCACTGACCAAATTTTAAACCGTTAGTTCGGTAGTTACGTGGGAGTTTAAGTTTAGCTAGACTGCCTAACTTTTCAGTGACTTAGTCTTTATGCTAGGTTTATGCGATAAATTGTTTGAGATTTAGAAAGTTTAGGGTGAATTCGGTGGGGAAATGGTGTAATTAGAAGACCCAAGTTTAGATGGGCCATAACTTTTAGTGGATAGCTCGGATGGAGGCAAAAATTGCTCCAACGTCTTCGGCACATCCCAAATACCCTAGGGGGCGCGTTTCCCGAGGCGAAGATGGCGAGCCCAAGGCCAGGCGACAAAAGGTGCGCTGACTGATATTCTTGTGTTTAGAATCGAAAGTTAAGCGCGTATTTGTGCCTCAGCGCACCTATACGGTTCCGCCATATAAAATACGCGTGGTATAAAAAAAAATTAACGTATAAATTAAAAAAAAAAAAAAAAAGTCTAGTTTTTGAACTTGTGTTTTCCTTGAAAGTGTGTTTCCTCTGTCGCCTTCCTTCCGCCATAGCCGACGGACCCGAGCTCCAACGCCGTCATAGCTGACCTTACCCCGCACCCTGTTTACATCTTAATACCTTGGGGCCTCCACATAGGATTTTGCGCCATCCTTATTTTCTCCAAGTGCCATATCTTTTTGGTAATAGTGCCTACTGCTACTTGTCCACCATGCCGCGCTTCAAGCTCACTGTTGACCTAAAAAACATGAGTGTTTATCAGCTTTATAGTGTACTCGTAGATCATCTCGCAGACGATAGCGATATGGTTGATCTTGTTCTAGACCTTCTTGTTACCCACTTTGCTGAGAACCGTAGGATTCCATATCCCATCTTCCATTTCTCGGAGCGGTTCCTTATGAAATTAAATGCGGCCAACGAGTCTTATACTCTGCTAGAGCAGCCTGACCAAGCCTACGCAATCGTTAAGTTCTACCCGCCGGAGAATCCAGATGAGGACCCCATGGAGCCTGCACGTATAGAAGTGCAGAGGGTCATGGACCTTGCAAGAACCGAGGACCTTCAACAAATTGCTAGTGGTACCCCAAAGGAGAGAGCCGCGCAGTTCTACTACTTAGGGACTGTCCCACCTGATTTTACACAAGATAGGATGGACATTATCGGCGGGCCATATGCAAGCCGACCGCCGCCACCATGCCGGAATAAAGGCATGAATCCGTGAGCGCCAGAACGGAGGCTAGAGTCGCCGAGAGAGGGCCGCTTAATAGAGTCGGGAAGTCGCCAAGCAGAGCGATGCGCCTCGTAATATAGTTCAAGAAGTGGAAGAACGGGTGGCTAGACGCAAGAGGAAGTACACAAAGCCCAGGAAGGGAGGTGTCCATTATAAAGACTAGGGTCGCGAACGGATGTCAAATTGGGAAGAATACTCTACCGATCGCCGTGGAGAATAGCAATGTATGGCCAAGCACCCTTCAACCGCCAGGCAAGATCAGACTATTAGTCGAGACCGGCCCCGCCAAGTCGAAGAAGCCCCATAGGTATCGACCAGGTAATCGTAGGCCTTGCGCCGAGATAACTAAAAATACCGTAAGACTACAGAAAGTTTTGATACGGGCCACCCTTTCCAAATACTTTTGTCCGAGATTACACAAGAATTTAAGACGGACATGAGGTTCCAAGCCTTTGCCCTACTTTATTTGCAGGAAGCTGCCGAAGCCTATCTTATCGAAATTTTGGGTGATGCGAACCTATGTGCCATCCACGCAAAGCGGGTGACAATTATGCCCAAGGATCTTCAACTGGCACGAAGAATTCGAAGGGACTTCAACTAGTTGCAGGACATTAGCATTGAGCTTTTACATTTTCCTTAAATATTGTATAAAGTTGATATGGGATATACATGTAAACACTCTTCCTTTGGAATACGGAATTACATTGTGTATTTAATATTTTTTTTTATAAAAGTGTAAATTATTAAATAAATAATAATATTAATTATTTTCCTGGAAACACGTGTCAAAAGTGACGTCATGATGACTATAAGGTCACTTTTTGACCATTAGGGTTTCGTCTTCTTTCTTTTCCTTCTGCGCCTTCCTCCCCCTCCCTTGTTCTTCGTCTGTGATGGATCGCCCTACACTCCAACAATGGTACCTGGACGGTGAACACTGGGACCCTGCGGTTCCTTTTGAGACTCTGCATCCCTACTTGCTCCAGCAAGTGGATCTTATCCACAACATGCAGGCACATCCTGACTATGCCCATTTCCTTGAGTTCTTCTTCGAAGAAATCGTACCCGAGTGTGTACTTAATGAGGCAGACTCTCAGTTGTACCTCAACTCCAACACTTTGATAGCAATGTTGGGAGATGATGAACATGCGCGCAATGTTCTCAAGCGTATCAGGAGGAGAGGAGTTGATCTCCCTATTCTTAGCATAGACGGCGAGCTTCGCTATGAAGCTCGTTTCGCATTGGCAATAGTTATGGATCAGTATATAGATGATGTGCAGACACCCTCCGAGCAGACTAGGACACCATTACCTTCTGACCCGGAGGATGATGACGTTGTCAATGAGGATGATTTCGTTCGATGGAAGCAGATAGCAATGGAGACACCGACACCCCGTGACCGAGCTCATAAACTCGGCGGGCTAGATTACCCACTATTCTCTTGAATGATCAAGAGTATCTTCTTCTAGAAGACATCATGTGGGCCTATCGAGTTATAGCTGACATCCGCAGTAAGCGAAAGGCTGACGTCCTTTATGAACTTGCAGAGTTCTGTCAGGACGATTTTAAAATCGCCCCCAAAATTGAATCAGTATGATTTTTTTATAATGATTCATTAGTGAAAACCAAATCCTAAAACCAATATCGATTTGTGGGCCAAAAAGTTTACAAACCATATCTGGTTATACAATATGATTCATCAATACAATTCGATGACATGATAAATAAGCATTATCTTTTGACATGGTACTGGAACATGATAGTTGTAATTGGTCTTTATAACAACTTAATGTATATGATGTGTATTGATGTTTAATAGGAATGATAAATAAGCACTATCTTTTGACATGGTACTAGAGCATGATAGTTGTACTTGGTCTGTATAACAGCTTAATGTATATGATATGTACTTATGCTTAATATGAATGATGTATGATCACATCTACATTTCTTGGTATATAGACATGATAGTGTCTAATTATGATGACTGACGGTGATTAATTGTAACACCACAGTGTGGTAAATGTAGATGGTTTAGATTCCCTAGTATGCGATACCAAATAATTAACCAATATAATTTAAATAACCTGATCCCCTAGAGTATTTAATGCTGCTTTAGGTATCAAGTTTAGTTGCGCGAAGGGATTTTATGACTCAATGGAAATGTGAACATGTGGGATTTGAACCCACATTTTTGACCATATGTTTTACAGCAATCAGATCATGCAGAATCAGATTAAGCAATTCAAAGGGCAATTGACCTTAAGAAAGAAGCATAATTGGTGCACTGCAAGAACGGAAATGGTAGAGTATTACTTACATTTCACCTCGATAACATCAGCAATAACCCTGGAAAACATTGGAATCATGCAAAAGGTAAAAGGATGAAGACTATTAATACCTCCAATTGATATCTCGAGAGTGCAAATAGAAATAGACGAGTAGCTTGTGGAAAAAATGTTAGCTACCCTAAACAAAAATTAGCCTCTCACTTGAACAACTAAAGAAGCTCAACTTCCTTATGCTAAGGTAACTCCTCGGTGTTGAACTTATTCCATGCTTTGTGCACAATAACCGCCACAATATTGTTCCAATAGAGTTCTGGGATATTAAACCACGTAGATCTAGTAAAGAGAATTGGGAGGCAAAAGTGCCAGTACTCAAATTCACCTGAAGAATAGAATGTGTAGAGCGGACCTTAGCCTCCATACTTCACCGTTGTTCCAGACCCTGCCCCTGCTCTGCCATAGCCACCTTAGATCCTAAAAGTGCCGCAAAATCCGAGGTACTATTGTCAAAGAACATGAAACAGGGTGGGGTGAAATATAAGCTGTTGGCTTACCTGTAAGATTGCAGCAAGATTCAAAGCCAAAAAAATAAAGCCAATGCTGAATAGCATGATTCTGGAATGCATTCAAGCAGCAGCATCGTGAAGATAAAAAATAAAAATTTTGAATGGCTGTGTTATAAACAATTGCAATGAATCCAAGCTTTTACCTCGCTCTAATACCCTCCTCAATCTAAAATGCAGATCCGACCGTCCTAGCGCATCTAGTTGGTGTCAAAGGGGGCAAACATGTAGCAGGTTCTATAATGTGTAGCCGTCCTAGCATGGCAACTCAGCATCCTGAAGAATCAAAAACCCTGCCCAAATACGAATGAGAAAATAAGGAACTTATTCTACTGAGCGAATTGAGTTACTAAGAACTGAAATATAAGCAAGAAGAAGAGATGAAATTGATCCGAAGAAACAAAAGCATAGAAATAACCTGGGCCAGTGCATTTGTCGAACTGGTCTTTACATTTATGCAGATCTAGGAATCTGGATTCCACCAGCTGAAAATACAGGTATGCCATTTCTAATGAGGCAAAAACGTATTGCAATGGCTGGAACCAAGCCACGGTAGACCTGTTAACTCAGCAGGAACGCATATTGTCGAACCCACGGATAAACACGTTCCTTTCCTTCTATTTAACAACGAAAACTTTAGGGTTAGATCGAGATCTAGAAATGAAAGTGAAATATGCATTCAGTGGAGCCGAAATAGAGAAAATGAAAGAAAACATAGAATGAGAAAAAAAACAATTTGCGTTTTAGTGAAAGGCCAATCCAATCCAACATATCTCCACTTAGGTCGGAAACGCTTGTGATTCAGTTTCGAGCTGGGCCAGAAGCAACAGGTTGAGAAAACCCATAAGACCTTGAGCCCACTGTAATTTTTCTTGGGGCAGAGTAAGTTTCTCTTTTGTTTTTTGTTGTAGGTTTTGAGCAATGGCTCCAATACTCAGGAAGCTGTCAAATTCTCCACTTGTTGTACAAATTACTAGCAAAATCCATCTACAATAGTGCTTTGAACTTCCTATTAATTGCCGGATATATGCAACCTAGAAGCAACTCGCATGCATGCCACAATTACCTTCAAAAAAACACTGAAGGAAAGCTCTGTGGGCCTGCCACAATTATCTTCAAAAAAACTTTGGAGCAAGGCTCTGCGGCTCTGGGCATATCTTTGTCTAGTTTTGGATCACTCTGCTCTTATTTTAAAGCATAGACTGCAAATTCACAGGGCAGAAAGTTCTGGCATTGCACCACTGGACACCATACTAACCGATTTTCAATCGCCAAATTTTGAGTTGCTACTGGTAGATTGTTTGTTAGATTCAGAGCTATCACTGCAGGGATCGTCTGAAAGCTACAGATCAAGGGGCATTTTGGCAATATGTCAAAATACAAGGGTATTTTGATAAATACCTCAAGATAGAGGGGTATTTTTAAAATTTTTCCAAAATTTTAATATTGCCCATAAGCCACAAGTTTTGCAGTTTATCACGATCCAACCTGTTCGTGGCGGTTGGATCAAATATGTGTCATAACATGCAATTTGGGATTGCTGAAGATTGGCAAGGTAATATCTAGGGTGTTATCACGATAATCTTTTGTTAGGGGAATGTTCGGTGGCAGACCATTACGCGGGGTGCGGCCACCTGTTCGGTGGCAGGCCATTACGGGGGGTAAGGCCACCTGGCGAGCCCTATTGGGTCAAGATTGGCAAGGTAATCTCTAGGGTGTTATCACGATAATCTTTTGTTAGGGGAATGTTCGGTGGCGAGGCCATTCAGCCGGTCGCGCCACCGGCTTGCCCGTAATGTTCGATGGCGGCCATTACGGGGTAAGGCCACTGGCGAGCCCACCTGCGTAATGGCACGCCACTAAACATTCCCCCGCCGAAATGTTAGGGGTAGGCCACATTTCATACGTATGGCCACATTTCACACATTTGGGACCTCGGTCTTCACATTTACGAGCTTGGCGAGGTCGTGATCGCGATCGTCCGAGACATCGGACGCCATTCTAGAATGGGACGAGCATGCATGTCATGCATGCATGCGCGGCGGCGCATGCCGTTTTGGGTTGGGAGTTCGCTATTTCCGGTAGCGTTTACGCATCCACGTCTCGCCGGCGCCTTCCTCTTCTCTCCAGCATACCTTATTCTCTTTGAATTGTTTCCAGGCGGGGAGGGCTTCTTCTGCTGGTTTAGCCAATTTGGCGTATCTTTCTTGCTATCCTTTATGGGCCTTTGGCCTCGTCCCCGTGACCTCGTCCTTGATCCTAGTTTGTAAGGAAGTTCTCTGGTAGTCGGGCTTTGTTGGTTTTCTTGGGTCCCATTCTAGAATCGCATCGATCCGGACATCGGATCGCCATTCTAGAATGGGAAGCATGCATGTCATGCATGCATCTTGGGCGGCGCATGCCCGTTTTGGGTTGGGAGTTCGCTATTTCAGCGCGTTTTACGCATCCACGTCTCATCGGCGCTTCCTCTTCTCTCAAAGAGTACCTTATTCTCTTTGAACCCACCCTCCCCCTTCTTTGTTTATTGTACAAGTTACTGTTTATCATGTTTTTCCACCCACTGGTGATGCTTTTCCACCCGGTGATGCTATTCTCTGGTATGTTTCTCGCTTGTTGTGTTGGTGATGTGCGTGTACGTGGTTGGCGGCGGCATCCGCTTTCTCGACTTCTCCATGCGGGGGTTTTGGGAGCGATTCTATGCCTTACGCTTGTCTAAGCCCCTGCGCCGGCTTATCACTAGGTTTTTTCTCGAAAACCCGAAGGGCGGGTTTTTAATCCCGGCGATAAGCTTTCTACAGTACATCAACCACTCATCTATTAGCATTGTATTTGTTTTAAGGTCCAAATGATATAATTGGATTTTCCCTTTATTTTTCGTGGGTAGTTCGCATGTGTGCGGCTACCCACTGTCCACCATTGTAGAAAATCTGCTGAGATGAATGAGAAGCCTATCTACACATTTCACACATTTCGGACCTCAGTCTTCACATTTACGGCGAGCTTGGCGAGGTCGGCGATGGCGGTCCGTTATCCGCTTGCCTTTCTTGCTCACTTTTTTGCTTGCTCCACATAGTGCAACTTTGGAGAGTCTCGAACTTGAGATATAACTGGTCTACGACTAGTGTGTTACCACTAGACCAATTTCCTAGGCCAATTGCCTAGGCACCCCTTGCAAATTGTAGTTCCTTAGGAAATAGAAATCTGGCTACAGTTACATGTTATAATTTGCAATCACGTTATATTCCGTGTACTCTAGGGGCAAGCTTCTAAGCCACACCTAATATGCCTACTGATCTTAGGTGTTAGGCCCAAATGCCATATAACACTCTAGAAATGCGCAAAAGCATATCATGTCATACAAAGATACTATGTATACGGTAGTGCATGATTCCACCACATTATACCTTGAATGGTAAGACCATATCAAATTCCCAAAGATTATACTTCTAGTGATATACTAGCAACTCGATATTTTCGCTTATAACTTACATGCATCACAAATGCTAGCCTCCAAATACTCCAAATATATGGGCTTTTATGCTTAGGCAACTCATAGTCTTCATACAATATGTTCAAATAAATGGGCAATCATACTTCGAGAACTCATAATCTAGTTTTCTCGCTTAAAATGCTCCTAGTCCAGAAATAGCATTCTCCAATCTCAAATTTCTCATAACTAATAATCTTTGCCCCTCACTCATCTATTTGATACTTCCTTAACGTGCCACCTTAGTTTGTATTGTCATTCCTATGTTCCATTGGGATGTGATTAATTTGGTCAACTACGTTGATTAATCTAACCGTAGCTATGTATAAACATGTTGGCTAATGGTAAGGGTGACTATTAGAGGAGGAAATCATTTTTTATGTCTTCTCTCCTTTCCTCTTTTTGACAATTTGGCTAGTCATGGTAGGATTGAACCTTTTCGCACGTCTTGTAGGGCCAATATTTATTTTTCTCTTGCAATGGTTTGCCACCTAAATAATTCCCTTTTTTTATTAATATGATGGAAGTATTAGTATGAGGATACTTGGAAGAAACACGTCCTGGATGCAAAGAAGACTCTACATGTACTTCAAAGCAATCAATAGTGCTCAATGTTGCCCATTATACAGGTGTTTGAGATAGTAGCATGTTCCTGGGGTTGTTTCAACTGTACGGATTAGACTTATTACATCATATTGTTGTGAACTTTATGCATACCCCAACATTAAATCTTTTGCCCTAGTGCAATAAGCTTGTACATGATCAGATAATGAAAATAATCACATTAAACATTCTGCACAAGTGCAATAAGCTTGCATTTAATTAGATAATGAGAAAGTTGTCATGGAGAGGTTGTAGGATATGATTGATGAGAGGACAACCAAAATGAAATCCAATAGGTGTCCAAAAGATCCGCTCAAATGATTTGGTGTTTTTAAGGAAGGAAGGAAGGAAGTATATTTTAATGTCCACGGAGGCCAACTGGAAGGCAGAAGACCATCAGTTCTATATCCAATGGTGTGTAGATTATGTGGCAGCAAAATTGGTATCTTCTTCACTTTTCAACATTGACACTGACCTTACAACTAGAATATTATAGTCTGAGCAGACCATGAATACCACTAAAATTTATTACAAGCTTGGCGTCTTCAAAGGAACGAGTTCTGTGGCCCAATCCCGGGCCCAACCTAAAACTATGGTACAAGGGGTACAACGTTATAAACCACATCAAAACAAGTAAATGTACATGTAACGTAAGTTTCTAATAACAATTAAGAATCATGTTCTAAAAGTGTGCAAAATTAGATATAGTAATTGGAACTACTACTTAATGTAAAAACTATGCATAACGTCAGTATTGACTTAAGGATTCAAAGAAGCATATAAAAAAAAGCAACCACATAAACCAGCATGTTAGACTACTAACGAACATAGTTAAATAAGAATATGCCAAAAACCATGTCACAAACGCAAAATCAAACATGGTTTTTGAACTAAAAAAAAAAACTTGGGAGCATTAAAACTATGTTAAAAAGGATATATATTTAATGACAACTAGTATGTAAAGTCACCTTAAATTATAAGATTAACAATGCACACTTAAAAACCGACCTTGAACTGGTAATAACTTCAAGAAACTAGTGTAAGATATGAAATTAGTATAATAAATATGATCAAACTAGCAGTGATTTCACAAAACTATGGTTGACATATGGTTTTTGTTGACATTATGTGTTGCATGTAGAAAAAACCACCCTTAGACTGATTTCCATCGTGATTATATATGCGTTTTTTGGGGGCCTTGTGTTTGTGGATTTTACGACACCTATTGTTGCTCCACCGCAGGTCCACGATTTGCTTGCTTTTCAGCCAGAAGAGGTGGAGCTCGTTGATACCCTCCTGTCTCTACGTCAGTTCATGTTGCAGGATGCACCATCTCATCCCCCTGAAGAGCACTTTGCTGGTACCGTGCAACCTCCTCCCAGTAGCCAGCCCTTGCAGATTACCATGGGAGAGGTAGATCAAGGTGAAGAAGACTTTTGTGATATCAAGGCGAGCCTTAGGGATGACAAAGAAGATGCAGAGCAGGAGAAGATAACCCTGAATTTGGAGAAGGAAACAGAAACTTCGGTAGACCCACGGGTCAAGGCTATGGGCAATCAATTGACACGATTCTTCCTTTCTGCCTTCCAACAGGGCGAGGTTCTCTTCTTCTCTAAGCACATGGGGCCTCAGTCTGAAGCATCCTGGTGGGCACTTCGTGCATTGTCCACCTTAGCTGGCCACAAGAAGATCGACTATCATACTACCACTATCGTATTGGTCCAACGCGATCTTGCCCTTGCAGCATTAGGGGATATTGCAGGCTGGACCAATATGCGCCTCCTTGTTGCTGCACCTCTGGCAGTTTTTCTACCACCGGATGCAGCATCTCGAGCCGCCCTCTCTGCTAGCCCCAACGCCACTTTAATGCGCTATCGACCGCCACCATAGCTGGATATGCCTATGGAAGAAGATGCGGGACCTAGCTCTTAGATATGAGTTGATAACTATAAATCTCTGTATTGTTTGTAAATGTAATTATCGATTGGCATTTTCAATGGGCCATCACATAATATAAACTATTTTCTATGTTTGATTGAACTATTGAATATGGTCTTAGTTGTGACACCTTGCATATTATGAGAGGCGCTTATACCTTCTTATGTGTATATAGACGGTGTACGTAATGCCTTCTGGCATACCCCTTCGAACGCCGGTCGGTTGACACCTGAGCAAGAGCTCATTATGATGAAGAGAGAGTTGGGCGACCTTCAAGCATACGTCTTGAATACAAATCCTCCACAGCTCACACCTGAGAACGGACCGGAGCTACCGCCCTTACCACCAAGCCCACCACCGCAGCAGCCACCGGCACCAGCACCCGTGCGCGGACACAAGAAACGCCATGCCAAGAGACGTAGAAGCCCTTCTACCGAGAGTGCTACGTCTTCACAGACCAACACTTTGGAATCCTCAGATTCGTCTGCGTCATCTCGTCGCCATACCAGGGCACATGATAAGGAATACCGTAAGACCGTGGACACATCTATCACTAGCATATGGAAGAACAGGAAGTTAGCACAATTTGATGGTAAATCCAGGGCAGGTCTTAATGCTGAGTCATGGTTGGATGAAATGAAAGAATTTGGCAAGTCGTATGGCATGACCGAGAAGGATACAGGTAAAGTCGCCAACCACTAACCTCACAGGTGCCGCTAGAATCTGGTGGAAGGGTTATGCAAAGGCAAAGCATTTGGACAGGAGCAGGTGCAAATTCAGGAAGTTTGCAAAAGCATTTAAATCACACTATGTGCCGCGCGCGCACAAGTGCCAGCAAATTCAAACCTTCTATAGGTTGGAGCAGAAAAGCATGTCGGTACAGTCATATACCGACGAGTTTATGCGCTTAAGGCTATATGTGCCGGGAATGAATGAAAAAAGGGCAGTTGAGGGATGTATTGAGGGATTGGCACCATCCATCAAAAGAATGGTGAAGGCCATAGACCCAAAGTCTGTTGCGGAGGCCGAGGCTAAGGCATTAAGCCTCGAGGAGGACATTCCAAAGAATCAGTATCAGCGTCCCGCTCCTTATGCTCAACCTCGCCCTTATACACCGTACAAGCCTCGTTCCCCAAGTCCTGGGCCCCCTCAGCAAAATTCATATGGGTGGCAGGATAAGAAGGTTACCTTCAATGTGCCGGATAAGCCAAATAACATGGGCACTTCAGTTCGAGAACTCTTACAGTCTATTCCTAGAGAGGCTCGTGAACAGATCTGTAAAGATAAGGCATGTTTCATGTGTATGCGCCCTGGACACATGATGCAGAACTGCCCCTATGTCACACAAACCGCTCAGTTGGCAATGGCAGAAGTATTGGGAAGATTCGGATTCTCCACCACCGGATGGCGAGGAGGTCCACGATTATATACACGGTGCATCCCACATTTTTGCAGCTATTGAAACCGGCAATGCTGAAAGTCAGCCTGCCGTTATTTTTGCTATAGGCCAGGTAGACAGTAAGCCCTTTGTTATTCTTATGGATACGGGTAGTACCCATAATTTTGCTTCTCCCAGAATGGCCCAAGTTCTGAAACTTGAGACCTTAAGATCAAGACCGCGACCTGTTACCTTGGCCAGTGGGAAGGTCCGACATACAAATGGTCGTCGTATTAACCTCAATATGCAGTTGTTAGGTGCACTAGTTGCCTTAGGTGCGGAACTAATGGACATCGGCAAATACGATCTTATTGTAGGAATGGAATTTTTGGCATCTGCTAAGCCAATATAGACTGCGAGAAGCGCGAAGTGACCTTCAATGCAGCCAATGGAGCCCGAGTTACTGTTAAAGGTGATCCATTGAACCCAATCGTGCAGTCCATGTCTATCAAACACTTAGATAAGGCCATACGCAAGGATAAGGTACTTTGTGTTATCAGACTTGCCTCAATTGAGTCAGACGCTAAACAAAGGAGGTAGTGGATGCGTTGCCAGAAAAGATTGCTATTCTTTTAAGAGAATTTAAGGATCTCTTCCCAGATGAGATCCAGAAACTTCCTCCTTTCAGAGGGGTGGAGTGCGAAATAGCCCTGGAACCGGGTACTAAGCCTACTAGTAAGGCGCCGTACCGCATGAGTCCTCCCGAGTTGGCTGAGCTTAAGAAGCAACTCCAAGAGCTATTGAACCTAGGCTTCATTCGGCCTAGTGTTTCACCCTTTGGTGCGCCTATTCTCTTTGTTAAAAAGAAGGATGGCTCCATGAGGATGTGCATTGATTATAGGCAACTCAACAAGCATACGCTCAAGAACCGCTATGCTTTGCCGAGAGCGGATGATCTCATGGACCAATTGCAAGGGGCCAAATATTTTTCGAAGATTGACTTACGCTCAGGGTATCATCAGATAAGAATAAAAGAGGATGACATCCATAAATCTGCCTTTCGTACTAGATACATGCATTATGAATTCACAGTTATGCCTTTCGGTTTAACTAACGCTCCCGCGACTTTTATGCGGTTGATGAATGATGTCTTCCGAGAATACTTGGATGATTTTGTCGTTATCTTCTTTGACAACATTCTCATCTATAGTAAAACCCTTGAGGAGCATGAGAAAGACCTTAGATTGGCCTTGCAGAAATTGAGGCGTCACCAGCTCTTTGCAAAGTTCTCTAAGTGCAAGTTCGCCACACCGAAGGTGGATTATTTGGGGCATGTTATTTCAGCCGAGGGTATTGCTACAGATCCGGGAAAGATAGAGGCAGTCAAGGACTGGCCTATTCCCAGTAATGTTTCAGAGGTAAGGGGTTTTCTGGGCTTGGCAGAATATTATAGGAAATTTGTCAAGGATTTTGCCAAGATTGCCGCCCCTCTGACAGACCTTACAAAGCATGAGAAAGTGAAGGATTGGGTAGAACACTGGAAGGCGAAGGTCCAGACAGGCTTTCAGAAACTTAAGGATGCTTTGACTTCAGCGCCAGTCCTCACATTACCAGACCCGGACAAAGATAAGTTAGTAACAACAGATGCCAGTAAAATTGCTACCGGAGGAGTTCTAATGCAGGAAGGGAGGGTTATTGCGTATGATTCTAAGAAGATGAATGACACAGAACAGCGATACCCCACCCATGATCAGGAACTCTTGACAGTTGTGCGGGCTCTGCGTATATGGAGACACTACCTTCTTGGTAGGAGATTCTAGCTAGATACGGATTACCAGAGTCTCCGTTATCTTTCTACCCAGCCAAATCTCAATCTCCGTCAGAGAAGATGGATGGAGTTTCTTGAGGAATATGATTTTGAGATCATGTATAAGCCGGGTAAGCACAATGTGGTTGCGGATGCTTTGTCACACCATCCCTTGGTAACCCGCACCCATTGTAATGCAATTTCCACACTCATTAGTGAGTTCGGAAAGCAAATAGAGCAAACCCTGGCCACGGATCCAGAATTCCGTGAAGTGTGGCACAGTTTGGCCAAGGAGGCACGGACAGATAAGGAGCGTGAGGCTTTCCGCTCTTATAAGAAGGAGGGCAATTTGCTTTATTGCAAAGACAAGTTGTGTGTACCCGAGACTTCAGGAGTCCGTAAGCTTATTCTTCATGATACACACAACAGCCCTATAGCTGGACATGCAGGCTTCATGAAGACCTATTTTAAGATTCGCTCCAGCTATTTTTGGCCAAGCATGAAGAGAGACATTGCCAGATACATTAAGCAATGTCAAATGTGTCAGCAAACTAAGGCCGAGCAGTTGAGGGTTCCAGGGGAGTTGAAACCGTTGGATGTGCCCAACGCCAAATGGGAGGTGATAACCATGGATTTTATTGTGGGCCTTCCCCGTACCCTCCATAGATATGACGCTTTAGTGGTAGTGGTCAAAAAGTTGTCGAAGATGGCTCATTTCTTGCCATGTCGTACCACAGACACGGCCTTGGACACAGCTTTGTTATTCGCGAAGGAAATCTTCAGATTACACGGGATGCCACGAGTAATAGTATCTGACAGGGATCCCAAGTTTGTAAGTGCATTCTGGAAGGATTTCTTTGCCACCATTCAGACAAAGCTTGCTATGAGCACAGCGTATCATCCTCAGACGGATGGACAAACATAGCGGACCAACCGCATTATAGAAGATATGTTGCGAAGCTATATGTGGAGTAAGCAAACTCAGTGGGCCGATTATATCTATTTAGTGGAGTTTGCTTATAATAGCATGAAGCAGGAGTCTTCTGGAATGTCTCCTTTCATGATAAATTATGGCTATCAATGCCTAACTCCAGACACATGGCATAATCTTGTTTCTAAAGTGGAAGTTTCCCAACAACTCCTTTTGGAAATGCAAGCTTTGGTCGAGGAGGTTCGTGGTTATTTATTGGCCGCGCGTAGTCGTCAGAAAAGTGTGGCTGATAAGCACAGAACCCCACGAGTGTTCCAAGTTCAGTTTGGCTTGAGATTAAGGTTAAGCAAGCCAAGCTCAAAATTGGTAACTGCAAGAAATTGGCACCCAGATGGGCTGGGCCGTTCATGATTACTGAACGTATTGGAGAGCAGGCATATCGTTTGGATTTGCCATCCCGCTTGAAGATCCACAAGGTGAGTCTTTTGAAGAGACACACTCCTGATCCAGAGGAGATGTTGGATACACCCACCCTCCTTGAAATGACGGATGAGCAACTAGAGATAGTGCCCGAAGCTCTTCTTGATCGGGCCTATAAGCAGACCAGAAGGACTCAAATGCTCCAATATTTGGTCAAGTGGAAACACTTGCCGGTGGAGGATGCTACGTGGATAATGAAGATAGACCTTGACAAGCATTATCCGGAATTCATGCGGGAATCTCAAGGCTGCACCATCAACAATGTCATCAACCCCGATTCCGACGGTAAGCATTGAAGGCTTGATTCGGCAGGGATCATGCAGTAGCCTGTAGGGGTAGATGCATCTTAGATCAAAGTAGTTACCGATGATGAGACCACCGTCGTGTTCTCTAGGATGTGGTGTATTGTCAATGTAGGCATGACCATGGATTGCCTGAACAGCATGTAGTTGATAGGCCACGTTCATCTCGACCATAATGGGAACTTGGCCATTCCTTATGCCGCTATGGATTGCGAACCTTAGGCATGATAGGTTCCCTTGTAGATAGGTTTTTTTCTATTTTCTTATAGGGGCTGGTCCCTTCAACCACAACTTAACTATTATGTGTAAATACTGACATATTGACATGTGCAGGCCAGTGAGCGGTAGGTGACCTGCGCATGTATAGAGGGTTGCTGATGGCCCAAGTGTCTGTACTTTCATGTTTTCTTTTATCAACTTGCTAATGATTTCATAATGTCTGTTATTGGACTCCGGTCCTTGAATTTTCCATGTGATAATGATGTGAAATGCACATTGGTGCGTAAACAATTTTGTGATCTTTAAACCTCAATCCTGTTTTATCTTCAGGAATAAGAAGTTATTCTCATCTATTCATGTGTAACTTACTGTATTTCATACTGGTGTATTCTTAGGACACATGTTAGCTAATTCTAACTAACCCCAATGCTGAGGACAGCATTATTCCAAGGGGGGAGAATGTGACGTTCCACATATTTATACGGTGTATGTATAAATATACTAACACGTCACGGGCCGAGGATACGCCATCATGGGGGTATGTAACCTACGGAGTTAACCATAAAGGATTAATTTAGCTATGCTAAATTAATAAGGGTTTAATTAAGGGTTAATTGCCTAATTAACTCACCTGGCCAAACTCGATTGGCCAGAATGAGGATGCTAATTTGAGGCAGCAAATTGGATCCCTATCCAAATTTTGCCCCAAATCGAACCAAGGAGCAGGAGTAGTTGAGCGCCCAATTCAAGCATGAAGATTCCACATGATAACAGTTCCAGTCGTAATTCGGGTTAGTGAATAGGTTAACTTGGGGTTCTCAGGGTCAGCGCCTCTGCCAGGCTTCTTTGTTGATCTTTTGCTGTTGAATAACCCTTGTTTGATAGTTAGAACTGTTCTTAGCTCTTGATTATGTACTGTGATGGACGAATGTATCTTTGGTAGCATCTTTGCTAGTTCTTCCAGAAAACAGGGATTAAGGGGGGTAGAGACCTCTGTGACCTATGCTTATTTAGTATGCTTCTATTAGATCCAGTAATACCCATTACTTGCAGCCTGTGTACAAGATCCCACCGAGCTGTGGAATCTATGGCCTCATTGAAGCACCAGATAAGGGGTCGTAGTGATGAAGTGTGGAGTGGGGTCTTGCCTGAGCATAAAAGGCTACGGGGACTCCTATAGTGAGCTAGGCCTAATAGTCGGTCACGTAGAGGGCCAGGTATGGGTCTGACACTCCCTGGGTACAGAGGTGTGACCCGAAGGGGGCATCCTGTACTTTGATGATAAAGTTAGGGGAGTACGTCGGGTACGGAAGGAGGTGCTGATGGATCTCTTCCTCTAGCTCACCCATGGATTCCCTGCGACTCTGGAAGGGGACACTTCCCCGACCTGCCTCATCGGACCAGGGAGATGCAACCTGGAGTAGGCTCACGGGCTTACCCCTTTGAGCCTATGTCTCCGGAAGGCTACAATGGCGCCATAGCTTGATTCAGCTCATCTGCAAAGTGTGCACAGGAGGGGCGGATGGAGTGGACAACCCTAGCCAATGTTCTATGCCAGCCAATGCCTTGTTAAGATTCTGTCTGTTGATCTCCTGAGACCTAGCCATCAGTCGATCCCCATTGGAGTCTGAGCCGGGGTAGAACCTTGGGTTTGGGATGTTTTCCTTAGTATTAGTTGTATCTTCTCTGTTGCTATTATTTGGATGGACGTGCCACCCTTCGTGGTGGTTATTTACTATATGATTATGCTGTGTGCTAACCTTGTATTCACGCTTCCGCGATATAGGAGATCCATTGAAGGTATGGACCGGAATGACACCTCCGCGTCCTTCCCCCGGGTATCTGCTATGCGAGTAGTCCGAGGTAGACGGAGGGCCCTGCTCATGGCGAGTTGATTGCCATGGGGAGGGGAAGTCCCTGTATGTATACATCCGGAGTGCCGTATATATTCAGGGAGCGTCACAGAAAGAGCTACATATCGCCTCAGAAACCTGCTAAAAAGAACCCTGCTCTGCCCAAAACATCATCCGGAATCCCATCTCCATAATCCTGCTCTTCTGCAAAACGTCTCTCCATCCCAATCCTGCAAAAAAAAATTGTGGCTTACTCCATCTCCGGAATCCCCGCTTCCTGCAAAAACTCCATGCATCTAATAGCAGACCGCCTCTGCCATGTGCACACAGTACTGTGCCCCTGTTCCTTGCTCCACACTTGACCTAAACTAGAATACCTAAAATATAATACACCATGTCGCCAATATGAAAGCCTCTAAATAGCAACATGCCACGTCATCTTTTTTTAGCATCTCCATGTGACGTTTTCTACGAGCTAAAATAGCAACTTCAATAAAGGCATCTCCTTGGGTCAAACCAGCCCATCCACCATCAGCATCATATGAAAATGTTTACTTATACACCGCCATAACCATTCACAACTTAATATCTACTTATACACCGCCATAACCATTCACAATCTTATGTAACACTATACGCTTTTCACGTTTTGGGAGCTTTATTCAAGGTTATCCATATAATGACTATGGGAGGTTGCAAATGGGAAAACATTTTGATGCAAAGGGTGAAACATTCAAAACCCAAGTAGAAGTCTTGGAATGCGCAATGTGTACAAAAGTTGGAGTGTGTCGAGGATTATGCATACGTAGGTAAAAGGACTATTCAGATGACTAGAACAGTAGAGAATGTGGATTTTGAACGCCCTTGACATCATGAATTATTCAAGGTTGCTAAGCTCTTGGTAGAGTTAACCCAGATGTGGGACTCAATTACATTGGCCATCTCTGTTAACAGAAGATGGGCCAAGGCACCTATTTTAATTGTCTAGATATCACTTACAAAATGTTGAACGTAGGCAAATATATGGGGATAAGATTCCAACATCCTCAACTTGGGGATGGGGATAGGATCATAATAACCTAGATGCAGAAACAGAGTCAAAAAGGACAAAGCATTCTTGAACTTTTGGAAAAAAAGTTAATTGTTGCTAAAGGTTGAACTAAGACAAGCAGATGGAATGATGAAATGGAAGTTACGATTAATAAACCTTGATGTGCAGTGTTAACCACATACCCTTGCAAGTTATATTGCTCCAACCATCCACCATTGTTAGATCTCATTGTGGGTATATCACATAATCTTCCGAATAGGCTTTTTCAAAGAATATTCTGTGGATTAATGCAATAATCTTTCGAATATGCATTTTTAAAGAATATTTTCTGTGGTTTAAACCAAAATACTCTGTTCCGGTTCTGCTCCGCCATAGCCATGAAAGTACTCTACTCTGCCATACGTTTGCAAGTAGGGATGCATTAAATGCTATAGAATCATGACATCTACTACTAACTTTATACACTTGCTCCAGCAATTCTTCCTATACCTTAACTTTATGATAGTTTATAAGAATAGTGCCGTTTTTGCAAAAACGTAGCTGTTATGCTCAAATCCATCTGACTTTTTGCCGAGTTAAAGAAACTCTATGCTGGTCTCCAATGTGTAATATTGCTAAGTACTTTAGAAACATTATCCCATTTAATTTTTGCAGCAAAAGCACTTCCTCTGCCTCATATCCTCATGTCTAGAGAACACTAGAACAAGCATGCTAAAAGGATTTTTTTTCAAATTCATAAGATCCATTGCTGTCTCTAACTGGATGCTCTATTCATTGTTACTTCACCAACAGCTGTAAAAGCCAGAAGAAGCATGCCATATGTCTTAGAAGCAGGAGCGATCTTCAGTAGGGGCATTTTTTCAAGAATCTTAAATGTAGCTTATAAGAGCATAGGCCAGTACCCTGTGTCCCTTCATCTGCATGGAAACTGCCAATTTACTGCCAGACATTTTTGGTGGTGAAGAGTCTGGTAATGCGCAACATTCTGTCCTAAAGAATGCAAAATTAGCACAAAATTCACATTACTAAGAACAAAGATATAACGGAACTGAGAAGGGAGTACAGTGCAAACATTGAACTCATAATTTCTGCCTGGAATATAACCTTGTAAGCTTGCAGGAAATGCCTCATTCTTAAACATAGAAAGCTATTCCAGTAATCACTAGTACACCATTTGAGGATTCAACTAAGAACAACAAACAAGAAGTTATTACTATGGAAAGGAATATAAGATTAAGAAAGGAAATTTTAAGGGCCTTAACAATATACCTTTGAGAACCTGCACTGGCTGAACGTTCTTGACATATTTTTAAAGCTTCCACATCTTCATGGGACTTGTTAAAAAATGTCCAACTTTGGCAATCTCATGGCATCCCAACTCCTGCCCTCGTACAACCTTAGGCAATACATTTATGGCCAACCTTTATAAGATGCACAAATCACAAGCAACCTACCCACAAAAACCACTTCAACCTCTCCATGTAACTCTACTGTGGCCACCTACAGGACAAGCCTCAAACATCTGCCTGCTTAAACCGAGCAACAACTAATGCTGTACTTAAAGCCAAACTATTCCCCCTGTGTTATCTACTATAACAGTCTATCTCTGCCTTATGTAGGGAGGCATGTCCCGCTACCATGCAACAGACCTACCAAAAGCCATACCATATTAATTACTAAAACCCCTCATGTGCCAGATACATTTTGAAATGAGCAAAATGGTGGGGAAAATTCTGTCAACAATATGTTTAGCACCATGCTATCAAGCACACTATAGAAACCACCTGTTTTTTATTAATATTTTGCGTTGTGCTGGTAAGCATCCTTCAGTAGAGTGACACTATTTTTGAGCGGCATGACCTCTGAGTTTGAGTATCATTATTTTCCTCTTTCTCTGTTGCCAACATTCAGTAGCATTATCTGATTGCATCTAGTGGACAGGCTTTGCAAGAGTTGCCTTAGCTTTAGAGGGGTCCAGAATGGAGACAACATATTCTACCAAACACAAGCATAGCATCTACTTTAGGGGCCCTAAAGCTTCCAAGTTAGATTCGTGAATATTCTACAAAAGACTTATTGACCTTGCAGCCCCATGTTAATATCATATCATAAGAAAACACTAGAATCTTTCTATAACAGTAGCCCATGCCCGTGCCGCATACTGATATAGCATTTGGGGCTCATTGGTGACAAAATTATGATCTATGATCATCTGTGACAGTACTCGAGGCTTGTAACAAACCTATTGAAGACCAAACGAAACCTTAGGCAACTTAGTTGGTTTACTCTTTATCTGTGCTCTACATATGGGCATTCTTTCCTCTTCTGATGTTCCCAGATATCAAATGCACATGTCATGCATACCTTTGCATGACCACGGATAATAACGCTTCTCTCTTCACTTTGCATCTTCTTGAAAATTGAAAGCACAAACTGCACATTCTTCTTGCAAAGAAGCACACAAAAGCTATTAGATGTTCTTCAGGTTAATATAGCTATAGTAAAGCAACTTACATCATTTACAGATTCAACAACCTTCTTTGCTTCAGCATCCCTCTTTAAGTTTTCCTGCTCAGCCAGCCATTGTTCAAGCAATGCTTGTTTCTAGTTCCCATTTTCCTCCAGGAGCTGCATGCAACAAACTTGCCATCAGAACATACACATGATTGAAGCACAAGATTAGTAAGATATCTATAAGTACTACAAGGTCCTGGATGTGGGTGCAACTGGAGAGAATGACAGATTCTTTTGTGCATTGGTTTAAATATTATTGTAAAGCATAATTTATCCCTAATGTTTCTATGAGTGCACACAATGAACAAAATGTTTTCTCGACCAATGACTTGTTTACAAGCATTATACCATATCTTGTGCAAACCATTACAAGTAAAGCTGGGAAGCTTACCACCCACCACAAGTTTAGCTGGAGGGCTTCCCACCATTCTAGGCCATGAAAGAATAGCCCTTAAACAGCCTCTGAGACCTCTGAGGCAAAGCTTGTGTCATATATTATTACATATGTCATGTATAATTACATATTACATGACATATACATTTTCTATACAATATATGCCATATATTATATGATATAAACATATATGACATATATTAGATAGGTCATGAATAATTATATGACATAAACGACATATATTACATATGTCATGGATAATTATATGACATAAATAATATATGACATATGTTGCATATGCCATATAAAACATATGTCATAGATTATATACATATACATAACTATCACTACTTATGTAAAGCAGTATAATTTGTGCTTAGAAAAATCGATATCTAATATTCCTGGGCTGAGAAGAGCCCACAGCTTGACACGTCTATTAATTTAGGCCTTCCTAAAATAAGAAGAGAAAAATTTGTTGCTGCCACACGTGTCATGAACCAAGCCGCATCCAAACCTCTTGCTGATCCAGAAACTCCAGATAGAGGCCGCCGCAATCCATTGTTGCGGATCTTCAATGATTGGCCACTTCAATGATTGGGCTTCTGTCTCTTCGTACATGGCCTTGCCTGGTTGAGTAAAAGGGAAATCTTGGCTGAATCTCATTGAATTCCATGAATTTAGTGAAAAATACCATGACATTTATGGAGGAATCTTTGTAACTCATGACATTTACCATGACATTACCAAACGAAACCTCAGGTAACTTAGTTGGTTTACTCTTTATCTGTGCTCTACATAATGGGCATTCTGTCCTCTTCTGATGTTCCCAGATATCAAATGCACATGTCATGCATACCTTTGCATGACCACAGGGCAATAACGCTCTACTGCCTGCTGCATCTTCTTGAAAATTGAAAGCACAAACTGCACATTCTTCCTGCAAAGAACACACAAAAGCTATTAGATGTTCTTCAGGTTAATATAGCTATAGTAAAGCAACTTACATCATTTACAAATTCAGCAACCTTCTTTGCTTCAGCATCCCTCTTTAATTTTTCCTGCTCAGCCAGCCATTGTTCAAGCAATGCTTGTTTCTGGTTCCCATTTTCCTCCAGGAGCTGCATGCAACAAACTTGCCACCAGAACATACACATGATTGAAGCACAAGATTAATAAGATATCTATAAGTACTACAAGGTCCTGGATGTGCGTGCAACTGGAGAGAATGACAGATTCTTTTGTGCATTGGTTTAAATATCATTGTAAAGCATAATTTATCCTTAATGCCACGGTTCTATTGCGACAGCAATAGAACCGACATTCCTTGGATGGGGACGTCCCTTTGTCACTCCTCCTATTTATTCAGCCTCTCTTCTTTATTCTATCATCGGCGTTCTCTTGAGCTAGATTTCTCCTTCTTCTCTATCCTATCAGTTTCCCTCGCCTTACCAGAATTTAGCCGCTCTTCAATCTATTAGTTTTTCTAGCCTCTGCGTATCCACTTGACTGCTGCAGTTTGCTTGGATGTGGAGACAGGGTTTCGACATAAGCTCCAAGGCCGGTCTCAGATTTGATTTTGGCGACATCTTCTGCGTGTGTCTGTTTACTTCATTTTCCTCCTTTATTGGGCACAAGACAAGGAGTCACAGGTGCAGTCCGGGATTCAATGCGATTCGTATCGTTGTTTAGGCGGGCCTGGGTCTTTTCAGGTCCATTTTTGCCTTATCTGAGTTTTGTCGAATTGGAGTTTGTGGCCGTTTGAATGCAAAGCTTCTTATCTTGCTGGATGAGTGCATGTTCATGGCGTCCTGGATTTTTGAGGCATCTCGACTGGATCTTCTCTGACCCACTCGATCTGAGGCCCGGAGGTCAGATGTTGATATTCCTTTTTTCTTTGGCGGCAATACTGAAGGGAAATCTCTGCTTATGGTTTGCCCCAAATTTGCATCATCGTTGATGGAACCTGGATCCAAGCTCAGAGGAGCGTTTGGTTGAGAATGGTGGTGCCTTAGTTATGGTTTGTCTGCAAGATCCAAGCTCAGAGGAGCGTTTGGTTGAGAGATGCAGGGGACTATTTTATTTCAGCCTTCTTGCAGTTGCAGTATTTCACAGAGGTTCAGATCCATTTTTTATCTCGTAGACACCATTTTGGTAGGCCTTTTTTTCCTTATTCTTAGGCTTGGCGACCCTTGGTTCAGGTCTGTAGCCTCTGCGTTAGTTATTTTGGATTCGTCTACTTTACTGTTCATGATTCTATTCTTTCTCTTTGCTCTAGTTTTGACAGAGGATAAAACTTGAATTCTTAATATATCCTACCGGATCTATGTTGCCTTATGGTATCCTTATCTTGGATGTTGTGGATCCATCATGGATAGCTTACTGCTTTATTTTTGTTGGCTAATTGTCTTCTTGTCCATTTCGATGCCACAGGTTCTTTAGACCTTACTCTTTGATTTCTCTTGCTTTTATCCTTTGATTATCCAGTTCTGGTCATGGTCTCTTTTGGGCATTTGACGTTTAAGGTCAGTTTTAATGTCTTGTCTTATGCTTTAATCTGGCAAAGAATATTTAAGACATGGCTGGCATTTGCCGCCTCTGTGCATTTCTAGTATGATATGTTTAATAGTTGGAGTTTCTTTGTTCGATCTGCTCCTTCTGAATTTGTTTCGTATTTCCTTTGTTCGACTTTGCGCAGTTTTAAGAATGGGTTCCAGGTCTGTATCTCTCATGCATATAGCTTTTGTTCTGAGTTCTTCATATTTTTGAACTGTTTGAAGGTGGGATTTTCCTGTAAAGTTTGGTTTCTGCATTGCCACAACAATTAGCTTTGTGTTTTTTGGTGTTGGATCTGCATCATGTGCATGGACGGTGGACTCATATAGTCCATGCATCCTTGCCGTAGCTTTCCAAGGGTTACCAATAATCTAGCTTAGATAGAAGGAAGGCTTACCATGGGTTTTTTCAGGTGTAAAATACAAGGCTGCGTCACAGGGCTGACAGTGGGTGTCAAGTAAATTTATTGATCTTATATTACAGGGCTTGCTTCTCTCTTTAGTCCCTTTAAGATTACATTTGTAGCTCGAGGAGCATCGAAATTCAAATTGGTTGCCGTAAATGTAATGCATTGCAGTTTTTTGCATGGACTTAACATCGATTTGGTAAAGTAATGGCTTTACTCTGTGACAATGCTGCCGTGCATCCGCTTATAATTTTGTCCTATATTTTGTTTTCCTTTTATTCCTGCCACCATGCCTTTATTATAGTTAGTTTTTTATTGCAATCCGGCCACCACTAACTTGAGTTGGACGTTATTAGCATCTTTATTTTGGCATACCTTATCAAAGTGCATCGTATCTCTCATAAAATCGGGCTTATTCTTTATGATCTTATCTATTTTTGCACATTTGTCTTTTGGATGTGATTGTCTTTTGATGCGAGTTTAAATGCACGTGTCTTTGGGTCTTTATCATTTCGTTTGCATTTTGCTTGCCTTAAATGTCAATGTAAAGTTGCTTATCTATTTGCATTTCATCCTTTTATGGCCTTAAATGAGATCATTTTGCTTGCCTTAAATGTCAATGTAAAGTTGCTTATCGATTTGTATTTCATCCTTTTATGGCCTTAAATGAGATCGTATCTTTGGGTCTTTATCAATTTGCATTTCTGTTTGTTGACTCTAACGTTGCTTGTCTTTGTGGTCTTTATCAATTTGCATCTTATTCTTTTATCCATGAAGGATGTTTTAGGGGCAAAGCTTGTCGATGGGAGCAGAGCTGGTACGCTCACGGTCATGCCCATTTGGTTGCTCAGTTGCGGGCCTTTAGACCATTGTAGCACCCCCGATATTGGGGTGGCCACCTTTTCTCCCATTTTTACCTTTTTAAACTATGGCCATCTATTTTAACATACCCATCTGTTGTCCCTCTATGTTTGCAATTGACACAGGTTGTTTGACTCTGGATACGAATGTTACAATCAAGACGCCAACTCTGCGACTTCTGTGGGGTATCAAAGTTTTGGTTCATTCGCTACAGTATTTTGACCACGTTGGTTCTCTTGGTGCCATAGCCCTGTTGTTGGTCCATTATTTTAGTAAGAAATTAGTATTATTTTTTGAGCTCCTTAGTCGTTTGCATTCTTTCTCTATAATAAGTTTTGCCATTGTTCTTGCATGAAATTGATCTTTATATCCTCTTTGGCATATTTGGTCTTTACACATGCACCACAAATTGCATATTTTAGATAGGAGCATTTCCTTTTTATTTTTTGGGGCATGCATTCGTTTGTGGTACATCTTTGTCTCATTGGGCATTGGCCCATATTAGACGTTGTTGTTCCAATCATCACACATGTTAGTTCCATTGACGTTTTCATAAATTTGTTTGGTCTATTTCTTGCATTCTTGGCCATTAGAGTTTGGATGCATGGGCCTTTTGATTTGTAGTGGTGTAGTCATGCTCCGTCCCTATTGTGGTTTTGGATTATGATAACATTGAGAATCATTTTTTATGATGGGCGTGTTTGATTTGATAGTCACATTTGTTCGTTTTTGTTAAAGTTACACGTTAGAGTTATAGGGTGTTTTATCGGGTGATTATGTCATACTTTAGGTGTTGTGACAGAGACGAGCCCATCTTAGCATGGTAAAGACACGATGTTGGTCTTCTGAATGTATTTTTCTTTTCTTTCATTTACATGTCTAGTTCTCCATTTCTCTATTTATATTGATCGAGTCTGGTCTTATACGTTTCACCTAACTTCTCTTAGTCCCTTTTGCTCTCGGTATCCTCTCATTTACATTCTTGGTGGCTCCATTTGACTTATGATGATGTCCAGTCGAGTCGGCATCATTCTTGTTTCTTTCACTGGTGGCTAGTTTCTATTGACAGATATTAGTGCGCACTCCTTTTCATTCTTGTTGGTGCTTTATTCCATTAGTTGCATCAGCTTCCTCTCATCATTGTCAATCCCAGAATATCCGTTGTTGATGTAGTACTCTTTAACTTAGTCCTTTTTTGTCAATTATTCTTTGACTCTAGCTTACTCCACTTTGTTGCTTGACATCTTACTGGTTGTTTTGCCCTTTCTGGCTTGGATGATTGCCCATCTCGCATGTTCTATGGCTTCAGGAGGACCATGGTCTCGTAGGAGACTATTCTTTCATCTTCTCTTATTTTGGTCATGTGCATTGGGTAGATAATGCTTGTACTGCATAGTTTCGTTGTGCCATGGGCGTTTCTTAGAGTTTCATCTGATGCATTCTTCTTCGCTAAAAATGTATGGGCATTGATTCATTCTTAGCATTTGTTTCTTATTCATTGGTTTCTTTTGAATACTGGTGCCATGCTGGATATTCTGTATCTTGTTCGTGGACTTTGTTGTCCTAATCATCTTTATCGTCTTTTGAAGATACCTCCACAGGCCTTGGAGAATTTTCGTGGTTTATGGTATTGTATCCCATATTGCTTCTTTGTCCTGTTAGCCTACAACATTTAACTCAGTTAGTTTAATGCATATTTTGGTCATATGCATAAGGTAGATAACGCTTGTACTACATGGCTTTTTGTTGTACAAGGCTTTGTATATGTGCGTATCTGGTTTTAGCTAATGCCTTCTACTTCTCTAATCCTTTTTTAGCATTATAACTCATTTGTTTCATTTGATCTTTGATCCATGCATAGGATATCATGTATATTGTTCGTGGTTTTGTTGTTCCAATCATCGTACCTTTGTATGGTCATCTGATGTTACCACTAACATTTCGCCAGTAGTTTTCTCGTCTCGGTGCCAGTTGTGCAACTATTCCAATTTGGCCATATGGGTCCTAGTTTTGTCCTTTTGCTTGGTAAGTTCTTGTTCATGACATTGTTTCATTAACCCACTGTCCCTATGGCATTTTTCCTTATACTTTCATATGTTCTTTTGATCCTTTTGCATGCCACATTTAGTCATTTGCTTCAGATTAACTTTTGCTTCGCATAGATATTGATCCCTTTGTGCCATTTACTCGTGGTTGGTACCTCTAGTTCTTTTTATGTCGTTGTTTTCGTTGTTTTCACTCGGGTCTTTTGCATAACTTTTCTATGCTTCTAACTGCGAGTTGTGCACCTTTGCCAAGTGCGCTAAAATTTTTTATGCTTAGTCCAGTTTATCACAGTTGTCCTTTTTGCTCTAGGTTCTGTTTCTTTTCTTGATATCATCATTCCAGTTATTATGTATTCCCTGGACATGTTTTTGCTATTCTAATCCATCCATTTGCCATTGCTTCATTATCTAAATGTGCTTTTTTCCCTCCTTTGCTCATCTCTTTTCCATATTTTCCCTTTTTCCCAGTACTTGGTGCCTTTTTCTCCATTTGTTCCAGTCTATCAGTCGATTTGTTTGTTTCTAGGTGTTTTATATTGGGTCACTTGGGTCACTTGAGTGTTTGTTTCTATGTCTTTCGCATTGATCCTTTGTTGTCTCTATTTGTGAATTCACTCCACTTGTTCCATGTGTCCCATTAGCTTCATTTGTGCGTTCTATTTTATTGCAGTGACCTTTATAGACTCGTTCCTCCCTTTCTTTATTCCACATTTTCAATCGCTTTTATTAGAATCTACATGCTTCATTATGGGTTTGGTGCGCTCCATTTGCTATACACTCCTCATTATCTCGGTAGCTCCATTTTGATATCATTTCTCTATTCTGGTTGTGTTTGCATTGTTTCCTTAATTTATTTTCTTTAGCTTATTGTACATTGGTTCCTTCTTTGGTTTCTTTGTCTTCTTGCTCTTTTTCTATTGCTAGTTAGGATAATTTGCTTTTATAGTATCTTTGTTAGTGTAGTATTTATTGGACATTAGTCATTTGAGATCATTACTTTGATGATGACATCATGTTCGTGGCTCTGTCTGCTGTTGTTCCATAAGTTCCTTCCCTCATCTCTTACTGCATTTTTCAATTGTCTTCTTCATTCTTATGTTCCCGTTTCCATCTCTCATAGCATTCCTCCATCGTGTTCTCCTTCATTTTTATTTATTCCATTGTTTGCATTCCGGCATTGCTTGCTCTTTCTGTTTCTTTATTGCTCCTTTGTCTCTATCTTCTCTTTATCCCCTTTTTCCTCCATTTTTTCTTAGTTTCCTCTTCCTTCGTTTTACTCTGATTGCTGTCCGCCTTATCTATGCATTCTTTTCCAGTGACCTTGTAGACTCGTTTCTCCCTTTCTTTATACTATATTTCTCTTTAGCTTCTCTTCTTTTCACTTTCCATGCTGAGTAGTTTTTTGAGTTTGTTCCTCTTCTATCGGCCAGTATATGCCTATCATAGGACCCATCCTAGGAATGCCACGGTTCTATTGCGACGGTAGATAGAACCGACATTCACTGGATGGGGACGTCCCTTTGTCACTCCTCCTATTTATTCAGCCTCTCTTCTTTGTTCTATCATCGGCGTTCTCTTGAGCTAGATTTCTCCTTCTTCTCTATCCTATCAGTTTCCCTCACCCTCCCTCCCTTGATGGGTTTTTCATTTGATCGTGTTAGTTATTTTGCTTTTTCTATGTCCTTTAAATTTGCATTCTTTATTTCCTCCGTGGCTTTGTAGCCTTTTGAGGCATACTTATTAGTTTACTCTTTCTAGAAGTGGCACTAGTATTTTATTTATTCATTCATGTTTTCTCTCGGTGTGGCTTTGTAGCCTCGAGTCAATATTTATTATTCATGTTTTTTCTCTCCGGTGGCTGTTGCCTCCGAGATCATATTTATTGTTTTTTCTCGTGGGCGGTGTAGCCTCCGGGCGGCACTAATCGGTTGTTTTCCCGCGATGGTCATTCCCGCGGGACGGTTCCCGATTGGTGGTTTGTTTTTCTTTCTTGGCGTGGCCACAGGGCCTCCGAGTCTTCTTGCTTATGGCACCTAACTCGTGACGGGTTATTTTTCTTTTCGGCCTTGATTACGCGGGGATTGTTTAAGGCTTTGTGGTTGCCATAGTGCGTGGGGTCGTGCTTCAACTATTTGCTTGGGTTTCCTCAAAAACCTAAGAAGGCGTGGTTCTTCTTCCCGATGAGGAGCAGTCATCGGATCTTCTCAACTTTGCATCGACCAAGTGGGGATTAAACCATTTTTTATGTTGTGTTCTTCAGTTTCATTATGCTCTCGATGATTGTCTAGTTTCGGAGCATTTAAAGTTCATATTTCCAAATTTATCTATCCCTAGTGAGGGATCCATTTGTACTCAATGTTTTACAAAGCCAGTATATGCCTATCATAGGACCCATCCTAGGAATGTTTCTATGAATGCACACAATGAACAAAACGTTTTCTCGACCAATGACTTGTTTACAAGCATTATACCATATCTTGTGCAAACCATTATAAGTAAAGCTGGGAAGCTTACCACCCACTACAAGTTTAGCTGGAGAGCTTCCCACCATTCTAGGCCATGAAAGAATAGCTCTTAGACAGCCTCTGAGACCTCTGAGGCAAAGCTCGTGTCATATATTATTACATATGTCATGTATAATTACATAACATACACATTTTCTATACAATATATGCCATATATAATTATATGATATAAACATATATGACACATATTAGATAGGTCATGAATAATTATATGACATAAACGACATATATTACATATGTCATGGATAATTATATGACATAAACTAGTAATAGTGCCCAGCGTTGCTGGGCAAATGTTAGAAACATGTCAATGAAACTTGTAGATTTGTACGGTGTGTGTATGTTTGATATTTTATATGTTCAAGAACTAAATGAAAGTTATAGTACCCAACGTTGGTGGGTATAGGTTGTAAATGATCTACTAACATCATGTTTATTTTAAACTATTATATCGCGTATAACACAAATAGAGTTCAAACCACTATATGTGAGATGATGGACGTGTTTATTTTCATATAATTGTTTCGTTCTTTATTTTTGCTTCTCACCATTTCAGAATAATGAAACTAACATAAAATCTAACAATAAAAACATTTCATGGTCTAAAAGTGAGTTGATTTGATTTTCAAGATCATTCACATCATTGTTAACAACATTGACATGTACTGTTATAGACATTAAATTATGAACAATTTATTATAACATCTTAGATAGATAGTAAACCATGCGTAAGTGCTACATGAGAAAAATAACCTTGTGCTAGACCAAAACTATTGTTTTAACACAACCTAGTGTATATTATGTTCTACATATGCATAGGCTATGCATTGTCCTATTATTTATAAGCTGATATGTTAATGTTTAACACTTGCCCTAGGGATGAGCTATGTTATTATAATATCTGCTGGACAAAACAACGCAAACTTTAATTTCCATTGTTTAACATGTTGATAGTTGTACATGCATATAATCCTTGTGCAAACTGCATAATATATTGGAGTTTCCAGTTCTTCGGCAAAGTAGAGGCTCCTAAGACCAGAGAAAAGAATTGAAATTTCAAAATCTACATCCTTAACATCATAATATTTTCCTCCTACTGCAATAATTCTAGGTTTAAGATCCTAGTGAACATGACCAGTGGAACGAAGCTCCTGCACAGTCTTGGCCAGATATTGAATGAGAGGAACTGCTTCTTTTCATAAAGCCTTCCTTGGCACTCAGTTATATCATACAAACTAAACTAACACAATTCCGTGGTCAAATACCAGAAACATTCATCAATGATTACCTCCTTAAAAGGCACAACTCCGGAGCGATTGGATAGCTTTCGGATGCATTCATTCCCAACCTATGTGCACTGCTATTTCTGCAGTTAGCTTGTGTAGACACTCTATAGTCTTCTGCCATAACCTAAAGCTCATACTGCATGTAGCTCTGTTGCGAAAAGCAGGATCCACTTTCATGCTAACTTTATAAAATTATGTGTAGGAAGAAAACACAGTAAGAAATCCATGAATTTCACAGATAGTTAGGTGTTCTAGCAGATGATTGATAGGAATGTTGAAACTACTTGCAGCTGCCTTCTACTTTCGATTGACACTGTGTTTTCCTCTATTGTGTCTATATCCTATAACAATAAAATAAACACGGATCAACTATGAATGAAAAAGAAACGTCAGTTTATGTCCACTTGAACAGGGAATGTTGAAATTACTTACAGCTAGTTGCCTTCTGCCAATAATAGACACTTCAGACATGCAGGATCTTTTAACCCGTCTTTGGCTTCTTCTAAACACAAAGCCAACACCCATTAACTGCGTGAAAGGTTCAAGATACTGCTTCTGAAGCTGAAAACTCTAGAACACGAAGCATGTAATATGGATATGTGCAGAAACAAACCTTAAGAGCAAGTCTTACTGCAAAATCTATTGCTAATGTGCCATGAGTCCTGATGGACACCTTCTTGTCCTCTATTCTATCAAGCATTTTGTAGCTAAACAATAGATCGGACAAACTTTTGCGGGTATGTTTGCTCCATTTTCTTGAGTTCAAAATAGGGCCAAGAAAACGACCACCAGGGTTAGACAGGATACCATATGCTGCCACTTTTTGTTGGTACTTTGGTTATGGTAGACAACCAATTTTCTCGGCGTGCTACCCCCTTTTGTTGGTACTTTGGCCATGGCAGACAGACGAATTGCTCGGTTTACTATAAGAAGCAATTTTTTGTTGCAGCCATATGCACAAACATACCTGAGAGCAAGTCTTACTTAGAGCAAGTCTTACTGCCAAATTCGTTGTGACTGTGCCATGAGACAAAAACATGCTGCTTCATTTTCCAAAGTTCAAGATCGGGCCGAGAAAAAGACCGACAGCATTAGACAAAATACCCTGTGCTGCCCCTTTTGATTGGTACTTTGGCTATGGGAGACAACGGATTTGCTCAGTTTACTGTAAGAAGAGGCAATTTTGGTTGCAGCCATATGCACTTGTACTTCTACGCTAAATGAATAACAGAACCACGGAGGAAAGATAGAAACATAAGGAAATTTGAACATGTGGTAAACACCAAACCACCGTAATGAAGCTATAGCCCGATGAAGCTAGCTTCCATTCCAATATTTGTGTAGAAACATAAGGAAATTTGAACGTGTGGTCAACACCAAACCACCGGAATGAAGCTACGACCCGATGAAACTCACCTTTAAATGATGGAGTTTCCAACGGTCCTGAATCAGTGAATAGAGTTATACATTAGGACATCCCCAATGAATTAAAAGCCACCAAGCTGCATAGTTTTTGTAATATACAAGTACTAAAATGTGTAAAATTGCATATTAATGGCCTGGTCTTTGAATCCTTATTTGAGCAGTTTCTGGCTAAGGAGGCAACTTTCTGAAAGACCCTTCAAGTTTTCCTTTCTAGAGTGCACGAACGTATGCATAATAATAATCCCACTTGCTCGTAATAGCTCTGCAAATGTAATAATTTCAACTGAGCACTTGCTAGTAGAGTTTTAATCACTAAGCAATGAATGAACGATTTGCGCCCTGTAAGAAAGGTAATACCAGACAGCTGAAAAATTTGCAGTTCCTACTTTAAATTGTTTCAAAATTAGACAACTTAAAGACTGTAAAACTCTAAAACAACTTTTAACTCTAACTATACTCTAAAACTCACTGTTTCTTCAATGGGTTTGGAAACATAACCATCATCCAATTAAATTGGGATTATGTCAACTCCAAAATCACGCCAACCTGCTATTGTCTTCTAGGGGGTTTTTGTTTTTTTTAATCTTTTTTTTTGGACTTCAAAAATAACATAAGGTTGCGATTCACGTGTGACGTTTCATATGCGAATTGAAATATGCAAAAATGAAGAGCAATTTGCTAACATAGATGAGACCAAAATTGCTTGCTCGATAGATGATAATATTAGGTTTGATAATAACAGATTGCATTATTTGCGAGGCAATTCCAGACTCGAAATTATCGATACATGGCACAAATATCATACAAAAATATCATATATTCCAATAAAACATTAAGGGATCAATCCATGTTTTTCCACGTATTTAACAAGGTGTGGTTCCATGTCGGCCGTTCTATCCAGCCTAAGGTACGAATCTAACACTTCACCCACCGTCATCCCCATAGCCAAATTATGCATAATAACACAAACTTCACCCGAGAAAATCATCTGCGTCGCAAAAGTTTTTTGGATCGTAAGATGGTGGATTCGGAGAACTGCGTTTGATTGTAGAAGCATTTGAGAGCATCATCATCCACTATGATTATATCATCCTTATTCTCGATACCAAGTTAGTCCATCATGTTACTCAAGTGTTTGATGAAGATAGGCTTGCTGTTGGATCCTTGGGATTAGTGAACTTCACACATTTGTTCTGATCCCAAAAGGTCAACCAATGTCTCGCATTTCCCCGGTGCCTCCAAAGTATCCTTGATGTTCCTTAGTTCCATGGATGACCAAATACCAACTCGAAATAACCCAGATGCCTCATCTAGCATCTCCTTCAAGTGCGGCCGCGGATAGATCCACTTGGTGTTTGATTCTCTTGGTGTCCGATGAAACCCATCTCTAGCCACTTTATTTTTTTGGAAAAGTCTTGCAAAGGACTCCGTTTAGGTCGAACACCACAACCTTCTTAGAAACGCAATGGAAGGCGAAACATCAAACATGTATCCGGTCGAAGATCACGATAACACAAACAATACAAACGCGGCAAGCGTGATTTGAAAATAGTCATAACCAAATCGCTTTCGGCGTGATTTAGTTTGACAACGAAAAAAATAATCAAAAACGCCCCGCGATTTAATTCAAAGGGTAATACAAATTAAATCACGCGTGCGTGCGATTTTAAATGGGCAAGGCCATACCTATCATCTTCGGTTTATTTGCCGTCATTAATCATTCTCCCCCATCGCCACCCTTAATCTTCGTCTTCTTCCGGGGGATTTCACCCTAGGCATATGGGGATACCTCATGTCAGTGCAAAGGGGTCGCCCGAAAACCCCTTGTATCACGACTTTTGAGGTCAAAACCCTACATATTAAATAGGAAAACCGGTTTCCACGCCCCCCTACCGTAGATATCGCTACCAACTATGTTACATTTTATATACCCCTACCCGATCTTTGTAGGGCTTAAAAGGGTCTTTATTTACCCCTACCCGATCTTACATTTTATATACCCTACCCACATCATTAATAAAAAAAATTATCTAGAGCTGTGTGACATGCCACATACTCAGATCAATAGCATATACTTTTACTTGTATTCGCACAAACCCCAAGTCCAAAATAAAAACATAGTCGAATAATGTAATGGCATATTTATTCAATCAATAGATAGAGACATTCCAGTAAGGTAAGTAGTGTAATTCGAGAAAGGCCAAGGCCCAGATGTAAAGAATTGCAAGGACTTGATGTAACGTGGTTCATGTCTTAAAGAATTCAATTACATATGCGCATGTAACTAACATCAAATATGTTTTCAACATACATCCCTGGAGATAGTTGAAGCCACCGGGGTTCATGTCTTAAAGAATTCAATTACTCTCGTTTGATCCAACAAACGATGAGACCTATATCACCGGTTGTTTAAGATGATGATGGAACCGGCTCCCTCCGGGTTCTCTAACCCCGGATAAATAACCTTCAGATTAGCATTCAAGCCATAAAGTTCGGGACCGGTTCGGAAAGTCTACCGTGGCTTCCTTATGGCATAATTTGTTGGATTCAATTAAGATTTGCGGTCAATGGTCCAAATTGGTCGTGAACTTACATTCCGGCAGTGTAAAAACAAAATCCTTGTTAATGAAATGACCATTAAAACAAAATATCTTATTAGAGAAAGGCGAAGCCAATTCTTCTTGGGCACACATGTAACATATACCATTAAAGTGGCTATTACCTTGAGATGTTCATCCAAAGATCCTTGCCGATCTTTGAAACAATGTGTTGCCCTTTCCAATACCTACAAGACAACAGACCACTTCAACCGCATGCATCACCAAACAAAAACAAAAAGATACTTAATCGGGTTAAGAGATTGCAATGTGTTTATAATGTCCTCGTTTTTATTGCTTTGTCAAGCCACTCGGATCCCGCAACGAAAAGAAGTTGATACATCTTCATCTGCAGCCAATTAGATACATGTTAGCACAAAAAAAAACAAATGACGTTTCACATGACCACCTTAATGATGGAAGGTTCCCTTTGTGATCACATAAGATTTCCAATAATTAAAACTTTCACAATTAATAAAAACAACAATTTCTTATGTTAGAACCATGTGCCCAAGCAAACAACTAGAACCAAAGAATCAGTAATGCCGTCAACATCTATATCCCAACATAATAGATGATATGAAATGTTAGCGAAACACTCCATCGGTTTCTCTCCTTTTTCCGAAACTTGAAGGCAAAGGAACATCCATCACAGATAATATGTGAGGGGCTTATAGAGCTATTTTCCATTCGAATTAAAAATACCGCCCAAGATCAGAAAGTGGACGTTCAGGTGTGCCTACTTTGCCTTCCCTTTTTGATAATTCATATGCTGGAACAAAAATAGATGCTATTAGAAATAAGTAGAGTAAAAATTACATGATTTCACTACAGATACTACACTTAAGTTCAGCTGCCTGTGCTCCTACTATGGCTCTAACAAGGAAGAGCATCTAGTTAGCTCAATAAACAAAAAGGGCATGAAAGAGCACATAAATAAATGTAGTCTTTTTTTCACTCTATGTGCATGCATGTACTTAGCCCATATTAAACTTTCAAACTTCCCTCTAATGTAAAACTTAGGCCGAAGCAAAATGAGCATTTAAAGTACCTGAAGCTTTGGCCGAAGAGCCTCGATTGGTCCTTTGGGTTTCTGCCCACTCGTTCTCCTTGCTGTAAAAACAGAAATTTCTTAAGATCATCCCTAATGATGGAAATTGTTTCTCACATTTACTAGTCTAACACCACAGTCTAAATGCACATATGAATATGTAGCATAATAACAGGGGGTTTTCTTTGTGTTTTTGTACGCTTTTCACAAAGGTTTTCCTAAGATTTCATGGCGTATTCGAATGGATGTACTAATGCGTACATCTAGAGTGCACCATTTCTTAATCGTTGATTTAGCTTTTTTTTTTCAATGGTCCAACATCCAAGGGCTCACAACAAAAGCCCTCTTTTTATTTTAGGGGCTGAACATGCAAGCCTTGTGGATATCATTTTAAGGCACGAAACGGGGCTTGCAAATCTGCAACAACAGGGATTAGCAAGATAAGATTCAGTTGTCGAGATTAATGAAACGGCTGTTAGTATTGAGGCTTTTTACCATAAATTTTTTAACAAAACCCAATTCTTCTCCAGTTACTTGGCTATGGCGGGCTAGGCAGCTATGGCTATGGCATGTGGAAGCTTCATAACAGCGAGGCATGAAGTATTGAAGCTACATCTTTTAGGGTTCGCTGGTCGCAGTTTAGGGCTCACTGGTTGCTGGTTGTTGCTACATGTTAGTGTGCCCCGGTTGGACGAAATCAAAGACCTGTGCAACTATTGCCTTTTGGCCAATTTTTAGGTAAGGTTATGTCGCCCCAATCGAGAGTAGAAGCGGATCCACGCCAGAGATAGTTCCATAGGGAAGCTTCGGAATGCCGGCGGGCCGGAAATCTATCTAGGCTATCTTTGAAGCACGGATTTTCTTTTGGTGATTTTTGTTGTGGGTCTTCCACAAATCACGGTTTCATTCACCGAGAACTACCTTCGGCCGGTTTAATCGCCTCTGTTCTCTAATTTTTGAGACCTTGAATTGTTTCTCACAATTTTTTTCCTTCTCCGGGGAGCAAAAATATCTTCCCGATCCTCCGGATGACTAGTGGCGGGCTGTGCTTACCCGCATGACAAGTATGCGGGGCGAGTTCGGGGATTCGTTGGTTTCCGTCTTATCAAGGTATGAGCCTTTCAAGCTTCAACAGTAGTGTGAAAAATGTTCCATTCTTTATTTCCTGCCATATGCCACACATTCCCTCCTCCCATTACATCTCCATGCCGTCCCACTCAATCTACATTAAGGAAGTTATGCTAGGATCTAAGCTTGTTCTTCACAAAGTTCTAGATCATGATCAAACTTCGTTCTTGGGACCCCTCTTTAGAGCCCAACATTGAACCTCGCCAACTGATACATTTGCTGTACAGGTTTATTGCTAATGGTAGCACAATTCTTCAGCCATATCAGCTAATTGATGGGCTAAACGCTGTAGAAGATGAGGAGACTCGGCAAATGCTCTTAGATGGTGTGTTTGGTCGGATTCTACAGTCTACTCAGATGGAATTTTTTTAAGAAGATTTGCAAACGTTTGTAGCTTCAATGTAGCTAGTTCAAGATTCCTAAATGTTGTACTTTTTTTATCCACGAAGCTAGGTTAGGTTAGCATTGATTGCAGTTGGTGATTTTATCCAGGAAGCTAGGTTAGGTTAGCATTGATTGCAGTTGGTGATTTTAGGAATGAACTGTAAACCAGAGCACATATTCAGTTTCATGACTGGGCATGAACAAAATTTGGCAACAAGATAACTCTTTCGCAAGAGCATGATTTATAGACACGGCAGCCCCTTTTTATAGGTTGTGGCACAGAATTGCAGCCGTATTGCATTTGAGCTTCTAAAATTTGAAGCTTTGTTGTTGAAAGCAAATGCAAGGAATGTGCATTTTCTGTTTTTGTTCTTGAACTATCATTCCTTTGCTTGTAAATTGCAGGCTTTATATTGGCCTTTGCACAATGTAGCCTCTATAAGATTTAATGCTCCATTCTTTGCATTTTATTTAGAAGCACTATAAATTGAGTCATTTATGTACCAATGATCGAATGGGTTTATTGCTTGATGTTACTCGAGTTCTTTGTGTATGGTGTTACTGCAGCAGGATTCACATGTCACATTCTGCAATGTGAGTGGCTTGGGTTGTCCAAGGTGTTCTCATGGCTTGCATAACAAAATATTCCCTCTTTTTAATTCCATGGTATATGTTTCTAGATTGCTACATATAGTTGCAGGATTTAGACTGCTATACATTGTTGCAAGAGTGAGAGAGGTTGAAGGTTATATAGCATTGTTGCAAGAGTGAGAGAGGTTGAAGGTTAGAAAGAAAATCATAGGACATGTTTTTACGTATGTTTGCTTTTTTTAGGGCCCGAAGGGCCCAAATTTTTTTTTAGTATAACCACCAACACATAACTACCATTAACATTAATGAACACAACCATTGGGTCCAACACATTTAAATTAAAATCCCCCTTAGACCCCCTTTGGTTTGGGTGCATATTCACACGGGGGGTGACGTAGGGCAGCGAGAGCCCTTATAATTATGTTTTGCACGTACAAAATCAACACCATATAGTATTTTGCTTGAAATCTTATAGTATTTTGCAAATCTTGTTATCTGATATAGTAAATTTTGTACTTGCATACCCCACAAGCGAGGAAACTTTCGTGCGGTGTAGATTAAGGAATAAGGGATGAATATGCCTATCCAACAGACTCTCGCCGCCCTCGTCACCCAGGTGTGAAAAACTAGGAGTGGGATGAAGGCGGGAGCCGGATCTTGAAGGATGCCTAAAGTATCATGCGGGTGGAGAGATCCCGCCCACCTTCCCCTTCTCGACCCCTGGAAAAAAATGGCGGTGCGGACGTATTGTTATTCGGCCGGTATAGGGGCGTGTTCAAAAAATAAAACCCCTAACCGATCACGCACATGTATCATACGGTTTTAATTGGTGAAATCCCTGGGTCTTCTTACATTGTTAGAATTGTTATTTTCTATTAGTTCCATTTGCGTCCTTCACAAGCGACATTATTTTACTATTGATTTGGCAAACACAGTGAATCACTAGAGCCGCCTTGGTTGCCTTGGGTTTGGTTTCCACATCAATTATTTCATTGTTAACACCATGTGAATCTACTCTATTGTTGCTTGCATCACCACGAAGGAGGCAAGGATATTCCCTATGTTCGCCGCCATCCGCGATTACTTTGAGCAGCCCGGTTTAGCGGCTATTTGTTCATTATTGCTTTCCTTATCGGTCGCGGATTACTAGTTCCCTCACGGGAAACAACGTCCACTTCCAATTGGACAAGTCTGAGACTTTTGATTCTTGATGATTTGAGGTTGCCATAAGGGCCTTTAGGAGATTTGGCAAGCACATGCATGAGGAATGGTTCAAGAAAGTCTTTGGCACGCTCATCACTCAAAGAAAGTCTTTGGCTGCTCATCACTCACAAAGCGGTGACATCTTCTTGCACCCATAAGAGCCTCTCGGGCAATATAACCTCCACCATGAAGCTCCAAGCGGTTGTATCAATTGGAGCAAATGCCTCGGCGAGTAGCGACCATAGGCGGGGGAAATCCATTTTTATTTAAGGGCCCTTCTCCTTAGTTTGTAGCTCGTGCTTGATTTCCCCACTTAGGAGGGGTCCCGATCCTCATCCTCTTCCGACTCATCCTGTTACGACCGATGATCGATCCGTATGAAAGAATATAGTTCTTAAGTGCGGATCATCTAGAAGAAAACATTCCCATGCACCGCTATTGTCACCCTTGGCCTTAGCAATATCATATTCCTCGTCGGCGACATGGATATCATAATAAAGATCACATGTGCCATCTTCCGTTACGTTCGCGACTCATTATCCTTAACATCATATATTAGGCATCCCTCCCTAATAACTTTGAGGCACTCGGATCATGAGCAGCGGATGGTGCATGCGGATGTGACTCACTGAGGACAAAGCGATGACAATAGTGAAGGACCTCTCGGTTGTCAATCCTATACGGTGGTAAAGAAGCATTTGTAGTCCTTCGGTTCATGCCCATATCTCCTCTCCCACCCCCCCCTGTCCAACACAAAGAGTGATATATTTTTTAAGGCGGAAGTTGATTAAACAAGAGACCTTTGTACCCAATGGAGACCGAATCTTGACCGATTAATCGTCTTCTCCAATAATCTTCTTCACAAGGGCCACTTTTCTTCTCAACTTCGGCCCGGTTACCTTAGGGGTAGAGTCTCCTTATGTTTTGTATTTTTTAGCCTTCCAATTCTTTAGGAAGTCCTTTGACCCGAGAATACAAACTTCTTGATGTCATCATTCTTGACCTTGTATTTGTCCGACAATCCAATTTTAGATAATGCCACATCCCCGATAGCCTTTGTAACTCAGACTCCTATAGGCTGACTTCATTGTCATTACATCCTTCACATGGGCTGCGACACTCAGCGAAGGACATCCCTATCCTTGGTGAAAGCACCCTTCTTGTATAAGGCTTCCTTCTTTAAGCGCTTGCTCTAAAACCCAAATGGTCTCGGTCGTCTAGCCCACCCGAGTCTTTCTCATCTACTGTCACATTCAAGTCAAAGATGCTTACATCAGCGGGGAGGCACCCTACCCATAGTATCTGGCGGCTTCCCTTGTGCATAAAGCGTCCCGAATTCATTCCACTTGAACCCTCACCTCCTTACAAAATACAATCTTATCACGATGCATTTGGTCCTGACACGCTAGATGAGCTTTGAAGGATCTGCAATGCCATCACCACCTTTTTCTTTGATTTTCTTGCGGTCTTCTTCTTCTCACGTATAATTGTGCGACGAGTCCGCTCCGGCGGCAGATGCCTCGGACTTTGACCATGCATGCGGTGGGCAATAGGCGACCATATTCCACCCACTTGTTGGCCCGGTGGGTGCGGTTGTTCCGTATGGACTGCAATAGTACAGACATTGAATCGATATCATAGAATAGAAACATCAAGTGCGATTTGAATAGAATTGATCAAGAGAAAAATCATCTGGCGTGAAATGAATTAAGTTACTAATGCAATTCCGCCGAAGCGTGCTTTCAAATCAAACCAATTCCGCGCCCGCGTGTTTTCAAATCAATCAATTCCGCCGCTGGCGTGAATTCGATTTGAAAACGCTGGCGTGGAATTGGTGATTTGAAAGCTGCACTGGCGATAATTCAATTTATGAAACCGGGCGTAGCGTGAATTCAATTGAATTGAAAGCACGCTGGCGTGAATATTAAAATGCTAACATCCTAATGCGGTTAGTTACCTTTTGTATAGAAATGTCTTCCCCATTTCATTCAAAGTTGCACTAATCTCGACCAAATCTGCGGTGAAGTATTGGCATCAAAGATCGACGACACCTCCTATCGCGCATAGTGATTGTAGAACACTTTTTGGCCTGTTTGTTACGCACGCTGATGATCGCCTTTTGTGCCTCAGCGGAATCTTTGCCGTCGATGATGACATATTTAATATCATCATTTGATAATAGCTCCTGGGCGTTAGTCCACAATGCGAGCTTGTTCGAGATCATATCCCAAGGTAGCACATCCGGGCATAGGCATTTGACTGGATTATTAATCATGCTCTGAACAATCTCCATGGCATGTCTTTGGATCATATCTTACGCTAACATAAATGGAGCTTGGTGAGCGGATGAGGGACTTCACATGGATCGCAAAAAGTTTCCTTAAGACCCAATGGATAATGGTCGAGTATTTATTCGGCTTGTTCATGGCCTCTAAAATTTGCGCCACTCTGTCACATTTCATTCTCAAAAGCGAAGCCTCCATGCCTTCGACAATTGCGGGTTGAACATCCTTCCCTAGATCTAGGACCCTCTTAGAAGCTTTCAAGTCAGCTAATTCCCTAGCTTGCTGCAAATAGTGACTTGGTGTCGGTTTAGTGAACATGCCTCCATACGCCGCAATTTGTAACCCCTTGGCAAATAGATATTAGATGCGCGCTACATTGGTTGGCCAACCATACTTAAAACATGTCTCACCGGATTCACATCTGTCTTCATGAGCGTATCCTTGTATCTGGTAGCTCTCTGGTGAGTAAGTCAAGGCCGAGGATCTTTCTTACCTTACGTGTAATCTCCAAGAGCAATTTGCGGTTGGTGTCATCTTCTTCCTCACAAGAGATTAGGATCCCTTGTTTGGTCATCTTATCATGCTTCCTTTTTCCTCGAGAAGAGGAGTTAAGTCGAGCTTGCCATTTCTCTTGGCAAGGTCAATGTACCACTCGGCACCCTCGTCCATTTCCTCTTGAGGGCAGTGAGGGGGTCGATGGTTTGCTATAAGAATCGGCCCTTCATCATCTAAGGTGAGATCATATGGTGCGCATCTGGGTCGTCTACCCTTGCTTTCTTGGCGGGGATTAGAACCGAATTATTAGGGGTTTTCTTCCTCTTGAGCACTACAAAAGAAGATGAACATTTTTTAGAGTACTTTTCAGAACAAGAGATCACGGCAGTGCATTTAAACCTAAATTAGTACAATTCACGCTTGGCGTGTTGGTAGCTCCTATTCTTGACCATGCTATGTGATTTTGAAACTAAATTAGTTTGCATCCACATTTTAAGCTACATACCCTTTATGAATCCATATTTCACACTATTTAACCTCATTGAACATTGCTATCTCCAAGCTGTCTAACACCGCTATATTCTATAAAAGCGAGCAAAATTATGTTCTACAAAGCGGACAATCGAGCATTAACGATGGTAATGCTTAAAATTCATGCAAAGCATAATAACTCAAACTCATGCAAAGCATATTAACTGAAAACCAAGGAAATATCTCAAATTCATGCAAGCATAATACTCTCCCACGATTATTGTGATGCGTGGCAAATTAAATACCTTGAATAGGGTTACGTGTATTCTGATCAACGTCCTCTAAAACTTGAGAAAGAGCGGGGTTTTGAGATTCCTCTTCCACCAGCTTCCTCTGCCCGTCCGCCTCGACCTCGATTCGTTTTAGAAGACATCTCGGGGTCTAGTAGCAGTCGAAGGTCGCCTCGGATCTGGCCTTCAGAGCTTTCGAAGAAATAGCTTTTTTCTACATGCGAAAATAGCGTTTTCTACTTCCGCGAGAGAAATTTGAATTTCAAGAAAACACAAAATCACGGTTTGAAATATTCTTGACACATACAAATAATAATGGCGAAGACCGTCCCGCCAACTTCTTTCATTAAGTTTTTAAAAACCAATCTACCCAAGTATCCATGAAATTTATCATAAAAATGTAATTAACCTAAGCTTTCTTGTAACTTCGAATTTTTCCCGACCGCTGCGTTTCCATAAGCGCCTGTAATTTCGAGAACTCGAATCGGCTTCTCAAGAATGGCTCTGAAATTCTGGTAAGCATCTCATTCCTATAGTTTGTACAATAATTTCCGGTGAAGGTGTGCGAATAGGCAATTGTCTGCGATGTCGAAAGATGTGAATGTTTCATGTTAACTACAAATCGAGAAAAGGAAAGTAGGATTATGCAAGATCGACTCCATCGATCCGACCTGTCATGGAATTCCTTTCGGGGATAAGTATGTCCAGGAGTTACAGTGATTAACTTCTTTTTCTCTGGATGAAGCTTTACCTCGCTTGAGACACCCGGTGGGGATACGGTTGGAGAAAGTGTTGGAACATTTGTTGCATGGCCAAGAAGCTTAAAAAGGGTATGTAACATGTATTACATTGTAGAAATATAGAAGTAGACAAAATTTGTTGTATTCATTGGAAAAAATTTACAATTGTATATAATCACGGATAAAAGCCCCGGATAAACCGGACAAAATCCGGACTAATGTTTCAAGCCAGTCTCTTGAGTAGGCTGGGCTATCGATACTCCCATTTCCATAGGCTGGGCATAGTGAGGCGTCGGGGTAAAACCCGGCAAAAACACCCGGCTCTAGCTCCACCTCCCACTTTGCTCCACCTCCACCACACGCTCCACCTCCTGCTCCATCTCACGCTCCATTGGTTGAGCCATCTCCATTGCATCGTTATACGCTTTGTGGTAGTGGTTAGTGTTGGGGCATCCAGGCATAGAGGCTAATCACTAAAGCGGCTCCTCATTTTGAATCTCGGTGACGGATGTGAGATTCACTCTCGATCAATGCATGTCTTGCATTCTCGAAGTCATTAGATAAGAGGGGCCGACCTACGTGCGATTGCAAGGGCCTCGAGCCCCGGATCTATCATTGCCCTGCTCTGCTTTGCCATCATCATTACTTGATCCAAAATCTTTGCCGGGGTTGCAAAGGCCCGGTGCTCGGTCGGTTGGTGCTTCGGCTTGCGTTCAACCGGGTTGGAGATTGGAGCCAAACTGGGCGGGGCGTGTGATTGCTGGCCCAAATGTAATTCAATGCATCTTAAGTCACCAACCGGGTGATTAATGTAACTTGGCATCTATCAATAGGAAGTGGCCCGATTATCGGTATTCCGCTGGCGTGTTATATTTATTTATTTATAAACTTAGAAACTAAGAACCGCGCTGGCGTGTTTAAGCGTAAAAGTTGAAACTAGGGATAAAATTGTTTGCAGCTTTCGGTGTGTAAAAGCGCTATATAGGAAAAACTATACACGCTTCGGCGTGCATTATTGAGAGGAGAAAAAAACATGTACAGATAGATAAGTAAATAGATCAGATTTTTCTAATGCTTTCTACTACACTTATTCATAATAGAAACTTGCATGCAATAGCATGATTAATTCAGGAAGAGAAACTCAAGAATTTACTCGAAACAAAAAGAAGCAGATGAAGTTTATAAAAAACTACATAAACATCATCTGCTTCCTCTGCCTCGAGCAAATGCAAAAGCTTGTCTTCTTGGATTAAACCTGCCATTGAGATGCAGCTTAAAACTAAATGAAAACTAACCTTGAGTTATGAGGCTGGAAGGATTCGAAGAACGGAGGACTATGCTTGTGGTTTTAATTCCGAGGCTTTTCGATTCGCAGACCTTAGTCCTCTGCTTTTGGTTTTAATTCTGAGCCTCCGATGTCCTCTGCTACAGATGCTACAGAACAAAAGGCGGAGTCTTTTAGTAAGTTAGGAATTGCCGAAACCAAACATCTAACATTGCTGAATATAAATCTGCTCACCAAGATTTTAGGAGGGTGGATCCAAACACAGCAGAAGCGCAACCGGCAAATCGTATGAAGGAAGAAAGAAAATGTAGGAACTTTGAGAGCGTGAAATGGATTTATATAGGCACTAGTAAAGATGCCCAGCATTGCTGGGCATAAATTGGGAGCCTGTAAATGTCTTGGCCCAAATGAGAAAAGCTTGTACGAATATGCATAGTACTTTTTATTAAGTGCTCAATAAATCAAAAGTCCTATCTATTGAATGGTCAATTGATCAAAGGTTTCCATTATAGGTGCTTGTATTGCGATTCGAGCCCATTAGTCACATATTATCCCCACCCAAATTTGAAAATGGAAAGGCGTGCACAGAAGAAATCCTTTGCTGTGAAATAGGGTTTGGAGGTATGGCCGTTGACGGGAAAGCCGATACCTCAGCTTAAGTAAGAAAAAATTTCATCACTAAGATGCTAGCATGAGATGCAGTCCTAAATTACCTCTTATAAATATGATGCATCACCATAAGGAAAAGAAGATCTTTGTCAAGCTTGTAAAGAGTTTTGCAATTTAGATGCATTGAAGTCGAGACAACATGCATTTGAGCGCAAGAGTATGTTATGGCCTACCATGTCTCCTTTTTAAGTTATTTTCTATGCTATTAACATATAGTTAACATAGAGGACATGCCTTGAACATGCATTTGACATCATCCATAAGGCAGATGATTAGCAGTGGATTAGTTGAGTAATGAGACTTACAGGAATGTATAAATCTGTCCATCGCTAAGACATTATTTCAATTTCTGAAAATAATTGTGACTGAAAGCCATGGATTCACATAAAAAATTTACATGGTAGCCATATCAATCTAAGCTATTTGAACCTAGTATCTTCTCTTAGAAACATGATACACAATGAGATAGGCATCCAAATTCTTCATAACTCAATATAGAGAATGTAATAGTTATACATCTTGTAAATCATAAATACTTGTTAGCTGTGAACATGATGTAGCTACCTATAGTAGAAACAATCAAGATTTGCAAGAATGGAAAAATGTGTTTTGATGTAGCCCATTTTCTCTGTATCTTCAAAAGTAGCTGGCAGATCATTTGGAATACCACCATCACATTCTAGCATAAACCTACTCTAAAGAACACATGTGAGTTTTGAAATATCTACCAGAGTTGTTTCTTTATCTCAGGACCCTGTAATATGGTAATCTTGGGCAGTGAGTGACCTTCAGATCTATCGTGGGAAGGCCGTGTTTGCACACCTCCAACTGGTTTCTTCTGACAACTCTTCTCTTTGAATGGCTTGTCTGTACCCCATTGCAAAAATGTTGAGACCTTACACCTTTAGGCTAAACCAAAATTTGTACTCAAAAAAGACATACCTGGTTCTAAAAACGTGAGCCAAACAATGTATCCATGGGGAATGATAGTTTTCTTTCTTGCTTTCCGGTCGGCTGTTACCTCCTCTTGCAAAATACCGCGGCAGTAGATCATCGACCTGAAAGAGTGATGTGCATGCATTTGGAATGCTTACGCTAGAGATCTTGGCCGGGCGAGAAGCCCTTCATGCGGATGCATCATGCATCACGACATGGAACAACTAACTTGGCAAATGCTATGAGGCCATTGTTTCAATCTGGCCAACGTCAAGAAATCATCGACCCCGTGCTGAGGTGCAAATTTTCAGCTGCAGGAGCAATGGGGATTGCTAGCATTGCCTTTGCTTGCATCAATGAAGATGTTGAAGAGAGGCCCCCAATGTCACATGTTGTTCAACCTTTGAAGGAGATTGAAGCTATGGCGGATCTTGGTGTGGGATGGAGGTTTCTCATCATCACGGTGAGGAGTACCGGACTATCTGACAAGCGCGGCTCAAAGCCCGACATGGACATGAATAATGTAATCTGTCATGTTTAACGTACTTCACAAACAATACATCATCCTTCCACAAACCCCTGCATTTTTGCTACATAATACTTTTACGTGGAGGTGTTCAGCATAAAGTTTAGGCTCAGAGTACATTTTGCCTCCCCTTAGCTTTGGTTCGTTATCAGGTGCACCCATCCCTGCTGCAATCATGGCAACAATGTCTGTATGTGGTGCAGATCCTTTCATGAGCTTTATCCTACAACAATAATGCACTGTCATCGTAGAAAGTCACAAATTTACAGGCAGAATTTTATGCATGTTAAAGACCGCCTTCATAACCTCGTCAAAGTTTAGTTTTTCATGGACAAACTGCACTCTTATTTTGGTCTAGCTTTTCTTGACCAAATCCAGCCAAGGCATATTTCCTCTGTTTGATCCTCTCCTCCAAGCTGCACTGCAAATAGAAGGGAACCTTGTTGCAAACGTGTACCTGGAAATGAATTTAGAAAGGAGATGAAAGCTGAGAAACTTTGAATCTTTTTTCCTCCAAGGTTATCAATTCTTCTGCACAGAATACATGGCTGCACCCGGGTTATGAATTATACATCTTTTTATGGAAGCTTTAAACTCGGTAGATAATTCAACCTATATTCCAACATTGGCATACTACAGGTAGATGTCATAGTCAATGCTGGCACAAAGGCTCCAGAGTTTGGATCAATGTCTATGGTGGATAAAGATTCCAAAGACCTTGTGAAAAAGCCTGGACTTGGATTCTCTTTAGTTGCTCACATTGTATTCCCTGATCTTCCAAAAGCTCATTTATGTCCAGAAGGAAAAAAAACACCACAGGAATTGAATTACATTCTATGAAGTTGAGATTTTTTCATACTATACCTGGAAACGATTAGAAAGGAGATGAAAGCTGAGAACTTTGCGCAGGATAGAGTGTGGATAAGTATTTCTAGCTCAACCCCAGTTAGCCCAAGCTCAAGAAGCCTCGAAACCCTCTGCTTCAGTGTATATAATCCGCTGCAACATTCTTATGCCCTTTTTGAGTTAGATTGTCAGCGATGCAACATCCGGCCATCATCCGGCTGCCGCCATAGTTGAAAGCTTCATGCTTCTCGAACTCGCGGATAATTGCAATCGGGGTGCGCTCCTTCCTGTTCTACAACAGGCAGAGTAAGGCTCTCGCGTTCAATAGAATTTGCATTGCTATTGAACCCTAAAATTACAGAAACTGTTTGATCTCGGCCTGAAAAATCTGAGCCCTCCGATTTAGGCCCCCCCTTTAGCCCCCCTTTTTTGTCAACCGTCGGATGGGCCAAACAAATATAAGCCATTGGATCTAGGGCTCGATGCACTACGCACTTACGGTATAACATTATATAATATAAGATAATTAGAAATAAGTTGGCGTGAATAATTGATTGCTTGAATTAACACGCTTGGCGTACGGTCTTCCCGCCAGACATGACATGTATATGGTATATATGGAGAATATTGCATTTTATGCAATAAATTCTCACGGCATTTTATTCCATTTATTGCATTCGAAAAAATAGAATTTAGAAATTTTATATAGGCTAAATTAAAAATGATTTTAAAGGCAAAATTATCAAGGCTAAAAAATGACTTGTAAGGTTGTGGGAATTGTTTTAGGTCAATATAGGAAAATTTCCTATGGTTCTTGTGATGAATCGTGAGAATTCTCATGTGGTTGATTTATAGTGTTCCCCGAGACTTTGTTGAGACAAAATTTCTTGAGAGACAAAAGTTTAGAGAGACAAAATTTGCAGAGACAAAATTTTAGAAAAAACACTTGGAGCCAAAATAATTGGAGAATCTGGTTTGATTTTATTCAAAAAATTTATGTCTGAAAAAGCTGTTTGAAGAAAAACTGTTTGAAGACAAAGTTTATGAAGAAAACTGTTTGATTTCATTAAAAACAGGTTGTATGTCTGGATGCCCAAGGCTTAGGCAAGAAGGCTTTTCACACAATTCTGAGAAAACAAATGCGGGCGTGTCCAAAACTTTTGTAAGAAAGGAAACAAAAATGGGCGCCCGGATGCATCACTCTTCTTCCACGCCTTGCAACAAAGAAGAAAAGAAAGGTGTTAGAAAAGAAAGAAAGGTGCAAAAACAAAAAAAAAGCAAACATGCAAACTGGTTCATCTCTCAACCACTCCAAAAGCGGTCGGTGTCGACCCTCCTCCTCCTCCTCCTCCTCCTCCTCCTCCTCTTAGAGATTTCATTCTATGTTTTGGGGGTCAAGCCAACCACGAGCCGGAGGCTGATCATGTGCTCTTGAGAGCTCAACTTTTCCTCTTCCTCCTCTTCCTCCTCTTCATCGGAGGAGGAATCAGAGGAGAAGTGGGCAAGAAAAATCAATGGGGAATGCCGAGTTCTTCAACCCGGCGTCTCTTTGAAGAGACCTCGGGTTCTTCATGAAGGTCGTGGGCCGAAATTTGCCAGCTTCATGGCCAGAGAAAAAAAAAATTTGGACGAGAATGGAGGTCTTGAGGCGTGAGCAGGTTTATATAGGGTTAATTAGAAATTAGCGTGAATAATTTATTGCCTCAAATAACACGCCAGGATTACGAAATTCCCACCAGCTATATCATCTAGGGTATATTATTATGGATAATAAATTCTCACGTCTATTAGCTATATGTCTTTTCGTAATCATATATCCAAATTTTCGATAATTAAAATTTGGATATATTTATATAAATGTCATTTCCTTGTTGTTGCCACGAAAATTCTTGTTTTAAATGATTTCGTTTACACCCATTGTTATTATTATATTAAACCTATTTCCAAGGAATTTCTTGCTTTTAAAAAAATTTGATTTACCTCTACATATTCCATAAATGTACGTACTTTTTTTATCTTATGGTGTAATAATTTTTTCCTACTCATTGACTAAAAAGGGTGCAATTTGCCTAGGTCAATGGTGCCTCTCCAACTCAAGATGGTGTGCAACATATTGAAAAGAGCAATATCAATGAAAAACCAACTCCTAGCAAGAATGTTGAAGAAAAACAATTAGTCCTCTATAGTAGGGTGCAATGGAGGAACAAGAAGGTGAGAATCATGCACAAGTGCAACAAGGAAATAGTAGGCCAAGGAGTCATTGTGCTAGCAGATCCTGGTCAAGCTGTTAATGATGAAAGGCTAGGGGAAGACAATATTGGTATTGCAATTTCGATGTTGGAAGACAACTGGAAAGGTAAAGGTTTGGGTGACAAGGAATGTTTTGGTTGTGTCAAGCAATTGGAGGTTCCTTGCATCATGGCATGGCCTATAAGTAGTGTTCAATTTGTGGAGGATTATATTTTTTCAGAGCCTGAGGTTGTTGGGGACAATGATTGTCTTGATATTGATCCATTGGCAGTTGGAACTCTAAACCTAGGCAAAAGGGGAGAAGTATCATTGCGGACATTATCCTAGCAAAAGAGCCAAGTTGATTAGTGACACCAAGCGTGAGACAATGGTGAAGGTTAGGGGCTCGGTTGTTGTTGGAGTGCTTGTATGCAATTCTTTACAATAGAACAATTGGTGGAAGCAAGAGCCACTTTTCAAAAGTACACTTGTTGATGAGAGGAGGACCTACATGTACACAATCTTGAGCATGCACTTCAAGATGAAAAGAAACCCAAATGAAAAAAGATACCCTTTGCTAGGCAAATGGATACGTGCAAAAAGCATGGCGAGTATCCATGCAATTCCAACTTCTTCATGGCATAATTGGCAAAAAAAACAGGCAGAGGGGAAATGGGATTGCTTTACATGGAAATAATGGTTTGTTGAGACCAACAATAGGACCTTGGCTGCCAGGGAGATATTTGAAAAATATATTGATTTCAATGCAGAGTCTATGCCACACAAAAGCAGAAGGGATGAAAAAGGAAGAGCACTTGTTGAGAAAAGGTTGCCATCACATTGTACTCAAAAGAGTATTTTGGAAGAAGTGAATTCCCTACTTCGAGAATTGGGAATTCTTCCAATATCCCAACCTAGCTTTAGTAGGTTATGGAAGAAGCAGTTCAATCATGTCACCATAGCAACTTCAAACAACTTTGCAAAGTCCAATTTATGTGCTAAGTTGAAGGAGACTCTTGATAAGACTGTGCAACCTAGTCAAAGGGCTAGAATAAGGGAGCATATGAAGGACCATATGACGGACCAACTATCATGTAGATCATGTTATTGGATGTGGAGGACTTTATCTGCATTGGAACCCAATAACTATTTATGTATTATACATGACAAGATGGACCAGCAAAAGACTTGTCTTCCACAATTCAAGTACATACCAAAGTCATGTGGAAGATCATACCCTTCTACAGATCTCAATGGCTAGGGCAATCTTGCATGGGCAGAATCAAACCTACTATGGCCATTTTAGTTTGGAGTTGTGGAGTGATGGTCCAGTTTTTCATATTGGGAGTATCATGAGGTGTTTGAGAAACTATGAAAATGGATACAATGGTCACCTCGAGGACCTTCTGACTAGCCGGGCACTACATAGAGCATTGTTAGATGGAAACCCTAACAATATTGAAAAGTTCAGCAAGGCAAGGTTTAGGAAGCATGGGTCTAATGAACATGTTGGAGCTTCAACTTCACGTGCTAAACCTCAAGATCTACCCAAAAGGTTTCTCTTGCAACTTGATAATTGTCTTGGCCAAAATAAGAAACAGTGGATGTTTTCTTTCCTATCCTACTTAACAGCTGTGGGGATATTTGAAAGAGTTAATTTAGGGTTTCTTATGCCTGGGCATACCCATGAGGATGTGGATGCATTATTTGGCAAATATAGTTGTATACTGAAGCAGCAAACAGTGACCAACTTTCCTAGGCTAATGGAAATCTTGCATGAATGCACTACTCCAAACCCTATAGCTTCTCTCATAGAAGAAGTGCCCGATTGGAAGAGCTTTGTGGATGGTTATACATTGGATCTTGAAGGTCATTCCAGGCCTCTGCAGTTCACTTTTTGGGTGAGAGATGGGATTCCAATCTTCCAATGGAAGATGAGACCTTCGAGAGGATGAGTGGAGGGAGGGAGGAAATATGGCGTAGAGATGAGAATGACAAGCCTATGATACCTCTAGGTCAACCAAAAGCTTTAAAACCCTCTTGAAGAAGTGAAGCAATTGGGATTGACTAAGGAAGGAATCCAAGACTATATAAAGCATTGGCAAACCAATCCAGGATGACACCAACCGTGCCTTGGTGGCTTCTTTGGAAGAAGGTGATTAACCTTGTTGGGGAGATAGACACATCCTCGGATGAATTGAAAGAAGGGTGGTTGCCTAAAACTAGGTGGAAGACCTTAGCAGGTGCTGAGGATTTTGATGACACTGTAAGTAGCATTCGCAAGCAATATGCTCCTCCTCCTTCTGACAAATACTATGTTGGTCCTAAGAACAATAGGCCAAAGTTTCTAGGCATGGATGCTTATGAACCTTCCACTGACTTGGAATGCCACCAATTTGTGGTAGTAAAGCCAGCAGATTTAGATACATAATCCAGTGTGGTTGGGGTTCACTATCTCTGATATTTGCAAAGAAGAAGGTAATATTAACTTCAACCATGTGCGGGTGGAATGGTGGTGTCCAGTGCATCAGTTGACCAATGTATCGGATAAAGAAACACAAGGCCCCCAAAATTGAACCATTATAATTTTTTTTTAATGGTTTGTTGGTGAAAACCAAATCCATAAATCAGTACATGTTTGTGGGTTCAAAAGTTTACAAACCATGTCTAGTTATCTAATATGGTTCATCAATATAATTTTTAAAGGTGATAAGACAACATTGTTTTATGACATGGTATTGAAACATGGCAATCTTAATTGGTTTTTATAACAACTTAACCTATAAGATATTCTAATATGGTTCATCAACATATTTTTCTAAGGTGATAAGACAACATTGTTTTATGACATGATGTTGAAACATGGCAATTTTAATTGGTCTCTGTAACAGCTTAAACTATATGATATGTACTACTGTTTAATAGGTCACATTTATTAGACTGGTATTTGATCGCATCTATCTTCTTTAGTATATTGACATGGTAATGTTAAGCGCATAATTATCATGACATTTTATAGTGATTAATCACCAGTACACAACCTGGTAAACAATCTTGGTTTAAATATGCTACACTATAACCCCAAAATGTGCACTATGTGTAGTTTTTTGCCATCTTTTTTGCAAAAAAATAACACCAAAAACTATGCATAGTATTGTTCCGAAAATGCTAGAAATAACACGTAGTTTTTATGTGTAGTTTTTCACACAAAAACAACGCATAATTTTCATGCATGGTTTTTCATACAAAAACGTGTAATTTTCATGCGTGGTTGTTAGACAAAAACAACACGTAGTTTTTATCTGTGATTTTCACCATAGGTTTTAGATAAAAAACAACGCATAAATTCTATGTATGATTTTCACTCATAAACAAAAACAACACAAGGTTTTTAGGTGTGGTCTTCATCCAAAACAACCCATGGTGTTCACACGTAAGCTTTTTTGACATAGTTTTCTTTCAATTGTCTACATGTTATTTTCATTGTTTGTATGTTCTTTCTAATGTAGTTTTAAAAAAGCATTTTGGGAATTGAACCCAAGCAAGTCCATTCAATTTGTATATGTAGTATATGCTCGAACATAGTCACCTATATAGTTGCATAGATCAACCAATACAATGGACCTGATCACAGAAAGACACCAAAAACCCTAGTTTAGCATAAAACGGTGCAGAGTAGAAGTACAAGGCATTTCCAGAAAAGGATTTATTATTAGCACCACATAGGAACATTTATAATCTTCATCAACAAATTAACTAGACAAATCTGTTTTAGTTGACTAACTGTCTTACACTTTGGAAATAACCAACATGTAAATTGCTTATCACAGTTACGTACGCCTCAATCATAGATAGTTCCAATTTTAGGACATTAGAAGCACAACAATTTTTCTTATTCCATAAACTACTGTATTAGATAGCCAAATATTTGGTCTGGAATTTATTAGTGCAAGTCTATGCTATGCTGCCCATAAGACTACTTTAACAAACTACCTTAGCACCTCAAACTAAGGGTTCAAGCTATCAACTTGAAATTCTAACTGTACTAAGGATATCACAACACTATACATGAAGGATATAGCCAGTCCAACCTTACGCGCCCATGCATGTGGCTGCACGTAGCAGGTAGCCGTAAGCAGCAACATTTCAAGCTTTTTACAAGCTTAACTTTATCCATCAAGCATAGGGTGCTGAAACTGCAGCTTTATGACAGATGATGCTTAAGTACATAGGCATCTAGAGTAAATCAATATTCAAACAACCAGATACAAGAAATCAATCCATAAAGTTCCAAACTTATAAGTGGCAGCGGTCAGCCATAAATGCATGTATGTAAAAGTTAACAACACATTCCAGTTGTCAAAGCACAAGCATGTAACAAGCCATTGAATAATCTAAAATATCATTCAACTGTTTTTTATGCTCAGAAGGCCTTCATTTGACATTTTTAGAAAAATAGTAATAAATTTCTTGGATGTAGTCAAATTATGACCCATTCTTTCAATAAGCTATTATTACCATATCAGGCATTATAATCTCTCAGTAATCATTCAAAGAATTATTAAGTATAATCCATGGTTTAAATAGCTGGCTGCAAACCTATGCCACATCTATACAGGAAAAATATCAAAATGCACAAAACTATGCAAGCTTTAAAAAGTACTTGTACAACTAGCAACCACTAGCAGAGCTACAATAGAAACTTTTTATAATTTTAAAAATTATAATCTTTTTTTGGTACCTGTGTAAAGGACACTTCTTCAATATCTCAAACTCGATGAGCAACTGGCGCACAGTTGCCCCATATATCAAAGTAGAAAAGCTCAGCATTCTACAAAATATTGAATTAGAAATTAATCGGTTCTAGATCATAACAGAAATAGATTTACCTAACAAGAGAGAAGCAAAAGTTTTAAAAAGTCTTTCAAAGGAAAGCTTGAGACAGAAAAGGGCCTTATCTAATCTTACGCTGGACCCTGCCATAGTCGAGCTTTGTGCTACAGACGAAAAAAAAGAAAACAGAATAGAAGCAAAAAATTAAAAAAAAAGAATTGCAGAGGAAAGCTTAAGATAGAAAAGGACCAATGGCCTTACCTAATCTTATCACCCTGCCATAGCCAAGCTTTATGCTACAAGCGCAAAAAAACAAGACTGAATAGAAGCAAAAGGTTAGAAAATCTTGCAGAAAAAAGCTTAAGAGAGAAAAGGCTTTACCTAATCTTATCGCTGGACCCTGCCATAACCGAGTTCTGCTTTTTGCTACAGAGTATTTTTCAAGCTCCAGCCAAGCTGGAAAAAAAAGAAGGGTTGAATGCCTATTAATATTTGATGTTCAAAATGCAGCATTATTTCCGCATTCAAGCATCATGCAAAAGGAAGCAAATACCCCATTTTGTTCGAGCAAAAAAATTAAGAAATCTAAAGGATTGAACAGATGCATACCTGGCCGCATTAAGGAATACCATCGCAATAAGATAACTTGTGGATCTAGCCTTCCAACTTTTTAGAGCTAGAGCTCGTTGGAACGGGTTCTCTATGAATCAAACACAGATTTACGAAGTTGCCTTACACATATGAAACATCGAGCTCCTACTTCTTATCGGACTAAGATCATTCGCCACTTCTGTTGGGTATGAAAACTTTGCTGCCACTGCTCCAGCTCCTCTTCCACCATCGCCGATCTCAACCTCTTTACAAGTTTACAAGGAGAAGAGCGCCATACGAAAGGCGCTTCAAAAATCCAAGCTGTCAAAATTTTGAAATGCATTAATCTAAGCGGGAAAAATGGTAATAAAATGTTTCCACAAGAAATTTACCCGTTTGCCCAACATAAGTTGTTCCTTATGGTGAAGGGATTTACCCAGCATTGCAAAGGGATTAGCAGTTGTGGAAGCACTTTGATTTAACCCAGATAGGGAAAGGATTAACCTAGACCAAAGTTCCAAACATTCAATCCAATGGATCAGATTACGAGGAGCAAAGCAATCGATTCATTCAACTGGAGTTGCAGAACGGGAATTTTCTTGAATATTGATTGCCCAACCTTGGGTGCATTTGTAGGCCCTAAAGCTTGAACTTTTTTTGTTGTATAGGTCAATGTAAGTTTTTTCGCCCTATTTTTATATGGTACATGCACTCATGAGCACCAAGGAGAGGTTCGTCTCAAAAAAATAAGATAGAGTGCCTCGTTTGCAAGTACGTAGAAATTAAAGCTTTTTTCCTTGCGCCTTCTTTTTTCCCAGCACTGAGAAAACCAATGAAAAAACCACAAAATGAGTAAACACAATAAATTCGCACAATAAATCCTCTTGCAATTGATAAGCATGCACAAGCAAACAGATTGAACAAAAATGACCACTTTAACCCATTGGACAAAACTGACCACTTTGCATGGGCATTTACCAATGAACAATTTGCTCAGGCATGTATCAGTGACCAATTTCGCATAGACAAATTAAAAGATAGTCAATGCCCGTCCAAGCACCAAAAATCCTTTCTTGTCTGCTTTCATCACGTGCATTAAACATGAACTTGAAATCCCTCTTAAGGATTAGAAGCATAACATCAAAAGTTATACAAGCTTTATAAAAATTTTGAAGCTGCACTGCCTAGAAATGTCGTAACAAATTTTCCGTACCTAAAATAAGCAAATACGTAGGACATGTAAAGCTTCTCCAAAAGGAAACGTCAATAAGCAGAACCAAACGGGAGGCCTTATAAGTTTGACTTGCAAACAACGGTGTTAACATTGGCACCACATAAACAAAAGTGTTCTTGCACGATGTCTGGCACAATCCCAGGTAAAGAATACACGTAAATTTCAGCGAAGAATGAGTTGAAATTATTAACTATATGACATGGGATTTTCTGCACAAAATGCAGTTTGCTAATATAACTAAGGTCTTTGGCAAGGCACCTACCATTGGCCATTGGATCCCTACTAGTTGTGATAGAACAAAGTAAATCGGAGATGAGAGTTGTTGAAGCGGAGCAAGTTTGGAACTGGCACTTGGGGAGGGTTTTTTGTTCTCCTTCTTAAGGTCTCTCTTCGAACCCTCGAAGGAACCCTGCACGCAAGCTCTTGACCCCTTCAGAGGCAGGGAAGGCTGCCAAAACCTAAACCCTACAGATTTACTAGGGTTTAGGTATCGGGAGAATAAAACAGCTCCATTTGTTAATCCCACCGTTCAAATAGTAGTTCATGTTATAGGAAACGTTCTCAAAAAAGAAAAAATGGACATCCACCGCACGGATGTCCCAACCCCCAAATGTTCCCCTTTAGGGACATAGGACAAGAGGGGGAAATGATGTGCCCCTTCAGTTTGGCCATTTTTGCTAGCTCAAAATGTGATTTTGACTTTGGGCATGAGTCCAGAGCATCTACTTTACTGTAGGGACCAACGATTATGACCAACAGAGCCAAACTTGATTTGCTACAAGCAACTAGTCTATCTTTCACTAGTGCTGTACTGTAAAGCTAGCACGTACTTTGCAGTCTGGGCGTTTCATCGATTCTCTACTCCTCAGACATGTGTCCTAGGGTAATTCTGGCCTTTTGGATGCAACCGCACAGTTGAAATGTCGTTGCATACCAACCGGCATGCTCCGGTCGCACAATGTCCAGAGCTCGCGGGCCATCACAACGGAGCAAGTTTGGAACTGACACTTGGGGAGGGTTTTTTGTTCTCCTTCTTAAGGTCTCTCTTCGAACCCTCGAAGGAACCCTGCACGCAAGCTCTATCCTGATAAGGGGATCAATTTTTAGAGTGGGTGACACACTTGTGATAGAAAATAAAGATACAAATGATTGTCAATGGTATGGTAAGACGAGATACATTTTTTCTTATAAGCAGGGTGATGAAACGAGTGTATATTTTGCAGAAAATTACTATAGATATCATATCCAAGACAATAAAGTTCAACTTGATGAACCAAGTGGGATGCCTATCTTAGCTACTAGTATGGAGCCATTCAATCATGAATCTATTTTGCCAGTCCAACATATTCTTCGAGAAATATGTCTTTTACCAATGCGACCAGCAAAAGATAAAAGAGTGATCGCATTTGAGACTATTACAACAAAATTGCCAGATAGGCTTCTCCAATTGCATAAGTGTGGTAATGTTCCAATTTGGCCTCTCGTGGATGACGTTGTGGCAATTCAAGCTATAAAACGGGGTGATGCCCCACATCTAGCATCATACGATGGTTACTGGTATGCTTGGATTAATGCAGTTAATGAGAAGGATAAAAAGATGAAGTTGACTTGGTTAGAGCCAAAGAGTAAGAAGGGGCGTAAATGTTTAGGAATTTTCATATGTGGAAAAGAGATGGCAGTCTTGGGATTGTCTCTTAAGGGTATTAAACGTTATGAAGGAAGGTGCAGGAAAAAATATCTGTTTCTTCTTGGTTGAAGAACCTTCTATTTGAGGTACTTGAGCTTAGTTCATCTCCTTTTGTTTTGTAATCATAAAAATCTATTATGTTTACTCTAAGTTCAATCGCTTGGCATAATGTTAGGTTGGTTGCGATGTTTAGCTTTACATTTGGAGCGGTTTAATAAGCTAGCTATAAAATTATTTATTACCATATTAAGATATTAACCTTGACATTGTAGTAGTTTTTTGAGCTAAGCATTATAAATTTGTTAGTTAAGATAGTGTCGATGGTATCTCTATATTTACATATGAGTGGTCATTATTACTGCGCTAAACCTCACAAAACAATTGCTAATTTCTTGGCTAAATGACATTACAAGGTTTCTTACAATATTAAGTAACGTTGCAAAGCATTCACCTTTCGTTTTTGCTAAAAAACTATACACAAATTAATTATGATTTCTATAAATCTTTGAATTAGTACAAAAAATACGATATGAAGCATTATTGGTCTTGCAAAATCAATATATGCTTAAATTACATCTTCTAAACTATGGATGATTTCAAAAAACTATTATATGATTATGGAATTCATCTAATTAAACATGATATAAACTATTAGTGATTTTGCTAAATCAATCTACACTTAAAAACAACCTTATGAACTAATAATAATTCCTAGAAACTAGTGTAAAATTTTGAATCAGTACAAAAGATATGATATTAGCCACTATTGGTTTTTCAAAATCAATATATGCTTAAAACACCTCTTCTAAACTATTGATGATTTCAAAGACCTATTGTACAATCGTAGAAGTCATGTAATTAAACATGATATGATTTTGCTAAATCATTGTACATTAAAAAACAATCATACAAACTAATGATGATTTCTAGAAACTACTGTAAATTTATGAATTAGTACAAATAATATGATATGAACCACTATTGATTTTGCAAAACTAGGAAGAACACATGATTTTTCTTTACATTTTGTATTGTCGTATAAAAAAATCACATATATACTGGTTTTCATGCTAATTTTTTATACAAGTTCATTTTTGGGGGCCTTGTGAAAGGTACTCAGATTGTTGGACAAAGAGATGGAGGAGAAATCCGAGTGATCCTGATCTTTGGCTAGACTACGAAAGTGTTTTGTACTCATGGACTCCAAACACTAGTCCAGCTAGAAATGCGAGAATTACAATACCTCAGGATGTCAGGAAGAAGGCTATGATATCATTGGGGGTGCTTGAAGAAAGTTGAATAACTATGTAAATTTTTGTTATCACGTTTTTATGATATGGTGCTATATTGTGAAATATTGACTATTTTGTAAATAACATGATATTACGTTTTCATAATTTTGAGGTGAAATGTGTGAATTTGCATATGCTACTAAAAACATGCAATATAAAATTTGTCCCAAAATTAAGACATAAACCCAATTTAATTGAATGATGGTTACATGGGCTGCCTCCTTCTACAACTGAGCTTCCCGATCTTCGACTTCCTCACACAGCTATGGCTATTCGAAAGCCAGAATGGATCTGGTAGAAAGGAAAAATATGGTGCAAGGCTGCCGTTGTGGATCCGGAACACCTAAACATCACATCCATCAAATTTCAAACGGATAATGTGTCGTTGGTGTGAATGTGTCGCTGGCCTGTAAGAGCCGTCGGGACCCTAATCGAACCTTAATCGACCCAGTCAGCCACATCAAATCTCAACCATTAAATGAAATGATCAAATCTCAGCCTTTGAATTTAGGGCTGGGTCCAACACTTACACTATAACAATATGTAGCATAATAACAGGGGGTTTTCTTTGTGTTTTTGTACGCTTTTCACAAAGGTTTTCCTAAGATTTCATGGCGTATTCGAATGGATGTACTAATGCGTACATCTAGAGTGCACCATTTCTTAATCGTTGATTTAGCTTTTTTTTTTCAATGGTCCAACATCCAAGGGCTCACAACAAAAGCCCTCTTTTTATTTTAGGGGCTGAACATGCAAGCCTTGTAGATATCATTTTAAGGCACGAAACAGGGCTTGCAAATCTGCAACAACAGGGATTAGCAAGATAAGATTCAGTTGTCGAGATTAATGAAACGGCTGTTAGTATTGAGGCTTTTTACCATAAATTTTTTAACAAAACCCAATTCTTCTCCAGTTACTTGGCTATGGCGGGCTAGGCAGCTATGGTTATGGCATGTGGAAGCTTCATAACAGCGAGGCATGAAGTATTGAAGCTACATCTTTTAGGGTTCGCTGGTCGCAGTTTAGGGCTCACTGGTTGCTGGTTGTTGCTACATGTTAGTGTGCCCCGGTTGGACGAAATCAAAGACCTGTGCAACTATTGCCTTTTGGCCAATTTTTAGGTAAGGTTATGTCGCCCCAATCAGAGAGTAGAGCAGATCACAGCAGAGATAGTTCCATAGGGAAGCTCGGGAATGCCAGAAAGCGGGAAATCTATCTAGGCTATGCTGAAGCACGGATTTTCTTTTGGTGATTTTTGTTGTGGGTCTTCCACAAATCACCGGTTTCATTCACCCGAGAACTACCTTCAGCGGTTTAATACTGCCTCTGTTCTCTAATTTTTGAGACCTTGAATTGTTTCTACGAATTTTTCCTTCTCCAGGAGCAAAAATATCTTCCCTGATCCGGATGACTAGTGGCGGGCCTGTGCTTACCCGCATGACAAGTATGCCAGAGCGAGTTCAGGATTCGTTGGTTTCCGTCTTATCAAGGTATGAGCCTTTCAAGCTTCAACAGTAGTGTGAAAAATGTTCCATTCTTTATTTCCTGCCATATGCCATACATTCCCTCCTCCCATTACATCTCCATGCCGTCCCACTCAATCTACATTAAGGAAGTTATGCTAGGATCTAAGCTTGTTCTTCACAAAGTTCTAGATCATGATCAAACTTCGTTCTTGGGACCCCTCTTTAGAGCCCAACATTGAACCTCGCCAACCCGATACATTTCTTTGCATGCGGGTTTATTGCTAATGGTAGCACAATTCTTCACCATATCAGCTAATTGATGGGCTAAATTTTGTAGAAGATGAGGAGACTTCGGCAAATGCTCTTAGATGGTGTGTTTGGTCTGATTCTCTGATCTACTCGGATGGAATTTTTTAAGAAGATTTGCAAACGTTTGTAGCTTCAATGTAGCTAGTTCAAGATTCCTAAATGTTGTACTTTTTTATCCACGGAAGCTAGGTTAGGTTAGCATTGATTGCGGTTGGTGATTTTATCGAGGGAAGCTAGGTTAGGTTAGCATTGATTGCGGTTGGTGATTTTAGGAATGAACTCAAAACCGAGCACATATTCGAGTTTCATGACCGGGGCATGAACAAAATTTGGCAACAAGATAACTCTTTACAAGAGCATGATTTATAGACACGGCAGCCCCTTTTTATAGGTTGTGGCACAGAATTGCAGCCGTATTGCATTTGAGCTTCTAAAATTTGAAGCTTTGTTGTTGAAAGCAAATGCAAGGAATGTGCATTTCTGTTTTTGTTCTTGAACTATCATTCCTTTGCTTGTAAATTGCGAGGCTTTATATTGGCCTTTGCACAATGTAGCCTCTATAAGATTTAATGCTCCATTCTTTGCATTTTATTTAGAAGCACTATAAATTGAGTCATTTATGTACCAATGATCGAATGGGTTTATTGCTTGATGTTACTCGAGTTCTTTGTGTATGGTGTTCTTTGCAGCCGAGATTCACATGTCACATTCTCGCAATGTGAGTGGCTTGGGTTGTCCAAGGTGTTCTCATGGCTTGCATAACAAAATATTCCCTCTTTTTAATTCCATGGTATATGTTTCTAGATTGCTACATATAGTTGCAGGATTTAGACTGCTATACATTGTTGCAAGAGTGAGAGAGGTTGAAGGTTATATAGCATTGTTGCAAGAGTGAGAGAGGTTGAAGGTTAGAAAGAAAATCATAGGACATGTTTTTTTATTATGTTTGCTTTTTTTAGGGCCCGAAGGGCCCAAATTTTTTTTTAGTATAACCACCAACACATAACTACCATTAACATTAATGAACACAACCATTGGGTCCAACACATTTAAATTAAAATCCCCGTTAGACCCCCTTTGGTTTGGGTGCATATTCACACGCGAGGTGGCGTAGGGCGTGAGAGCCCTTATAATTATGTTTTGCACGTACAAAATCAACACCATATAGTATTTTGCTTGAAATCTTATAGTATTTTGCAAATCTTGTTATACAGTATAGTAAATTTTGTACTTGCATACCCCACAAACGAGGAACTTTACGTACGGTGTAGATTAAGGAATAAGGGATGAATATGCCTATCCAACAGCTCTCGTTGCCCGGAGTCACCCCCCGTGTGAATATGCACCCAAACCAAAGGGGGTCTAAGGGGGATTTTAATTTAAATGTGTTGGACCCAATGGTTGTGTTCATTAATGTTAATGGTAGTTATGTGTTGGTGGTTATATGACATATGTTGCATATGCCATATAAAACATATGTCATAGATTATCCTATTATATATATAGATATTGGGGTGGTCACATAAGGGGTGTTACATATTTATATTGATCTCGGCCGTCCATTTTTTAAGGTGGCAGTGTGTCATGATCTGGATGTGGCATGCACAACATGTCTTGACCATTGGATCAAAAGGGAAGGATAAATCCTAGCCCTTGATTTTTTTAACGAAGGTGCAAAGAAGGTCCCTCAAAGGTGCTTTTTGGTGCAACCAATCTCAGCCATTGGATCAAAAGGGGGAGGTGAAATCTTGGCCATTAAGTATTTTATTTAAATGCAATTTTTTATTAAAGGAGGTGAGGTGGCACCCTTATTTAATAAAAAAAGTAATGATGTGACACCAATATTTATGAGTGGATTTTCTAGGAAGCTTCCTTTCTATTATCATCTTCAAAGGCCCGTAACTTACAGTAGAGGGGTCGGATGAAGGTGGGATCCATACCATTGGATTCCTCTCGTCGAGAGCTTTTTAAAGAGTGGTGCCTTGGCATCATTCTGTCGTAGTAAGAGTCAATGTGATCGAATATTGAGAATCTTCATGGAATCTTACAGAATCTATCATAATTTAGGAGAATCTCCGAGATTCTTCATGGGATCTTAGAGAATCTAGAGGAATCTCATTGGAATATTAGGGAATCTATGGGAATCACAAGAGAATCCTTGAGAATCTAAGGAATCCAAGGGAATCTTCATAAAATATTTTAGAACATCTAGAGAATATACATAGAATATTAGGGAATCTTGGAGAATCTAGAGGAATGTTGAGATAAGCTTCGAAATCTAAGTAGGAACCTGAGGAATCTTCATAGAAGCTTGGAGAATCTATGGGAATCTCGATGGAATCTTGGAGAATCTAAGGGAATCTTGATGGAATCTTGGAGAATCTAAAGGAATCTTTGTAGAATCCAATGGAATCTAAGAGAATCTTGGGAGTCTATAGGAATCTCAGGAGAATCTCTAAGAACCTTCATAAAATCTTTGACAATTTTGGGGAATCTTGATGGAATCTTGGAGAATCTAAAGGAATCTATATAGGATCTTAAATAATCTAAGAGAATTGACATAGAATATTTAGGAATCTAAGAGAATCTTGAGAGAATCTTTGAGGACCTAGGCCAATCTAAAGGAATCTCCATAAAATCTTTCAGAATTTAAGGGAATCTTGATGAATCTTGGAGAATCTCGATGAATCTACATGGAATCTATGGGAATCTTGAAAGAATATTTGGAGATCCACGAGAATCTAAGTGGATCTTAATCAAAATTTGGAGACTCCAGGGGAATCTTGATGGAATCTTGAAGAATCTAGAGTAATCTTTATAGAATGTAAGGGAATCTAGGGGTAACCTACATAAAACCTTGACAAACCTGGAGGAATCTTGGAATATTCTTTGTAAATCTAGAAGAATCTCAAGAGAATCTTAGGGAACCTATGGGAATCTTAAAAGAATATTTGAAAATCTAGGAGAATCTAAAGGAATGTCTATAGAATCTTATAGAATCTCGAGGATTATCAAGGGTTCTTGTGGAATATAAGGGAGAATTGATGGAATCTCAAAGAATCTAGCGGAATCTTTACACTACTTTAGGGAATCCAAGAGAGTCTTTATAGAATCTTCGTTGGATGGCTCTACATTTGGCTTTTGGTCGAATTTGTACAATCCCTCATAGTACAACCACTTGTATATATATACATAACTATCACTACTTATGTAAAGCAGTATAATTTGTTCTTAGAAAAATTGATATCTAATATTCCTGGGCTGAGAAGAGCCTACAGCTTGACACGTCTATTAATTTAGGCCTTCCTAAAATAAGAAGAGAAAAATTTGTTGATGCCACACGTGTCATGAACCAAGCCGCATTCAAACCTCTTGCTGATCCAGAAACTCCAGATAGAGGCCGCTGCAATCCATTGTTGCGGATCTTCAATGATTGGCCACTTCAATGATTGGGCTTCTGTCTCTTCGTACATGGCCTTGCCTGGTTGAGTAAAAGGGAAATCTTGGCTGAATCTCATTGAATTCCATGAATTTAGTGAAAAATACCATGACATTTATGGAGGAATCTTTGTGTGACTGTAAAATTAGAGTTCCCTGCTGGATGCTCTACTGCAGAAGAAGCCATGGGTTCAAGAAAAAGGAAATCCCACGATGTCTTAGGTGATTGTATGAATGAATTTGCTCCAGAACCAAAGAGGGCAAGAACATATGTATTTCCAGAGCCAACTAGGTCCACAATTCGCCTGCTAGTTGCCGTTGATGGCTGGCTCAATTTTGATGGCTGTAATATGCAATAAGAGATGACCTGAATGGTGAGCTACCTGACATAGAATTTGAATCGTTTCAGCCGGCTGATATTGTAAATGACATAGACTTTGAGCTGCCCAAACAGGTTGAGTCCTTCCAGCTTGCTGATATTGTAGATGAGATAGATTTTGAGTTGCCCAAACATGTGGAATCCTTTCACCTGGATGACATTGTAGAAGAACTCCTGATATTGGAATGCTGCCGTACCTGTTTGGCTGTGACAATGTGTTCGTGTGCAATGAGTGCCTCTGCTTCGTTGATGGTAGAGAAATTGATGAATTTGGTCGTTGCAAGCATTGCCTTAAGAAATTTGGAGGTGCACCTTTATTGGTTTTAAACTGACCCCGGTCATAATGTAGTATGAACACTTCTGTTTCAGCCATCTTTCAATGGAAAAATAACGTGGATTATAAGTTTTAGCCTTTTGTCTGTGTTAGTTCTGTGTTCAAAATTGCTGAACCATGTGTCAGATCATTTGCCTCCCAGTCTGGGTTCTAAACTCCCCATCAATTTCCTGCAAAACAAACTCAACTTGTTGAATAAACTCTGTAATTTTGTAAGATAAACTAGTTAACTTACTTTCAAAAACAAAATGAGTTCAATCCAGACTTACCACAAAGGGAAACCTGGTGCATGGACGACAAACTTGGCTTGGGTTGCATTTGCAATAAATCCATGATAAATCCCAGTCTGAGATATCCAAGACTCGCCTTCAAAATTCCTGCAAAAAAAATATGGCTATAAGAGCCATTCGAAGATACAGTTCAGGATTTACAACATGATCAATATGTCCTTTTGTTGACGAATCTTCCTTCCTTACCAGGATTGAATCAACATATGATCCATCACAGCAAATGAAGTCTAGCTTCATTATGGCACAGCACCCAGGTTCTTCTAAGCGAGCAAAGAACGGTGCAAAACGGCAAGTAACGGATCTTCTATGACCTCTTAGAGGTCCGATTGGTCTGCCCTGATCAGACCACCTTGAATTGCAAGGATTAGAGCAGCCCAGAGGGCTTCCAAGCTCTTTAAAATCCAGACACTAGGGTATAACAGACGGCTAAGACTTGCCAGGCTCCCTGTTAACATCTCAAAACAGGGTCCCCTGCTTAGAGAGATCGAGATGCGGCGAGGCGGCCATGCTACTGCTACAATTGCTACTAGATTCATCCTCTAGACTACTGATACCAGGGAACCAGCGATTTCTGTCATGAAATCTATTAAATAAACTGAACAGATGATGACTGGATGGTGCAGAGTCCTGCTTCACTACTTCAGCATGAGTTGGGTTATCATCCAGAAATATAGATCCGGAATAGCTCCCTGGGTTTGGCATCGTGAAAACCCAAGTGGTATATAATGTGATTCTATGGAAAAAAAATGCAAAAAAAAATACCACGACGCCTTTGAAGCCGTGGAAGCAAAATCGAAAGTGTTTTTTTTTTTTTCGCATTAATCACGAGATGACGTCATGATGTGATCTGGTGATTGCTAATATTTTCTTTGACGTGAGGTTTTATCGGGGATGGCAATAACTCCTCCAGCCAGAATAGCTTCCTATTATCCTGTCTACGGCTTCGGAGATTATATCGTGCCCACGTTCATAATTACCCGATATTTCTCTCTTAACTCTCTTATAAATGCTTGCAATATGAAATCATTTAAGTCTATAATCACATTTGCGTAACAAAGTGTCCACATCTTAATGGATGTGCACCTATATAAATACTAGAAAAAGTGCCCAGCGTTGCTGGGCTTTCCGTCAGAGATAAATTAAAGGCAAATGTTGGATTGGTGTGAAAAGATTAAGGAATATTAATTTTGGAATTTGTACAAATGTTAATGAGCCTGGATTAAATGCCCATAAGCTCAAGTTCAACATTTCTACTATAAATGCTCACACCTTGGCATGGAAGACAGATAGACACCCATTGTTCAATGGTACCATGTGGCACCCTTCATTCAAACAAAGATTCTACCATGTGACACAATTCGAATTGAGCATGGCTTCAATGGCATTTCGTGTGCAAAGGACACCAATGAAAGCAAACATACACTCCATAGTTTCAAGGATGAAATAACTAAAGTTCTACTTTAGACTTATAAGGGATTTTGTGCATTTACTCTTTAGACTTTGTATCATTGTTTACAATACAAGAAATTTATCGCGGCACGTAAGAGTTTGAATTATGTCTATTCAAAACGAAGTGTATGTCGGGGTTGGTATCAGTTGTAGGATCTGGGTATATGGTCCACGAGTTCTATACTACAAAAAATCTCTTTAAGTTGTATTACATATAATGGTGGAGTAACTTGCTATTATAAAGCATCTTTGGCACACAAGATAGAGTCATTATATGTGGACATGGATGTAGGACCTGGCTGTAGATGTGCAAAGCATGATTGAGAAAGATAGTTTTATAAATCTGATGTCTAATGGAGACAATAAATCTGATGTCTAATGCAGATCATAGAATTGCCACCTAATGTGCAGAATTATTGGGCACAGCCGAGACGAGTATACATTCTGGCCATAGATTGATATCCTCTGTAATCTCCAGACCTAAGCAAGTTCCCTGACATTTTAAAAGCAGTCTCAGAGAACTTATCTAACATACTTGTAAATCAGCACGATAATAATACTCACCACAGTCACAGTTAAGAGGACTGTCCGTTTCGGGATGGGCTAGCAATGCAATAACAGCTCGACAGACTGACTGCAATGTCCAAGCAGGACTCCAGGCAGTTTTCAAAATATCAAGACCGATTTCTCCTATCTGGAAAAAAATTATTTCAAAGGAAGGGTACCTGTTAGAACAGTATATTCGAATATTTAAAACCTTATACAAATGGTCACTAATATATCTGCTCCTTCAACCATAATAAGACAACTCAAAACTGCCATGAAAGTGTTGGCATACAGGTGTTATGAAAAGTGAATTTGTAGAAAATAAATGATGAAATCAAATGCAAGGGAGACATAATGTGTATCAGCAGGACCCTGTAAAATAAGGTTAATTATCACTATCTTCATGCTGATACCACCAGTAAGTTACTGTGTGATATGGAGCCAAGAACTGTAAAGTGAGTTTGTAGAAAATAAATGATGAAATCAAATGCAAACGATTACAGACCCTATAAACATATAAAAGCCTGGAACAAAATCCAACATGTGCAATTTCAACAAACTGTGTAGAATCACTTCCTGCACCTTTATCTGAGCTGTCCACCTATAGATGTTAGTAACATCGCATGTTGTTTCGGAATTGTAAGGCTTTCATGGCAAATCTGCGATAGCTTAAATTTAGTAGCAGATGATATTGAGAAAGATTCTTTATGCAGACCCAAATTGTCTATGGAGACCTCAGCTTATGGCAGTGGCAAATAGACCTAGAACATGAGCCATAAGACACTACTTATAGAAATGCATTATTGTTAGTGCTGCTGCTACTTGTGAATGATGAGGTCTCTGCTCAAGCAGCATATAATATTAAATCTCCATCTAGATGGCTATGCCATGATAAGGTCTTTGCTGAAGTAGTATATTATATTAGATTTCCATTCAAACATATGCAATTAGGCATTCGTGTACAAAAGAAGAGGTTTGTTCATCAAAAGCTAGTGCTGGTGATTAAAGAACATTTGAGAAACATGTCTTTCACTAACTGTAATAATGGTTTCTTACCCTCTTAGGTTTTGGTAAGTTTTCAGTTAAAATTCTGAGGGAAGAGACCATGAGATCAAGCCACTTCTACTTCCTTTTCCCATAAGGGCCACTTCTACTTCCTTTTCCCATAAGGATATAGTAGGTGCATCCTCAGCATGGGTGGACACATGAGCTAAAGCACTGGAGCACTACTGAACACTGATGCAGCACATGCTAACAAACCATAGCACAATAAACACTTGGACGATATGAGTATTTATGACATTGAATAAACTTTAACTTAGAAACAGAATTATCTCTGTCTACTTTCAGAAATTACTTGAGCAGAGAAGACATATTTAAAATGATCTGCAAACAATGGAACTTAAATCTTGGCCTGCAAGTGAACGTCATACTATATGCTGGATAACGCAAAGATGGAAGGACCAATTGCAGAATATGAAAAAAAAACCTTTGCATTTGATTTCCCAGGGCAGTAAAATATCACATCGGAGAAAAGGACCTATGGTGTGCCTCAAATGCATGATGTGCCTGAATATAGACAAACCGGACTTAAAAGCTCTGGCATATCTAATGCTTATGCTCGCTAGAGAAGTAGGGTATGGAAAAGTTTTCAATGGCATTTTCGCATCAAAAACCTCGCCCCCCCAGATCGCCGCTTTCAAGTAAAAAGAACAAAATTAACTAAGCCGGATTGACGGAATCAAAGCATTTAAGAGCAAAACAACCCGACATTGAAAGGTATTCTATCACAGAGCTCCATATCTCGAATTCAAATAGCATTCCAGAAATACCTGAGAGATTTTTAATGGCAAAAAAAGGATCAAGGATGAAGCTGCTTGATCGTTGCCCTTCCACTGGTTTGATCCCCACTATCCAATAGTCCCATTAATACCTAGAAGATATCTCAAGACTTATTCGTTCAATACTTACTCGGATTTTGTACAGGCAAAGAAGCAAAGAAGTTTTGCTACCGCATTAAACCAGTGGAAAACCGATTGCAAACCTTCTAGAAAACTGAGAAATTTTCTGAAAAATCGAAAGAGAAAGAAGGAGAAGTTAGGGTTCTACCTGCTATGGCGATTCCAAGCTCAAAGGACGGCAAGGTGATTGCTCAAGCGGAAGCAAATGTAGATCTATTGAAGAACCCCGGGCGATTACCTACGATCTTGCTATCATAAAGCGTGGCGATTGATGTCGAGGCCTCCTCATCTTGTAGATTTGGTTCGACAGTAAGGTGGCATTCACGTCATGCATTAACCTAGTGAGCTAGTGAGGACAAAATAATAACTAATTATTTAACGGCTTAGAATGAAAGTTTTCACACAACAAAATCAATGGCCGAGATGCTATGCACACACTACATTTTGCTTTTATTACTATTATACTATATATAGATAGGTTCCGCTTTCGGTCCACAACAACTCATCTGCTTGAGTTTTTGGGCGCTTGCATCTCCCTTCCTGACCTTGACAAGGTATAATGGGGTAGTAATTTTCCCCCTATCCTTAAATTTTAGTGTTCTTCATTCACATGTGATTTGATCTGAATTCATGCACCCCCAAAAAAAAAAAAAAAAAAACCCAATTTCTTTGTTCTAGCTATTTCTTTGTGTTTTTGATCCCTTCGTTATTCCTTCCTATTTCCCTTTGAGTTGCCCGCCTATAATGTTAGCACTTTCTCTTCACATCAATCCACACACCCCCAAAAAAAAAAAAGCCCCATATTTGAACATCAAGATCCCTCTACGTGTGGTTCGTTGATAATATGTTACTTTAATGCACTATTTTGTTTCCCCTTTGTATTTGCCTTTCTATAGTAGTTGTTTTTTCTCCTTTCTATAGTGTTAGCACTTTCCCATTGCATCCCCTCCCCCCTCCACTCTGTATAATTGCAGTATTGAATTCCCTTTACATGTGTTCCCCTAATGATATGCTACTTTAATGCGCTACTTTGTTTAAGCACCTTGATTGGGCCTCAGCTCTAACTTTTCCTTCTTTCAAGCCAACTCTTCGCAATGAAAGGAACTCCCCTTTGTTTTATAGACTTCAATTTATATTATATCCAATAAATATGCTTCAATTCTTTGAGTATCCCATGATGCGTGGGTTGATAATGTCCACTGATTTCAGATGGGCAAGCCATTGCCGGAGGCTATCGTCAACATGACGTCTAAAATAAAACAATTTCTATACGTAGCAATTAAAGGACATGGAGACCAGTTATACCACGTCGAGTGTGGTTGGATTCATGGTTCGTCTGAGTTCTTGTTTGATGCTTTAGTTGTGGGGCGCTTCCTCCCCCGCTCCCTCCTCCATAAATTAGAAGTAGTAGAAATAAACCATCCATCTGGCGTCGTCCCTTACTTGCTCCAAAAACATATGGGCTGCGACTCCCTTGATCCTTCAGGCATTTTCAAAGTGAATATCGAGTTAGTGGATGGTCGAGTTGAAATTGGGATATTTAGTGATGATTGTTTCTATAATTAGTGGTTGATCAGACCTACTTTTGACCTTAAATGTTGTAGACATGATGCATGGTATTGAATATATGTGCATTGGCTTAATTTGGTGTTTGACTCTTGCACTGTAGTAAATGGCGGAAATGATCGTAGAGTTCGTTGAGTCCATAGTCGAATTAGAAAACGGGGTTTGGTGAATGCTCAACGGTTTATGATGTGGATGCACATCTAAAAAACAAGAAGAACAACAATAAGAGACAGAAATTGGTTGTAAGGGGGGCGAACTCTCGAGAGTACAGGCAAAATCAGATTGCCTCATGCATATCATCGTACAGGACATGCCCTCCTCTGACGATGACAAAAAAATTGCAAGCGCAATCAGATAGGTTCTCCCAAGAATTAGACAAGATGTCTATGCAACCACTCTTTCCATCAGCACTAAAAGGCTTACTGCACAATTAACTCGCCTCCATCGACTGCTCCGGATTGTTGAGGCTAGTGATGCTGCCTTGAGTGTGGCTTTGATAGGGGAGTTGTAGAGGCATTAGACAGTAATAAAATTTTACATAATCATGCTATTACAATAGACCTACTATTATGGTATATATACAATATGTATCGACCTATTATGCAAGTCACATATAGTCTATGAGCGGTGACAATTGTCTCATGTTGAGTAAAAAACAAACACATGTCATTGTTGTTGTTGGTCTACTTTGTATAATATTAAAAGAGGGATAATGAATTATGCTAACAGACTCATTCTACTTCCAGATATTCAATGTCTTTCTTACTCGACACGATGTATGAATGATTCTAAAGGAAGCGAACGGATATAAGTTCTCCTCCTACGTCAATTCAGTAGAAAGCTCTTCCTGCTTGCAATAGTGTGTGGATTAGACATGGATGCTAGCCTATCGAACTCCGCTGAAAACCACATAGAAATTAATGGCAGTACAAGACCATATGCACGTTTAAGGGCAATGGCAAGAGAGCGAACTAGACAACTCCCATCAGGAGTGATAGAGGGGAGGGGACGTAGTGTACCGATAGTAGGTTATAGAGAGAGAAATCGTCAAATCGAGAGAGAATGGTACGCAAACTTGAGTGAACAAGCTAGAGAGAGGGTGCGAGAGATTGCGAGACAACGGTCACAGGAACGTCAATCCAGGATGCGTCGTGAATTTCATGAAGTTCCTTCTCACACAACTAGAATTGAAACAACCCACACTATTTCAATACCAAATACAAATATGATAGCCACCAATGGAATTGACTTACTTGAAAGATCGCCGCCAGTTGCAAGTGAGCAAGCAACTAGGACGCCTTCAACATCAGGTGTGTCGCCCATCAACGGAAACGATATGTCCAACGGGTCACCGACAGTTGCAGGTGGAGTCGAAGCAACTAGGTGGAGTCGAAGCAACTGGAACAACACAAGACATATCATCCACCAATGTAGATGAGTTGTTAGATGGGCCATCAGTTGCGGGTGAGCAAAACATGTACAGAGATGAACAATATGCAAGACTAAGTGAAGACCATAGGGAGGAATTGCGTCGTAGGCGTAGGGAACGATATGCCAATCTGACCAATGAAGATAGAAGCCGTACACGTCAAACGGACAGAGAATGTGACCCTAACGCACATTGGCAAGATCGTGCACGTCATATGAGATTAGCAATCAACCGAACATTTACAATGTGCACGTGGGCTAAGTGTTGCACGTATTGCCACATACCTTTGCTTAACGTTGAACAAGATGGATTTTGTTGTAATAAGGGTAGGTGGCTACTCCCACAGTTACCGCCTTTGCCTGATGCATTAGTTCACTTATACGACGTGCTCGCCTTCAACAGAAAGTGCAGAAGGATAAATAAATTATTTTGTTTTAGTGTGCTTGGAGTCGATGGTAGGTTTGCCGATTTAGGTTACCCTTCGTCGGTGGCCATCATGGGTCGTACGTACCATCGCTTGCTTCCAACAAAAGACACGGGACATCCCATACATTGGTATATATATGATGATTCACAACATTACACGCATGCGGGTTTTCAAAGTGTGCCATTCCAGTGGGTTGCAACCATCGGATCAATCCTTGATCGAATAAATCCGTTTATTAGAAATCTTCGAACAATGGGGAGCATGCATATGCCTTCGGCATATATTACGATTGAAGGTGTAATCGGGGGTGATGAAATGGCGGCCATTGCAGAGGTTAGTAATACGGCTGATATTGCACCCCGAGTTGCAGGATTCTGGGCTAGGAATGAGGGTGAACCGACTTTTGTTAACATTCTTGATCCCATGTACGAACCTCTGCAGTATCCACTCCTCTTCCCACATGGTACACCAGGATGGGGCCCAATGAACGAACATGGGTTAACACAATTACAGTGGTACAGAGCAAGACTGTTGCATGAGGACAGGTTCCACCGACTCGGGCGTTTATGTGGAGAGTACCTAGTTGACATGTACTCGAAAGTTGAAGATGCATGGCTAAATTACTTCAGAACTTCTGCCTTTCAAAACAGACGAATTCAATGACGACCAGAGTAATGTTATATTACCTTCATCGTTTCTGGGTTGCCAGAGATGGTGCTCTGTACAGGTTGCTGATGCATTAGCACTTTCTAGGTCAAAGGGTCGTCCAACCCTATTCATAATGATGACTATGAATACAGACTGGCCAGAGATAAGGAGCGCCCTTAGACCCAGACATAATGCGTCTGACATACCCATGACTGTCGTTCGATGTTTTCATGGGCGATTAAAGTGATTGAAAGAATTGTTACATAAATTCTTCCAACGTGTGTCGTACATAATAACGGTGGTAGAGTTTCAGAAACGTGGACTCCCACACTCCCATCTTGTGTTGCGTACCGAGCCAGATATACCGATAGAATGTGTCGATGAAATCATATCTGCAGAACTGCCAACTAATCCGATTCTTCGTGGTCAGGTTCAAAAATTCATGACTCACAGACATTCTGATAGGTGCTCCCCCGGCAATTCTTCATGCTGCTACCACTATCCAAAACCAATCAATCCAACCACGTATCTTGACTCGAAAGGCTATGTGCAATACAAGAGGAGGAGTATAGACGATGCATGGGTAGTCCCATACAACGCATTCTTACTCCATGAACTCGAAATTTTGCCAAGCCTGTATCGCTCTTCAAAGCTGTAGTAGCTTGGCATGTGCTTTATCGCCCTTATCAGAGTGAGATGCTCCTTCCTTCCCGTGTGCCATAATTTCTCGGTACCAGAGCATCTTATTCACAGTTTTTCTTCTATGTTTCCTTCTAAATTGTACGTAATCTTGCTTGCTGCTCAATTGGCAGCTTTATAATCTCATCTCTGGTCCACCATATCGCCATATTGTCATGGCGTTTCTATTCAGCACAAACCAGTCAGAAATGGGGCAGACACTGTGCACTTAAATTGCTGCAGCGATGTGTTTGAGCTAAAAACAATAATTTAGATTAAAAAGTTGTATATTTATTTGGTATTTTCGTTAATGAAGGTCATTAAATGAATGAAATAAACATGTGCATTTGCTGTGAGGTGCCTAACATACACCCATTTTAATTTTACAAAACCTCACCGGCGATCTCTGCAAGCTCCCCGTGCACAAATTTTATCATAATTGTTGTTTATTATATAAATATGCATTAAAAAAATACATAATGGTCTTTTATGATCAAAATTATCGCAATCGCGATTTGTCCAATTTCTTTTGCATGTTTTTGCGTGATGAATGAGGTTCTTATAGAGAACTTTTAGTGCTTTATACAGCCACTACAACCTATTTCAATGTCAATCGAGAATTTGAAATTTCTCAAAGTAATTAATTCATGCTCCCCCCCCCCCAACCCCAAACCCTAATTTGTGTGGTTTCAATATGTGGACACTTCAATCCATTTTTGGTGCAGTGCTAGCAGATCCTTTAGTCTTTGTTATTCCGACCTAATTAGCACTCGAGCGATTCCTTTCGGTGGAGAAACATAGGAGAAAAATGCACTTCAATAAATAGTGTCCAGGAATTTTGCCCGTTATGGCGCAGTAAAGGGGATTGTGGAGTAAAAACTCCCTTGGAATCTTTCACCCCAGGGAAATACTATCGTGTTTCGAAGAAAGGTCACCCTATTCTATACTAATTATATGCATAACATTTTGTACATATTGAAAAGAAGAAGAAAATACATGGTATTGCTCATAAAAGATGATAGAGCAATTAGACATGATAAGAAGGCACACTCATTTCTTAGGATGTGGTGTGCCTTCATCAAACTGAGTGTGCCTTCTTATCATATCTAACTGCCTTCACCAAACTCTATCATAGGATGTGGTGTACCGTCAAACTGCCTCTTCACCAATGGAGGAATGTATCATCCGTGACAGTCATTTATGGTCGACAAAACATCCTCCGGAATCTCTCAACCTGGGATAATATTATTGGGTTTTGAAGAAGGGACCCTCCCATATATTGATTCTTAATATGCATAAAATTTTGTACGTATTTAAAAGAAGAATAAAATACATGGTGTGACGTGTAAACTTGACTGCCCATACTTTGGATATTCTAAAGAAAATCTTACAATCCAATGCGCATGTAAGAAGGCTTTAGAGTATGGTGTTTTAAAGGAAAACCCATCAGGCTGCCTCCAGTGGAGGGATGTACCACCAGCGATGGTCATCTGTGATCTACAAAAAATTCTCTGGAATCCCTCAACCCGGGATAATATTATCTGGTTCCAAAGAAGAGCCTCCTCCCCCCCTCCCCATAATGATTCTTAATATGCATAAAATTTTGTATTTAAAAGAATTGAATTGAATTCAATGACTTTTATCGTCCACAAAGGCCAATCAGCCTATGGGACCCAATACAAGAGCATAGCAGGCATATTGCTGCTCGGCATAAATATAGAATAGAATAGAGTTTTTATTGTCCACAGAGACCAATCGGCTTATGGGACCCAAAAAGGAGGCGCAGCAAAAGTATTATTGTCTGGATTAAAAAACCCCTGCCCTAAAGTTTCTTCGAGGGAAAAACCATGACAGGAATAGAGAATTGTCAAACTGTACATGTATCTATCATGAGGAGAACGAAATAAATATGTACACATATCAGGCGAGTGCCCGAGGACCGAGTTAATCCCGATGATCCATGACCTCTTGAAGGTATGATCCCAGCATCCGCACCGAGGTCGTGCTCAATATCTCATGCAGGGGCTAACTGCCATGAACCTATTCGAAAACAAGGAAAATACATGGAAAATACGCAAGAAATACGGAAGAAATACGCCAAGACCGGCAAAGAATCTGATATATGAACAGGAATCAAGAATACAATGGCCTGAAGGCAAGCAGGAACACGAGACAGATGCCTAGAAGGCTCAAGACTGGCATTGAACCGGAATGGTTCGACAAGAAGGAGGTGTCTCCTTATATATCTAGGCCAACGGTCAGGATCGCGCCACTTCAATGGATGAGATCGCGCCAAGTGTCGCGTATGCATCCTGGAAATAGTCCCATATATGAGGAAGACGTGAAGGAACGTCTTCAATAAATATTGGTAGCACACTTGGCAAGGGTGTGTGACTCGCAACTGGAAGGTTGTGAGGTCAAACCTTATCTTGTGCAATTACCTTTTTGCATCCGTGTGACAACCATCTTTTGTACATACGAGTATAATGTTTGTATGATACGAATATCCCTATGGTCGTCACACCATCCCCCTCCTACGATGGCGATGAGTCCTCGACGTTGGGGCCGGAGTACTCAGACTTGGCTTGTTCGGATAACGTCGGTGAAACTCCGCAATTTTGTCAGGTGCATTAGTCAGATTCTCGGCAAGCTCCCAGGTTCTATCACTTGGCGAGTAACCTTCCCAATCGACAAAGTAATACAATCGTCGACGAAGAAACTTGGAGTCCAGAATTTCTCGAACCTCGAACTCCTCATGATCATCAATCTCGACTGGTGGTGGAGGTGGAGGTACTCGATCCAGAAATGGATTCGCCATATAGGGTTCTAACAAAGACACATGGAACACTGGGTGAAGCCGGACTGATGGCGGAAGCTCAAGACAGAAAGCAGCATCACCAACTCGTTCAATGATCCGATAGGGACCTAAACGCCGGTAGTCGAGCTTGTTACAAGGGCGAGCTGTCGGCAAATCCCGACGCAAGAGCCAAACAAGATCACCAACTGCAAAATGAGGAGCGTCTTGACGGTGCTGATCTGCATGATAATGATAACGTGCTTGGGCCTGAAGAAGATGGTGCTGAAGATCATCCTAGAGCATGCGGAGCTTCTCGAGCATGTCCTCGGCACTGGGATTGACTGAGTCATATTCAAGAGCAATCAAAGACCACCGGGAATTAAGAACGGAGTCTAGCCTGTGGAGGCATGGACAGAATTATTGTAAGCAAATTCTGTCAGCGGTAGCCAATCAACCCAGTCATCCTGCTGATAATTGATGAAGCATCGGAAATACTGCTCAAGGGTTTGATTAGTGCGCTCTACCTGTCCATTGGTCTCTGGGTGATGTCCGGAAGAGAGCGAACGTTCCACATGCAAGAGTTGCAATAGACGCTTCCAAAAGCTGGCAACAAACTGAGGGCCGCGGTCACTGACAATGTTATCTGGTAAGCCATGGAGTCGAGCCACCTCTCGAAGCAAGAGAACCGTTGTGGCTTCACTGGAGATAGAAGTGCTGCAAGGAATGAAGTGTGCCATTTTGGAAAAATGGGCAACAACAACAAGGATGGCGTCATGGCCCTGGGAGGATGGAAGCTCGACAATAAAATCCACCGAAATACTCTTCCAAGGACCGTTTGGAACTGGTAAAGGCTGAAGCAGGCCATGTGGGCGGTGCTTGGGAGCTTTTGCACGACAGAAAATATTTCATGAGCATACAAAAGTCTCAACAATGCGGCGGAGACCTGGTCACCAATAATCTCGAGCAATAAGTTCCATAGCCTTGGCAATGCCAAAATGCCCGGCGAGAGGAGAATAATGACAGGACTGCAGAACTTGAAGTCGAGGGGTACCATCTGGAATATATAGGAATTTATCATGAAATAGAAGTCCATCTCAAAACTCAAAATGATCATAGTCCAACCTCATTTGTCGGGAAGATGATGTTGAGCCAAACTGTGATATTATGTCCTGTGCCAATGGATCAGAAGGAAGAGATGCTCGAACAGACTCCAATAAGGATGTATCATGAGGCCTCTCGAACAAAGTGATGGCCATGAGCTATAAACGATCAGGTCCTAGAATAACTTGTCATTGCTGGTCAAATGCTGGCTCCCCTGCCTTAGGTTCGAAATAAGATCTGCCTTAGGTTCGAAATAAGATCTGGTTTCCCTTGAAGCGTGCCAAGCCGAAACTTGATGATGAAATCAAAGCTGGATAGCACTTTTGTATGCTACCGAGCCTAACGACGATTAAGAACTCGAGCAGACTGAAAATACTCGGCGATGGTCCGTATACACAGTCACCTTATGAGGAGAACATTCAAGAAATCGTCGCCACTCCTGAAAAGAGTCAACAGTCGCCAAAAGTTCCTTATCGTAAATAGGATAGTTGATTTTTGCAGCCTGGAACTTTCGGGAATGATAGGCGATCGGGTGCAGCTCGTGATCATCTTCCTCTTGCGACAAGATGCTGCCAAGAGCAAAATCTGATGCATCAGCTTCGAGAATATAGGGACGCGCAGGATCCGGGTGTGCAAGAACAGGTGCTGCTGTAAAAGCATGCTTCAGAGTGATGAATGCTGATTCTGCTTCAATTGTCCACTTAAAAGGGACATCCTTCCTGGTGAGACGTGTCAAAGGCAAGACGATCTCCGAATAGTCCTTGATGAAGCGACGATAAAAATTGGCAAACCCCAAGAAGCACTGTACATCTTTAACCGAGGAAGGTGTTTCCCAATCAAGAACTGTGCTGACCTTCTCTAGATCCATGGTAACACCCTGAGACGTGATGCAATAGCCCAGAAACTCAACATTGTCCTGCTCAAACTGACACTTCTCCAACTTGGCATAAAGCCATGTTCCCGTAGATTCTGAAGGACCTTCCTGACATGTTCTTCATGCTCCTCCAAAGTCTTCGAATAAACCAGAATATCATCTAGATAGACGATAACAAAGAGATCCAAAAACTCCCAAAAAACATCGTTAACCATGTGCTAAAAGACTGATAAGGCCGGAAGGCATGACGGTATACTCAAAATGACCATACCGAGTTCGAAAGGCTGTCTTCCACTCATCACCTTCCCTGATGCGGATAAGATTTTAGGCACCTCGAAGATCAATTTTCGTGAAGTATCATGCACCTTGTAGCCGCTCAAGTAACTCTGGAATCAGAGAGAGAGGATACCGATTACGCACCGATAATCCACAACCAGCCGCAAAGAACCATCCTTCTTGTAAACAAAGAAGATGGCAGCTCCTGCGGGTGATTGAGAATGTCTAATAAACCCAGTTGCAAGATTTTCCTCGATATATGTCTGCAAAGTCAATAATTCTGTTGGCGACAAGCCATAGATAGGGCCCAATGGTGGGGTCGTCCTTGGCTGAAGATCAATGGGGCAGTCATAAGGACGATGCTCTGGAAGCTTGCTGGCCTTGACCTTATCAAAAACATCGCCAAAATCCTTGTACTTATCAGGAAAGACAGGAGTAGATTTTTCTGAAGCAGAGCTAGTCGAAGGATAGACTTGGATTGCAAATGTTGATCTGGGATCTTGCCTACCAGATCTAATAAACTTGTGAAGAGAGATCTTCGAGATACGGAGATGAGGGCGCGAAGAAGCCTTTACAGAAGCAGGATCACGAACAAAAGCGAGAGCAGGAACAGGAGCAGAAGTACGAGCAACTGGGACAGGAACTGAAGCAGGAACTGGAACAAGAACTAGAGCTGGAGCAGGGACTAGAGCAAGAACTAGAGCAGGAGCAGAATCCGAAACTGGAGTAGAGCAAAAATTGAAACTAGAGCAGGAGCTGGAGCTGGAGCAGGGACACCATCAAGAACATGGTCAGAATCTGGGGCATGAACTGGAATAGAGGCAAGAGCCGAATCGGGACGTGGAGCAGAAACAGGAATAGCAAGGACAGAATCAGGAGCCCACGATACTGTATGGACTGAAGTAGATATTGGTGCAGAGGCCTGAACTACAGATGAACTGGAACTAGAGCTCGAACCAGCAAACCGAAAGAATCTCTAGTACGTCAATCAATCTGTGGGTTATGTAGCTCGAGCCAGGGCAGGCCTAAGACTACTGGCGCATGTGGGCTAGCAATGAGATTGAAGGAAATGCTACAAGAAGCTCACGCCCATCAATCACATTAATAGAGCTAGGATGCTCGACCCTGCTTCTAGGAATAGCGTGCTTAGTAGCGAACATACTATCTATGAAGCAGGCATTCGCACCACAATCAGGTTGCGCCATCGTCTCTATCCTCTCATTCTCTGACTCCAATGAAATAGAGATAAAAAAATTCTTTACTGACCTTGTTCGAGGGAATAAACCTTCGCCACATGTGGGAGGAGTTGAAGGAATGTCAGGCAACTGTCGAGAGACTCCTACTACTCGGATGGGGCTCGAACGGTTTTTCATCTGATTTGGGCACTTCACAGGGCATCCACGAGCAATATGACCAGCTCCTCCACAGTAGAGGCAAAGATGAGCCTCTCTCCGATGCTGCTTCTCGGTGGCAAATAAAGGTCCTCGAACTGCTCGATCAATCTGCATAGGCTCGGGTCTGGACCTGTTGGATTCTACAGATGAAATCGAGGAAGGCGTAGCTATAGGTGCTTGTGTGATTGGGAAGACCTGACTACGTCTCTCCTGCATGCGTTCAAAGAGCTGATTATCACATCGAACCGCAAATCTGATGGCTTCCTCCAAAGTCTAAGGGTCCTCCATAGATAACAGCATATCCTTGCCATCCTCACGTAATCGAAGTGCAACATCATCCCAGGCAGTATCTACCGCAATTTGACGAAATTCTGATGCATATACTGAAGCTGGACGAGAGCCTTGTCTTAGATTGCAAAGTTTTGTGACTGCTGTGTGCTGATGATCGGTGTCTCCAAAGCATGCCTCGAGCTCTGCAGTGAATAAAGCAAAATTTTGCAACTCGGGAGCCCCTTTCTCCAGCAAGGGGGAAAACCAACTCAAGGCGGATCCAGAAAGAAGAGAGCCAACTAGTCCCACCTGTTCTCGATCTGTAGGATACCTGTGAGGGTGGAGCCGAATAACAAGACGAATCTGGTTCAAAAAACCTCGGAGCTTGGATCTGGTGCCATCAAAGTTTTCTGGCAGGCTGATCTTAGGTTCCGATGACCTTCTCCCAGAGCTAGAGGCTGACTCATGAGAAGCTAGCCGTTCCTGGAGCTTCTTATTATCCAACTGCAACTGCTGGCATACTTGAACAAGTTGCTGGACCTGCTGTAATAAGGATGAAACCTCCTCCATAGAGACAGGAATCACCCAATATGGACAAAGAAATCCTTAGGATCAAAGCAGACAAGAACCGGTAAGGGATTCCGGTTCAAACTGTCATGAACCTACTCGAAAACAAGGAAAATACATGGAAAATACGCAAGAAATATGGAAGAAATACGCCAAGACCGGCAAAGAATCTGATATATGAACAGGAATCAAGAATACAATGGCCCGAAGGCAAGCGGGAACACGAGATAGATGCCTAGAAGTCTCAAGACTGGCATTGAACCAGAATGGTTAGACAAGAAGAAGGTGCCTCCTTATATATCTAGGCCAACGGTCAGGATCGCGCCACTTCAATGGATGAGATCACGCTAAGTGTCGCGCATGCATTTAGGTTCTAGAATATTCTAGAACCTCCTAGAGACAGTCTCATATATGAGGAAGATGTGATGGAATGTCTTTAATAAATATTGGTAGCGCACTTGGCAAGGGTGTATGACTCGCAACTGGAAAGTTGCGAGTTTGAATCCTGTCTTGTGCAACTACCCTTTTGCATCCATGTGACGACCATCTTTTGTATATAAGTATAATATTCGTATGATACGAATATCCGTATGGTCGTCACATTGGCTAGGCTGGATTAGCTCAGTATAGCACATCCGAATGTCATCATATGCTAAACAGCTTTGAAAGGTGTGAGATTTGTCTTCCACAGCTCCAAGTTGGCAATGTTGACAAATCCTCTCCTGGTGCGGCTCCCCAATCCATCTCTCCGTCTCAATCCTAAGATGGTGTGCACATATGCGGATAGAAGCAATGGATCTGCGCTTTTTCAAGGGTAGATGGGTGTGTAGGTAGCATTGCGGACCCACTCCAACATGTGGTGTATCTAGCATTGGTAATGTGGCGTCTTGACCTGTTCAAGAGTGCTGGCATCCTATAGCTTGCTGAGGAAGCATGTATCAAGGTACTATCTGAGGCTATGGTGGTCTGCCTCCATTTGCACTCGGATGCACCTGTGCTCCTGCACATTCCATCTGGCCAGCCATTGAGCTCTCTTTTCCTGCTAGCAGGCCCTTAGGCACTGGGGCTCCATTGCCACGGTATAAGCGAGATTAGAGAGGCGAGTATCGTCCATACTGACCACCTTCTGGAAGTAGACGATGCGTCTGTCAAGGGCCCCTTTCTGAAGAGGCAAGAAGCCTGTCTTCTACAATAATATCTGGTATGGAACTATGGACTTTACCTCCTAGGGCCCTCGACAAGAAAGCTTTCTGCACCTGCTCCAAGTCATTCCAAGTAGTGAGGGAAACCATCAGATCCTAGACCTCGACCCCATACAAAAGCACATATTCAACTAGTACCTTGAATAGGTGCGACTGGTAGGCCCAAATCATACAGCTTCGCCTTCAGCATTGCATAGAATGCCTTCCAACCTGTTGCGGCTCGTAACCGGATGGAATTGTCCAGTTCATAGCAGACAGGAACTCCACCCCCAAATATTTGTAAATGGATACCACTTTGACAGTTTGGCCATGATAAGTGAGGGTTGAGGCCCCTGGTTGATATGCAGACGATATGAGGAGATTGGGGTCAAGTTGACGGGCATGTTAGTCACATGGCAAAATATGTCCGGGGCTTCGAGATGGCGTTACATATCCATCTAAGTGTGAGCCAGGAGGTCCACATCATCAGCATAGATTAGCCACCGGGTGATTTGATGTCGAAGTTGAGCTCCATTGCCTCCATTGTCAGCAAGCCATCTCTCCAACTGATCAATGTACATGCCAAACAGTGTGGGAGAGAGAGGGCATCCCTGAGAAATCCCGATGCTGCTCTCGAATGGTTGGCCCGCTGGTTGTAGCTGGCCTGAGCATGTCTCATATAACCCGTACACCGCATTTTGCAAGTCCGCATGGACCTTCAGCTGTTGCAATCTTATTCATAGCTTTCAAGAAGAAGAACATACATAGTGTGATGTGAAAAGTCCTTTATTTCAGATATCTTAAAAAGAATCCTATAATTCAATGGTCACAAAAGATGATAGAGAAATAACTCGTCAGACTGTCTGATGACCTTCACCAGTGGGGAGGAATCCACCATGACGGCCATCTATGGTCTACACTTCACAAGAAAGAGGAGAACTGCCATCCCGCTCAAGCTAGCAGGCGAGCGCCTTATTTAACAACCACGGTCATGTGAACTAGCATGAAATCGAAAAAACTCCATGTATTTTTTCTCTCGATATGGCTTTAACATGACAATAGCAAAAAAATTTGCTAAGTCCACAAAAATTCCATGCTACCATAATAACCTTAATTGTTGACTTAATTCCCAAAAAGTCCTTCATATTTTTGAAATTCCCAAGAAGCCCTTCATATTTTTGAAATTCCCAAGACGCTCGTCATATATTTGAAAATGCCCTGAATTATTAAGTATTTTTTCAAGTAGCCCTTTGAAATTAAAAAAATCACCAAAGAGCACACTTTCACAATAAATGATCATTCTTTAGACAGGAAAGTCTTTCTTATAGATCACAACAATTTGGAAACCAACCTAGGTTACTTGTTGAGCTCATTTTGCTACTTATATGCTGGAGCTATTTATCCACCAAATATTGAACTTCTTGAAAATAATGAAATGCTACCTCCTGCAACATGTCATCCTTCTAGCAGGCCTAAAAGGAAACAAGATAGACAGATAGCGTGTGTGCAAGTGCACACATTGTGGTAATGGCGGTCATAATGAACACGGTTGTAGAAATCCTATTTGATATTTCTATTGCATAATTTGTCATAATGTGATATTTTCTATTGCATAAAGTCAAAATTTATTTATCAAATTATTGTGATTTATTGTAATTTAAAAAAAAAAAGGGGCTATTTGAGAAAGTACTTAAGAATCAAGGGCATTTTGAGAATTTTAAAAATACAAAGGGCTTTTTAGAAATTACAACAATCATTAAAGTTAATTTGATAAACTTCTCTATTTTTTTAGCAGGGTTGCCTAACCCGAGCTGCCCACTTTTCTGCGTTTCTAGCTATACCATGTGTCCTACCACGTCAGCTTAATTCCATCTCAACCCTGGATCTTCTAAATTTTGCATCTAACGGCCAGGAAAATTAAAAAAAGCCCAAGAAAATCATTGAACAGAGGTGCGACCTTTGCGACTGCCTCCGGTGTGGCCTCCAATACTTATCATGGAGAATGTCCATCATAAAGATCCTGTGTCTCTCATTCCCCATGTTGCAGCCAATCACAGGTTGTGCGAGCTCGGAACAATGATTCCACTTATTTCCTTGTCTTCAAGGATGAACCTCTTTGCTATGTTGAAGCAAGAGGGTTGGCAGAACAGCTTGCAAGGGAAGGGCAAGGAAAAGCGGCGTCTTTCAGATGCCGGCATGCCTGTGGATACTTGGCAGAGGCTGTTGACATGGAAACTAAGCAACCTTTGCTAGATATTGCATGGCCTCTTGAGAACTGCCAAGAGAAAGTGAAAAATGCTGTGAATCAAGAGAAACAGGTATGGATTGTCTTGATCAGAACTAATCGATTTAATATTTCCTTGGATCAAACTTTTATGGCAGACTAGAAGTTGACTTCATGTATATCAAATCGTTTTTTGCTTACTTTTTGAAGACTAACCTATTATTCTTGCTTGCACCAACAGAAGTATGACCAAGAGAAGGCTCTTTATCGAGGAAAGCAGCTTGATCTAGCAAAATTGAAAGAACACCATGAAGAGGTGAGATCAAGTCTGCAATTATTAGAGCTTCATTTAGAAAAGAAGCAGAAGGAGCTCGAGTTGCAAAAGAGGCGATCAGAAGAGATGGAGCAGCGCCGCGTAGAAGAGGTGGTGTTCTTTTTTTTTTTGTGTTTTGCAGTTGTTGATGTTAGTTATTTGGTGAGGAACTTATATTTCGTTGTTCCTTGCAGTTTAGATTGCAACAAGACATGTTTCTCACCTAGTTGAGGCAACTTGATGCCCAAAGCAGTAAAAGAGAAAGAAAATTGCATGCCAAGTTAGCAGAAGAAGAAAGTACAATGGCGCACCACAGGGTTACACATTTACATGAGATTGGCTATCTGCGCAGTTGCTTTGAGCAAACAACAGAGTGAGCACAACGTCTGTGAGATTCTTAGATCATTCAAAGCATTTAGATAGTAAAATAGGTCATGGGAGCATATGGGAAAATTAAAAGTTCCATGTTTAGAGCTACAATCACATCTTTCCATAGTGGTAATAACCTTGTTGTAGGCTAATGAGTATGGTGATAGATAACTTTATGTACAGGGCAAAAGAGTTGCTAGATAAAAAAGAAGCAGCCCTAAAGAAGCAAGAACTATTTGAGAAGAGGCATCTGGAAGAGGAGGCTAAGTTCAATGAGCAGGCTCGGGAAAGGGAAAAGGCACTTATGCAAGAGCAAGAAAAAGAAAAGATGAGGGTAAACACTTCTAATATTTATCTAACAAGTTCCTTCAATTTATAGGTAGTCCATCTCTATGCATTTTTTATATTAAGAAATAAACAAGATGAAGCAGGGTATGAAGCAGCTAAAGATATCATATTTGAAGCTCCCAACTCTTCAAACACGACTTCTGTATTCATAGAATGTGAGTTGTCAAGGTCTTGTTTCTAAATAACAAAGCCAGCAGTTCTCGAACGTGACAAGAGAGAGGTATTTATTTCGTTTTATTTTTCATTTCTTACTTGAATCTGATGTTCCTTTTGTGCAAGAGTTATTTATTGAGGATTCTGTGCAAGGCATGAAGGAGTCACCCTGGATTGGGATGTCAGTATTGCACATTATATGGGCTACCTTCACAAGGGAGAAGTTATTGTGTTTCATAATAAATATAGTCCATTTAGAGCATAAGAGGTCCTGAAGCTTAAAGCTCGGTCCTTCGCTAACGACCACGTTCCTCTAGCCGCGAACCATGATTGAGTTTTAGCAATAGATAGGGCTATAGCTATGCACGTCTTCGGAGGCTTCAAAATGTACTCTGGCCTTGCAAATAAAGCAACACTAGGTTTGAGTGGAGCAGACAAGGAAGCACTTTGCTTGTTCTGTGCACAAAAGGACCCTGACATAATGTGTCTGTTAGATGCGATTGGAGCCGGAGTAAAGGAAGAGGAATTTGATTCGAGTATTCCAGGCCCAAACGCCAAGAAAAGGAAATGCACTTGAAAGATTTTTGTATTAATATAAAAGCTTTAATATAAATAATAAAGTATAAAATGTATGAAATGTTTTTGTATTAGAAATGTCACCGTCAGCAAGTCTACGGTATGAAATGGTCATATATGTTGGCCGAGCTATAAGTAAATTTCACATCTATATCTTATGTCTTAGTCATTTGTTATTTCATTCATTCCCATGCACATTTGTAAGAAGCATAGCCACAGTACAAAAACACAGTGTCTGCAGTTTTTGAAATGGTCTTTTTCGCATCGTAGGGTGCGAAGATTGCTTTTGTATGAATGTTCATCTATAGTGTTTGTTCCGTCTTTTATTGGTGTTCATGGTTTGGACGTTCAGGAACCTTACAAATTGGTTGGAGCATCCGTGACCCAATCCGTTGAGGCCTTTAAAGGTAAAGTTGTAAACATTGTTGAAGAATACTTTGCTGCTGGAAATGTTGCCGAAGCTGCGAGTGACTTGGGCGAACTTGGTTCCCCGTCCTATCATCATTATTGTGTCAAGAAGCTTATTTCTATGGCATTGGATAAACATGATCGGGAAAAAGAAATGGCAGCAGTCCTCTTGTCGGCATTGTACAATGATGTTATTGACCCTGAACAACTTTCCAAAGGTTTCATGAAGCTGCTTGAAGAGCTATTTGTCAGCTCCTTTTCATGCTGAAATTGTTGAATGCAAATGGGGAGGCAGTACACAAACCATAGTGGAGGAAGTAAAGAAGTTTTCCTCAACGGGGATCTGGAAGAGCGAGTGGGCCGTTCGTCCACCTGGATATTGGCGGGGTGCTAACACTGTCGTACCGCATGGAAGCACTATACCTCGGTTGCCTCGTATAGACAGACATATACAATTTAAGAGGAATGTCTTTCCTCTACCTGCTTTTCTATCGATAAATATAGGTTGGTTGCTCTGTGGTAATTCTAACCATCCACGAATGAAGTTGTGTATCTCTCGTTGATCATTTTTCATTTTGCTCATCATTTCCATCGCGTCATTTAAATATGCCCCGTGGTCAGAAAATTTCCGCAACTCGTGCATGACATCTCTCCCAACACGAGGGTGTAGTTCGAGACCAAATGCCATGACATTAGTACTATGTTGTGTTAAAATATTATTGATCAAGTGAAGAGATTCGTTGAAGGCGACTTCCTCGTCGTTTGGATATTCGTCTAGTAGGTCGATGCTCATGGGTACTCAAAACCTCGTCCATAGCTCGATCGCTGGACCTTGATCAAATAGTAACATAGCAAAAAGAAAACGTAGTTGTCTAGGACTCAATGACAGAGAAACTGCCTCTTCCATAACCAGAATTGATTTGTTATGTGCTACGAGCAAACCCTCTGCTTCTGCAGCCTATTGATACGTGTCATGGTGCTGACCATTAACGATCCTTAACTCAGCCCATGTCCTTGCGGGACGATGCAACAAAAGTTGTCTCAGGTAGAATGCCTCGCCGACCCTAGGTAAAAGCAAGCGTATCCTACATACTAATGGCTGCCTTGACCTTTTCCTCACAATGTTTTTAGTAAATCCTTCTTGTTCTTGTTCTTTGTAAGAGCCAGCTTGAGATGCTAATGACGGACTATACGCTGTGAGCGTATACTATTCATAATATTGAATGTATGTGAGTGCATCGAATACCTGATCAAGAGGTCGTAAGAAGTATATATCGGTCTAATAATGACTTCGTGTTCGAGCGCAGCAGATGGAGAGGTAGGCATTTAACAGCAGGGGATTTGTTCGTTATGTCGTATGACATTATCCTCCATGATGCCTCCATGGCAGAAAGATAGAGCGCCTTTAAGTAGTCATGTATCTCATTTCTATTACTTGAAATAGAAGGTTGTCCTCGTGGATCGTGTTCAGATGAATGTTCTGCATCGTGACTTCTATCCTCGTTACCGACGCTTGCCTCGTTATGAATTGACGATGGTTCTGCAATTGTATGCCTCTCTCGAGTTATCTGAAATCTAGCTGTATCAAACCCCTTATATATGTAGCCATATAGATAAGAAAAGACATGTACAGTAGACACGATATCAACCATCAAAATCTCTAATATTGGCTCCCCAACTGTGAAAACCTTGCAATCCTGTGCATGGGGATCCGGAAGCTTGATGCATTTGTTTGGTTTGGCTACGCAAACTCCAACAGACTGCAGCAAGATCCCTAAGACTGGTTCCGAAAAATGGGGCAAAACCATGCAATCCTCTGTATGGCGACCCTAATACAGAAGCTCGGGCTATGGCAAGCGCTAGCTATGGCAAATCAGATGCTCCGGTTATGCTTTTATCGCTTGTGGTGGGCCGCAAGCACGATACTCAAAATTCTCAAAATTCGGGTTTTTCCTCTGAGTAATTAATTCATGCTTAGTCTGCCATTAAGTGCAGAATTAATTATGGGATTCTGGATGTGATGTTCCCGGAAAATATATGCCATAAATACGTATATTTCTAGGCCCGTCACTATACAAGTCTATCATTATAGCCTTGTATACCATAGTCGGTGGCAAAAGGGAGCATGACTAAGTTATTCATACAAGAAATTTATAGCGGCGGCCAAGGCCGCTACGAACATTTCTTTAGTTTCAACGCTTTAAAGTTGGATTTATCATAAGTAAAACCTCTATCTCATAGCAAATAAACGTTTTACATATTACCACCACTGAATACAATAACTGAACTTTAACTAAATCAATAGAAAAGACATACGAGAATTGAACTCGTATTCTTGCCTTATGTTTTGGTGCCCATGGGATAAAGAGGTGCTACTTTTAATTATCAAGGATACCCACTTGCCTACTTTTCTGTTATCGTCTTTATTCGTTAAGCATGGCATCTTTCTAAACACAACGGCAAAACCAGCTCTACCTCTAGAGGAAACTAGGAAGATTTATACACCACAATAGTTCCCTGTTTTAGGAGATCTACATAAATAAGCATCTCTACTACAGAGTTTTGACTTTGTTATTGCAGAGCTTGCATCATTCCTTCCCACGAAGCCTCGCATTTCTCAAAAATAATATGCAGAGATACTTTGTGAATCCATCAGCTGGCAGTGTCGTTATAGGAATACTCTCTGTGAATCCATCAGCTGGCAGTGTCGTTATAGGGTTACTATGTGGATGATCTGTAATGACTGTCTAGTCACATTAGAGCTAATGGTATAGTAGAGTTCTACCTATTAAAAACTTTGAATCCACAAAACCTCTGAAGTAACCTCAAAGTCAACCGATGGCGCATTTGCCAACAATCGTGGTAAAACAATAATTTTATTCCAAATGCACCTAGCCACTATGCTCTAAATCCTCGTCTGATGTCAATCGGCCAACCTATCAATGTAGCTACTCTATACTTGGAGCCAATGAGCAGGCAAGAAAAAACCAACAATAAGAGTAGCTATGTGCTGCTCAAATCTAGTAAAAGAAAGAAATCCTCTACTGTGAATGTTGGCAAGCGAATTCAGCATGCAAATTAATCCCATCTAGGAGCTTTGTCACAGTCTAAATGGAAAGAAAGGTCTATCAGAAGCTCGCCTTTATATAATGACAAAAAAAATTCGCATCTTGGACTAAACGTAGTAGATGCACTCTAGACTATTCTGTTGTAAGCAAATTTAGCTAAAAGGTCAATCGAGCAATAGCATCATATTGCTTCTGGGTAAAATTGCATGCTTGGTAAAGAGCATCTATTGCCATTAAAATAGCACCTCCATTCTGCCAGAAAGGGAAATAAATAGAAGCTGCATAAGCTTAGAAACATTAATATGCAGAGTAAAAAAAAGGATACGAAAAAATGCAAGGGAACTGACGTCGAAGTGCACCGATATTCTGAGAACAAAGGCATAAACAGCTAGGTTCTAATTGAGCTCATGAGGAATGAAATGGGCGGGGAGGATTCAGGCAGATGGATTTAGATGCCTGTTGCAAATCCCCTCTGCATGCCAAATATTTGCAAAACTCCAATTTTGGCACAATGGCATTTGTAGAGTTGAAACCAAAATAAAAGAGTGCAAAGAAAAACTCGGCTCTCTCTGAAAAGCCTGTTCATACTGAGTGTCGCCATAGCCTGTTCATCAAATTAAGAGGTTTCAGCAGAACAAACACTCAATCCGGCAAGCAGATGTTCTGCAGCAGTTGCCTTCATAAGCGAAGGACCATGGCAAAACCATCAACAATGACCAGCGCCTACGTTATACCAGGAATCGAAGCACCTTGAATTTTCAATCAAATTCACATCAAACAGCACTCCAACACTGAAAGATCTGTAATACAATAGCCTTTAATACCATTGTAGTTTAGGCTATGCAATAAATAAAAATGTTGCCATCTTACCGTGGCACTTCATTGCATGCGAATGGATGCTCCACTTCAATGCCAGCTCATAACTTTCATAAATGAGCTCAATTTCCTAGCAACATTTGTGGTTGTGATCCATCCATATAAACGACAGTCAATGACATTGAGCTTCACACCTGCACAAGCAAAATATGTCTGGGTAGAGGCTTATCTGTAAACTCTCAATTCAAGTTGAGAAAATAGAGAAACCGGATAACATTCCAGCGAAATCCAATCTGTATTTTATACACACCTCTGTATTTTGGCTGACAATGTGAAAACTCTTGGAAGGTCAGTCTGGAAACATCAATCTCTCCCTTCTCAGAAGCCAAGGCTATACAGTTAAGGAAATTCAGGATTGCGAACTAGGTACAACTTGATTTCGATTGTCCCATCCACTCAAATAAGTCAAAACTCTCCAATCCAGTCAAAAGTAAACCAACAGCACTGCACCGTTACCTCTAAAAGGCCTTCCTGAATTGCCACGACTGCCATACAAACAGGTCAAATGCATGCATCAAAGTGAGGCTGATTGATCAGAATGAACCCCGTGCCAATTTGTTTTTGCATCTATAGGAGGGAAACACTGTCTATTGCAACATAATCTAGCCTATTGTTTCTAAATATACATCGAAAATGGATCCATGGCAAAGAGCAGTGATGTCGTACAATTCAGAATTCTGGATCTGCGGCAAAATTCAGGATTCTGGCGACCTATTGAAGCGCCCACTTTATTGGCTCCCGAAATTGGGTCAAACCGCCAAGCGGGTTCGCCCAAGCGAACTCCACGGATTCCAGCGAACCCGCTATGTTGACGGGGGTTGAGGCGGCGGCACCAACGTTCGCCTGCCAACCCGAACTGTGGTTGCCGAGGCGCATAACGCCGGCAAAGAAGTGGGACGGTACGGGCGCAGTATCGGTGCCTGTAACCCACCGGGTTCGCTCGGGCGAACCCCGTGTCAAATCAGCCCGGGCAGGTCGGATCAGCAGGGCGACAGTGCCCAACGGTTCCGCGGGCCCCCAGCCTTCCCTCGTTCGCCTTTAATTCTCGGCCGGAACTGCCGGGCCTTCCGCCTTTCGTTTCGCTTCTAAAACCCCTCTGGCATAAACTCGCATTTCCTCTTCAAAAATCCTCTTTTTTTCCTCCCAAATCCAACCCCATCTCGCATTTCGATTTCTTCCTTCAATCCGCCGTTTCTTCTAATCGATCAAATGGATCGGCCTCGGCCCTTCTGAGAGTTCGACAAATGGCCATCGGGGCTCTTGGGTCTCCGAGATCCGGCTACCCTCTGCACAGAAAAAATCTTACGCCCTTTCTTTTAATTTCTGCACAATCTCGTTCCATGCCTTGCATTTCTGTGGATCCAAATTTGGCGCTTTTTGCATTTTTTTTTTCCTTGTCTTGTGTTCTTTATGATCCTTCCGTGAATCGCGCCCTCCCCCCGACCGCATTGAATTGTCGTCGCCCCTCCGGATTTTTGGATCCTTTAAATCAGTTTTTTTCGTTGTTTTTCATCTTCTGCCGCTTCAAATCTTGAATGTGTGATGATTTTGCTTCTTTGTCGCTTTTGAAATCAGATCGCAAGATCATACTCTTTCCATTATGAGCAGTTGTGTTTGTTATTATGTGGTGGTTCGGATTGATTTGCTTCAGAGATTGCCCCTGCTGATCCGACCTGCCCTCGCGCTTTGATTCTTACCTGGTTCGCCCCAGCGCAACCCAAAGGGGTTCTAGGCACCCTTGCTCCTCGCTACTGCACTGGCCCGCCACGCCAGCCGCCGGCACGCCTCCGTCTTAACCCCCCGTTCGGTTCGCTTGGGCGAACCCCGTGGGTAGCGCCACCTCGCCACGCCAACATAACGGGTTCCTCCCGGGCGCTAATCCGGTGGGTTCGCTTAAGCAAATTTTCTGGGTTCGCTTGGGCGAACCCGGCTGGCTCCCGAACTCAATTTCGGGAGCCGATCGAAGCACCGCTATTGAAGGGTCGTTGCCTGAACCATCAAAACATTCCCAGAATAAAAGAACCCTTCAAAGGAAGAATGGACTGCCCTTTGTTTGTTAAGGGGCATCAAGCTCTTTGTGGTCTTCTCGTGCTTTTTGCCGACAAAATTGAAGGCCCAGCCAGAACTCCTCCTAGTTTTTTTTGCCTTTTTATGCCTCCCTAAGTTTCAACAAAGAAGCTCCACCTCCGGATTACGCTATTCTAAAATTGGCAACCAGATTATGCCTCTGCCCTATAAATCCAACCTAGATGCAAACGTGACCCTGCTTCGAACTTACACGCCTGAGACTGCGGTTTGATCTCAGCAGCTAGCATTTGCTCTTTATATACCAGGCCGAAGAATACGCTAGAAACTTCGAGAAGGCGAACTGAGCTTTTCGAACAACCTTCTAGTACTACAGCAGAGGAAAGTTCTAGAAAGAGCTATTTCCTTCCAAATTTTTTATGTGTTGACACGTGTTCAATTTAGATCATAATTTCCTATAAAAATTACATACGCGTAAGCTGCCCCCTTACCTTCCACATTAGAATTATATATTAGACATAACTTAGCCAACCTTAGGCTAAGGCCATTTCCACATGGCCTTAACCTATTGGGCACCCGCCACACGGAAGCACCCCATTCTAGCCACATGGCAGGTGACATCAACCCTAACCTATAAATGGCCAAACCCTAACCCTAGGCCATTTTTCTGGCTCCAACAGTTTGGGAACCTTGTTCGCGCTTGAACTCTGTTTCGAGAATCGTCTATTGTGGCACAGCATAGCACAGCAGCCCCCAGAGCATGCGCGCATCAGGAGAAATGGGAGCTATGTCGAACCCCTTGAAGGTTGTGGAGATGCTGGGAGCAGGAGGAAGTTGCTCAGGAGCAGGTATTTGGGTTAGAGTCCTTTGTAGATCATCTGGAAGTTAGGATTCCAGATGAGTTACCATTTCGTATCTTTAGTAGAGCCATCCTAGAACCCTCAGTCTAGATCTTGAACCCTAATCAATGAACCCTAACTGTAAGTTAGATGCATGTGATTAGTTTTATATGTTATTCTCATTATGTATCATGTTATGTGGATATGTGATGTTGGTGGATCATGTTTGCCCCTCTTGTATTAGGAAGGGGGGTAGAGACCTAGTAGCCATTAAGTAGATGATGCTCCTAGTTTAGACCCCTTAGTTCCTATTATATGCGGCCTGTGCATAGGAACCCACCCGGCTACGGGAGCTATGATGTGACTTAGCACCATACAATGGGGCTAGTGGCAAAGTGGAGGGAGGTCCCTACTGAGCGCGGCTACTGGGGACCCATAGCGGGCTAGATCTATAGTCGGTCACTTCGAGAGGGCCGGGTATGGGTCCGACACCTCCTGGGGCAATGGTGTCGCCGTGCCTCTGAAGAGTTGCAGGTGTCTGCCTGGCTCTTGTTTTGGGGGGTTAAGTCGGGTAAGGATCGTGCGTCACCACGATTCTCTAGCTGCTCGTGGAGCCACTAGACCAGGAAGGGAGATGCAACCTTTCCTGCCTCATCAGACCGGGGAGATGAAAGCTGGAGTAGTCTCGATAGGTGATGCCATGGGATTGCGTATCCGGCAGGCTATAGTCACGCCAGAGCCCGATTTAGCCAGTCTGCATAGTATGCACAGGAGGGGCAGATGTAGTGGTCAACTCTAGCCATTGTTTATAGCCAGCCCCGCCATTGTTATATCTCGGTCTGTTCTATCGTGTAGCCTAGCCGTCAGTCTACCTCCTTATGAGTCTGAGCCTGGGTAGGAGCTCTCATATTTTATGGCATATGGTTCTCTCTGTTGTATCTGTGGCATAATTACCAAAAAAGGCTGTATTTAACATATAATACGGAAAATACCAGTTTTAAAAGAATTAAAACACGGACAACGATTCGTTCCAAAAACGCCGTTATTTTAGGAAATACGTTGTATCAGCCGTTTTTTTATTCCGTTTTTTGTAAAGAACACCTGACCAATATACAGAACAGTGTTCGTGTTCATTTCATTCATCCCCTGCTAAACACAGACCTAAGAATCATGGCATGGAGTGATTGCGGCGTCGGATAGAGCTGAGAAGTCGGATTTGTGAGTGAGGTCGGATTTGTGAGGCGCGAGGAGAACCCAGTGGTTGAGCAAGGATTAGTGTGGTTGAGCATGGATTAGAGGAGAACCCAACGACCCTTCTGCTGCCAAGGCGCTTCATCACCAAATTTCACAAGGTAAACCGAAGAAAAATACCTTCTTAAGAAACCTTATTATAGAAACGTATGCCAAATTCGGAGATTTAGAAGATGCTAGAAGCAGTGATTTAGATCAGTGATTCGAAGACTTAGCAATGGTGAGGATTTAGCTGTTGCACATTTAGATTGGCCTGCTGGTGTTGTATCAGAGGAGGCAAAGCATCTTGTTTTGGCAATGATGCAAGTTAAACCAGAAAAGAGGGTATCCTGTGAGCAGATTTTATCTCATCCCTGGGTGATCAAACGCTCAGAATCTTTGAAGTTAAAATGGTCAACTAATGTAAAAAGTAACCTCCGCAGCAGAAGAGATATCTGTGCATACATAAATAAGGTGAAGCTTCGGCGGGCTAAAGGAGAATGCTGTGTAAAAAGCAAATCACATTTGTCTAGTATTATAAGCGGCAGTTTTCTCAAATTTTTGTCCTTTGCCTTAAGTGATTGACATTGACTCTTAGCTAATGCAAAAAGTGAATATTCAATTTTTGCACTGCAATCCTTAAGAATATTTAGGAAGGGCATTTGCTTCTATAATACGGCAGTGAGAAAGCCTTTACCATGTTTCAATTGCAAAAGGCAGCTACCAGGTACGACCCTAATTTCATCCATTATATGAAGGAACTATAATATTTGCTGTGCCGGACAGAGCAGCCACAGCAATATAATATCACAAAAAGGAGGTGAAGCCCTTGTTAATCTGCAGCACACTTAAATCCATTGCACGATTGCTAGTTTCAGGTCACCTAATTATCTTTCTTTATTTGACAAAATTACAATCATGTAACCAGCAACTTGCCAGAGCATTAGCCTCGTTGTTGGTTGTCAAATCTTTGAGGGTCCTCATTTTCCATTTTGCTGTTCGAATATAAGAAGAAGTCAGGTTCTATGCAATTTTTGACCATAGAAGGGATATGCATGAAACAGAGTAGAAGGAAACAAACAAGACTATAAAATAAGTATCAAGTTCTGGTTACCACATACATTTCAGATCTGAAAATGTCTTAGGATACATTTAGCTCGTAGAATTCTTGGGGGTGCATCATCTTGGTCATTCAACTAAGGAAGTAAAGCCTGAGAAGCAGGAAAGCAAGCGCATTAAACTTCAAATGTTTAATGGGATGTGGAAACAATGAAGTGAATTGTTCTTATGATAGAGTTAACATAAGTTCTAGAATTATTTTGTAATGGCGTTGATGTTTTCCTTCTATCATGGCATCAATGATATGGATTAAATTGGATTATTATTTAAATATGGATTTGGGAATGCTATGCTCATTGTTTCTCAATCTTAGGTACTCTTGTCATGACGAGGAAAAGAAAGACAAGTGAGGTAGCCAAAGGGCCAAGGCCAATGGATTGGTGGAAAGAGGTGCGGGTAGTTGAGAGTGAGAAGAATACGGGAAGCAATAAGTCATGGATTTGTCTATATTGCCATCAGCCGTGCATAGAGTGAGGGGACACTTATTGGCAGAGAAACATAATGATGTTCAGGCATGTTCACAAATCCCAGAAAAGAAGCGCCTTGAGTTGCAAGAACTAGGAAAGAAATTGGATGCTATATCATCAGGAAGAAAACAAAGAGTACTTGCCTCTCGAGAAGCTGCTTCATATGGTATTGGATCTAACTCTAAGTCTTATCTATCAGTTCATAACACAGAACTTGAGCATGTGGAAGTTGAAAGAAGCACAATGGCTTCCAGTAGTGGGATTCCACGCTTATTTCATGCATCTAGTCGTGGAAAAAAATTGGAGCAGCAAGAAATCAAGAGGCTACTTGATCCAGAAAAGAAGGAAGAAGTTGACAGGTATGTTTCTAGATGGTTTTACCATGATCATATACCATTCCGTATTGCTAGATCAGATTTCTTTCATGTCATGGTTGAAGCTATAGCTAATTATGGGCCTGGTTATAAACCACCTAAATATGAGGAGCTTCGTACAAAGCATTTAGAAAGGGAGAAGAAGAAGCTTAAGGATCTATTTCAAGATGTTAGAGATGGCTGAGTGACTTTCGAGTTTCCTTGATATTTGATGGATGGACCGACAAAAAAGGGAGGCACATCGAGGCATCAATTGCCTATTCTAGAGGCAAAAGTTACTTCCTTATATCTCATGATATTTTAGAAACATGTAAGACTGCAAAGAACTTAGCTTCTATTTGGAAAGAAAGCATTTTGTTTGTTGGTGCAAGCAATGTTGTACAAATAGTGGCAGATGGAGAGAATGCTAACCGTAAAGCTACTGCCATTATTGAGGCCGACTATCCACACATATTTTTTTGTCCTTGCATAGCCCATTGTCTCAATAATTTGCTCAAGGATATTGGTAAATTACTGGATGTAGCTGAATTGGTGCAAAAGGGGAAGGCTTTGGTTACATTTGTGAATGGGTACACAAAAATCAAAGCACAATTCATGAAGATCACTCAAGAAAATCACGATGGTAAGTCCCTTTTCAATTTGAAGTATTGTGAAACAAGGTTTGGATACAATTTTATTATGCTTGAAAGATTACATGAACTGCGTTGGGTGTTGAAAGCTCTTTTTGTGGATGAGAAATTTCGTAAAAGCAATGCAAAGCTTCTACGATCAACTACAGGTAAAACTTGTGCTGAAGTTGTTTTTGATGAACGCTTTTGGGATGCCATTGAACACCATGTTGAGGTTGTAGAGCCCATTATCCTGATGCTATGCCTAGTTGATGGGAATGCTCCTTGCCTTGGGAAGGTCTATGCAGGACTTAGTAGGATGGTTGAGCATATGAGACAGATTGAGAAGGATGCCGCAAAAATGGCAGAGTTAAACTCTTTGTGCAAATCAAGGTATGATGATTATCATGCTCCAATCCAAGTTGCTGCATATTATTTGGATCCGGAATATCAAGGGCAAAAGCAATGGAAAGATCCTGAAGTTTCTACACATTGGGGCCAAGTGCTCAATAGAATGGTTAGGGATGCAGATGAAAGGAGCAAAATAAGAGAGCAGTATGCTATATACAAAGCAAAAGGAGGGAGATTTGGAAGTACAGATGCACAGGTGGACCGCTTCAAGATTGGTTCGGCTCTTTGTTGGGAAGAGTATGGGGGAGAAACGTCTGAATTGCAAACACTAGCCATTCGCATTCTTAGCCAGGGTGCCTCATCTTCTCCAGTCGAGAGGCTTTTTAGTGTGTTTGCTCATGTTGCAAGCAGAAAAAGAGTAAGGCTTACTCCATCAAGGACTTCGGATTTGGTATTTGTAAGTGGAAATTTGAAGCTCCTTAAGTCATATAGAATTGCAACAAGAGAACCTTATATTGGCTTTGCAAAGAAAGAAAGTATTCCTGAACCTCAAGAATGGGAAGTGGAGGATGTGGGAGAAGAAAGTGATGAGATTGGGCAAGAGCAAGAAAGTAATGGTGATGATGATGCTGGTGATAGACATGAAGAAGATGAAGTTATGAGAGCACTTATAGATGACGATGAAACTTGTTACGTGGATCCAGATTATATACCTTCGTCTCATCCAGGTATAGATCCTTACATACACACTAATTCTGTTTCTACTTTGGTCATGTTTTTCTTGCTCACTTTGCTTGTACTCATCCAGGTGTGCCTTATCAAGATTCAGGAACAAATCCTTACACACTCCATTAGTTCTACAAGTTTCCTACATGTTTTCTTTATGTGTTCTAAAAACTACTATGATATTTTCATATAACTTAAACTTGTGTTTTATTTGAACATTTCTATATGTTTTAAAGCCTAATCTATAATATATTTGGAATCTCACGTACAAAATATGTTGTTCATTCTTAGAAGCACAGTTCTGTACGTTTTGAGTACTTTGCCGTATTTCCCGTATCTGTATTTTGTATTCCGTAGTTTTTTTTTTTTTTTGCATGCCGTATCGTATTCTGTATCCGTATTTGGTAACTATGATCTATGGATGTACTACCTTTCGAGGTAGTTAGATGTATTGTTGTTGTTAGTGCTGACATTGTTTATGCTTCCGTTGTTATAGGAGCCCATAGGGGAAGGGCGCACAAGACACCTTCGTGTCCCCTTCTCGCACTAGGGACATCCTGGAGGGGATAGACGAAGGGCCCATGCGGCCCGAGGACCGGATGGGGGATTTCCTATGAGGTGTACGGTCGGGTACCGTATATTTTGTAGGGAGCGTCACACTGGAGGATAGAATAGCTACGTTGGGACCTGGAACACATTATAGCATTCCAAGGGCATTCCAAAACATGCCATCGAAAAACCTTCAAAATCCTCAAATCCATGGGAACAATGTCCCGCGACCCATTCTTCCATCTGCTCCCTTTCAATGGCCCACTTTTTGCTTTTGAACACCCACATTTTAGCCCATAATTGCCCACTTTTACTATTTAATACCCACATTTGCCTTTTAAAAGCCCACTTTAAGAACTATTAGAAATTGAACTAGATGCATGGTCTATTGTTGGGAGTTGTGGGCCAATCAAGGTAAAGTATGAGTAGTTAGTGGTCCATTGGAGGGCTTTTATTGGTCCATTGAAGGGCATTATGGTCTATTGGGGTCAAAATCACTATTCAAACATCTTCATAAAAAGCTTCCAATTTGTCAAAATGACTAGTGTGCATGAAGATATTTTTACCCCGGTTATTGTGATTCCATCGCAAAAAATTCCATCCCACAGAATCACAAACCCTTCGGAACGGGATCCGTTCCGGAGGCCCCGTTATCCGTACCTGACATTGTCAGGTGTACCTTCTGATTGATCCTAGCCATCCATCTAAAGGGTGCATCCTGACCGTCTATTTTATACCTTCCGGCAGAATCACCTCCGCAAAATACCGCGGGACGGAATCACCGCACTTTTATTCCATGCCACAGAATCACCATCTGGAATATCTCACTAAAAATTCAAAATTTTGACGTACTGTTCTTGTGGGAGGTTTTTCGGCTATGGCGGCTTGCTCCGGCTGGGGTTTCCTTCTTTTCTTGTTCTTGTTTTATTTTTGCTTCTACAGATCAGGCAGCATCTACAGGTTTTCAATCTTGGTTAAATGCTTGCAGATCCGGCTGTGGAAGGAAATAGGCTGCCCATGCTTGCAGGTCCGGCTGTGGAAGGAAAAGGCCCAGCAGTGGATGCAAGATCAGAAGAGGGCCTCCTTGATCGGCAAGAATAGATCGTTATAAGGCGTTTATAGTGGACGACTCTTCATTTATTTGGTCAGGAATTTTTTTGCGAGGCCCTATACTTGCTCTGTGCCTTCCGTTTTAGAAGGGCTCTTCGGTTTGAGAGCAGAAATTATAATTGCAGCAAGCTTGAGATCCGCAGAAAACGGGGATCAGCAGGAAACGGAGCTCTTCCATCTGCACGACGTCGGAGTGGAGCAGGCATTCATAGACACGCTGCCAGTTTTCTGGTACAAATCCGTCTGAGGGCTCAAGGAGGGGGCCGATTTGGCGGTCTGCCTGGCTGAATTTCAAGGCGAAGATCGGCTCCGGCTTCTGCCCAAATGCAGCCATGCTTTCCATCTCGATTGCATCGATACCTGGCTCCTCTCCCATTCAACCTGCCCCCTCTGCCGCTGCAGCTTGCTCCCCGAAAATCCACCCAATTTGCCCCCCCAATCCTCTGCCTTATCTGTCGAATCCGGTCGCAGCACCACCGCCAACAGCTCTCAAGAGCTCTGTTTTCTAAAGATCTCCTTCTTTTTTATCCCCATTTTTCGTATTCTTTTCTTTTTCCTTTTGGTCTGATCAGTTTCTTTACTGTTTGTTTTCTGCAGTTCTTGGCTTCTTAAAAGGTCATTAGGCCTGATTTTGACAATCGGCTTTTTTTAAGTCCGAATTTGGAGAACTGGACTCAAGAAGGCGAGAAGCAATGGCTGTTCAAGCACAATACCCATCTACTATTCCGGTGTGCATAAGGTATGTTGAATCTGCATGCACTTTGCTATTGCTTGATCATAAAATACCCGCCAATCTCTGGATCATTTTGTTCGGCCATGGCATTGCCAATATTGGCAAGGGGTTCAAATCCCCATCCATAAAAATTCTGGGCAGTGCATAGAATAACAATGGACAGCCACACAAAAAATGGAGTAGCACAAGTTTATATTTTCTTCCAATTCAATCCACCCTGCTTGCTTTTGCAAGCAAATGTAAGTTATACTTTGAGAATCTGCCACTCATCTACAGAAATTGAAAATGGCAAACATTGGGCTTCTCCAGGTGATTCCGTCGGGAGGAATCCAATCTGGGGTGATTCCATCGGACGGAATCAGAATATGGTGATTCCGCCCCGCGGAAGTGGAAGGGGGTAATTCTACCGGGCAGAATCGCATGGTTGTGATTCCATCTGGCGGAATAGCAATGTTGTGATTCTGTCTGGCGGGATACGTAAGTGGTGATTCCATCTCACGGAATCAGACGTTCGTGATTCCATCTGGCAGAATAGCAAGGTTGTGATTCCGTCTGCCGGAATAACACGATTGTGATTTCGTGATTCCATCTGGCAGAATAGCAAGGTTGTGATTCCGTCTGCCGGAATAACACGATTGTGATTCCGTCTCGCGGAATAAATAATACGGTTGTGATTCCGTCTGGCGGAATACATGAGCGGTGATTCCATCTCGAAGAATCGTAAATTGGTGATTCCATCTGTGATTCCGCCGGAAGGTATAAATGACCTGAAAGCGACCCTGTCAGGTACGGATAACGGGGGCTCTGGTACGGATAACGGAGTCTCGGCCTGGTGATTCCGCGGGATGGAATTTTTTGCGATGGAATCACAATAACCAGGGTAAAAATATTTTGTTCCGACTAGTGTAGTATCAATTGAAAGCTAAACTTTGAAATTTCATTATGTTATTTTAAAAATAATAAACCATCATAATGAAGCTTCTTTCCTTAAGTGAGCACTTTATGGGCACCCTCCCCTAGCTTCCAATGAATTCATAAACAGTGCCTTCTTATCATGTCTCATTGCTCTATCATTTTTTATGACCATTGGATTGTTATATACTCTTTAGAATATCCAAAGTCAAGGGATCCATGTTTACATCACATCCATGTAGTTTCTTCTTCTCTTAAATACATACAAAGTTATATGCATATTTTCCAGAATAAGAATCAATGCATGGATAAGCAAATGTAGACCACATATTATAAGTGCAAAACCATATACACTTTGTTCCAATCTAACAGCTACAACTACAAACACATACAATGAATCCATAAAGGAGGCGCACATGCATCCGCAAAAAGATTTCAAGCAATAGCAAACAAAGCTTGACCTTAGAGCTCCAATACATGTGCATACTGCGGCATTGCAATCATGTGACCTTCTTCGTGATCTTTTGAACATAGAATCTTAGATGTGACAGTGCATACCAACCCTATATGTAGATGAAGATAAGGCAATGAAACATATCACATGCCTTCCTCTTTGCAACACAAGGATTTTTCCATGAAACATCCTCTCTTCTTAGCCTCCTATCCTCCAGCAACCTCACTAGCTTACCAACTTGCAATAAATCCTTCCAATCAGGAGGGGGATCTAGAGAGAGAAAAGTGGCCAAAAGATAGAAAACTAGAGAGAGAAAGTGGACAAAAAGCATGGTACTGAGCTAAGTCACTCAGTGCAGTCCAAAGTGATCTAGCAACATTCGAGCATGCTCTGGGAGGGAGATCTAGAGAGATAAAGTGGCCAAAAGATAGGAAATTAGAGAAAGAAAGTGGATAAAAGGCAAGGTACTAAAATGAGGTCATTCAATGTGCCATTGGCTTCTTGGAACATTTTGGAGAGGCCATTTGTGCACTGTGCATGACTAGTAGTGAGAGAATTTTGCCAAAATATGAAACCTTAGAAAGTGTCCAAGGAGGTCAGGGAAGAGAGAAAGTGGTCAAGGAGGTCAGGAAGGAGAGAAATTGGCAGGAGAATGCAAGCCGTAGGAAGCAGAGATAGCAATTGGCTAAAGGAGCATGGGTGGAAGTGGTAGTGTAGAGACAGAAAGTGCTTGAGAACCCTAGATAAACTCTAGAAAGAGAAGCAGAGAGTGTGAGGCACTAGGGAGAGAGTGTGAGTGAGGCGCTACAGAGAGAGTGTGAGTGAGGCAAGACAGAGTGTGTGAGTAAGGCACTGTAAGACAAGGCAACCCTTTATTTTTAGAAGGCGTTTTATCTTCAAATAGATAATAGGATAAAATCAAAACTTTCTTGGCTGAGCTTTACCCTTTTCTGACGAGCTCTTTCAACCTGAACCATTCCCCGAGTCCTCAGGAGATCTTTTCTTTCATACATCATGAATATCTATCATATATCCTGAAGGTGTATATCCCAAGAAATGTGCAAAATATATCGAAGACATTAAAATGCTTGATGTATTAGTTGATATCTTCTCAAGAGCCACGATAAAATTCAATTCAATTCACTCTTTATTTTTAATTAATGTTTATAATAAATTAGAACATCCTTGAAGCAAATTTTTATGATTCAATTACATAAGTTTACAATACATTGAAACCATGAAAAGTGAAAATAATCCATGTTTAAGTCTGATCACTTAGAAAGATTGTTTGGTATTAATGAGCATCGAGAAGTAGACTTTTGTGACATAGTCCTTTGAGATGAGTGCAAATTCCTCTCAAGTTGTTTTACGGTGAGTTCAACAATCTCGACCTGCTTTTACTTGTATTAGCGAATGACAAATGATCAAACTTGTATTATGAGTGATAGTTTACATTTATTCCTTCATAATAAGCACTTTGCAACTAAATTTCAAGGAGAAAATTTTCTTTGCACACCATGGTGTTTCTAATATGTGGATAAGATATAACCATTGCAAAAATATTACAACATTTTTAGCGTAACACCCTTAAATTTTGGGCCTTCTATAATAAGTTTTACATAAGGGCATTTTAAAGTTTTTGCTCTTTTTCTTATTTTTTCTTCTTATTTATGATTTTTCATTTGTATTAGTGTAAATTATAAATTTGATGGTTTTTATTTGTAATTGGTGAAGGCGGGTTCCGATGTTCAGTAGTTGATAGAGAACTCATTAAAAGGGAGTTTTCCATGTTCAAGAGTTACTAAAAATAACAATCCAAGTGCCATTATCAATAAGAAAACTATTGAATATTATGATGTTTGAGATCAAAAGTCGTGATGAAAAGATTAAAGTCTTAAACCAGGTATGCACCTGCATAATGACTAACCCTGAATAATGCAATCATCGATGCTTGGGTTTAAGAAAAGATGCTGATAAAATTGAATTGATTTAAATTGATTTTGTTGTCCATAAAAATGAAATGGTTTATGAGATCTAACACAATGAACATAAGATTAAAAAGACTGCACCATTGGGAGGGGGGAGGGGGGAACACTTGATTGTGTACATGTTGGGGTCGTCACCACTCACCACACCATTCACCACTCACCACACTCGTCACCACTCACTACACTCGTCACCACTCACCACATTCGTCACCACTCACCACACTTGTCACCACTCACCACACTCATCATATACCGTATATAGAGTGATATACGCGCATGCACGCGTGCAGGATATTTGCACGTATGCATTGGGGAGCCATTATCATTACAGGATTATCTGAGAGAGAGAGAAGAACAGGGAGACGGTGTATTGAGAGAGAGTGTTTTGCTTGATCTAGCTATGGAGATGATGATTCTTTGTGTTGGGCATTGCCTTGTTCTGATAGATTGAGCTTGTATTGTTGGGTTTTTCATCCTTCTTGCAAGGTTAGAGTTCAGGCTCTAACAATTTGGCGACCACGGTGCTCGACAGACCATTGATCGGCAAGAATTTCCATTGAAAAAGGAGTTGTTACCATTGGTATTGGTGATCGTCGGTAAAGAACGGCACCATTGAGAAAGGAGCAATTTCTTGTGTGAAGGGGATTTTGCCGTAATTGATTTGTGGAGTAAAATTTGACAAGGGGAGCATAGTTTTATGCCCAAGGGAAGTAAGAAGGATATCCCACCAAGCTCTATCGTAACAAGAAGGGGACCGGTGAGTCAATCTTTGGGCTCAAAATTGCATCAAGATTCAATTTCGTTTTCAGATTTGGGAGCAGATCTGGGGTCTAATTCTCAGATCCAAGAGGTTTTGATTCCATTTACTGATCCAGAAGGTAATCCAATTTCGTTTTTCAAATTGAAGGGAGATTCAATTTCGTTTTTCCAATTTCAAGAAACCCAAGAAGAGGTAGAGATGGCTGTATTACCACCTATGGTATGGGGTTTTCAGACAATGGGGATTCCAAAGTTTGATGATCTGGTGGATCGGGATCCTTTGAAGCATATTGTGAAGTTTGAGAGGTATTGCCAGCAATGTAAGTTACCGGCTGCTGATTATTTGCTTTGGTTTCATAGTTCTTTGCAAGATTCAGTGGAGGAATGGGCACAAACTCAGCCAGATACCATGACATATCAGGAATTAAAGGAAGCATTCATTGCTAATTATCAAGAAGTCCATGGTAAGGATAAGACTATGGAAAGGTGGACAAATTTCACACAAAAGGAAGATGAATCAATTAGAGAGTATAATCAGAGGTACATTGCGGTTCTCAAAGCCGTGGTTCATTGGAAGATTGCAAGGAATGATGAAATGGATATCCAATGGTATGTGAAGGGGCTGAAACGAGCTATTGCTCATAAGGTGAAGGCTAAACAACCTACAACATTACTAGAGGCACAAAAGTATGCTCTCAAGGCTGAAGATAAGCTGGGATACATTCATGAAGTTGCTGCTCCAGAGCATAAAACAGAGGATATTGCAGCCAAGATTTCTAAGCTTACAATTGGTGAGAAGCCAAGGGAGGTGCAGTTTATTACTTGTGAGTATTGTGGGTCTATTGGACATTCTGATACTACATGTAGATTGCTGAAATTCTGCTCAAGATGCCAAATCAAGGGCCATAATGATCAAGAATGTAGGGAGAAGAGATTCTTTGAGAGGGCCAATCCGGTATTTGCTGTTATGCAACAAGCACCACCTATTCCTATTCAACCAATGCAAAGACCTATCATACCACAAGTGCCAATGATGCCACAAGCTCCAATTGCCCAACAAGTTCCAATGGGTTCCACACCAATGGTGCAGCCAAAACAAGGATGGTATCCAAGTAAGGCTCATTTATATTGCAAGTTATGTGATAAATTCAAGCATGATGAGACTACTTGTTGGAAAATCCATGGGAAACCAGAATGGGCAACCAACAAGTATCCACCAAAGCAGCAAGTGTTTGAATCGGTACCTCTTCCTAATAATGATGTTCGCATTCAAGATGCAAAGTACATTGATAATCCTCAAGTTAAGACTCTTATTGAGGAGCTTAAGAAGCAAGAGAAGGCAAAATCAGTAGTAAATTGTGGATTTGTTGAGGTAGACAGTGACCCATTTCAGCAAGAAGAAGAGATTGGAGAAGTAAATGCGGTTACAAGATCACAAAAGGTGGTGCAAGAACCAAGAGTAGTGCCAATTGCGGAGAAGACTAAGACCTCTTTTCCAAAGGCTTTGAAGGAACAAACTTTGAAGGTGTCAGCACCTAAGAAGGTGCAATTCAATGTGTTGCCCACAGAACAGTTTCAGTCTATAGAAGAAAATATAGTGATGCCTCCTATGATGGATGAGGAAATTCAGAATGAAGATGATGTGATCAGCCAAGTTTTGGCCACTAAAGTTACACTTACTCTTGAGCAATTGATGCATTATTCTCCAAATTTGTTGCAAGAGTTAGGGGGAAGAACAAAATCAGAAATTTCAGTCCAACAAATCATATCAAATGATATCGACAAGAGGAGAATGGAGCCACCAGCCCGGCAATCCAAGGATCCTGGGCCATTTCTTTGTGATGTGAGTATTAATGGATATCTAATCAAAGAGGCCAACATAGATACCGGCAAGGAGAGTGAATGTAATGCCTTACCACATAATGCTTCAAGTTGGGTTGAAAATGATGGAACCGACAACTATGATGCTCAAAGCATTCAATCAAATGAAGGTGCAGCCTATGGGAGTCATAAGAAATGTTTTATGCAAGGTTTATGAGGTGGAAGCAATCTTGGATTTCATGGTTTTGAAATTTCCAGAGAGTGTGCATGCTGAAACTTATACTTTGTTCTTTCGAGTCGTACATGGTTAGATGCCGCATGCTGAGACTTCATGGAGGAAGCGTGAAATGAACATCTTTCAAGGGGAACACAAGGTTACTATAGATCATCCTCTGAAATCAGCAAAAGGTACCTTTCTTTGCAAACCTTCTTTGAGCAGCCCGCAGTTAGAAATCAGCAAAAAGAATGCTATGGTGTCAGGGCAGCAAGGTCTTAGTTGTTTTCATGTCTTGGAAGTGGGTGACAGGGAAGATAAGACTTTGTACAAGTGGTTAAAAGGTACCCAAATTTCAGAAATATGTCATTTACAGCCGAAAGAAGTTGCGATAAGTATATCCAAAGACTTGAAAGTATTGGTGAAGGTGAGTTACAAGAGACTCTTGTAAACATGAAGGAGGAGTCCATTCAAAGACCTATTGATGACACTTTATTTCAGCAAGGTATTGATCTAGATCAAGTAGAGATGCTGATTTTGACATCAAGCATGGATGGGGTAAACAGAAATCAGCCCACTATACAAGTACAAGAAGCTTGGTGGCATGCGCACATTCTAGAGGATGAGGTAAATCAGCTCAGTCCATATTCACCACAGTCATTACAGTCAACACATGCACCAAATTCATCACAATCATCACATCCACCACATCCATTACAGTCACCACAGTCACCACAGTCACCACTGTCACCACATTCACCACAGTCACCACAATCACCACATTAAGTCCTTTGTCACCACATTCATCACAGTCCACCACATTCACCACATTAAATCCACACGTCACCACATTCACCACATTCATCACAGTCACCACACTCACCACAGTCAACACATTCACCACATTCATCACAGTCACCACATTCAGTAAAAAACATCAATATTTCTCAAGGAAATCAAGAAGAATTGGTTACTATTGGAGGAGATCTTACTCAAGAGGAGGAACGTGATTTGATATCTTTGTTAAGAGAATTCAGGGATGTTTTGGCAAGAAATTAGAAAGAATTGAAAGGCATTCCACCAGAGGTTGTGGTGCATACTATTGATTTGAAACAAGGATCAAAACCAGTCCAACAAGCTCAAAGGCGAATGAGTCCAGCAATAGAGAAGCAAGTAAAGGTTGAAGTCATGAAGCTTTTGGAGGCGGGATTTTTTGTACCAGTGCCAAATTCAGATTGGATCAGTTCTATTGTACCAGTGAGAAAGCCAAATAACTCAATCCGAGTATGCATTGATTACAGGGATCTCAATAAAGCTACCAAAAGAGATCATTTTCCTACACCATTCATAGACACTTTGCTGGATATTGTTGCAGGAAATCAGGCCTATTCTTTCTTGGATGGTTACTCAGGATATAATCAGATCCAAATCTATCCACCACATCAAGCAATGACGGCTTTTCGAACACCTTTTGGCATCTATGCTTATAAGGTATTACCTTTTGGCCTCACAAATGCTCCAGCCACATTTCAGCGAGCTATGACATATGCTTTTCATGATATTTTAGACTTTTTGAGAGTCTTTATAGATGACTTAACAGTATTTTCTAATCTAAGAAAGGATCACTTGGATCATCTCAGAAAAGTTCTTGAAAGATGCCGATTGTATGGTATAAGTTTGAATCCTGCTAAGTGTATTTTCTTCACTAGAGGAGGAAAACTATTGGGTAATTATGTTTCAGAAAAGGGATTACAAGTGGATCCTGGTAAGATTGCAGCCTTGGAGAAGGTGAAACCACCTACAAATGTATCCCAAGTCAGAAGCTTATATGGCCAACTCAGTTTTAGTAGGAGGTATTTGCACAATTTTGCTAAAGTAACCCAGCCACTTGTGGATTGTATGAAGCAAGGGCAGAATTTTAGATGGAAGGAGGATGCTCAAGAAGCATTTGAATGGTGCCTTGGACAATTGAAAGAGAGAACTTTGCTGATTCCTCCAAGAATGAGTGAGCCATTTCATTTATTCTTTACAGTTTGGGAGCAAGCTTTGGCTGTCACACTATGTCAGAAAAATCAGCAAAAGCATTATGATGTGAATTACTATGCTAGCAGGTTGTTAACTCCACAAGAGCAGAAATGGACTCATGTGGAGCATCTTGGGTTGGCATTGAAGTGGGCCTTGAATAAGTTTAGACATTATCTTCTTCCCTCACAATGGAATTCAGCAAATGTACAGTATGTTTACATTCATATGGATGTGAACCCATTGCCATGCATTTACAGCAAGACTGTCCAAGATCCTAAGTTTACAAGATGGGCTCTTATCATACAAGAATTTGAATTGAAGTATGTTAAGATGGCTCAAGGGACTCATAATCCAAGTGCCTATTTGAGTAGTGGTGCTGAAATAGAAGAGGAAACAGACCAGCCAGTAGCATTTCAGGATAATGGAGTATTACAGGGATTCATTGAGACCGTGGATCTTTGGTATGCCAATATATACAGGTATTTACAAGATCAGACTTATCCTTCACCATTTTCAAAGCAACAAAAGCACGCTCTTAGAGTACAAGCAGCTGGTTATGTGGTGCATGAAGCTATTCTTTATAAGAGGACTATGGAAGGTCTCTTATTAAGATGTGTTGCTGGTCAGCAAACTCATGATTTGTTGCAGCAAGCACATGATTGTCAGGGGCATTTTGCAGCCAGAACCACAGCTAGGAAGATCCTTCATTGGGGATATTATTGGCCAACTCTTTACAAGGATACTAGAGACTTTGTTAGCAAATGTGAAAAGTGTCAAAGGCATAAACAATTAACAGGCCACAATAATATGCCATTCCATCCTATTTTGAGCGTTGGTCCGTTTCATATGTGGGGATTGGATTACATTGGGCCTATCAATCCTCCATCTTCCAAAGGTCATAAGTATATCTTGGCAGCAACATGCATGTTTACAAAGTGGGTAGAAGCAATTCCAGCAAAGCATGCTACAGAAAATACCACAGTAAGCTTTCTTTATCACAATTTGATTTCTCGGTTTGGTGTTCCAACAATTCTTTTGTCTGATCGAGGAACTCATTTCATGGGGAAAGTAGTAGCTCAGTTAACAGAAAAGATTGGTGTTCAACATGTGCAAGCTTCTGCTTATTATCCACAGGGCAATGGGCAAGCTGAGTCTACTAACAAAATTCTGAAAGCTATCTTGGCTAAAACAGTGAAGGATAATCAAAGAAATTGGCATGAAGCATTGACAGGTGCCTTATGGAGTTTCAGGTGTACTTACAAGTTAGCTACAGGATTTACACCATTTGAATTGGTTTATGGAGTGCAGGCTGTGATGCCTATTCATTTGGACATTCCTTTGTGTTCATTTGTGGAGCTACCTTATTATGAGAATTTAGGAGAAGTTCCAACTCCAAATCAAGTGCATAATAGGATGGATGATTTGTTGCAATTGCAAGAGATGAGACAAGAAGCAGCAGACTTCAATATGAGGCATAAACAGAAAGTAAAGCTTATCAAAGATAAGCTACAGGTGGTCAATCCATTTGAGGAAGGACAATTAGTGTTGTGCAGGACCACTAAGAAGCATCTATCCAAATTTCAAAGCCCATGGGAAGGCCCATTTCTGATTGATAAAGAGGTACCAGGTGGGGCTTTCTACTTGATGACTCCAGAAGGGGAATTGTTGCCTAATCCCAAAAATGGCAAGGATCTCAGGCCTTATTTTGAAAGAGACGTGCTACTCTAAGGGATTCAGATTGGGCATAGCTCCAATTACAGAGAATTTGTGGAGAACTTTTGGGTTACAGCAGGTCATTTTTCTGTAAAAACAGGTGGTGACAGTTCAATAATACATGATGTATCCTACATCAAAAGATGTGTTTCGGCGATACGAATCCAACGAGCTATGGTGCAGGTCAAACAGAGTTCTGGAACTCAAGATATCAGCTTTCAAAATTTGCCACAGTTATAGAGGCTCTGTTTCGTCACTGTCATTTTGGACCAGTTTGTTTGTATTAGTCATTTGGATTTGAGGAGGGTGTAAATGTGTCATTTGGGGACATGTCCCAAGGACTATATGAGTTTGTTTTGTTGTGGGTTCTCCGCCACGGAGTGGCACATTTTTCCACTGTGGTCGACACTGTTGGGGTCGTCACCACTCACCACACCATTCACCACTCACCACACCATTCACCACTCACTACACTCGTCACCACTCACCACATTCGTCACCACTCACCACACTTGTCACCACTCACCACACTCATCATATACCGTATATAGAGTGATATACGCGCATGCACGCGTGCAGGATATTTGCACGTATGCATTGGGGAGCCATTATCATTACAGGATTATCTGAGAGAGAGAGAAGAACAGGGAGACGGTGTATTGAGAGAGAGTGTTTTGCTTGATCTAGCTATGGAGATGATGATTCTTTGTGTTGGGCATTGCCTTGTTCTGATAGATTGAGCTTGTATTGTTGGGTTTTTCATCCTTCTTGCAAGGTTAGAGTTAAGGCTCTAACAGTACAACTCAATGTGTCCACTTGTGGCATGATTGTGCACATCGTTCATGCATCTCTATTCTATTCTGCAATGTATTATCCTACTAACTTATCCAGTCATAAGAAAATCCTTCATGGAGGGTTGTATGGAATTTAATAGGATAATCTGAGGATAACTCTTAGAAGTTCATGCTTTGCCATTAGAAAGGCAACAACCTGAGGCCTCATGCATATCCTTAGATCCAAGATTGGTCATGCCTACATTAAGATAATATCAGATGTACATATTCAGTAGTAAGCATATTATTGTCAAGGTTTTTCCCTCGAACCCTTTTCGATCCCATAGATGTCAAACAGTTGAGCCAAGTAAGGTATCCACTATTGCACAAACTAACAATATCTTATACACGATTCTCCTCCAAAATACCTTGGAATAGAAGGATATATTTTGTTGATGTTGTGCTAAGTATTGTGTCTACTTCCACTTAGAGGATCCTTCTATTGCTTGATAGATAGACGTGGATCCACCACATGTTGATGTTGACACTCTGGAATTTGAATTGATCATCATATCATGCATCTAAGGAAAGGACTATATTTGCCAAAACTCAATTGAAGCAATCTCCATTTTCTTTCTTCTAAAAAATTTATTGGCTGCCCTCAAAAGTGAAGTTACTATTTTATCATTTTGTTGCTATAAGCAGAGAGTCGTAAAATATACTGTTACAAGCTAGTGTAGGCCTTGGCTCTATTGTAAGCCAATTGGAATGCAAGAGATATACATATCGTAGTGGTCAAATACTAGGTCGGTATTCTTTGCCAAATGCTGGGTCTATATTGAATCCAGGAGTCCCTACCTTGATAAGATAAAGATCATGCACATAGTCCACTATACTAGACCCTCTGACTTAATTTATATGTTGACAAGTGTGGACAAAGAAGGACAACTGTTCTCAAAGACATTGAAGATAATCACGTAAAAAACATCATATTTGGAGCAACTCTCTCCCAGATCATGTGTGATAGGATGGCATGGCTGGTGCTAAAGAAAAGATACAAGACTAGGAAAAGATAAGTCAAAGGAAAAAGAGCTTGTAACATTTACAGCCGTTGTAGAAGTGTTAGGCTGGAAAAAATACAACACAATAGGAGATCCAATTGCAGGTGATTCCAGATGTATGTAAGAGTATCCTAACCTCAATGCCATAGGTATTCCAAAAAAAAATATTAGCGAAAGTAAAGTAGACATGATAGTTTTGAATCATGCCTTTTGCCCCATTACAAGTGTGGCATCAGCTCGAGGCGTAGTTATTCCAAGAAATAATTCTAAATAATTATATATTTTAGAAATGATTCTAAAATATATAATTCCAAGCTAATAAATGGAGTCAAATTATTGCTGCTTAAAGGCTATAAACTTTTTCACTCGAAGCATGAGATGGAGTAAGTGTTTATTGGGTCCATCAAGTAATATTTATATATAAGTACAGAACAAAGAGAAACATGTATTCTAATTATTCAAATTAGCTTCTTGAAGATTTCGTAGTATTAAAAATGCTCTCCATGTAGTTCATGTAACAGAGATGTTGAAAAGAGTATAACTAGGATGTACAAACAGGCATCAGATTCGGGAGGAGCATGTATGTAGTATAGTCAGCAACTGAAACTCAATGTACATACATATTAGATCTTGTGAAGACAAGCCCCAAAAAATGTGTTAGTTAAAGGTATTCACAAAGGTTTTTAAGGGAGGATGAACCATGGGAAGGTGAAAATGCATGTCCTGAAGGATAGTTTCTACTCTACTTTAATCAACATTTTCTATTTCATGATCCTATTAAGGACCAAACTTAATTTAGGAAAAGCTAAACAAGATCAGAATCCATATTGGCAGTTCAACTTTTAGGTGCTAAAGGGCATCAACTATGCTGAGGTCTTTGCTCTACTGACTAGATGGAAGATTATGAAATTTATTTAAACAAGATGAACTCTTAGTGTGCAGATGAAAAGTTACTCTCTATTGACTTAAACAAGCCTCTTGATATTGGAATAAGAACCTTGCTATCTACCTAAAATTGAAAGGCAATGTAGATGGCCTATTTATAAACAATCATTTTTTACCACAAGGATTAGTCAATCAGCCAATTTCAAATATCTTGACCCAAGCTTTGTAATGTTTCAATTATGTTTAGTGATGTTGTGGGTTGATCTAGCCCATTGTATGGGTCTCATGGCCTATTGGTCTCCGTGGACGTTAAAAAATTTATTCTATTCTATTCTATTCTATTCTATTCTATTCTATTCTTTTCTATTCTTTTCTTAAAAGGATGGTATTGTTTTCTTTGAGCAAAATTACCTAAAGCAATTTTGAAAGACATAAACATTTATGAAGATTCTCATAGTACTTTATTGATTGATTTTGAATATATTTATAGCTATTCCAAGGTTTCACATTTAAGAGCTCTCATTCTGATGGGCAAAATATGTTTTCTTGATATTGGCATGCTGGGTAGAAGCACCAACAAGTCTAACTTTTGCTTTCCACGATAAAGTGGAACATAAAGCTTTCTCAGATGCCACTATGAGGTTGTATGATATTTTTAAAATATTAGTTTTGCGCATCTCGAGCATGAATCAGAATTGCAATCAAGTTCTAATCAATAATGTGTGAAAGAAGAGTAGATATATCAGATTGATTTAACTTCTATTTCTCTGGTGAATAAACCAGTGGCAACAAGTTTTAAAAATGAGGAAGAACAAGAGCATTTTAATGTCCACTCAAGGCCAACTAGGCTATAGCACAACAACATTGCTCATTGTTTCCTTCTCCCAATAATTTTAGTAATGCACCTTGACTCGATAGACTCGGATATGAGACCTATTTGTATCTAAGTTAATGTTTTACCAGTAGACCAAACTTTCAAATATATTTGAGGATAATATATGGCATTTGAAGGAGGCACTATATCGAAAAGCATGTTGATATTTATATAAATCGAAGACTAGTATGTTTTTCTTCATGAAGCTGTTCTCTTCTAAAAACCAAGTTTTGCTACATTTCAAAGGTTGAGGTTATCTTCTAACAAGGTCATGTTTTGCTTCTCAATTGGGTTAAACTTCCCTAAAAAAGTCTATGCCAATATGTACCTATATGTACTCTGTACAAATCTTCATATAATACAAATACTGCCTTCAATTAAAGAAAAAAGATATTCATGTAGTAGAAAACAAGCCATAATAGTAGATGCATATTGTCATACATATAATGTAACTACTATGATAATCTAATAGTTGTTAGAGTTGATGCTAACTAGAATGATAGAATTATACTTTGAGAAAGACCATTGGATTTGCTTATACATTCTTCTATATAGATGCTTTTCAATGCCTTTCACACTAGACCCTCTATTTTTTGTGCATCTCGTAGAGCAATTGGTCTCTAATGGATGTTAGAAATGCCCTTCTTTTAATACTCCAGATTGTGAGCTTATTATAATCCTTCAAAATGGATGTATCATGTCATATGCTCACGTATATATGTATTGTATAAAAATGAGTGATCAATACACATTGAACATTGAAGTAGAAGGCCTAGGCAGCATAAGAAATATTGCTTCTTACAGAATAACATTTCAATGTTGAAAGTGCATAGCTATACTATAACCTCGAAACAAACATATATTTCCTTTAGAAGACATATCATTATATTTATAAAATTATTCTATGTGTCCCAGGGAAACGATGCACCCATGGTTTATATAATGTGCTAAAAATATGTTACATGCTTCTTTGTCGTCGGATTGGGGGCACTGGTTGTGTGGCGAAACCTGGGCCATCGGATTATGGATGGGTCATGCATGGGGCATGCATGGCCATGCATGAGGGCATGCAACACATCCCTGGACCATCGGATCAAAAAAAGGGGAGGCGAAATCATGGCCCTTAATTTTTATCAGGAAGGTGCAAGGAAGCTTCCTTCCAAAGTGGATTTGGTGTAACCAATCTCCACCGTTAGATCAAAGGGGGGAGGAGAAATCCTAGCCATTCGTTTTTTTTATTAAATTAGAGTTTTTTATATTAAAGGAGATGAGGTGTCACCCTTATTTAATGAAAAGGTAATGAGGTGGCACCCCATTAATTATAAAGCTTTTATGGAAGCTTCCTTCTTTTGTGTTGCCTTCAAACGACTTTATCTTGCGATCGAGATCTCGGATCACCCACAGACTGGATTCCTCTCATCGAATGCTTTTTAATGAGTAGTGGTTTGGCATCATTCCGTGCAACCTCGGATAATCTAAGGGAATCTTTATAGAACCTAAGGGAACCTAAGAGAACTTAGAGGAATCTTGGGATAATACTTGGGAATCAAGGGAATCTCAAGGGAATCTCAAGAGAATCTTAAAGAATCTATGGGAATCTCAAAAGAATCTGGGGGAATCTAAGAGAATCTTCAAAAAAATGCTTAAGAATCTAGGGGAATATCGTTGAGAATCTAGGGGAATCTTCATAAAATTTAAGGGAATCTAGAAGAATCTACATAGAATCTTAAGGAATCTAAACGGATCTTCAAATAATCTTTGAAAATCTAGGGGTCTTTATATAGAACGTTAAGAATCTAGGGGGAACTTCGTGGAATCTTAGGGAATCGAGGGAATCTCAAGAGAATCTTCATGAATCTAAAAGAATCTTGGGATAAGCTTTGGAAATCGAGGAAATATAAAGAGAATTTTAAGGAATATATAGGAATATCAAAGAGAATCTTCAAAAAATGTTTAAGGAATTTTAAGGAATCTAAGAGAATCTTGAAAAAATGTTTAAGAATCTAGCAGAATCTTGATGGAATCTTAGAGAATCTAGTGGAATCTTCATAGAATCTAAGAGAATCTAGAAGAATCTACATAGAATCTTGCAGAATCTAAAGGAATCTTTAGGTAATCTTTGAAAATCTAGGGGAATCTTTGTAAAAGCCTTAAGAATCTGAGGATCTTTGTGGAATCTTAGGGAATCTAGAGGGAATCCAAGGGGATCTAGGGAAATCTTTGACTCTATGTGTGTTCTACAGAGGAATTTGTAGAGAATCTAAAGGAATCTAGAAGAATCTCCATGAAATCTTGGGGAATCTAAAGGAATCTTAGGATAGTCTTGGAAATCTAGGGGAATCTCAAAAGAATCCTTAAGAATCTAAAGGAATCTTAGGGAATCTTCATAAAATCTTTGAGTATCTAGAGAATCTTGATGGGATTTTGGAGAATCTCTATAGAATCTTCATTGCATGACTTTAAGTTTGACTTCTAGTTGAATTTGTACAATCCCTCCAAGAATCATCAATGGATCTTGGGGAATATAAGTTAACATTGATGGAATCTCATAGAATCTAAAGAAGTCTTTCTAGAGTCTTAGAGAATCTAGGAGAATCTTAATAGAATCTTTGTTGAATGGCACTACATTTTGCCTCTAGTCAAATTTGTACAGTCCCTCATAGTACAACCGCTCATAATACAAAAACTTGTATATATATATTAAATTTCATCAATAAATCTTTGCACAATCAAGATGGTATAAAAATTGGGAGTACCTTGATTTGCCAATTTCGAAGCTCTTTTCTAAGATGTCCCACTTTGTCTAATACGTGCATATAGTCTAATGCACGTGGTTGGGGAGGTCCTTCTTCATCTTGTAACAAGAGAAGAAGTGTTTCGCGAAGTTTTTTCTACATGACACAAGCTCGGTTAAGATGATTCTCATAAGCATATATTTAAAATAAATCTCTAATATTATCTAGAATATAACTTTTATACAATATGATGCTTGCCACCTAGTTTGGCTTCCCTGTACGACAAGACCTAAAGTAGTCTTTACTTCACCTTTTCTTCCAGAAGGCATCTAATTATTACGACAATAATAATAGATTCCAAAGAGCTTGTGCAGTCAAGGAGATATAATGTTCCAATAGAAAGAGGATCTTAGTACTTATTATGCGTCAACAACAAAAGATGTAAAGATAATTGGATGTTTCAAGTTCATCTATAAAAGTAATTAATCATCTGATGCTAGTGTGTGCCATGCAATATCAGTTTTGCAATGGAAGTTCCAGTCCTTCATCCAAGCACTCCTTTCCACGCTTTTAAATAATTGATGTTTCTCCCATAATTATTTTCAAGCAATGTCATATGCAAAGCAATTAAAAGACACTTCCTTGATTTAATATTGTCAGTTTTGATTCAGATGAGAGAAGGATTTGTCATGCTTCTTTCTTCTCATAATTAGAAAAGCATATTGATAAGGTTGTACTACTTGATCCATCATGCTTCTTTCTTCTCATGGATTAAAAAGCATGTTGATAATGTTGTATCACTTTACATACTCCGTCAGAGGATTTGCTATGGAGCAATTGATTTGGAGAGTTTTTTATAGTCGAAAGGTTGCTACTGGTATTGAAAAGGATTGAAGCATCAGACAACCAGTATTGGCAGTTCTACCAACTATTCTTAGATCATTTTATCATGAAGCTTAAGTTGAATCGCATAACAACAAAAATACAAGTTTACATACCTTTTGTTGTTTCTCTAAAAAAATTTGCTCCTTATTAGATACAATAAGTGGAGATCGATCTTCAAGAGATTGCTTATACTGAATCCCTTCTGTACTTGCTTTATTTAATAGCATTTGTACATGTTCCAAGGTCTGCAAAATTTATTTTATTAGAATTACTACACAAAACTTTCAAGCTTGTGCGGTTATGTGCATTGCCATCCAAATTAGGACAAAGAATTGGCTATAATAAAGGCTAACCTCTTCAACCAATAAAAGTGCCATATCTACTAATTATGTCAATTGCTCAGATAAATACCTAAAGTCATTTGACATTTGGTAGCTTATAATTAATGTTCTTTAAAGTGGTGGTTTTGGGAAAAAATCTCCAAACTAGGTGTTATTTGACGCAGTGGATTTAGTGCTACATGTTTACAAGTATGTAAGGAATATGCAAATTCTATTTTTGAAGATTTAAAAAAGATCATCTTCATTTGAAAAATCATTTCTTTTAGTAACTAATGATCAAGCAACTTCTTATTTGGATGTTTCTATCAAAAGCTATAATAAATATTTTGACTACTTCAATTATGCATGTAACATTCTTATGTGAAAACACTTGGAGGTCTCAATTATTTTCTTCTGATATAAGTGAATTATGAACCTCCCGTGTTTATGAGTCAAAATGCTGTCTAAAACTTACCAATAGAGAAACACTAAATGACATATCCCAACATATCTTTTGTTTCAGCATGCTTTGCTACCTATGTTAATTGCCATATAATGAAAATAGTTTTGATTGACGATCGAGAAAGTTCTAAAAGACCAACTTGGATGCAAACTTAGCTGCAATATCATATGTTATGTAGCTAACGGTTTGCTGAAAGATTGCACAAATAGTCCTTGACCAGTTTTGATTATATCGCATCATAAACATTATATCATATTTCATCCAGGATGCGTGGACCTAACATGTCCAGTTGGATGTATCATGATGAGAATCCATCCAAAGATCTAGTACAAGGGGACTTGCCAGAAAATAATTTATATTTTTCGTCTAACACAAGTCCACACATATTTCTATTTTTTTACACTCAGACAAGGTCTTTTTAACACAACACTCATCTTTAAGTTGAATATTGACAAATTCAAGTGGTCAATTAAATAGAGATCACCCGAGGTCACGGGTTCAAAACTGGCCAATATCGGTCTAGTAATGGGGACCTTAAAAATCCATTACCCCGAGGTCACGGGTTCAAGTGTGGCCAATCGGTCCTGTGGTAGAGACCTTAAACCTGCCATATGTACTCGATAATCACATGCAAAGCAGCTCCTAGCATAAGGTATCGCGGCTAGGTAGTGGATTGGCTTCCATGTGATATGTAGAATAAAGTGATGTAGAATGTACTCATGATGTGATAATGAATAGACTGTCGTCCTTCAACAAAAAAAAAAACATTAAATAGAGATTTCCCACCAATGACCTTCAAAATTACTAACGCATGAATGTGTGCCACTACAAAATCATCTGATATGCTCTATAGATTTCTTTCAGTTAATTGATGTTGTTGAGTTAATTGACTTTTATAATGGATGGTGAATAAAGATAGGATTCATACATGAACATTGATGTGTGTATACATTTCATAAACTAATTGGGCTTTAGTGGGCGTTAAAAATTATTTCATCTTTAGTGGGTGGCTTCTTCTTCTTAATAGAGGAATTCTATTATGGTATTGCATGCACAATACATCTTATTGATCGATGGACATTTAAATTTGGTCTTTTTTTCTTTTCTGCCTTGTTGTTTATTTTTATTCTTCAAGTATTTTACTTTTTAAATGACCATATCCGAATCACTCCAAATCTATTCCTTTAAAAGGGCCATTAATGTACCTTTAGCAATTTAAGGGCAAAATTTGAAATAATTTTAACTAAATTTGTTTTAAAGTATCTACAAGCCCATGAACTCTTTACCAACTATAGACGAACTAGAAAATGAGCATCTATCACTCATATCTAATGTATTCTCTTTTTCTGCTTGGCATCCTATTTATTTGATAGAATTTGTTTGAGCATCCCTCCCGTCGACACGTGGTAGGGCAATGTTTTAACATCCAAACCAACCTTAGGTCTTGAAGAAACTTTTCCAGAAAACTAGCTACAAGTTATTTTATCAAATTTGTGATGTAAGTACACCTACTTGTGATGCAGTTTTGAAATCTGCCTTTAGATGTAAAAGCTCATTGCTTCGATCTTGAATACGAGATGCCACTTGTTGGTTTTGGATTACAACTTGATCAAAGTCAACAGCATGAAGCAAATCCTTGAGATCTGTTTTCGTGCCAAACTGATGTTCTGTCTCGATAATTTGTTCACGAAGCGCATCAATTTTCTTGAGGAGCTTTTCTTTCGTACCACGCTTTCTTCGTAGTCTTTCCTCTAGAAATCTGCTACAAAGAAATAAGATATAGTATCCTTGCACAAGCATTTCCTACAAACAAAACAATATTTAACGTGCTCTTGAAGGGACACAAAAAGAACAGCTTTACGTTTCTCCAATTGAAGCTAAATTTGCGCTTAGCGTTATAAATGGACCTTAATACATCTTCTGAATATGGTCTTTTTGAAGGGTTAACTTGAGCCATCCAAATCACATCCCTATTGAAGTCACATCTTTCTTTTCTAGTTTCTCCAATGCAATGAACTGCCTCTTTATACACTGCTCGTAAATCATCAAGAACATGTTCATTCTCTGCATGTAATTTTTCAATTTGGTCGAGGATTATATTGTGTTCCTCTTCTGCAATCTCTAACTTCTCTTCTGTACTCATGGGAAGAAGTGATTGAGAAGGCACTCGAGACTCCTTTTTCTCCTTTGAAATAGGTGGAGGAGTGGTAAATCTAACAGTGCCTTTTCCGCGACCTTCTGCACTTTGCGAAGGTTTTGGAGACTTTGTGGATGATGCCTTTGCAACCCCTTCTGCTTCCATTGCCTGGGCATCCTCTTCTAAGGCTTCCAACTGTAACTGGAGGCTTCCTTTTCGCGTCATCACCCGCTGCAAACTTCCCAATGTAGAATGTTTTAATTGCAATGGCCCATATAAAACTCTTATTCGATAAACTAACCGCGAGATGTTGAGATAGAAGTGTATTCTCGAGCTTTACAGCCTGTCGTTTCTCAGCCATATCCTCGAGTATCTTGAGTTTCTCTTCCATTTCAAATTCATCCATCGTCGTCATGCTATTCAGCTTCACAGGAAAGATGCAAAGCACTATAGAGTATCCCTAGAAAGCATCATTATGATAATTAGACATTGAACTTCATTGATAAGTTCATGATAGAATCTTAATCTTACAAGTTAAGGATTTGAATGTACATCTTAATACTTTTACAAACTTCAAATGATTAATAAACATCCATCTCCCCTCCCCAAAAAAAAAAGTGACTCGAATAAAAAGACGTTGACATGCAAAATCAGATATTTCCACAATAAACTACCAACCTCAAATCTGAAAGAATTTTCTTATGTTTCAAATCCCTCTAATCAAATAATTAATTTTAAGGGAGAACCCAACCAATAAAATCAAAATAGAAAATTGAGAACTTATATTTGAAAAAATCTCCACCAATCACTAGCCACCATCTAATCCAGTTGTTTGCATAAACTGCAAAAGGCGTTTATGTTCTTACCCATAAAGAACATCTTATAAACATAACATGTATATTTGACTTGTGTAAACTTTGGTTTAAAAGAAGATTGTAGAGGCTACATGAGAAGCTTTCAGATGCTTTCTTTGTAGATATTTATAGCATTCTCTTGCATTTTTTCTCTGATTAGCCAAGACTTACTATCTCTTTGTTGTATCCTATAGACATGATATTATATTCTAGGATCTAGAGTATGATGTATTTGATTAAATGATGATGTCGTCACTAGTCATCATAGAGGGACAATGTAGAGAGAGCCTCGAGTGAAGCAAGGATCAAATATGAACAAGAATTAGCAATGTTAAAGGGATGAGAAATTGAATGTCTAAAAGGGTCAAAGACTAAACAGCAATCATGGAGTATAATATGAAAATTTAAAAAAATAGGGAGCACCAAGAAAATTGACTTGGCAAATCTATGTTACGCCTAAGGGCCAGAACCTTATTACGTCATACAAGAAAGGAAAGTAGGGCCTTCAACTACGATGAGCATAAAAATATGACTAGAACAACTTACCAAACTGATAGTCATGGAACAAGGGAGATAGCACACACCATAACAAAAGCCATTAAGTACAAAACAAATCGCTCTAAATGCCCTTTAAGGGAAACAGGAAGGGAAAGCATTTGGAAGGTCTACCTATGGGTTAAGAATTACCATGCTAAAACTTTCTTCTAATAGCTTTTATAAAGCAAAGTAACCAACCAACTAGATTCTCTTTGCATAAGCAATCATAAAAAGACCTTCAAATAAGAGGATAAAACTTGAGATTCAAAAGCCTACAAACCCATGATAATCTAAATTTGAAAATTCTCAAACCATGACAAATAGAGGCGATGCATTAGACGAGATAGAGCAACTGTATGACTAACACATTCATTTAGCATCTAGAAACTATAAATAGATAGAAGGATTTAAAAGTATGGTTAGAACTAGAAAAATTTTCGTTCCCTTGTCTATAAAGACTATGGACATAGGATCAATGATGAACTTGACAAGGGACATATGACAAAAAGAATCAACTACGAGCTAGATTCCAAACCTTATCTTGCAACTCGACAAGTGGTCAGGGCTAGGAATAATTTTTTGCTCCCATGGCTATAAAGAATATGAACATAGGATCAATGGTAGACTTGAAAAAGATTGAAGGGACAAGGCCCACAAGGTTAAAAGAATCAACATCGAGCTAGATTCCAAACCCTATCTCTCAGCTCAATGCAAATCAACAAATGACTATCCCCATCTAGAGATGCGAACCTAACAATGGACATACTATCATCCCATTCCTAAAACTAAACAAAGATTGGCTTTTATTCTAATTAGTGTTGCAAGCACTAGTAGATCATCTTTTCTATGCATCTTGGACATATGGCAAGCTTGTACGAAGGAATATATGAGATATTTCTGAATCTAATCTTATATAAAATAGATCTTAGGTTATATGTATTAAAATATGTTACTAAGTGAGACAATGTCCCAAAAAAACAAAAAAAAAAAAAGGGTAACATAACTAAAAAAAGATCACCATAGAGGTAAAATACTTCTTATCTAGTGCGCCACGAAAAAAAACAATGTAATTGTATCTTTTTAGCCACCTGAATATAGTTCATAAAATTTAAATTTTATAGGTTTAAAACATGAGGCAATGTCGAGAATCAAGAACAATTTATATTTAATAAATGCATTTGCTTCAAATAGTAGAAAACTACAACATATCATATACAAAAGTATAGCTCTGATGCGCTGGTGTGGATATTAGATTTTTTTATTTCAACACAAGATACATGGCATAAATTAGTAAACAGACTTGATATATTAGATGCAAAAAGTGGAGTAGCTTGGAAAACATATAAAAGATTAAAAGCTCTACATTGATCGGCTTGCAATTTCAGAGCATGCAGAGAGATACAATACATAACGATAAGTGGTTACTTTGTTTGGATGTATGGTTCAGTTGGTAAAGGACTAGGCCTTAACCTTATGGTCAAGTTCAAGTCCCGCTATGCCCACCCTTACTTCTTTCTTTCTTTCTTGCTAACCATCTCTCTTCTTTCAGAGCTCCCCCAGGCAGAGCACCTCTTGTGTGGGTTCCTCCGACCCCGCCTCCCCCCGGCACCCCGTCGTGCCGACTGGGGCCCTTCAGAGTGCTCCCTTACCGCATCAAGTGTGCAGGCAATATGCTCTTCCAAGAAGGGTGCCACAGAAATCGCTATCCGCAACAGGTATATGCTACCAACACTAGATGTATAATTCTCATGATACACCAAAAGATTTGGTGCATGAAAAACCAATGTAGAGGACTTAAAATATAGAAAATCATAAAGAAGAAATGTTTAAGATTAAGAAACTAAACATCAAAGTATAGCCAACCAAACCCAAAAGGCGCAACTAGGCATATGCTATGGGACACCTGAATTCAGTAGTAACGTGTGACACTCATGCTTATGTTAGCTTAGCTTTCATTTTTCTATTCCATCATGTTCTGAGCCACAAAGGTAAATCAAAACATGAAAAGAAGTGTGAAATATTATATTGGTACCTCTTGCAAGGCCATTACCTTGAGCATAGTAAGGTTTTTTCTATGGTGGATATGGAAAATAGTTTTTCTTTAATGGTGGGTTTCACAAAATAAAATCCATGGTCACTAACAAGTTCAATAGGGCATCCAAAACACGTAATAACTTGTGTGAACAACACACGAATATGTTGTCTGGCAGGGCACATGCTTCTACCCATTTAGTAGCATAGTCCATGAGAACGAAAATATATCGAGCATGCTCTGATCATCGACACAACTTGAATGATGTTCTGATCGACACTAATTGACAACTTGAACGAGACTTTGGACAACTGTAGATCTCATTCTAGTATTTTCATCACATGTTTGCATGTTGCCAGACAACTTTAACGACACTAGAAAACTTTGCTTAAATCTAATGTAAATTTCTCTAGGAAATCTATTTGCATCGTTTGTCCAATATTAGAGTTATGATCAATATGGCACCATATGACAAACCTGAACACAATTGTGCTGGAATACGTGGATGGTAAAATGGCACCAACAACTTGTACTAAGGTCTTGATTCGACTTTGATATATCATCAGCAAAGATGTGTATAGTTATTCTTTATCTAGTTCTACTCTTTGTGAAGCAAACATCCCTTCTTACTAACAGTTCACCTTGAGCAGTTTAGGTGCACCTAGCCTCTAGCAAAACAACACCCGTGCGGCTCATTTCTCCAAATTGTCCATATGTTATTAAATTTCATGGGTTAAGCTTGGATCTAGTGTTTCTAAAAAATATTTGTGCTCCTAAAAACCTCTCTATATCTGACATCGAATCTAAGCACAAGAGAATTCTTAACCCCACAGTACTGAAAATATTGCCTAGCGCTCAAACATGCAAATAATACTAATTATGTCCATCCTTGCGGATAGAACTCGTATTTCAAAGGATCTAAGAATTATCCAAAGACTTCGGGCTCTGCAAAAAATCCTTCAAATAATCCTTCAACCAAGAATAAAGCAGTTGTTCATTGGATAGGTCTTTGCAAAAAGGCTAAACCCGCAGAAGCTGCACAAATTAGTGAAAGACACCACCACAAATGGGCGTCAATCCTAGTGTTATGGAAGACTCAAATTATTTTTATGTTTCTAAAAAAAAAGCAACAGGTTAACTGCTGCTTTTTCACTGTTGTACCTGATAAGCACCTGATAAGAGGTCGTTCTCTCTGCCTTGGAGTAACAAATATTGGGTAGATTAAAATTTGTTGAATAGATACAGCATATGCTAGTCTTCATGAACAGGGTGTTCAAATCTGGTTGCATATTGTAGATGACTCGATTAGCTAAATTATGCAGTAGTAGATCATCAATTTTGGCAATGCTCCAAGGGACGATGAGGACGAGTTTGTCCACTAGTTTCGTTATTAAAATCTCAATGGCACTAAAAGAGCAGGTTACATGGCAAGTTTGAGCGTTTAAATATTCTTGAAGCATTGTATAGAAACACACCAATTATTGTGAATGTCAGCCTATGTATTATATGCTTTCAAAGTAAATGTTTAAAATACTTACTTATTACTGAATTGAGATGATAACGAACTTAGAAAAGTGGTCACTTCACTGTATTACACAGAAGCATATTCCCAAGCATCTGCAACGAAACAGAAATATAAGAGTGATATCATACAACTTTAAGAGCACCCCGTGCAGAATTAGTGTTATAAGATGTAAAATAATCAGTATTCTATGGGTAGCTGTGCCCAGCCAGCTTTGCCAGGCTTTTAGGTTTCAAAAAACGATGCCTTGTCTTATTTCTAAGACTATAAAGAACGAGATCTGCGATTGCAAGCTTTCTGACCTAAACTGGCTGGGCAAATAACAAACAAACAAGTTTCGAAAGCTCGTTACCTTCGCAGGAGTTAACCCTGCCCCATTTTTCATTAACACCACCAATACAACAGACAAGAACGGCCATTGGATTTTGAAAACCGTCCCTTTCTTGTAGTCCCAAACAACATCCAAGTTGAATTTCATACACGTGCATAGGGTAAGTAAAGAGTAAAATTTACAAATACAAGAGATTCATGCGGCACGCAAAGCCTCCGCAAAGATTTCTTTTACAGGAGTTACTTACACGGGGATTTTTTTAAAATAACAAAACTCAAAAGATACTATGCTTTTTGCTAAAATATAACTGCAGCAAGGTGGCCCAAATAAGGGCTACTAAAATCCAATCCACTATATGGCTCAGAATGTGCAAACGTTAGGGCTATACCCCCAGGATTTCAGAATCAAGCAACTCAAATTGCTTAGATCTATCCTTCAAATCCTTATCTCTGATCTTACCCATTTCCTTCAACTTGTGTAGGACATACTCTGAGTTACTGCAGAACGAATGGATAAGTAATTAGTGAAGATTCAAAAACACAATGCAATTTCTGGCAATCATTTATACTTGCCTATGGTATGCAGCAACCGGATGGTTGCAATTTATGTGTCGTCTCCGCATCATTATCCCAAGAATAACAAACATTTTCTGAACTAGGAACAAAATGGATGTTTTGGCCTTGGTTTGAAGTCTGAAAGTCAGATAAAAAAGTTATTAGACACAGCCAGATCTATACTATCACATGCATTGGACAATGGTGACTGTGGTCCTTCACAGGGAAACATTACATGCGTTTTCTCATTATTCAGTATTGCAGCCATAAACATTTTTCAGTATTCTTTATGTCATGGACAAGAAGCAAAGCATCATTAAGAGATGCCGTTTGTAAAAGGAATCGTGTTTCTTGAATGGCAATTGTACAGGCTCTCCCTGAGTGAGTATTTCCCATTCATAATGTTGCAAAAAGAGACCCCCTTTATTTTCGATAGGGATCCATGTTCCTTGAACGAAAATTGTACAAGCTCCCTCCTCTGAGGGAGTAACCTCTTTGGCAAAAAGAGACGGCCTCTAGTAGCAGATAGTTGAGGCAAGAAAAATAAGATCAAACTTTCCCTTTACTACTCAATATGTTAAAGCATATACCATGTCCTGTCCATTATGACTCTTCCTTACATGCTCTTGCTGGGCTGGTAGATCAACATCCTTTTGTCTCTCAATCCTTTTAACGATAATATTTTTCAAACAACAAAAAACTGATTTCCAAGATAAACGAAGAGATACCTGAGACAGCCAACCTGCAACAAAGTCATCCAAAGTCACTTCACGCACTTCACGTTGTAGTGCCCATCTAACAACAGACCAATTCCAGTGAGAACTTCGAGCTTCTGCTAAGAATAAAAAGGATCTCCCCATTATAAGTTATTCAAAGCACATCAAGAGCTAGAACGACAAAAGATGTAATTGAGATCGAGAATTGTCAAAGTAACAGCTTGATACAGAAGAACGACACTATGTGCTTTACGTGTTCTTTGGATCAATGGCATACTTAAGTGCTGAACCGATTGAAGAATTAGCTGGACTAGTTTGGTACAGGATTTGTCAAAAGAGAATTTCAAAGCATCATTTGAACAAACAGGGTCTATTCATACCATGGTGTCTACAGATAAAGCCTGTGAGCAGTTGATTCAACCAAGCCTATGCAACCACCAAAAGCACTGGAGAAACAACAAAAAAGCGCCCACTGCAAAACCGCAATAACAAAAGCCTAGAATCAAAAAAAAAAAAAAAAACGGCAGCAGTAAACGGCGTAGGCTGGAGAAGAAAAGATAAACAAATACGTAAAAGGTCTCTATCTCTATCTGTGGATGCCATTCATCTCCATCTGTGGATGCCATTCATCTCCATCTGTGGATGCCATTCATCTCCTTGCGATGTTAAAAAAGAAAAGATACAAAGCCATAGAAATGGACATAAAAAATAGTACAAAAATAGCGAGCAGTAAAATGTATGGCATGCTAAATATAGCTCTGCGATTATATGGAAATCTTAATAGAAGGTTGTATAAATCTACAGTTTGTGCAACTCAAAAATATTTGAAGCATTTACAGGAGGGGTGAACTAAGGCAGCCAAAGCCCCATCCCTATGTACAACAGGAGAGGTGAACTAAGGCAGCGAAAGCCCCATCCCTATGTACAACACGTATATACAATCAATACCATTTAAGTATATCTATCCCAAATTATACCATTAGTGTTGTTTTCATAATATATCATGGTTATTTAAAAGCAGGAATTTGTAGAAGCTGGTAGTAGATGTGATTGTATTTCTTACAAGAATTTAATTTTAAATCATGTATTGGTTTCAATGGCCCAAGTAAGAACAACCAACGTGCTAAACTATGTAATGACAGAAAAATACAAGAGGTTGCAATACAAGAAGTTGCAGGGCAAAACAGCAATTGAACTAAAATTTCTCTGGAAATATTTTAAGTAGCTTCGTCCTTGACAGGTTCCATAATCCTTTACTTCCTATCAAGTTCTAAAGGGCATAGATAACTTTATTTAGAGTCCTCCTTCTCTGTGCTCCTTCCCGTGCATTCATGCTTAAACAATTCGAGCACAATATGGTGCATTAGCAACCTGCTTGTCATAAGCACCAAAGACGTGGAAGTCCTTAGCAGTTATAACAATCGTTTGCTTGTTTCATAAGTTGAGTAAAATATTATGACTCTTTATCAGTCATGCCTTCGATACAAAGTAAAATAGAGTTTTCTATGGAAATTTATAACCTGTAAATAAACAAGAAAGCACTTATGGCAGAACTCCAGCAAGGTTTCCATTAGACCAGGAAAAAAGACCCTTAAGAGATAATCTTTCCACTCAATTGAGCTGCCTGCAAAACCCTACATATGCGTAACCCGAAGCGCAATGAGAAACCCTCAAACAAGTATCTTAAAATTGGAAGTTACAATAAGAAAGAACTAGATAAACATTACCCACCAAACAAAATACGAAGGAAGTTAGCGGACAAGACTGCAGCAAGTTACAGCAGGCTGAGGGTCCGCTACAAGACTCATGCACTTTTTAAAGTTGAAAGTGACAAGACTTTCTTGAAAGGACACGAGCAACTAATTTTCAACATCGTGTAGCTAAATCACACTAAGTCTAAACCGAATAATTTCAAATAAACAAATTAAGTAATGCCAAATGGATAGTTAACTGTTTCAAAAAGAATTGTCAATTCTATTGCATCCGTACTTCTTGGGAAGCTTAGTCAATAGTTTAGAGGATCCCCATGCAGAGGTATCCTATTATACTGAGCATATGCACAACCCTAAACATGACAAATATATTTTGATGCGACTGCCTGAAATTGGGGAGCTGCCAAACTACAATACTCCATCTAGCCACTAGTTTAGAGGATGCAGAGGTACCCCATTATACTGAGTATAAACACAGACTCTATAATCCAGGAGTCTTAAAAAGCAATATGCAGCGCCATAACTTCAAAAACGAACCAAGCATTGATCTTGTGCTGGCCAAGCATTGATCTTGTGCCAGCACATATACGCTCTTTATCAGTTTGCAAACATAATGAGCTGATAAGAATTGATTAAGGTAAACCTAGGAAGAAAATGGCAGGCTGAAGGAGCAATGCAAAACCACATTAGAGATACAAAATGCTGCAATTTCATATAAAAGTTTTGGTTCAACAACACATCAGCAGCAACGCATGCAGATCAAAATGTGGATTGACTACCACTGTTGTCCTAAATAGTCACCCCAAATTCTTACTAGAGCACCATATTATACAATACTTCAGTGCCCAACATCAACGGAAAGGGGAACGTTTTGGTCTTTTAAATTCCAATAATTAATGTCAAAGAGTCATAGCCATATGCTGGTGCAAATAGCTCAAATCGTTCCTTCTTATTTGCAGCAGGCGGCAACTTAAAAGACATACAGACTGGCATACCTTTGTGTTGACGAATTAAAAGCCATAGACTGTATAGTTGCCATATAAAGGCTAGCACCAGAGAAATTATCACTCAGGCCCTGTTCATCAGATAAAGCTTTTAATCATGTCATGCAGAGGTTTTCACTAAAAAATGCATTGCACGTGCCTTTGCAGCTAGAACTGACGATACCACATCTAAAACATCAGTTTGCATAGATTACAGAGAAAACTCTGGCGAATAGACACGTTGGTCCATACTAAAGTGAGAATCCGAAATGCAAATGGCATAGCAAGATAAATTACGTCTCAAATGCCAGAACGTCATTGAAAACTATGATCTTGAATACGATCTTAGTCAAGGCTGGGATAGAGCTACGACAAATAGGAGCTAAGAAAACCCTGATTTACCCTTGTGAAGCATCTTCTGATCTAAACATAGGAGACTATACACACCTTTGTGGAGCATCTTCTGATCTAGGGGACCATCCAGAACGGCCATCGAATTTTAAAACCGTCTATTCTTGTAGATCATTATCGAATGGCTTAAGCCACATCCAACTCAAATTATCCTGTGCTGCCGATCTTGAATATGATCTTAATTAAGCCTGAAATAGAGCTACGATAAATAGGAGCTAAGAAAAACCCTGATTTACCTTTGTGGAGCATCATAAGGCGACGATCCACACCTTTGTAGAGCATCTTCTGTTCTAACCTAGGCGAAGGTCCAGAACGGCCATCGAATTTTGAAGACCGTCTATTCCTGTAGATCGTGATCGAATGGCTTAAGCCATAATCAGTTCAAATTTTTGGCTCGTGTAATATCAGATTGTTTGACGCGTGGATAGCTGGCCCACTTCTGATCAGGCTGTTGCGCTAACACTAGACTTACGCATCGGAGCATTGCCTTTTTGTTTGAAAGAAACTTAAATATTTATATGTATAAGGGAATGGCCCGCTGGGCTTGATTCCAGCGCAGGAAAACTGGCCGACGCCGGAGGCGGAGGCCGGTTTGACTGCGCTGGAATCCAAGCCCAGCGGGCCATTCGATTAACGTGAAGGTCGGTTGGGCTGCATTCAACCATCGATCTTTGCCACGTGGACGGCAGAGATTGTTTTGTTGCAGAATACAGAGCAGAGTGCGAGCAAAAAACAGAATGTCGACAAAAAAAACAGAATGTCGACCAACAAACGCGGCAGGCGACATCCACAAATATAATCTTTGCCACGTGTCATCATCCCACTGGCGGATAAGGCTGAATGCAGCCTAACCGTCCTTTACGTTTCGATGGAGGTCCCGAGAGGCTTGATGTGCTCTTTACATTTGTTACGTATGATTTGGAAGATTTTGGGCATGTATTGTAGGAATTTAGGTATGTGTTTGTTGCAAAAAAGAATCTTTCATCCTCCTGTATTCTGGGAATTTCTTTGGACGGGTCGGGCATGGCGCCTCCATGGTTCGATGCGAGGCCCCTGAATAGAAGCTGCCCCATGCTTTTTTTAGCATGGGGAAACTGGATTGCTTGGCGATTCCGGCATTCTATTGAGACTATAAATCATCTTCTTGACAACTTCTTCTTCTTAGAACCCATCGGGGTGAGCCTCTTGCTTTTGTGTTTTGGCGGACAAACTTTTCATTTTTCACTTTTCGATTTCATTTTACTTTCGATTTTGCCACAGGAGAAGATTTGCAAGCTTTCGATCCCAACAACGGCATGACCAGCCTCATGGCGAGCAACACACCTTTCTCAGCGGCATGCATTAGAGTGGGAGCAAAAGGCTCCTTGGAATTTGTCATGTTTATTTCCCCTTTTAGGTTTGGTAGCCAAATTCACTTTGGTTTGTTATTCTGTCATTGAAGAAGCAAGAAGGATCCACGGCATTTGTTTGTTCATTAGGATGGAAATTTGGAGTATGTGAGTAGACAACAAGTCTTAACACGGGTAAAGTCTGAGAATTTGCTTCTGGACTAGTTGCTTGCATAAAATTCTTCTAGCTGAATTTAGGGGCGGTATCTCAGTTCTGAGTTTCTTGCATAGTATTTGCTTACAAGTTGCGGAGATGTTATCGATGGGGGAATGTTGAAGATGTTCAAATAAATTCCACATTAGCTTTGCATTGATTGGAAATTATAAGTAAGAAAAAATATTGTGAGAATGTTATGCGGATGTTCATGTGGAAGCGGACTTTACGCTTGCATGTTGTTGAGGCATTGGTTTTACTGTGAAAGAAAGCTTCACGAAAAGGAATGCGTGATTGCATGGGAGTAGCTCACGTGCTAGAATTTTCAAATCTGTGATTGCATGGGAATAGCCCACGCCCCTTTAAGGCGAGCAGTTTTCGGGCTGCGCAATGATACTGCGGGGTTCGACTCCCCGACTCATGTCTTTCTTTCCACTGCGGGGTTGGCATGTAAGAAGGCGGTGGCGGCATCCTCTTGGATCTGGCCGGGACTGGAGGCAAAGATGCTTGGCGACTACGCTTAAGGCATGCCTTAAATTAGATGTTGGCATGCAAGCATGCCTTAAATTAGATGTTGGCATGCAGGTATGTGGCCATCGGGCCTCCTGCTACAAGTTGTTTCTTTGCAGCATTGCCATGCCAATTGCAAAATTAGCAATTCTATATTTGGAGTTGCTCCTAGATTAGTGGCCAGAAGGCTAGTATTTAGAAGGATTCTATTTGCAGGTCAAACAAATATGAGGAGCCCTTGCCAAAGGTTGTCAAGCCCCTAAATTATAGAGCCACCTAAGCGTTTGACCCCGTCAAATGATGAGGTATCACGCTTAGGATGGCTCTAGAGGAAATATGACTTCGAAATATTCCCTCATCCAAGGCGGTGGTGGCTCTGAGCCCTTCGGCGATAATATGAATATGTATTATGGGTGTTGTACCCGGTGTGAGGATATTCGCTATTATATTTGGCAAAACTCTAGAGCCACCCTTCAAAGAATGCATCGCCTAAAAACCATCCCTAGTATACCCTCATCATTTGGCTCTATAATTTAGGGGTTTGACAACCTTTGGCAAGGGCTCCTCATATTTGTTTGACCTGCAAATAGAATCCTTCTAAATACTAGCCTTCTGGCCACTAATCTAGGAGCAACTCCAAATATAGAATTGCTAATTTTGCAATTGGCATGGCAATGCTGCAAAGAAACAACTTGCAGCAGGAGGCCCGATGGCCACATACCTGCATGCCAACATCTAATTTAAGGCATGCCTGCATGCCAACATCTAATTTAAGGCATGCCTTAAGCAGAGTCACCAGTACCTTGCCTCCAGGTCCTGCTGCATCCAAGAGGGCTTCTTACATGCCAACCTGCAGTGGAAAGAAAGACATGAGCTGGGGGAGTCGAACCCCCTGTGCATTGCGCAGCTCCGAGCAGCTCGTTCGCCCTTAAAGGGCAGGAGCTATTCCCATGCAATCACAGATTTGAAAATTCTAGCAAAGGAGCTACTCCCATGCAATCACAGATTCCTTTTCAGAGCTTTCTTTCACAGGCAAACCAATGCCTCAACAACATGCAAGCAGAAAGTCTGGTTTTCTACATGAACATCCAGACAATATTCTCACAATATTTTCCTTACTTCTTATAATTTCCAATCAATGCAGCAGTCAGGGAATTTATTTGAACATCTTCAACATTCCCCCATCAGATAACATCTCCTGCAACTTGTAAGCAAATACTATGCAAGAAACCTGTAAACTGTATACCGTCCCCTTAATTCAGCAAGTAATTCCTATGCAAGCAACTAGTCTGTAAGCAAATTCTGTACTTTACCTGTGTTAAGACTTGTTGTCTACTCACATACTCCAGCCCATCCTAATGAACAAACAAATGCCAGGGATCCTTCTTGCTTCTTCACTACAGGAATAACAAACCAAAGTGAATTTGGCTACCAAACCTAAAAGGGGAAATAAACATGACAAATTCCAAGGAGCCTTTTTGCTCCCACTCTAATGCATGCCAGTGAGAAAGGTGTGTTGCTCGCCATGAGGCTGGTCATGTTGTTGTTGGGACTGCAGTTGCAAATCTTCTCCCAGGGCAAAATCGAGTGCAAAATGAAAAGTTTGTCCGCTCAAAACACAAAAGCAAGAGGCTCACCTGATGGGTTCGGCAGCAGCAGTGTCGAAGAAGACGATTTATAGTCTCAATAGAATGCCGGAATCGCCAAGCAATCCAGTTTCCCCATGCTAAAAAAAGCATGGGGCAGCTTCTATTCAGGGGCCTCGCATCGAACCATGGAGGCGCCATGCCCGACCCGTCCGAAGAAATTCCCAGAATACAGGAGGATGAAAGATTCTTTTTTGCAATAAACACATACCTAAATTCCTACAATACATGCCCAAAACCTTCCAAATCATACGTAACAAATGTGCCGTTTGTTGAACTAGTCAATTCAATTCTTATATTTGTCAAGCTCTAATAGAATGGTTAAAAGCTAGCATAATAGAGAGTTACAATAGCCATGTTCTAACCAAAACCATCCTCTCAAACATACTCTATACAATTGGGCCATTAGCTGCTGCTAACATAAGATGCAACCCAGGCTACGGTCACATCCCCAATGCTTTTCAGCCTATCTACAAAGTATGAACAGGAGGGGTGGATGGAGTGGACTACCTAACGACCATGTTTTTATGCCAGTCAAATCCGTTTGCCATGAATTCTGTCTGCAATGACTTTTGGAGATTTCCAAGCCATTAGTCGACCCCCATGAGTCTGAGCCTTGGATAGGATTTTCCTTCTTTGTTGATGTTACTGATATTGTTGATCAGATGTTATGTTATAGTGAGCCATCCTTAGAGGTGGATATGTATTTTATGTGATGCCATGTGCTTATATTTTATGCGCTTCCCCGTCGGGTTCTTGCCCACCATCAGGAACTCGATGATAGGTAGAAGGCCTCGTGTTAGCGGGTATACGCTGATAGGAGGGATGAAATCCAGTTCTATACATGTGGGGCACCGTATACGAGTAGAGGACGTCACAATTAAAAAAAATATATATGAGTAGAGGACGTCACAATTAAATAAAAAATAAAAAATAAAATAGATGGAGCATGTGACATTTTTGCCAAACACATTAAAGTAACTTCGCAGCCGAATAAGCATCTTGATGTAAATCTGCATCATGATGCGAAAAATAGTCTGATGTAAGACTACAAGCAATTATAGAAATATTTAACTATGGGTTTGCACTATACAACAATGAAGAAACCCTCCCTTTAAGATCTAAAAGAAATTCACACTATTGATGTATGAACCAACTGAGTGAAAGGAAGAAGGGGGGGTCAAGGTATTTGCGTACGTATACTAGTGGAAAAATTATGTACTTTGAGATAACATCTCGTATAGAAATGTGAGGGTCAAGTTGGTTGGGAAGGCTGGCATCGTAAGCATCTGGTATATTGCCAACGTGAAGAAGTCGTGTTGAGGCAAATTAATGATACATATATAGCATTTTTCCTCAATGAATAGTGTTTCTTTTGTGCAATTTACAGGAAACATGATGAAGTTTTTCTTAATAGTTTTAAGGTTTTTCATTTCTTCAATCTATTTTTGTATGGAAGGGGGATAATATCTAATAATCTAAATGCACATATAAATATAGAAGAGGGTAAGACTTTTCTAAGATTTTGAGGTCGTATGTAAGGGGCTTTTTATTAGGAAAAACGTATATAGGAGGGGTTTTATCTAATCTTGTGCATACACATGGCATATCCCTTATAGGCAGAGGTGCATCCCCTGCAGTTTTAAGTATCCGAACTGCCCTTGATTTTTGGATGTTGGATCAACAAAGCTTTGGTATAATTCAGCTTGCAAAATTACAAGGTTAGAATCTTTCATAAATTCACAAGGTTAGAATCCATATATTTCGAATTTTTTCCTTACATCTTCCACATCCTTAGCACATCTATGTAATTTCTTTCTTCTGAGTTGCCCTGCTTTTGAGATAGTCCAGAATCATTTTTTTACCTTAGCATTCCATTCCACGCTTCCACTTCTCAGAGCACCATCTGTGCATGACTTGGCATTATACATACTTGAGGTTCTAGATAAACGTCTGCAATTACTGAGCCCTCAGTAGTCATTATCTCCACTTGTCTAGTATCATCATTACTGCAAAGGTTTTTCCCTTGAAAACCTTTCGACGCAGGGGTTTTTTAATCCTAGTAGTAATGATTGTACTAGCCCATTGTATGGGTCCCATGACCTATTGGTCTCCGTGGACGTTAAAAAAACTATTCTAGAATGGGACTCGCAAGGAACCAACAAATCGCCCGTAGGCTTCTCATTCATCTCAGTAGATTTTCTACAATGGTGGACAGTGGGTAGCCGCACACATGCAAACTACCCACGAAAAATAAAGGGAAAATCCAATTATATCATTTGGACCCCCAAAAAAATACAATGCTAATAGATGAGTGGCTGATGTACCTGCCGAAAGCTTATCACCGGGATTAAAAAACCCCGCCCTTTCGGGTTTTCGAGGAAAAACCCTAGTGATAAGCCTTCGGCAAGGGGCTTAGACAAACGTAAGGCATAGAAATCGCTCCCAAAAACCCCCGCATGGAGAAGTCGAAACAGATGCCGCTCGCCAACCTGTACCTGCACATCACCAACACAACAAACGAGACAACACAAACATACCAGAGAATAGCATCACCCGTGGGTGGAAAAAAGCATCACCCAAATGTGGAAGAAAAACATGATAAACAGAAACTTGTGCACAATACAAAAAACAAAGAAGGGGGGGAGGGTGGGTTCAAAGAAAATAAGGTACTGCTGTGAGAAGAGGAAGCGTCGATGAGACGTTGATGCAGAACCGCGCCTAAAATAGCGAAACCCCAACCAGAGAGGGCATGCGCCACATGCATGCATGTAAGACATTGCATGCTCGCCCCATCCTAGAATGTCGACCCGATGTCTCGGATCGATGCGATTCTAGAATGGGGCTCGCATGAAACCACCAAACCGCCCGAATACCAGAGAACTTCCTTATCAAACTAGAATCGAGGACGAAGATCACAAGATGAAGGCAAAAGAAGGGCCGAGGCCGAGAAAGGGCATGCCACAGCATGACAGAAACGCCAAATGGGTCAAACCAAGCAGGAAGAAGCCCCTCCCCTGCCTGGAAACAATTCAAAGAGAATAAGGTACTGCTGAGAGATAGATAGGCTTCTCATTCATCTCAGCAGATTTTCTACAATGGTGGACAGTGGGTAGCCGCACACATGCGAACTACCCACGAAAAAATAAAGGGAAAATCCAATTATATCATTTGGACCCCAAAAAAATACAATGCTAATAGATGAGTGGTCGATGTACCGCCGAAGCTTATCACCGGGATTAAAAAACCCCGCCCTTTCGGGTTTTCGAGGAAAAACCCTAGTGATAAGCCTTCAGCAAGGGGCTTAGACAAACGTAAGGCATAGAATCGCTCCCAAAAAACTCCCGCATGGAGAAGTCGAAACAGATGCCGCTCGCCATTCTGTACCTGCACATCACCAACACAACAAACGAGAAAACATACCAGAGAATAGCATCACCCAGCGGGTGGAAAAAAAGCATCACCCAGCGGGTGGAAAAACATGATAAACAGAACTTGTACAAAATATAATAAACAAAGAAGGGGGGGAGGGTGGGTTCAAAGAGAATAAAGTACTGCTGAGAGAAGAGGAAGCGCCGATGAGACGTAGATGCAGAAACGCGCCTGAAATAGCGAACTCCCCACCAAAACGGGCATGCGCCGCCCGCATGCATGCATGACATGCATGCTCGTCCCATTCTAGAATGGCGATCCGATGTCTCGGATCGATGCGATTCTAGAATGGGACTCGCAAGAAACCAACAAACCACCCGACTACCAGAGAACTTCCTTACAAACTAGGATCGAGGACGAAGATCACAGGACGAGGCCAAAAGCCGGAAAAGGATAGCAGGAAAGAAACGCCAAATTCCCCCGCCTGGAAACAATTCAAAGAGAATAAAGTACTGCTGAGAGAAGAGGAAGTGCCGATAAGACGTAGATGCAGAAACGCGCCTGAAATAGCGAACTCCCCACCAAAACGGGCATGCGCCGCCCGCATGCATGCATGACATGCATGCTCGTCCCATTCTAGAATGGCGATCCGATGTCTCGGATCGATGCGATTCTATTCTATTCTATTTTTCCATCCCTCACATCCTTACATAAAATTTACTCCATATTATGCATTCACATATTTTCTTGGCATCAACCACATCCCTACATTATTTGACTTCACTTTCTCATGCTTATATCTATAATGCATCTCGAAATTTATTTTCAAATTGGACTAAATGTAAATCATATCGACATGACTTCTACAACATAGATTGAACTTCTCGCATTGAATGTAGAACATATTTACCAAAATGACTCTTGATGTTACACTACAATATATGTAGGACAAATCTACAAGACTCTACATTCAAAATTAGAGTACATTTGGTGTTCACTAGATTGAATGCAGAACTACACGACTTTTATATTCCTATACTACAATAGACTATTTTATTTAGATTAAGAATACTACCATACATGTGTAATGTCAATATATTAAATTGGTCCAGTCCTCTTCTTCATGACATCTCTGCTTTTAGTGACACTTTTGTATTATCTAACCAGAATTGACCAACTTTGTCCTTCATAGCTTGCCTTTTGACCTACCAATGCCCATAAATTTGTCATGAACATTTTTTTTCCTTTTGCTTGCTTCATATTGCTAGGATATAATTTGACCAATTTGGTTGCCAGTGAAGTTTGTTGTAATTCTCCTTCCTTTCCAACCACCATAGCAAGAACAGAGTGTTTAGTAGCAAGTTTATCGTTGCTATTAGTAGCTTTCATTTTCTGAAGGTCATCTTTAAGGTTATCTAGTAAATTTCTCCTTACAATAGTCTCTTTAGGCCTTCCAATAATAATATTAAATAAGAAGTTTAATTTATGATCTTCTAGCAATCTTCTAGCAAATGTAATTTGTTGTTTTGAAGTCAACTTAGGAATGTGATGTATTATGTGATTAATAGACTCATTCTCCTTTTTTCTAATCTATTTTGTCCCATATTCGGCCTCATGCTTCTGCCATTTTAATCTTCTTTGGATGTCCCCATAAATGCATGGTGAGTTCTCATCAAGAAGGTGATTAAAATCCGTTGCTTCCAAATTTGTTTCTTCTATAGCTTCATACACAATGAACCATGTAAAGGTCGATCTGTCATGACAGAAGAGGATTTGGATTCCTGTTCATCGATCTCATGAAGAAAGGGGTTTCAATTCTTGTTCACTAAAACCATTTGGGAATAGCTTTAATCGGCTAGGGAAGTTTAAATTGTGCGACAAATCTGTAGGTTGCCAAGAATATTTATAGGAATCTCTCTCGTGAACTTGTTACATTAATGGTAGGCAACTCATATAAAATTCAGTGATTATTTTATAATCACTTTATACTAGTACATTCTTGTGCATCATTATACAAAAAATGTTAGACACCCTTTCATGCTTCTACCCAATGTGGATTACCCAACGTGAAGTTATGTTCATTGGATTAAGTGTCCTTGATATAGGCAAATATGGCACCAAATTTGACTGCATTGAGATTGTGATGGAGACTGTGGTTGCAAGGTATCCTGGGTGTCAAGAATAGATGCCATGAAAGGAGGATCAGTAAGAGGAACACCACAAGAAGAGATGTTGACAGAGTGATTGTCAACCAAGGAAGTGGGATATACATACTCTGTCATGAGAGGCGAATATCAGGTGGAAGCCCTTATAAGAACCAAACAAGAATTTGGCTTTTGATGGAGGAGTTTGCTAACATGAATCTGCAAACAATTAGCCAAATCATGGGCAAATTCCGTGGGAAGTTGTCGCAGCTCATTGAGTTTAGGATATGTCGATCAAAGTCACGACCACATGGTATTCTTATTGAACTTTTGTGGCTTAAGTAAGTATTTGGGTTGCCCCAAGGGCAAATCTTTGGGAGGTGGATTGATGGAGTATGCCATTTGATGTTATTTGATATCTATTTGGAGGTCCAGATTGAAAAATATATGTTATTTGCCATCCATTAGCGTCAGACTGCATTAGGGCACCTTTCGCATGTCAGTCCATCTTTGCTTCTGGCTATGGCGTCACGATTTTCTAACATTTTCTTTACAGGATGGTTGATCAGCCTGCACTAACTGTAGGCTAATGATTAGCCTAGAGATTTTTATTTTTTTGCAGCATCATGGCCAGCATGTTTGATTGGCCACTGTAACTTTGCCTTGCTATGGTCGTGCTTGTTGATCAGCCTGGGCATTTGCAAAGTCATGGCCAGCTTGCTCCAACCGACTTTAGGTGTATGCCTTGCCATGATCAGCTACCTCCAAACCATTTGGCAGTGCTCGAGTTAATGGCTTGCTTTATTGATCCTCTTGAATGAGTTTACTTGGTTGACCTTTCCTCTTCTAGCGCCTATAAAGCTATTTTCCAGTCTATTTCATATTTGCCCTACCTACTACACGTATAGATGTCGAAGAAGCAGCGACTATAACAAATTGAATTGGATTGGATTTTATCCTCCACAAAGACCGAATGGCCTATGAGACCCAAACTGAGAACAACCGGCCTATCATCACGTGTAACAATTGATTAGATATAAGCAACTCATAATGTGTATAGTAGGTGTAAATATTTGGCAATCTGCCATCAGATTCATCTTCAGGAGGTGATGGATATGCGCACTCAGATATGTCCTCAGACACTACCTTGAAATAGCTTATTGTACATTTTCTCAACATGTTTATTATTGCCAAGGTTTTTCTCTTGAAAACCCCGACTTTTTTTTTTATCCTGACAATAATACATTTGCTATGCTCTTTTATTGAGTCACATCTACCTATTGGTCTTTGTGGATGGTAAAACTCCATTCAATTCAATTCAAATTTGTCTGATAAACGAGACAAGCAGCAATTCTTGCTTGATTGTTTTAATCGTCCACTATTATTACCATGATCGTGCATTTATGTTGTACTGCATTGTTAGTAAGAGGTTCCCGCTTTAACATGTTCTGCAACATGTTAAGAAATTGCTACAAATGGTATACTATCGTGGCAAACACCGCCATTATGACAACTTTGAGATTATGGCATCTGCAGTTTATTCGTATCTTGAACACATAAATGTAGAATGAAAACAAGAAATCCAGCTCACTGTGACATCAAAAGCTCGCAACAACTTCGAGCATTTCAGATGCGATTTCTAAGAACTCAGATTGACTACCCCCTATCCAAGTCCAATCACTTAGGGTAACTCGGATCTAACCTCGATCAAATGAAGTTAGATTTATTAGTCATGTGCCTGAAGGCATTAAACTATTCCTCAGTTACACATGCCAATGTGGCAGCATGCTTCCAAGGATAGAGATGGCAAGAGGTCATGACCTTCAAAAGGATGAGAGTTCATAGTGTATGCTGCATGAAGATATCACGACCCTAAGGGCATGACAACTTTGCCTGAATAGGTCATGGCCCTCATGGCATGACCCTGTTCAAAAGATTCCCCAATGGCCATCACAACTAGGATGGCTGCTCAGATTCTTCAACAGACATTTCAGGAGTCATTTACCGCTTCATTTCTAGTAGTTTTGCTATTTTGAGCCTGAGGCCATTGTACTATATATATTATAAATATTGACTTAGAAGCTTACAAGATTTATAGCTTTTTCTCGTGTTTTATTCTGAGCTCTAATCAGTTATCAAAGTATTCAAATTTCATCATCTGTTTGGTTCAAAGGACCACACAATTGTCTACCTTGCAGAGGATCCAAAACCCAATCCTAACCTTAACATTGACATTGCCGTCGGGTCTTAGTTTGACTATTTGTTCCACTTGGTTGTCATGTCTTCCCGAGACACTACTTAAGATGAAGCTCTACAGCAACCTACTGAACGTTTAGATCGTCAACTACATAGGGATTCCTAATGCAAACATTTTCATGAATTTAGAAAGAGATTGCACATGCTCTCAAACACAACTAGCATCTCCTATGCCAAGCTTACAATCTCTACAATCTTGTCCATGTTCTCCACAACACTTTCAGCCTAGTGGTTCACATCCGCATTCTCCTCCACCTTATGCATCACTCCATCAGACACCTGTTCAACATACTCCAGCACAGTACTATGCCAATCCTGAAAGTGCCTATGTTCACATCCCTCATATCCCATTCCATCATATTTCTCAACTACATTCTCTACATCAGGTTCCAGTATATCAAATTTTCTCTAAAACTCGACCATGTTTCGGTCTATCGCTTGGATGAAATACAAGTAAATGAGGATAGTGACATGTGCTTGAAAATTCTAACTACCAAACGCCTGTCAATCTTCTCTTTGACTACACTATTAGAAATCAAATCTTTGGGACCCATCCCCATACATCATGGATGTTGATGCTCTTCTACAGGCAGATGAACTATGAAGATTATATTTGCTGATTATCTGGTTTGCTACAAGCAACAATATGTCAAATCAGTCTCATTGTCTTGATCAGTATGGGTAGTCAAAGGTTTATATATGAACAAAGCGTATCTTAGATGCTATATATTGCGATGTTTTTACTTGAATTTCTTCTTTTGCAGATATTATCATAGTGCATTTTTTCTCTTGCAGATATTCCCTTCCTTAGGTTTGTGTTTTTGGTGTCTTTGTTCTATTATTGATATATGTCGCATTGCGAAAAGACCCACTTTTATGGCATGTGATATCATGCAAACGTCAAGAATATCATCATAGCTTTGCATCCCTTACTCATGTTCGCTCTGGAATGTAGATTAGAATTACATTATATTCGGTTTAAACTAGAATGGGTATAGATTCTAAACATATTTGCTTGACTACATCTGGGACCGTTAGGTTTATCTAGAATGACTAGAGACTCTAAATGTATTTGCTTGATTAATTTGAGAACATTCGTAGTATCTAAGCATGTATTATAAAGGAATGAGAGTGACCTCTTTTGCCAAAGGAAAACATGTGAGCTTATAGCAAGCAACTTTAGAACTTGCATTAACATTTCTTTAACAACATTTTTGGCACAATTTTGCTTGCGAAAAATATTGTTTTTCAATGGGTTTAGACACATCCTTAAGTTTATCTATTATCTTGCAATACACAACAATTAAGGTATAAATTTCACAGGCATCTAATGGTTTCAAAGGTTGTTGCAAAAATGGCTACAAATAAATAATGTAAGAACCCCGACAATTAAGGGGGTAGTAAGACACATGTTCGACCTACAAGTGCATATCAAATCTGGATCAATGAAAGACTTCTATATTTTGATTTCCATGAAACTATAGTTAGGGTGAAATCACATTTGTGCCCGCTCAGGAGTGGTTTTTTTATGCCTTGAGCTGGGGCTTGTGATGCCTTGCGCCTGTCCAAGGACGTGCCCAGTCAGAAATTAAAACAACACTATGATGCCACAAACCAAAATAATCCTGATTTTGATGCAACAGAAACTTCTCAAATCAAGAAAATCAAGCAAAAATTCTTCTAAAACCTGCATGAGTAGCTTCTTCCGACCTCAAAATTATCATGCAAGAATTGCTTGTTCTGGCTTAGGCCATGATCAAAAGCATGAAGAACTTCTTAAATTTACCAGAAATCTGATTCTTGAGTTGAGGAGCATGCTCATAACAGTAAATCCGGCACGAATCGACTTCAAATCGCTCGTATTCAGCCTCGGTCTGATCTAGAATGAACTCTAAATTTTGGAATAGCCGTAAATCTACTCTGGGATGTGGTTAACCCAGACACATGTCCGGGTTAACCACTGCTGCTCAGTTTCAAGCTCAAAAGACAATGGTTTGTGCATGTTTTTTCACTAATCTTGCTTGATCCGTGCTCAAGTCTCCTGCTCTCTTGATATAATGAGGGTTTTAGGGGTTGGCAAGGCGATTCCAATGACATTTGAACCGGATTAAACTGTTCAAGAAGTTGATTGCAAGCTCTGTTCAAAGATCAGCATGCCAAAACACAGTCCCACGCTCAGTTCACTGCGTGGTTATCCCGGCCAAAAAACAATGGTTAGCTCGGACACAAATGTGGTTAGCTCGGACGTGACAGTGGTTAACCCAGACATATGTCCGGGTTTACTACATCTCGAAGTAGATATACAGCGTTCCTAAATTTTGTGTCTTCAAGTTCTTCGTCCACATGGGACAAATTTTACTGCATCGCCCATGAATACTGAATCCCCTACCCAGAAATTTTCCAATCTTGGGCACCCCTGGTGTGATAAGCATAGCGCCCCAGAACTCAAAAACTTTATTATCTAATTTATTGAAATTCTTTTAAGCAGTTGGCCAGTCAAGATGTGATTTCACCCTAAGGCAGATGGAGACAGGGAGGTATCATAACCACATATTGTACTATAGTCAAAGAATGCAATGGTGCACGCTTTAAGCATTAGGGAAAAGTGCAACTTTTAATATTTCAATATGAAGCATGTACCGTTACATATCATTTAGTTGGAGTCCTATATGTGGCTTTAGAATACGTAATGTTTGGGTCGAGGACATTTCAAGCAATTTCAGACTTAGTTTATTTCTTGTAATCTAATCAGTATGTGTCTGCGAACAAAAGGAAGGAAATGATGCAATGAAGGATGAAATCAGGCAAGATCTCCCTAAAATGTTCTCTACCCCAAACATTACGTTGGGTAATCGGTGCAAGCAGGTCCTTGTGCAGGGCTCGGGCATGGCTCGCCCTGCCGGGCTCATCACGCCCTTACCCTGCGTAAGGGCCTACCTGCGCCGATTATCCCTAACAAAAAACAAGAAATGACATTTAGTGAGGCAGTAAGCTTGTTAAATAATGTGCTAATACACTGTAGATTGGCTTTAAATCTGTCAGAAATGGAGAATGAAACTTGTCTTGAAAATTGAAATGATAAGAAGATGTACCAGGTGGGCTCAAAACTATGCAGAATCATGCCCTATAGCTTTGATCCAGGCATCCTTAACACTTGTGCTCCAAGTCTGAATGAACAACGCTTTGGCCTTGTGCATGTCTCTTCCGCCTTCTGCATGTCTCCGCTCCGCCTCCTCCACCTTCTACCTGTCTCTACTCCTCTACACCTGTAATAGCAGACGGGCAATCTGCTACAGTGTTTATGAAGGCCTGGTTAAAGATCCGGAAAGGTAGGTTAGCTTGCATTCTGCTCCATCTGCAACCTCTAGTGACACGTGTCTATTCTATTCTATTCTATTCTATTCTATTCTATTCTATTCTATTCTAAAGAATTGTGTGCATAAGTTAATTTATAAAATGCATTCCAGAATGAACTCCAGAATGCATTCCAGAATGATCTCCAGAATATAGTCCTGAATTTCACAAATTCAAAGTCCTAAATTTCCAGAATTTACAATTAATAGAATAGAATAGAATTTACAATGATTCAAAGGATTTAAAAGATTCAAAGATTTGGATTTCCATTTACATTTCAAAGCTTTACATTTGCAAGTTCATCCAAGTTCTCCAAATACTTGATGAAACATTCAGATTCAGACTAAAAACAAAGCAAAAAAAAAAAAAAAAAACCTTTAAATCTGTACAAACAGACTTTAATCCATTAAGATCTCTACGAGAAAACAAGGGATTCAATAGGCAGTCCTTTCATTGAATAGGTGATTTCAACAAAAGGCCTTAATCTGATTACAAGAATAATTCAGAAAAGATAGACTTTATTATACCAGAAACTTTTACCTTACAAACCGTCAAGTTGATATATACAACAGTAAATCAAAATAAAGATACCAAAGTGCAAGTGATCCTATGTGTACAATAAAGTCCTCAAAACTTGTCATAATCTCATTTGAAGAAATTCCAGATCTTTGACAAACTTCCTCATTTTTGAAAAAACAAAGTAGGGAGTATAAGATCCTGTTACCTGCACCCAAAGAAACAAACACAAGCATTAGTCATGGTTGCACTGTTTAGGGTAGCAGGTGTCATAAGATCTTATAGGTTTATGGCCCTTCACCCTAATTGTTTAATACAAACATTACATATGGGTAAGGTCACATTCATATTTAGACAGTAGAAACCTTTAAACAATAGATCCTGCTGTCATACATGAATAACAAGACATTTTATAACCGAGGAGAGGCCAGAGGTGTAACTGTTACAACAACCTAGCTTTCTATCAGCAAAGATAATACGTCAACATTAAAGTACATAGGGAACCAGATTCATAATCATAAAGTTAGCACTGCAACATATTCCTAGCATAATAAAGCAAACAAATGTGCTTAGTGTTCATGTAACTAGCAGATTATAAAGAACTGAGTAGACCTAGCTAAATGCCCAGGCAGTATTTAACATAGGATCTCTAATAATGTTAACTCAATAGCACCAGAGAACTTCCCTAAGTGACAGGTTATTAATTCTAATCTACACATTAAAAGGTGCCTATAAATCATGGCAGTCATATCGGATCTCAAAGAGTTTGCCATATTTTTCAGAAATTGTCTCATACTCATAAAGAAAACCAGAGATAAAGAAATAATTATGCAAACCTTACAATAACCTAAATGCTGGCCCACGCTCATCAATACTAGCTTTATTTTGGACCATTAAATCTACATAAGCTTATTCTTGTCATTATTTTGCAGATCTGCATGCTTTTATGCCATTATTTTCATCAAAACATAAAGAACATTTTATTTATCAATTATGTAGAACGCTGGGACACAGATAAAGCACGTACATATTGTATAATCATTAAAGGATTATCTATAAGCTACCATCAAATCTTAGACTAAGAATAGAAACCCAGTGTTCATTAGATTCATTCCATGTATCAATCTACTCTAAACCTTATGTATTCCTGTCCCAATATTTATCCATGTAGAAATCAATCCTAATCATCTCTGCAAATCATAATGCATGCATGAAGATCAGAATTACATATGCAGTTATAAAACAAAGGCCAGATCTAAGTCCGCTGTAATTACCCCATTATTTATGGATTCAGCCAGACTTTCATAATGAAACAAGAACATGTAAGACAGGAAATATTCTAATGAATTATGCAAAAAGACACATGCCCAAACCTGAGTTGAAGGCCCGATGTTAGCATTAATTCTTCCTTCATCAATCTGCTTGGAGTTGATGGATCCAAGGACTTCATGTACTGGAGTGGCAGAATCAATGATCATTACTGCAGCAGATGCAATTGCTGAACCACCTTGGTCATCTTTCCTGCTCCCAAGGTTTTTATTAACCATTGGCTCAGTAGCCCTTTCAGATCCAGAAGTGGTTAGCTTCTTGTGGAAATCAAACAATTTCCTCTTACTGCTAGCATTCTTCTTCTCCTCAGCCAATCTCTTCCTAGTAGCCATATTGAGGTCACCTTTCTTCCTCATATCTCAATTCTAGCAGACTAACAGGAGCAATACCATAAGAATAGGGTCGCCAGCATCTTAGTGTCGCTCATGAGGCATACAGTCTGCTTATATGCACTAGCCAAAGTACTACCGACAGTTCTTAAATTTAAGAACACCCATTCTCACTACTGCTCCAGTAACATGTCTAATACCGGCTCCAAGGATTTTTCCAGCTGTGCATATATCCTGACTTCGCCAGAGCCATACTCTGGCCGTGAGTCCGACACGAACCCTTAGTGTCGTATTTCCCTGTTAGGTGTTCGCCACAATTCTTAAGCCCTAAAACTTGCCAATAAACGAAATTTCCAATTTTATGATTAAAGGTCAATAGTAACCTAAAAGGTAGATATTTTAATAAATTTATACAATACGAACCATAGACAAGCCATGTCATTGTTTACTCAAACTGTGCACATATCCATAATAGGCAACAAACATCATTAATAATATATATAAAAAAAAAACCTTCTAAACCGTTCTAGACTACTAGAACAATCTATTATCCATCTTAAACCTAAGACAGATCAAATAGCAGCCCTATTCATAGTCAGGTACAACCTATGTCTAGGCCAAGAACCTGGTACAGCCGTCCATCTTCAAATTAGTTCCATATTCATTTAATAGTTTTGTCTTTAAAGCCCTAAAGCTAGATTTACCATTGACCTAAGATAAGCCATAGTTAATAATCAGGTGGTCCAAAACACCATGCTCCACTTTGAAGCCCGAATTCAGGGCTATTTCTTATATTTACAAGGCATCTCCAAAGTATAAAGCGAAGTCTTAAAGCCCTAAGGCTAGATTTACCATTAACCTAAGTTAAGCCACAGTTAATAATCAGGTGGTCCATACACCATGCCCCACTTGAAGCCAACCTGGAGCTATTTCTTATATTTACAAGGCATTTCAAAAGTATAAAGCAATAGAAGTCTCAATATATCCTTTATAAAGTTAAAGTAGTACACTATAGTTTCAACAATGCTTCTATTATATGATATAGCTTCTATTATTCATATATCGAAAAAATTTCCAAGTCACAAATGATCGGATATTTTTGCTTAACATCATTCTTGTATCAAGTGAGATCTTCTAATCTACATGATTCAGAATATTACCCATTTTGCAGAATAAAACATGGTTTAAACAAGCTAAATTATCAAAGTCTTCATGAAATATTTCTGCTCCATAACTTGGAGTATCATAGATCTGCTACCTTCTCTTATAAAAATATAAATCAGAGAGCAAGGAAACCTGTTACCTGCAGTAGAACCAGAGGTCAGTTAGCCAAAATATGGGTAAATGCCTAAGCTACTAGCAGGTGTCATGGGTTTCCTTGAGGTTATCCCATTTCACCCTGCTTATATTTTTGCAATAACAGCCACAAAAAGATTCATTAGCTTCCAAGCAATACAAACTACAATACCATTTAGTAGTTGTTCTCATAGATAGCTTGGGAACCTATCAGATCAAGTTAGACCTCTTAGTTTCCTATCTTCCTTATCAGCAATAATATAATTCTTTCAGATGCATCAATTATACAGCCTATTCTAAGCTTGAAAAATATTATTATGAACCAAAATAATCCCATGATTCTGTATATTATTGATTCAAACCTTATTGAGTCGAGTAGCATTATTGGACATCTCCACCATAGCTTCTTCAGATCTGCAAGTTTCCTGGTTATTGTAGTTGATTTCAGGAGCATCTTTACTATTGCTGGCCAAGATCCCTGTACTAATGCTCTGCAGTGCATCCCCTTTGTTGAATTTCGGTATTACTGCCCCAGTATTCACCTCCATGTTGCAATTGCTGCTGCTTTTCCCTTTCTCAAGATCCTGGCATGCTTTCAAAGCTGGATCTCTCACAGATTTGTGATACTGGAAAATCTTCTTGCTAGAACCCTGATTTTTCTTGTCTTCAGCAATCCTTTTGCGTGTGGCATAATTCAGATCACCTTCCTTTCTTGGCATGTCTAAGCCAGGGGACTTATGCACTGGCCGTAGCCTGCAGTTGCTGTAAATAGTATGGCGTTTCCATCTAGTACTGTATTTATAGTTCCTATATCTTCTATACTTAACACCGGCTGTTCTTACAAGGTTTTGCAGCATACCTAAGTTCCCATATGCAACTGGCCGAGTGGTCTAAGACCCGATCCGGCTTGTCCTTCTGCATGCTGTCATTCTTGTTAACCGCACCTTTCAGCAGTGAACTCAAACCCTAAAGATTTCTTTGGCCCTAATTTTCCTGCATGTCCGTTAGTATTTCCCCGACCATAATGTCATAAAAATATACCTAGGTTTATTTTTTGTCTCTTACAACAAATGTCCAATGTCCATATTGTCGTCATATTTTCTATAAGTCCAAATGAAACACAAATATTGTTTAATAAAAAACCCTGCCTCCTACCTTAGGTCAGGGGGGCCAGAAATTTTTAAAGTTTGCACTAAAATGCCTTCTTTTGGTAACAACAAGGAGCATAGGGCCTTGTTGCACCAAGGCCCTACCCCACCTATCTTGTTCTACCCACTTTCTTTCAGATCATTCTTTTGAGACATCTTATCATGTCAGTCATCCTGTATAATATTCCAGGAAATTCTTCTTCTTGGAGTACTTCTAGAACCATATGAGTAATCCTATTTCTCCCAAATCCATTACCTGCAAATGCTTCAATGAGCTCATGCATATTGTATGCTGCAGACAAAGCATCTGAATGAGCATACACATAAGGTGCAATTTGTGATATAATAACTTTACATGCTTGCCCGTACGGTCTACAGCTGTCTGCTCTTATAAATTTGTTTACCTTGAAAGGTAGTTTGCTCCTTTTGTCCAATCTGATCATCTCAAAAATACCCCTGTTATGGTCAGTTACACTGAAAGATAAGTTCAGAAAGTTACATTTCACTCCAATTTGGATGTCACTATTATCTATGCATTGATACTCTGTTTCATCTCTAATGCTCAAAACATTTAGGTTATATATGGTAAATTCAGCATCCTTTGTTAAAAACTCCATGACATTTCCTCCATTTATCACGTTTAGATCATCTATATACCTTGTAGCATTTTCAAACCTGTAGATGTCTGCATATCTGTTATTGTGTGCAAGGTTCAGTATGAATTTCAATTCATACCAGGCTAAGTATAAGTTACACCACGCTGGACTGCAGCTAAAACCCATTGGAATCCCCTTGACTTGTTTCCAGATTTCTCTTCCCATCTGTATAAAACAGTTGCTTAGTAGCCAGGCATTCATTTCCTTGAATTGTAATTTTGTAATCCATTTCCAGCTGACATTTTCTTTGTCCTTAGAATAGAATAGAATAGAATAGAATAGAATAGAATAGTTTTTTTAACGTCCACGAAGACCAATAGGTCATGGGACTTTGCCCATTTAATCATAGTGACATCATTTCTGATTTTTATCAGCAAGTCAAAGTATGTGTGTTCCTCCATCTGAAACAGCCATATCATGTCAGCAATTTCATTTATAATATCTATTATTCCCTCATCTCCAAAAATTGGTATGTTTTCGTAGCATTTCATTATGTCCGCCGCAAAGACATTATGTACTCTATCATATGTGGAATCAATTATCCAACAGGCATTAATCTTTCTTGGTTTCCAAAATCTGTATTTGGCCGTCATTTTGAAGCACACCTCAGGCCATATTTGTAAGAAATTGTTCAAAATCCCTGTTATGATGCTTGCAGTTTCTGTGAATATAGTATTGTGCGCATTTGTTAGCCACCTATATTCCCCTTTATGTTCCTTGTATGTGGCCATAAGATATGGCAGTTTCCTGTTGTTAATCTCTATATCCCCAAGAAGACTTCGTATATCTAGTACACATTTCATTTTCACTTCGTCAGGTGCATTATCCACTTTTTGAAAGTCAGCACTAGCCAATCTCAGTTTTGCCATTTGGACTATGTGTCTTGGGCATATAAAGACTGCATTATTGGCTGCTTTATCCAGCCCAGCCACGTATGTTTTTGTTCAACCAGTCAATATTTTTTTGTACTTCTTTGTCCTTCCATAAGAACCTTTTTTGCGGGAGTGCATTCTTGAGGTCCACCACCTCTGCATGTGCTAGTTTTTGCAGCATCAGACATATATTTTCAATGTCTCCTTCTGTGAGATCCAGTAGTTCATATTTGTGCATTAGGAAGAATTGCTTGCAGAGCTTTGTAAATTCATCCATAAATTCCTGGACACTTAGTGCATTATCAGGGATATGGTTAAGGCCACATTCCATTGCCTTTTTTAGCTTTGTGGAGTGGATGATCTCCAAGTTTGTGGTCCTGACATGACCAATCCTATGATCAATGAATTTGGTCATATTTGGGTTTAAACAGGGGCATTTATTAACCCTTTCATCAGCAAATACCAGGAATGGTTTATAAACCTTGTTTCTGATTTGTTCTATATATTTCCAAGCAAAGATTGTATTGTCAACTAAATCAGTTCCTCTTTCTTGGAATATTTCAAACATCACACTGCTGAAAATACCTCTTATGTCAAGTCCATTGAGTGCTTTTGAAAGGAAAGTCATATGAATAATTCTGGTTTCCTTGTCTCTCTCCTTGCTTGACAAATGTTTCTTCTTATTCAGATCTATTGTAATGGTCCTGGTCTTCATATTTTCGACCTACATACAAAATATGTATTAGAATAGGGATTTACAAACATGGTAATGTTCTGCTTATTGTATTAATATTCCGGTTCAATGAACCAGGCCACATGGCACAAAGACAAAAACTTTTGTCATATATATTGGTATTTTTCACAAAATTAGCCTTTCCCTAAGGAAAATGGCTGCTATATTTCAGATATTAGCCGAGAATAAGAACTTGTGTTCCTACTGAGAATCCTCCACATATTCCACTTTCATTGGAGTACTGTCTTCTAATGATATGACTTTTTCATCATTCTTTGTTTCTGAATTGCCATCCTGGCCTTTGTAACTGCTGAAGGGAGTTTGAGTGACAGATTGTTGTGCTGCATCAATAGCCATTTTTGGATCACTTATAAGCCTTGGTGGCAATCTTGGAGTTACTGTGGTCTTCTTTTTGGGTTTAGACATGATGCTGCTTGCATATGGTTTCTCATACGTTGTATTCCTGTTAGCCACCATTCTGTCCTTTAGGAATGAAATTGGCTTAATCATTTTTTCAATGATATCTGCCATTTTATTATTGCCAAATGTAACTTTCAGATTGGCCTCAGAGTTTTTGGCGAATGCCAAAGTCATATCAATCATGTTTTTCCTAACTTCCAGGTAGGAAATAAAGGCTAATACTGCAGGCCTCATAAGCTTGTTCAAGAATTTGGTAATAATTACCATTTTCAGCATGGGAGTGGATCCAGGATAGAGAGTTTCCATATGGTTCATGATATACCAGATCCCTTGGTCAAACCACACTATAGTGCATTTACACTTGTCATCATTGTTCTTTTTGAAGGTGAATTTTTCTTTTTCGCATTGACATCTGAAATATGGACAATGTGATCTCCATATGCGTTTAAGGTAGTAATCATCCCTATCAATATTTGCGAAGGCCATGTGGCCTTTTTGACTGATTACTATAGGGGCATCCTTAATGCAGGTAAGCCCAAAGAAATCCATCTTGAAATTCAGATCAGGGTTAATAGTGGATACTGTTTTTTCCAGTTTGTGAGCAGCCAACTTTGCTTCCTTGATATCTTCATTTGAAATGCCAGCCAGTGCAATCCAAGTATCTATATCAATGGGAGCCAAGGCTCCAAAATTCTGGCTTAGCCAAATTGCGTGCTCATGTATTGCTGCATAACATTCAACTGTTTGTTCAATGATCACCGGGAACAAGTTGAATTGGATAATGTTAATTCAGGAACATTATCATCTGAATCTTGTTCTTCAACAACAAGGGGATTTTTAATATCCAACATTTTCTCCCTTTTATAGTTTACCCCAACCAAATCTTCTTCATTAAGGTCCCAATCAGAAAATAGACATTCAGCTACATTTTCTGCAACTTCAGTAACAGTCTTATTGTCTTCTTTTTCTTCTACTTCAAAAGAAGTATTGATGTTATTAGCAGTTTCCAATGCTATAATGCCCGAGACAAAAATTTTTGCAGCTTCATCCTCTAAGCACGTTCTCTTGAACAATAAACTGCCCATATCACTGTATACAGCAGCAATTATATCTTTGCATAATGAAAACTCAAAGTTTACCTTCTTCATGCACTGGAATAATTTGAACCATCCGCTAAATCCTAGATAGGAGACAGGGGATAGAGCTTTGTTGAACATATTCATTTCTTTGAATGTAATGAAGGAATGAATATCCTTATTTCTTATGCATCCAATAATATTCTGAACTGCAAAGTTCGGGCTAACAATCTTGCATTTGTCATAGTCGAGAAGAACCAATTCTTTTATCCACTGATTATATATGTCGGGTTCATCAACCACTTGTTCCTATTTCAAGTACCAACATTAAACAGTTAGTAAACAAATAGCATATACCTGAATTTATTTTACCAGAATCTTGGTTATTGGTATAACCAATAAACTGAAGTGAGTTAAAAAAACCTTCTAAACCGTTCTAGACTACTAGAACAATCTATTATCCATCTTAAACCTAAGACAGATCAAATAGCAGCCCTATTCATAGTCAGGTACAACCTATGTCTAGGCCAAGAACCTGGTACAGCCGTCCATCTTCAAATTAGTTCCATATTCATTTAATAGTTTTGTCTTTAAAGCCCTAAAGCTAGATTTACCATTGACCTAAGATAAGCCATAGTTAATAATCAGGTGGTCCAAAACACCATGCTCCACTTGAAGCCGACCTGGGGCTATTTCTTATATTTACAAGGCATCTCCAAAGTATAAAGCGACAGAAGTCTTAAAGCCCTAAGGCTAGATTTACCATTAACCTAAGTTAAGCCACAGTTAATAATCAGGTGGTCCATACACCATGCCCCACTTGAAGCCAACCTGGAGCTATTTCTTATATTTACAAGGCATTTCAAAAGTATAAAGCAATAGAAGTCTCAATATATCCTTTATAAAGTTAAAGTAGTACACTATAGTTTCAACAATGCTTCTATTATATGATATAGCTTCTATTATTCATATATCAGGAAAAATTTCCAGTAATCTGCAACAGTCAGATATTTTGCTTAACATCATTCTTGTATCAAGTGAGATCTTCTAATCTACATGATTCAGAATATTACCCATTTTGCAGAATAAAACATGGTTTAAACAAGCTAAATTATCAAAGTCTTCATGAAATATTTCTGCTCCATAACTTGGAGTATCATAGATCTGCTACCTTCTCTTATAAAAATATAAATCAGAGAGCAAGGAAACCTGTTACCTGCAGTAGAACCAGAGGTCAGTTAGCCAAAATATGGGTAAATGCCTAAGCTACTAGCAGGTGTCATGGGTTTCCTTGAGGTTATCCCATTTCACCCTGCTTATATTTTTGCAATAACAGCCACAAAAAGATTCATTAGCTTCCAAGCAATACAAACTACAATACCATTTAGTAGTTGTTCTCATAGATAGCTTGGGAACCTATCAGATCAAGTTAGACCTCTTAGTTTCCTATCTTCCTTATCAGCAATAATATAATTCTTTCAGATGCATCAATTATACAGCCTATTCTAAGCTTGAAAAATATTATTATGAACCAAAATAATCCCATGATTCTGTATATTATTGATTCAAACCTTATTGAGTCGAGTAGCATTATTGGACATCTCCACCATAGCTTCTTCAGATCTGCAAGTTTCCTGGTTATTGTAGTTGATTTCAGGAGCATCTTTACTATTGCTGGCCAAGATCCCTGTACTAATGCTCTGCAGTTGCATCCCCTTTGTTGAATTTCGGTATTACTGCCCCAGTATTCACCTCCATGTTGCAATTGCTGCTGCTTTTCCCTTTCTCAAGATCCTGGCATGCTTTCAAAGCTGGATCTCTCACAGATTTGTGATACTGGAAAATCTTCTTGCTAGAACCCTGATTTTTCTTTTCTTCAGCAATCCTTTTGCGTGTGGCATAATTCAGACCACCTTTCTTTCTTGGCATGTCTAAGCCAGGGGACTTATGCACTGGCCGTAGCCTGCAGTTGCTGTAAATGGTATGGCGTTTCCATCTAGTACTGTATTTATAGTTCCTATATCTTCTATACTTAACACCGGCTGTTCTTACAAGGTTTTGCATCATACCTAAGTTCCCATATGCAACTGGCCGAGTGGTCTAAGACCCGATCCGGCTTGTCCTTCTGCATGCTGTCATTCTTGTTAACCGCACCTTTTAGCAGTGAACTCAAACCCTAAAGATTTCTTTGGCCCTAATTTTCCTGCATGTCCGTTAGTATTTCCCCGACCATAATGTCATAAAAATATACCTAGGTTTATTTTTTGTCTCTTACAACAAATGTCCAATGTCCATATTGTCGTCATATTTTCTATAAGTCCAAATGAAACACAAATATTCTTTAAAAAAAAAAAAAAAAAAAAAACCACAGCAGAACTTCATTTCATTATCAGCTTGTCATTTCATTATCTTCATGACAAGCTCCTCCAAGTCAAAGCTGCCACCTCCAAGAAGAATTATACAGTTGCTAAAGGTTCCACCTGTGATACTAGTCGAACTAATGTCAACATTCAAGTTAAAAGCTCTCCTCAATCTCTGATTCTGTCCAGCAAGCTCCTCTAAAGAAATGTTATCGAAAAAATCATCGTCTAGCTCAGTTGAAGGTCGAGCAACTACAGCCTCCATGTCAGTCTTAGTATTGTCACTCAAACAACTAACATTTTCAATCACCTTTGCAACTGCAGTGTCTGGTTTCATTTCTAACATAGAAAAAAATACAGATTAAAAACATTCTACAACATCAATTAAAATAACAAAATAAATAAAATAATGGCATACCGGTATCACTAGGATTTTGAAAAACATTAAAGGAACCAGAATTCTGCTTGATATCATAGTCATTCAATTCAGATTTATACATGTCATCAAACATTCTACGTGAACCATCAGGATTAAAAGGTTGTCCCGCAATCGACGTAGCAGCTTTGGCCCTCATATCATTTGTTTTGTCATACCTATTCAATTAATTATATTGTCATAACTTTGAAAAACTAGTCATAGAAAAATTTACAGAAAAAAAACTAGAAACAAACTAGAAACAAAAAATAAATACTACCTTTTATATGATTCAGGGTCTCTATGACCAGTAACTATCATACCAACATCAATTGGAACATTTGCCCTAGCCAACCTACTAACAACAGAACTTCGACCTGATTTTCCAGGAAAATTCCCTTCCACTCCAATACTATGCAACATGTACTTCATCTAGCCACCTAAGACTTTGGCATTAACCCTGTGTTTCTTATTGTACCATGCCTGCAAATACAACAAGAATTAAAACATATAATTACCAGGAAATAGACAGAAAATCAAAGATACTTACATCACTTTTTAGAGAATTAATGGCCTGCATGAACACAAACCTTTCTGCCTTCTCATTCTCATCATACACAGGAAGATGTCTCAATAGACATTAAAAATCACATCCAATTCATAGCAATTCATTGGCAGCCTGAAACTTTCTTCCTGATATTTAGTCATTGAATATGTAGCACAATAACAGGGGGTTTCTTTTGTATTTTTGTACGTTTTTTCCTATGGTTTTTATATGATTTGGTGGCCGTATTTCAGGGGGTGTACTAATGCGTACATCTAGAGTGCGCACTGTATTTTCATCTTCTAATTTCATATTCTCAATGGTTTAGACCCATGTTTGCATGATGCTTGTGCCATGCATTTTTTTTAATGGTCAAGATTGAGTCCTTGGGTCCTTAATCAAGGGCTCAGAATAAACACCCTATTTCATGGTCTATTTCCCTCGTGTATTTTAAACTAAACAAAGTCCATAGCTAGTGCAGATATCGAGCTCATGGTTTTAGGGTTTTATTCTACCTCTCTGCTGGGTTGCTTGGACCACTGACCGGACACGACTACGAGGGACTTGGATGCAAGCGGCAAGATTGGCCCCGAAAAGGTATTGTTTTTGAATTTGGAGCTAGGGATCAGTATTTCGGCTCTTAATGATGCAGGCCGGGATGCTCTGCCAGGCGAAATCCGTAGGTACAGTCTGAAACTTCTTATAAACCCATCAGCTAGGTCCATGCTTCTCTCACTCCATGCAGCCGTTCATCCCCGCTATCTGTGTAAAAAGGGACCATGGGATTTAATCTTGCTGCAATGGGCCACATACGACAAGTATTGGCAACCAATTCTACCGTGTTGTTTAAGGATCTGCAGATAAAGCTTTTGGGGCTTAAGGCCAAGCTTCCTAATCCAATTGGCCATGACTCAAAGAGGAAGAGAAGGCAGAAGCCGGACTTTGCTGCATGAATGACATAACCTTTACAGTCTTAACCTTAGTATTGCTAATGGAAATTCATGAAGATTGTCGTTAATGCTATTTTCCGGGCTTACAAATCGACGGCCAGATAGGCTTGTTCTAAGTGGGGGTGCAATCCCGGAATGCGATACATATTTCCTATCCTCCGTGGGGACCATCATACAAACTTAGTGATTTCAAATCCGACCTTGTCTCCGGCCTCACCATTGCCCTTTTGCAATTCCTCGGGTTCTTTTCACTCATCAACTCTCACGTCATTTTAATACCTTGCTTTTATTTTATTTTCAGTTTCTCTTTTGCTTGCAGGGAATTGCCTATGCAAGACTCGCAAATTTGCAACTGCTCCTTGGACTCTGTAAGTATGCTTGTGTAAGTATGCACGTTGGAAATTTTCTGATGTCTTATTTGGGTAGAGTAGATTTAATATTGTGCAAATTCTAATGGGCATGGAAATTACCGTAAGAACCTTGCGGTTTTAACAAAGCGGTGGACGACATAAAATGATTTGGGAATTGTGTTTGCAGGAGGTGGTGGAGAAAGCATATATGGAGGAAAGTTCAAAGGTATGCTTCTATGGTCTGCATTTGCAGTGAAATTACATATTTGTGATTTAAATCTAATATTACTTTCAATCGTTGCGTGATGAAAACTTCATTCACAAATATAATGATCCCTGCATCTTATCTATGCTAATCTTTGGGCCCAATACGAATGGCTCCCGGTTTTTTATTACGTTTGCTCAAAGAAAACATCTTGATGGGTATGAGCTCTCGCTATCATGTTGAGATGCCGGCCATGCTAACTTGTTGTAAAACATGTTTAATTTTCTCTCGATATTGCCTAGTGTTCTTTGTTGTCATTTTTGACGAATGTAACAAGCAAACCCCTTATAGTTGCAAGGTAACTGTAGTAATTTATTTTTCTTGGTGATAATTGACCTTGCTATGGCCTTTATTGAGTGAATTTATTAGAGTACTTGTTATTAAGTGATGAATCCATGTACTGACCACTTGATTACTCGTTGTATAAGGTGTTACCAATATCGGCACTACATGTAGAAGAAGTCGTTCGTTTCTTTTTACCACACCTCGCTTTTAGGGGCAGGTGTTTTCATGTTTGGAATGTTACGTCCTTAGTCGAGTTATTTTGATATACTTTTACGCTTAAAAGCTCACATTATTGGATCCCTTTGGCATTTAAACACCGGCATTAACTTGCTTTTAACTTAGAGGATGTGCAAATGCGACATTGATATCCATTTTATATTTGACAATGATGGTGGTTCGTTATTAAAATTTTCTATTTTCTTAGTCCTAATGATTAATGGTTAATATGCAAGAAGCATGTTGTTTTTGGAAGAGTTGTGGAGGGCATGGATGTTTTGAAGAAGATTGAACAAGAGCCTACCAGTAGCCCTAAGTTCAGACCCAAAAGGACTATTAAGGAAGTGCTTCAGACTTATAATGGAATCTAATGCCAAATTGTAAACAACTTTACCGGTTGAACTGAGCATCTTTTGGCATATGGAACAGCCATGGTGATTCCGGTCCAGATCATTCCATATTTGTTGGAGACCTTGCACCAGATTCTGGTCCAGATCATTCCATATTTGTTGGAGATCTTGCACCAGATGTTACACATTATGTGCTTGCATTGATACCAGCACATGTTGTCATATGCACTAGCATATGCATGCCAATGTGCAGTTTACAATATTAGGGGGTATTGTAAACTATTTTGACAGTTGATTCTCTTGAACTAGTGGTACTGGCTTTATATTGGGCGCCATGGCCCCTTTCAATAAACCTTATGATGTTATTATTGTTTTTGCCCATTTTATAACAGTGTGTTTGCATATATTTGGGCGGCTCTTGGTATGCAATGGAAATAATTTATTTGTCTTGATGTTATTGTGCTTTTTAGTAATTAATGTTTAGACCCATAAAGTTTACCTATGTTTGCTTTAGTTAGGGCCCGAAGGGCCCAAATTTTTTTTTTAATATAATAATCAACACACAACTACCATTAACATTATTAACATAAACCATTGCATTTAACACATTTAAATTAAAATCCCCCTTAAACCCCCTTTGGTTTGGGTGCATATTCACACGGGGGGTTACTCCGGGCAACGAGAGCTGTCGGATTGGCATATTTACCCTTTATTCCAAGATCTGGACCGTTAATAGCGATCCTCGTTTGTGGGGTATGCATGTACAAGTTTTTATATACTGTATATTGAGGTTTGTAAAATACTATAAGATTTGAGAGAATGTACTTAATGGTGTTAATTTTGTACACGTATTGTAAATATATTTTTGGGGCTCTCGCTGCCCTACGTAACCCCCGTGTGAATATGCACCCAAACCAAAGGGGGTTTAAGGGGGATTTTAATTTAAATGTGTTAAATACAATGGTTTATGTTAATAATGTTAATGGTAGTTGTGTGTTGTATTCCAAATATTGTGCACCATCTATATTGAGAGCATGAAAGTCATTCACCACTAGCTTGTATAGCTCTTCCCTTCCTCTAATTGCAAAACGAGAAACACAATAAAACATAAACTGGCGCTGTAATCCTCTGACACTATGGACAAAATGGTCAATATCAGCTAACAAAGCTTGCTCAGTAGCAAAGCTAATCTCCTCCATTTTCTTCCTTTTACCACAGATTCCAGGAGTAAGCCTCGACCTCCTCATTGTGGCAATGCAAGCCTTCCTAGCATTGGAAAATATTGGACTTGCTCTTATATCAGATGCAATTTCTTCCACGCCTGTCATTCCAATCCTGATTTCTTGAGCCCTCCTAATAATTGCACCAAATCCTGCAGACTAAAAGAAGAAACAAGACGTTAGTACAAAATAAACAAAAGAAGAAGGAAATAAACTAGCACACACAACTTACGTCTCAGTTGGGTACAAACCACCTTTAATCTTGCAAACTTGCAACATAAACTGCTCAAGCATCTTAGAAAATTCACGCATATCTAACTCTTCAATTTTTTTGTTAACTGGTAAGCCTCTTTTGATCCTCCATGCATCAAATCGTGTTCTGGCCCATTCAATCTTATCAAACTTTCTGCCAGCAGCATGAACTTCCTTCACAAGTTGCTCATCAAGTTCCAAAAAGTTCCAAAAAGGCTATTGACTTTCCAGAACTACTCTGGACAATATTCTCAGGCAGATCCTTATCAGACTCGCATGCAAACAATGCAGGCATCTTTTCTATATCATTCATGTACTCCTTCAATTCCTCTTCGCTAAACTCCTTGGAAAGGTCGGCCTCAAAGTTATCATCTGCATCGTCGTCTCCTGATTCGAAAAGCACTCTACACCTCTCATTTCTTGAGTTATCTCTAAATCAAAGGCAGAATTCTTTGAAACCAGATCTTCTTGACCTTCAGATGGTATTCCAGCCATAACAGACTAGAATGGCACAGAAGTTCTGAACAATATAAGGCCAAAGCACAAAAGGAGAAAATGTCGAGCCATTATTACAACGTTTCAAAGATAAGAACCTCGGAAAACCTGATAAAAGAAAGAATGAATGTTAGAAATACAAAAACAGAAGAAAACATAACAAGAAAACAAAAAATCACCTAAAACTGAAGGATCTTTCGTGCAAATGCCAAACCGGATGGATCATTCGTCCAAGCGCCTTTAAATCGGCCAAAATTATAAGGATCTTTACATTATTATGCTGCTTATACAAATACATATATGTCAGAAAGAAAAAAACAAACAATACTTCTGCACTAGAGCCGCTTCAAATCCTAGGCGCCGCAGAAAACCTCTTCAAGCACCCAGCCAAGCTCTTAGAGCGCTATGTTGAAGCAGCGCCAAGGGCGGAGGTGCCCACAGCCGGAGATGGCCGAACGCGGAAGAAGAAAGGAAAGAAAACTGTCACAGTAACACTTTTATATGGTGACGTGGTGCCGATGACGTGGCAGAATGCCGGCTAACCTATCAATCCGTTATGCCAAAGTCCCCTTGGGCTTTTTTCTGGCCTGTCAAGGGGGCCGACGCAGGCCAGAAAAAAGGCCAAGGGGACTTTCCCTTATACATAAGGGTCTTCCAATATCAACACCACCTAAATTCATTGCCTCTCTAATGGGTGGAGTTTTTAAATGCAATAAACTGCAAAGAAATGTGGACGCCAATGCTTCCAAAGGGCGACTTCGAAAACACCATATCTAGCTCCTGCACAGAATGTAAAGTAGCAGAAAATCACGTCTCCTATGCTGCCAAGGCAAGCTGATACACAAATGATCTAGCAAAATCATCCAGTATACTTCCAATCACTGATGGATTGGATAGAACCGAGCATGGAATTGGGAGATCTTACAATGCTGACTATTAGCCTGGTGGGGCCGGATCATGGCCGAACTTTGCTTGCTTTTGTGGTGAAAGAGGCAAAAAATGGCTCCATCGCCACAGGCAGAAAAAGCAGGACAGGCGCCATAGCCAAGAAGAGAAGACCATCTGTGATGAACCGCCCCCTAACGCTAATCAACAGCAACCAAACCCAACCTCGATCACTAACACAAGTTCACAAAATCCCCATCATCCAAAAAGCCCTCCAAAATGATCTCAATCGTTGAAACAAAAAACTCACCTATTGGCCTATCAATCAAAAGTTTGCAGTTCGGGCAACCAGAAATTTGTAGATGTGGCAAACATCCAACAGCTTTAAAACTGCTATAGCAGATGCTAGTTTGACTCCAGAAAAGAGTGCGAAAGCAACTACTTTTCTTTCTTCTATCTTTAAAACAACTATTGTTGTCATGTCTATTCCACAAACACGCAAGATCAGAGTATTTAGATTCTAACGGTAAATATTTTGAACGATGGTGTGGACAAAGAAATCGACACGTCTGCACTAGAATTTCCTCACACCAATGCCATTCTTTATGTAAGACAAATATATTCTTGGCTTTTAAGTTACACTGAAATCATGCCTTTAACCATGAGGACTGATCTACTTCTGTAAACCAGCACTCAATGCAAATCAGCTATTCAGAACTTCCCTCCACAGAGATGAATACTACCTGCTCCAATTCTATGATTGAACCTCATTCTGTGTAATACATGTTCTTCAGAAGTAGAGCTTTTACTAGTCTGGGTTGAGTTTAGCAGGCTTTTAATCAGCTCCAAATAGGTCGCAAAGTCTAATGCATGTTTATTATTTCGTGCCTCATGTACGCTACTTGAAGTAGATGATAGGGAGCTTCTGCTGGTAGAAGACGTCTTGGATGAAACATCTTTTCCTTCCTCCTGTAAAAGTTCCAGCAAGTAAGTAAAGTGAAATCACACAACTTAACCAAATAGATAATCGGATAGATTTCACACATGATGCGCTTTGGTTTTCTTTGAAGATCCTACGACCCTCTTTTTTACTTTCCTAGTTGGAGACGTATCAGCTTCTGTTTCCCAATTAACCCAGGGCATAACAATCCCATCATCATTTACAGGCACCTTTTTGGCTTTCCAATGATGCACAACTTGGTCGTTAAGGTCCATGCCCAGCGAGGAGTCCAAGGTTTCTTCTTGTGGAGATTCCAGTTTAAGAGTTTCAATTTGTTCTGTTGACGTCTGGGAACCTTCTCCGTTGGTCAGCATGGCCTTACTTATATTATCCTCTGATGTCCTATCACTTAGACTCTCACCATTTCGTTTTTCTATAACTTTATCGGCTTTTGTAAACAAGACTGGTGAACTTTTCCTAGAAACCAAGCTTGCTTCTTTGTCTTCAGCAGAAACCACCAGTGTTAGCTCTGATGATAATTCTTTATCTGATAACTGACTAACTGATGTATCCTCATCTCCATCTGTAGAATCTATTTTAGACACAGAAACACATTCCTCAAAATACCTCCTCGCTTCATCATCCAAAGACTGCGACATTATTTGCTTAGCCACCTGTAACACAAGCAAAAAGTTGCATAGTCAAGCCAAATCCACCATAGAACCATATAATGTAGGACGTTACTCTTTTGGTTCGAGAGGATCTTTGAGAGGGCCTTGTATTTGGGTCAGGAAGCAATTCTTTCACAAGCTTTGCCAGATCTAGGCATCGTTGTTCCTCTTCTGCTAGCTCTGACCACAAATCTTGAGCCCTCTTCTCTGACTGTCATCACCAGTATAACAATCAACCTTTTTGATATGATGCAGTATAGTTTGAATTAGTGCCCATACCAGTTCCAGTTTCGTAGAGTACTGTCGACGCATGTCAGCCACAGACTGGGCTTGTTCATCTCCAGAATAAACACTGTCGAGAGATTCTCCAAAATTTGTGCTCTGGAGAAGGCAAGTTTATTACTCATTTACATATGCTTTTCATCTACTAGAACAGAAGCTGAATGCGGGGCTAATGCAGAAGTACAAAGCTACATCTAAACAACTCAATTCAAAAAGAGGGTGTACATTGAGTATCACCTAGCCGTTTAGATTTTTTAACTAGACATAGATCGACAAACCTGATGTATTTCTTTTTTAAGCTCAGCAACTGCACGACGAACTTCAGAACGCATTGCATCATATAAACTTGTAGCATCAATATCTCCTGTTGGATGTTTACTCCGCAGTTGCTAGAAAAACGCACCAGAAACATAAGGTGGCTATCTTTATACGAATTTCTCTAGTACATCCTACAGTGTTTATACTCAATAGCCGTATGACACAAGCTTCCATGAGCATAATTAATGCATTATTTATATTTCTAAGGCATCACAAACCTTCATTTGCGCATGAACAGCTCTAATGGTTCTTTCTTCAACTTGCATTTCATCTCCAGAAATATCCTTCTCAGGGAACAGCCTTCCACGTCTCTGCCAAAATCTACATATTTAATTAGCATGAACAACGAGAAGTCCTTTAACCAAATTGCAATTACGTACTGGTCCTTGACTTAAAGACCTTCTAGCCCCAGAGAATGAGGTGGCCCCATCACTGATTGACCCACATTGTGCAACATCCCTGCTACTACTACGCCTGGGCCTCATATATCTTTTATAACTTCCATCTACATCGCTCTGCAGTTACACACAAATATGAAAAAGACTGACAGAAATAAAAAAATGTATTTATTTATTTATTTATTGCCACGCCTTTTGAGACCCTCAGGTCCATAGGGACCAAAATAAGAACAACTTACTTCGAAATCCGTTGAAGGCCTTCTGCTAGCAGATCGTCCTCTTCTGCTGCTTGTACCATCATGGTGGCCAGCATGAGCATCTGTTGTGGAAGAAGAATCCGATAGATACTTGGAGGAAAAATCTGAATGGCTGTTTGCTCTGCGAAGGCGACCTTCATATGCCGGAGTAGATGGGGTACCTGGAGCACCATCACCTCCTGGGCCTATAGAAGTCCTCCGTGTTGTAGACCTGAATGCTGAGACTGCCATCTTTTAAAAGCTTGCTTTTCGCCTTCTCAAAACCCAAGCAATACTTCTTTCAGCTATCATGAATGATCATCATGATAAATATCCAACACTGCAAGCTCAACGGAATAGGTTTTGAGCTAAAAATCCAAGTTTGGGCTACTGTTGCAACATTATCCGATAAAAAGAACTAAGAGAAAGGAGGAACAGAAGGATTGAAATACTCAGGATTAGGAAAGCTATTGGACAATGCAAAAAGCTCGAAATTCATAACCGGGCAGCTGGGTACTGCCATAAATTTTAAATTTGGGCACTTAAAAATACTGCTCCGATTTTTACAAATCTTACATGAATAGAACGCACAGATTGACGTCCATATTGACCGCTTCAGTTGCGGGATTCCGCCTTCCTAGCTCCCGCAATAAGCGCTAGATTTCAAGCTTGTTCCGTAAGTAGCATGCAGAGTGTTTGCACGCGTGAACAAGGGATCTGCTTTGGTTGAGGGGCATAAATGACATCATATCCGTTGATTACTCGTGCCAAAGCCTCAAATGCGGGATGTTTAAATTTGGCCAATCACAGGCCTCGAATTTAGATTTTGCACTTAAGGGTGAAATCACACTAGCCCGCCGAGGAATGAATTTTCTATGTCTTGGAAGATGAAGATGCCCAAGATAGCGGTATCAGACTTGCACCCAAAAATGATATGCCACCTCAAAAATCAGCCGAAGGGCTTGAAGAACCCTAAAATCAAAGAATTCTAAATCGAGAATTCCATTAGCCGCAGCTCCGATTCTGTTCTAGAATTGCCCAAATTCCTGAAAATCACTATGGATTAGCTTTCTACCAATTTTGGGTTGTGTCAGCTCGATTTTTAGGTTCTGATAGTTCGGATTTTTATTGTCCATGCATCATTGCAAGTGTTTTTCACAAATCCGGCTCCATTCTGCGCGAATCTACTGATGAATCGTTCCAAACCGAGCACCCGTTGAAGCACCAAGAACCCTAATCTTTTTTGTTCAATATTTTCTGCAACGTGGCTTTGACGTGGCGGTGGCCAAGATCTTGGTCAGGGGATAACCCCCGACCAGGAATACGCACCCTGCCCAGGAAATATTGCATCCCGGGCACCTTGAGTGTGATAGAGGGAATGCCCAGGAATCCGAAACGCAGCAATTTTATTGGTGGATGATAATTTCATTTCGTGGGCGGAAACCAGAAAAAATGATGCCCTTTATTTATATGCTTGCTGGAATTTTAAGAAAAACACCTCTAATTTGCCGGATTTTACACTAATTTTATAAAATTTCGACCGAAAATTTCCCTGCATCCACTTTATCAAATTAGTTATTTCTAATTTTATTCTGAAATTCTGGGAAGGAACCCCCTAATTTCGACCCTTGCCATCGTACTCGCCTGAAATTTGGCCCATCATACTCTTCTGCAATTTTAGAAAGGGTTAGATATTATATATGATTTGGGATAGTTTAGGGAGGTATTCGTATGCTGAAACCATAGATTGCTGATGTCAATAATAAGCTTATGTTGTTTGCATGGTCGGGTGGGAGTTTTTGGAATTTGTTTCTGTTTGTGATCGAATTTTCTGGCAGTGGAACGACATCTTCATTTTGCTATTTGCAGCGGCGGCCAAGAGCATGGAGCACGCATAGGGGCGTGGAGCCAATAATGAGGTTGCCATGGTGGTTTTGCCGTGGTTTCGTTGGTTTTTGGGTTGCCCCTAGGGGGCAAACCCTGCTTAAGGGGGTTTGTGGGATATCCTAGGTATATGTTGGAATATACCTAGGATATGCTGGTGACTGCTCCAAACCGGTTATTCCCAGTAAACTGGCGATCACTTGCACGAGCTGCTTTTCTATAAGATCTTGGCAGTTTTAGGATCAAACAATGCCGATTCTAATCCAATCCAGACCTCAAATCCGCCCTCGAATCAGCTAAGCAGGTCGCAAATCGGACAGTAGTTGCATTATTTTGTGGCTGAATCTTAGGTTTGGGGTTGCAGAACAAGGGGTCCGATTGATGGGCCCTTGTTTGAATGTGCTGAAATCGAAGCCTCTGGTTATGGCGTAGGATTGAGGGGCCGGTATGTGCAACAGGCTTTTTTCAGCAGTCGTGCCTTATGCGGAGACGGGGTGGTATGATGGGCAGTTATGGGACTATACTGCCAAATTTGTAATGGAGATCAATCTTTGCCAAGGTATTTATTTGTATTGTCCTGTGTCTTTCAGGTCCTTGCAAGGGACCGTCTTCTTGGTGCATATCAAGTATACTGTGTGTACCCTAAGTTATTCTGGCATTAGGATATAGAATAGTTATTTAGAAAAAATAAAAGGACAAAATGTTAAGGCTTAAAGTTTGCCTTTTTTCAGGTCAAGCCTGTCATGAAAATGCTCAAGCGGACGTTACTGGCATCTGATGCACTCTTAACGACAGCAAGTGCTTCTTTGTTGTTACTTCTTCTAGATGATTCACAAGGAATTTTGGATTTACCAAACCCTGCAATGGCTGCAGATGGGAAAATTCTATTCAGGTAGGTAAGGACAAGCAGTGCATAGTTTGAGCATGTTGAGAGAAAGTGAGAAAGTACTTGCTTCCAATGATGAACATAGTTCAGATGGATGGTATTTAGCAAGAACATGGTCTATACAATTGCTTCAGCAAAGTTTATAAGCTATTTTCAACTGAGTGGAAGCCACTGGTATATTCTAGATTTTAGATTTGCTCTATAGTTCAAGTTATCAAGTGCACATTTTTAAAACCATTAATTGCCTATGGCAACAGTAAATATGGGCCTCGATTTATTTTTATTTGGTTAGAAGATTAAAAAGTGACTGCCATAGAGGCCCAACGAAGGACTGCAACGATGACTTCATAAGACAATTCAGCAACCACTTTCATTTCTTGTGGGGTTTATATCGTGCGCACAGCAATGCTGAGGATCATGTTGTGCCTGCTCTGGAGGCCAAAGAGCCCCTCCACAATGTCAGCTATTCATATATGCTGGACCATAAGCAAGAAGAACATCTATTTGAAGACATTGCATCTGTGCTTATCCATTTAAGTAATTTGCGGTGCAAGAGGCAATCAGCTGGCTCTTGTCAGTGTAATGGATCAAACATCAAAGATGATAACTGTACGCAATATATATTGGCTTTCAAGGTACAAAGAATGTCTATATCTGCTCATATATATTTAGACCAACATATAGCCAAAGAGGAATCAGAATTGTGGCCCTTTTTTGATGTTCATTTCACCTTAGAACAACAAGATAAACTTGTTGGGCATATAATTGGTACCTGAGGGCAAAAAGGGCTGGTGAGGTGCATTAGGTCTTCTATTTGACTCAGGTTCCCTATTGTAGACATAGGCCTGTATAATTGCGTTCCATGAAACTAAATCTTGATCATATGTTTGATGTAATACACTCTCTGCATCCTTTATGCAGCAACAGGCCTCATACATGCTTATTAACGCATTCCTCACGATAAGGTTTGATTCAAAACCACTGCTAAGAATGTCAGCATGGGTTAACTTGCAGTCTGTAAGGGCTGCCAGACCTGAACAGGCATCAAGAAGGCTGAGGAAAGTAATTCTATCAGGCACCATACCTCCCGTATGAAACAATATTATGGCCTCCTTTGCACGCCCATTCTTAGCAAATGCTGATATCATGGTCCAGATGAACACATCAAATACTGGCTCTCACATTTGCTATAACAATGGAGTAACTCAGTCCTAAGAAAAATATTTGTATTTAATTCATTCTTACATATGCAGGCATGAATAAAGTTACCTCTTATTAGGGCCTTGGGACTAGAACAGGTATGCATGAAAGTTCTCTAGGCAATGCTTCCATGGGAACAATAGTTCTTTTAGAGGAAGAACAAACCAAAAAATGGGAACATGGCGCCAGGCTACGTGCAATACTATGTTCCATAAATGGCTGAGTGCTCAGTGGAAAGATACACCAGCTGCATCAATTAATGATGCGGGGGTGAAATTTGAAGCCATGGCACTTATTAGTTTTAAGATCTTGCAGACTGTACATGTTGTACAAAGAGCAAAGTGAGTAGTTTTTGCATTCTATTCTTATGTTATAGAGTACTTCATGTACTGATCAATACATTTATCTTAAGTCAAGTATAGTGGACTCCTATTTAGTAAAGAGATTTCATCGCTTCTTAAGCGAAACACTGGATTAGATGTGCAAATTGAAACTATCAGAGCATTACGTCTTCTTTCACATTGTAGGTCAGCATTCTTCTTTTGTCCTTGATTACATTGTAACTTGAAATAGTTCCAGATTATAATCTGTGCATAATTTAGTTCAACATTTCATGCAGGCAATGACTTTTTTTGCAAGCTATGTGATTTGCTACAAAAATATCCAATGGATATTGACGATCCTAGGGACTTTAATGTGGAAGAAAGAGAGATGTCAAATGCACCTACCAGCACTTCAAATGAGGTGTTAGAATCTTTAACTGATTGTCCGATGCAGAATGGCATCAGTACTAAGGTAATCACGCCTGACTTCAAAGTATTGAAGGCACTCCATTAACATGACATCTTTTGTGTTTAACATGATTATGCCCTTCAAAGAAGTCTACTATGAACCTTCATGTGTTTTGGATCTTATTCCATGGAAGAGGCACTAAGAAACTAATCAGGGACTAGGGACTGTGAAGAGGAACTTGAGCATGTCATTGCAAATAATGGTGGGCAGGGGGTTGATGGTAAGGGAGTGAATAAAGATGTTGTGAAATACAAAACCTATAGTAAAGTAAGGGAAATCTGAGAGTCTTGTATGGAGGCTCATAACCATGATTCATACTGAGTTGAGAAGTGTTGAACAAGATCAGAGGAACTCAGGTTCAAGGACAGATGATGTAGCAAACGAAAGGTTGTTATTTCTTTTAGTGCATATATGTTCTCCATTCGGTGAACTTCTAATAATGCATTTTTTTTGCATAACACGACTCTTCTTATATATAAATTCCTGACACTACTTTGTCGACTTGTGTTGTATCCAAATTATTGCACGAATGCTTTGTTGTCACTTATTAAGAATAGGGAAACAGTGAGGCTAACGTTGAATGCTATTACGAAATTAATAAGCATGGGGCCCATCTCCGGGTGTCTAGGCAATGCGCCAGACAGCCAACAAATCTTACACCCACATCCATTCCAAATAATTCCATGTTTTGCTGAATAACTTGAGCAGATGCTGAGAAGATGCTTTCAGGCCCATATATGACAGGCTGAATCATGCAGGACAAAAAGGAACATTGTAAATTAGCCAAAAAGATCACAAAAAAGCAGGCCCATGGGCACCTACATTGCAGTTTGAAGCATTGTTATAGGAAAACCCTCCAGCAACTACATGGCAAGCTTGGCAACCAAGATTTGCAACACTACAGTTTTCTTTTAAGAAAAACTAGTAAATACTTCCTCCACACAATAACCAGCCCTGACAACACTGCTATTATAATTACTAGTAACCTAGCACCAATATGTTTTTACGCTGAAACCCCAGAGTCCATGTGTCCGGCTGGAACTTAGTCCAAGAGGAGCTCAACATCTAAGGAGGAGTTGTTAATGCAAATGGCTACCATCACCCGCAAAATGTCAATGTCTTAAAATAGCAACTTTGATTGATTGTAAAAACATGCCTTTCAAGTATGATCTAAGCCACTTCACCTTCTGGCCATGGAGGGCAACCCTCCGTGCGCGGCACCTTGTTTTTAAAACATGGAGCTCTGCGAAATAGAGGCAACTGCGCGTAATCCTAGCCAGTTTGACAAATTTGCGTATAACTATGACTGCAGATCTTGCTCGTTAGATTTTTCAACAAGTTTGGCCCCAAGCTCATAAACTGTTAGCCCTTTGCTAGATTTATGACATAGCATTCTGTGTAAAACTTTCAAAAAGGGACTCGTTAGGTTAAAATCGACCATCAGGGTTTTGGCATCATTTCGCGGGTGCTTTTAGCAGCTTAGTTTGAAGGATATACTGTGGTTGTTTCAGAAGCTTTGCTTCTTATGTCTGATGTATCTGAAGCCCATGTTTTCCTCCTGGGTTCTCTGCTTGTCTCTGCCTCTTGGCACTGGCATATCTGGAGCACTTCATGAATCGCCCAACTGATTTAAAGTTTCTTTGCACAAGATTTGGGTGGTTCTTTGCTTTGGGTGAAGTTTTTGGGCTTCTTTGACGGAGATACTCTAGTTTTAAATCTGGTGTTCTTGAGCAGGTGACAATTTGACTCGGTGCTTAAGCAGGTACTTATTCAACTGGTGTTCTTCAAATCTGGCATTGTGGTATCAATTAAACTCGGGGGGTTCAAATCTCCATCCATACATGCAACTCTCTTCTATTGTTTTAGCACTTGTTTTATTTTCTATCAAGTGTTAGTTTCTTTAGTTGACTGCATTGTTGACTTCATCTTATGGTTTCTAGAACACTTTGGATAGGAGGATCGAGGAGCTCGCATTGGCTATCCGAGGGGAATCATCATGGAATATCCTCAGGCATTTGGGACGTACGGTTGGTATTGCCCAAGTGAAGAAATTCTTGGAGGATTGCTGGAAAAAAAAATTATAAGTCTTATCATGACTATTATATTATGTTAATATATCAGTTATATTAATAAAATAATAATATCGTTTGTTTTTCCATTATAAATGCTCTTTTGATATAGTTGGCTGCACAATTATATCAATAAACAACTAATGCAAAGACAAACGAAGGTCATGATAAAGATTATGATGTAACAAGGACAGCCAGGATCGTCGAACCTCACTGCCGGCACTAGGATGAGCAAACTCCACCTCGGCAATACCAACTCTGCAACCTTTTCACGGACTATGAAATGCCAGTGCCTGAAGATATCCCAGATGAGGTTAGACATACAGGAAATAAGGGCTTTCTTAGCAGAAAGGGCGGCCAACATGCCGGACCAAAATATTCGGTTGCGTCAAGCACTACCTCTGGCTAAGGACAAGGGGAAGAAGAGGAGCTGAAGGAGATCTCCAAGTTCGGACTCCATGTTAGACAGTTCTGATTCCGATTCAGGATCGGAAGAGAAGGGGGAATGTTGGACACAACCACTGAGAAGGTCGCAACAGTGGAGCAGACTATCAAAAGTAGGTGGATTCAGCTCTCAACAGCGTGTGGAAAGCTCAGAAACTAAAGTAGGTATGGATGCTCGATGAGATGAGGGAATTTGGCAGTGTGTATGAGATGAAGGACAAGGACAAGGGCAGAACGACCACCGCTAACCTTAAGGGAGCAGCAAGAATATGGCGGAAAGGCTATGTCAAGGCCCATGGCTTAAGCAGGAATAGCTGCAAATTCAAAAAGTTCGTGAAAGCATTTATGCACCATTATGTCCCCAGATATGAAGCAACAGTTCTATAGGCTGGAACAGGGTAACAACTCGGTGCAGAAATACACCGAAGAATTCATGAGGCCAAGTGAATGACATGCCATGGAGGGCCATGTTGAAAGCCTCAATGACGAAATCAAAAAGCTTGTGAGAGCTATCAATCCGATGTCAGTGTCAAAAGTAGAGTCCAAAACACTAAGCTTGTAGATAATAGTTTTCCAGGACTGCAGGCAAAAGTACTATGCATATGAAAAAGGGAAGAGGTTGGGAAGCTACAGTCCAAGAGCAGCAAGTCCGGCACCTGCGAGACCACCGTACAATGCCAACTATGGAAAACATGAGAAAAACCCGAAAGCATCCGGTTATCATCAAATCACGATAAAAGAAGAAGACATCCACAAAACGACCTTCAGAACCAGATACAACCACTACAAGTTCATGGTATACCATTTGGATTGTCCAATGCTCCAACAACTTTCATGAGACTCATGAATGACATCTCAGTATAGAGCAAAACCCTGGAGGAGCACGTCCAACGTTTGAGAAGGGTACATGAGAAGCTGAGGAGGCATCAACTCTATGCGAAGTTGTCCAAATGCCACTTTGCTATTACAAGGGTAGAGTATTTGGAGCATGTCATATCAGCAGATGCGATATCAACCAACCCGCAAAGTTTCAGCGGTATTCGAATGGCCAGCACCAAAGAATATACAAGAGGTAAGAAGCTTCTTGGGCTTAGCAGGTTATTAGAAAAAATTTGTGAAGAACTTTGCCAAGATAGCATCCCCATTGACGGACCTCAATAACGCAGAAAAGATAAAAGACTGGGTGGAGCATTGGCACAAGAAGGCTCAGGCAGGATTCGAAAAGTTGAAGGAAGCGTTAAGAACCATTCTAGTCTTAATCTTGCCAGATTCAGAGAAGGATAAGTTAGTAACAACTAATGCTTGTAAGATAGTGATCGGAGCAATGCTTATACATGAGGAAAGGGTTGTAGCATATGATTCACGAAAGATGAATGATGCCGAGACTCGCTACCCAACCCAACCCATGATCAGGATTCGCTAGCCGTAAGGGCATTAAAGATTTGGAGATACTATTTGTTGACAAGGAAGTTCCAATTGGATACGGACCACCAAAGTCTTCAATATGTCTTCAACCAACTACATATCAACTTGAAACATAGAAGATGGATAGGGTTTCTGGAGGAGTATGATTTTGATCAACGTGGTTGTGGACGCCCTTTCAAGGCACCCTTTGACAACAAGAGTACGTTGCAATGTCATATCAATACTCACTAGTGAGTTTGACAAGAGGGTCGAGGAAACATTGCCAACAGACAAGGACTTGCAAGAGGTATGGCTAGCCTCCACAACAACCCCAATACTGGGTCCACATGTTGTTTTTCAGTGTGGTCTTTGCTAAAAAAATAACATCAAAAAACTACGTGGTGATTTTTGTCCGATTTTGCTAAAAACTACAATTTTTGTGCCAAATTTTTATACATGTAGTTTTTTTTGTAAAAGTCTACGCGTAAACTTTTGCCAAAATTATCTACATGTAGGAATTACATGTATTTCTACGTGTTGTTTTTTAAATGTAGCTGTAGCTTTCAAGTGTTATTTTCCTAAGAAATCGACATGTGATTCGTAATAAAACTTGAAGATCCACATGTTGTTTTTAACTGTTGTTTTGCAAAAAAAACAATGCTAAAAAACCGCATGTGGTTCTTAATAAAACTTGAAGATCCACATGTTGTTTTTAATGTTGTTTTGCAAAAAAAAAAAACATAACTAGTTTGGACAACAATCCTACTAGCACATCATACTACTTTGGTCAATCCCTCCATAGTTTTATCATTCCATCCACAGATCTAGATAGATCTGAGTCTGGTACACCAGTCCATGGATAAGAGGTTTAGAAACTATTGACTCTGTTTTTTGAAATAACCGATTCAGTCATCAATTCTTTTGGAAACCAAAAACTTTTTTCACCCTATGGGATGCTTAAGTCATTAGGACAATGAGTCCATAGTGCACATTATTCTTATACAGTAAGGTTTAACTTGTTTGCCATTAAGACATCCTAAAATGCTCAGCAACACATGAGGTAAACGTACCTGTATTATATGTGAGCTTTACTTAAAAAAGGTTCCATATTTGACTGTTATTCCAACACGTTCAATATTTAACACGGAGTAAAATCAATCTTACCCGTCAACCTTATGCTTTTGTCATTGGGCTGTATACAAGTAGGCCCAAACTATGAATTTTTTAGTTACTGCTGAATCTGTTACTACACAGTGTAGTAAATATAGACCAGTACATCCGTTTTGACCAGTATAACACCATAACAGCAAAGAGGATACATTAGGAGAAGAATCACCACGTACCTGCAGCCAATCATGAGAACGTTAGCGATAGACTCGGTAACGACCCAAGGGCCAAAAGGTACATTAGGTGATTCTTGGCTTTTCGCCCTTCACCTAATGTACCCTTTGCTCTTGATATCAGACTATCTACTTAAAACGTACAGTCAAAATAATTCCGATGTATGATAGTAAAATAATCAACATATAGATTAATACAAATATATGATAGCAAATTTGTCCAGCTTATAGACTGCTCCTTCATGTATTTTCTTGGTACTTCATTTTACCAGTAGATCTTCGCTTTTACCTGTAAATCTTCGTTCTCCGAATCAATTTCATCCTCATTTGGTTGTGTCTCGGGAACATATTGCTCGTTATTGCTGTTCCTGAAATAGCCACCTGGGTTTCGGTTAAAATCTCCGCCTCTTTTAGCATTGTATCCACCTCTGCTATCATCGAAACTTCTTTTAGAGTCAAAGCTCCGACCACCTCCTCTCCTATTCATACTTAGTTGCTCAAGTTTTTCAGAATTTTTGCACCAGAGGAGCTCCCTCTCCGTCTCTACGTCTGGTGTAGACTCATCCTCAGAGCTATGGCTATCAGTCCAGCCATCTGAATTAAAACCCATGATTCAGTTACCCGCCAAAATCTTAGAAGATATTTTTGGTCATAAGTGACCTGCTAAGCCCTTTATCAGCTCGAGGGTCTGCCAAACTGTTTAGGTTAGAACCTTAAATCTTCGTCATAAATTTCATCGGCCGTCTAATCCTATCCACTCGTCACTTAGGGGGGCATTTTCACTTCTAATCACCATTAAATCCAAGAGATAAGACATAGTTGAGCTTGTGCCTATTATTTTTTAGTATGGTGTAGCTTGGACCATATTTTTAGGTGTATTACCAGTCGCTCCTGGTACGCGTATTTAAAATCATCTATGGGTAGTTCCTTTACCATTTATTTGCCACATCAAGTTTAAAGACAAATGTCCATTCAGATCACAAAAAAAACCCTACCTCCTGCCGTAAGGTTATAAAGGACCCATGTTTTAACTCAAATAAAATGAGATAACTTAATACTGTAACTACTAGGGTGAGCAGACCCCTACTTGTTACAGTAGGGGTCTTTTACAACCCTATAGTTTGCTCCATACAGCTTCATGCGTTATTATAACACGAAACCCTTTTCAAATATCAAATAACATTTTAGGCGTACCTTCTAGTATTCATTGATCATTTGCATTACGGTACTGACGTCAAATTTAATCCCAGGGAAATCGCTGGCTTTGATATATTTGATAATTCTTCTCTTCATCCCTCCTTCATCAAATCCATTGGACACAAACTGTTGAATTAGGTCCATAATATCCTTTGTAGCTTTACCTGGGTCAGTATTTACATATAGACATGGCATAATCTGTGATATGACCACATTCCTAGCCTGGAAGTATGGTCTGCAGCTGTGCGCATGTACAAATCTAATAGAGGCGAAAGGTAGTGCCATCCTTTTATCATATTTTACTGTTTGAAATAAGCCTAATGCTCTGTCATAAACCTGTATTGTCATATTAAGGAAGTTTGCTTGGTTACCAAATTGCATTCCCGGAGCATATTCTGTGTAGCCTGTTTCTTCCTTAATGTCCAATATGTTAAGGTCATATATTTGTACCGGTTGCTCGTTCTCCAGCTCATCCTTACTAAGGAAGCTCTTAATGTTAGGACAATTGATGGCGAGGAGATCGTCCATATAACGGAACACATATTTAAATTTCTTAATCTCATCAAATCTTCCTTGCCTTGCTAAGTTTCTGATGAATTCCAATTCAAACCATGCAAGGTAGATATTGCACCAATTAGGACTGCATGCAAATCCCATTGGTATACCCCTGATTTGCTGCCATATCCCTTTCCCCATTTGGACATAGCAATTTTCCAGCAGCCAATTATTTATCATAGTAAACCTTTTCTTGCTCATCATAGACCAACATTTTCCCTTTGGGGCTGCTTTAAACCATTTAGTTGTCACCTTACCCCCGCTGGAATGTTTTACCCATAGCTCATAATTCTTATTTTTGTTCTTCATATAGTTCCAGGCAGCATTGATTACCATTTCACTGGTACTGCAAATACCATGGTCCCCAAGCAAGGGTATACTCTCATAACATTTAGTGATGTCTGCTACAAACACTTCCTCAATCCTCGTGGGTAAATTGACCGTCACATCATATATTGAATTAACAATCCAGTTGACATTTAATTTACTACCCACAAAAGTGCCGATATTAGCACATATATCTTTTGATATTTCAGACCACAAGTTCAGTATCTCATTAAGTACAACTGTGATGATCTCTGCCAATTCTGTATACACAGTGCCATGGGCATTAGTAATCCATCTATACTCAGATTTGTGGGCCTTGAATAAGCCTAACAGATATGGTAATTTACCGGGCTCATCCGGAATGCCTTTAATATACTCTTCTATTACCTTATTGAGGTCCTTTAATAGGTTCTCCTTTTCACAACCCAAAGGCATAAAATCCTCACTGCCAAGCCTTTTGAAGGCCATGTCTTTTATGTGATATGGGCATATGAAGGATGAAGTTTAAAGACAAATGTCTATTCAGATCACAAAAAAAAAAAAAAAAAAAAAAAAAAAAAAGAAAACAACAACAACAACAACAAAAAAAAAACCACATATAGAATTTTGTCTGCCTTTGCTAGAAACTACATGTAGTTTTGCAATCTTTGTTTTCAAATACGTTGTTTCCAGTGTTAGTTTTCTAAGTAAATTATATGTGGTTTTTAGGGAAAAACTAGGTTTTTTCAAAAATAATTGTTGCTTTAGAGTATTGTTTCTCACAAAGAAAAATTTTGATATATAGACGTGGTTTTATAAAAATAAATGGTTCGAGGTGTTATTTCTCTCAATAAGAGGCATTATTTTTCTCAATAGGAGACGTGGTTTTGAATGCCTTTGAAGATAATAAAGCTAAAAACAAATTCTAGATGACCTTCATTCACATTTAGTTCTAGACTTATTTTCATTCGAAGTCTTGAAATGCTTCATATTATGCTTACAATTTAGTTCTAGACTTCTTTTCTTTCGAAGTCTTGAAATGCTTCATATTATGCAATTGCCGCGAGAAGCGAGACTATGTGCTTGTTGCCAGTTACAGGTTATTGAAGATGAAAGCCATACTCTTCTGAGTTGCCCTGCTTTTGAGATAGTCCGGAATCATTTTTTGACCTTAGCATTCCATTCCACGCTTCCACAACTTCTCAGAGCACCATCTGTGCATGACTTGGCATTATACATACTTGAGGTTCTAGATAAACGTCTGCAATTACTGAGCCCTCAGTAGTCATTATCTCCGCTTGTCTAGTATCATCATTACTGCAAAGGCTTTTCCCTTGAAAACCTTTCGAGGCAGGGGTTTTTTAATCCTAATAGTAATGATTGTACTAGCCCATTGTATGGGTCCCATGACCTATTGGTCTCTGTGGACATTAAAAAATCTATTCTATTCTATTCTATTCTATTCTATTCTATTCTATTCTATTCTATTCTATTCTATTCTATTCTATTCTATTCTATTCTATGCTTGATTCTAAGTTTTCTTTTTTTTAGTGTAGAATTGCAAATAGCCTTACACAACCATTGAAAAACATATTCTTATTGACCTTTATTTCATAAATAGAACATTGGAAAACGTACTTATTTACCTTAATTTTCCAAAATTCCAGTTACTATTCATATACAAAACAGAGATGGTAAAAAAACTGCTTTCAATAAGTAAAACAGGAACTTGGGAAGGGGTTTCTTTTGCAGCAAATTTGCCTTGCTGCCATCGAAATTCAACAAGGAAGCACATTGCTTTGAAGTTTTCAAAGACATTTGACTTCGTGGCTGAGGAAAACTGGATTGTCTTTCTCTTCCTTTATGTCTGATATTCTCAGTATTTGCATCCCTAATCCCCACAGCAAAATCTCTAGTTCTTCATTGTAAGCCATTCGAATACCCCTAAAATCAAGGCCCCAGACCTTAACATGATGATTTCAGCTCTTCTGAATACCCAGCTGGCGAAAGAAATCCTGGCAATGGGCTGCTTGAGAAATATCCCCAACATATATTAGAGTTTTTTTGAGGTCAATTAAGGGCCTTGTAAGAGTATTTTGGAGGGGCTGCCATGTAGGATCCCGAACCTACCTTTCCCCCCTCCATACCTAACTTTCACTCTCCCCTAACCTAACTTCCCCCCTCCAAACCTAACCTCATATCTAACTTTGCAAACATTATTGCCTAACGACCACAAAATTTGATGATTACATCTAAAATTTTCCCTTTTCCACCATCGAGCTTCAGCCATCGAGTTTCAGCGCCATCGAGCTTGCTATTGGGCTTGCCATCGCGCCATCGAGCTTGCATATGTAGCATAATAACAGGGGTTTTTCTTTGTGTTTTTGTACGCTTTTCACTAAGGTTTTCCTATGATTTCGTGATGTATTCAAATGGATGTACTAATGCGTACATCTAGAGTGCACCATTTCTGAGCCATTGATTTTAGCCTTCTTTTTTCAATGGCCAATAACCAATGGCTCACAACAAAAGCCCTTTTTTTTGTGCGTGTGGTGCATAATGGTCAACAACCAATGGCTCACAACAAAAGCCATTTTTTTGTGTGTGTGGTGCATAATGGTCAACAACCAATGACTCACAACAAAAGCCCTCTTTTTGTGTGTGTGGTGCATAATGGGCACATGAAGGGCTTGAAGGGCGCATGTAGTGCAGTTTCCCCGCCGGCAACACATTTCTTATCATAACTTTTGATCCAGAGCTCTGTTTCAAATGATTTTTATTGCGTTGAAAAGCTCTCTCCGAGATCGTTTTGATAGTATATGATATGGATATGTTTGGTTAAGTTATCTATGCTAAAACAGCAATTTTCCGGCCGGGTTTGGTAGGCTTTCACATCCTACCAGCTGATTAATACAGGATAGCACTATTGGATATTGTTTTATGGCTCATTCCGAATGAAGCTTGCAAAAAATTACCATGCATTTTTAGATTTTGAGGCAGTTATTAAGCAAATTCCAAGGCTTCTAGATCCTTGTGCTAACAAGCAGAAAAGTTTCCCACTTTGGTTTCTCACCACAAGAATCCATGGAGGCCAAAGGCTGCTGTTAAATTCCAGTTGAAAAATGTTTGTGTATGGGTGTTACAAACTTTTTGACTTTCAGAATAATGGGATCAATCTGCTCTATCTTTATGGTAACTTTTACTTATGTTCTATTTGTTTTATTGTGATGAAATTCAAAAGCTACAGGTGATAAAAGCCTCAAATGAATTCTAGTTTTTTTCTGGTTTGAATTCTAAAATTTTTGTCACACCAGGGGGGGTGACATCCCTAAGGCCCCGAAGGGGCCAAAAAATTTTTTTTGCAATACAAAACATTAACTTCCAACATATAAAAATTAAATCCCCCAACACATAACAACTAACACATAACAACCAACACATAACATTAACAACCAACACATAACTACCATTGACATTAATTAACACAACCATTGGGTCCAACACATTTAAATTAAAATCCCCCTTAAACCCCCTTTAGTTTGGGTGCATATTCACACGGGGGATGACGTAGGGCAGCGAGAGCCCTCATAATTGTATTTTACACGTACGAAATCAACACCATATAGTATTTTGCTTGAAATCTTATAGTATTTTGCGAATCTTGTTATACAGTATAGCAAATTTTGTACTTGCATACCCCACAAACGAGGAACTTTACGTATGGTGTAGATTAAGGAATAAGGGGTGAATATGCCTATCCAACAGCTCTCGTTGCCCGGAGTCACCCCCCGTGTGAATATGCACCCAAACCCATCGCGCCATCGAGCGCCAACAACCTTGCCATCGTGCCCAAACATTGTTTAAATTCGAATTATGGTGGATTCTTGCCAGCAAATAGAGCGAATTTTTTCAATTTTGCTCTGTTTGTTGGCAAGAATCTTCCTAATTCTAAGCTCCGCTCCGATACTCGGTCTTTTGCAATGTTAATGGCGAAGGTATTTGGTTTCTGAGTTGTCATTGCATTCCTTTGAGTGTTCTTGTTTTCTAATACTTCTGTTTCAGGATCAAACTAATTCCGAGGGTCAATTTAGAGTGCAAGTGCCAAAAGGATGCCTGCCTTATAGGAATAAGTTCACTTGGAAGCAACTAATAGATGAAGATGCATTGCGAGCTTCTGGAGCCATAAATATAGACCTCTGGGCTAAAGGGCAACTGTATCCTTGTGATCCTTTCATTCGAGCCCATCCAAACTTCCACTCTGCATCCGGTCTTATTAAATTTGCTTGTAAGGGACAACAAGGGTTACTAGGTTACTGTAATAATTTGGTTAATGGTAATACTGATCCATATTTGCGTGCCATGTATAACCACTTGTATGGATTCAATTACAAAGTTTTATCAGATGTTAATCAGCTCTAACATGCGAACTACTTGTTGTCTCAACAATGCCACAAGCTCAATGAATTGGAGGTAGAAAATAAAAAATTGGTGATGGAGATGAAATCACTGCAGCAAGGAATGAAGAAGGTTGCGCAAAAAAATGATTCCCTTCTTAAGCGAGTCAAATGAATGAAAACAACTCCACTGGGGATCAGGGAAAGGGCAAGAAACCTGAAGCCCATAAATATATTAGCCCTTGGGGGTGGAGGCTCAAAAAAAAAAGGTCATGGCTATTAAAAAGCTTGTTGATCCAAATCTTGCACAAGAAAATAAGAGAAAACCTGCTAATATTGCCCGTTTATTAAAGAAATTAGTTACTAAAGATGATGTATTGAGAATGTTAAAGCTTCCTGGCAGCATTCAACTTAGGAAAGCTATAGTGCAGCAACTACTACAGGAATTGGGGAACAGTCAAACCCCAGAATCAGTGCAAGAACTGTGTGACAATGTCGGAATAAGTAGGCAAGCTTATATTGCTTTGTTCAGATGCTTGCAGGATGGCCTTAAACAACAAAGCATTACCAAAACTATTCTACTACCAAGGATGACTAGTGTGAGGACTTGTATGTCATCGAGAAATAGACAAGTGCAAGAGCTTCTTGGTGATATATATCAGCTGACCAGCAGTGTCAATTTGGATACATTGGCATCTTATACCAAAGGTAAGAAGAAGTCGAAGTTTAGTGATACTTTTGGCCTTAATGAAAATAACAATTGCTGGATAGACTTAAGTAGAATGCTTCAGCTTTTGGTTCGATTTTATGATATGAAGGTAGAAGAGTGCGCTGGCAAACTAAGAATTGTTTTGAAGCTGGATGAAATGGAATTGGTGAAATGCGAGAAGTACGAGAGGGTTTCACTGAGTCTAATGAACAGAGCTTTGAATACAGGGAATGAAGAGTCAAATCTAGAGGGTAAATTTTCCGTCCAGTCTGAAGATCACATTTGGTGGGTTGGTTTATTTCAGGTACCAGAGGAAAATCACAGTATATAGAAATGGGTTTTTGATCAAACACCCATCCCCACGATGATTTCCTCTCATGGGATCGGAGAAAAACTTGCAGTTCCTAGATATGGTGAGTACGAGGTTGAATGGCATCTTGCTGCAGATTTGAAGACAATAAAATGCATGTACAGAATGAAGCATGGTGCTGGTAAGACTACTCATGCTTGTCCTTACTGTCTCTATGTGAGAAGAGATTCAGCTGGGTTGGACAAGAGTACATTAGACTGTGTCCAGGATGAGCCACCAAATAGAGAAGAGAAGGACACAACCTTGATGCCAATTCTGCCAATTTCGTTAAAAAGAGTACACATATGCACCCTTCATGCTTTCTGGAGAATCATGGACAAGATGGTTTACATGAGTATCCTGTTTGCTTGGAAAAAATCACCCCAATGCTCTAGGGAAGCTGCCATGCATGAGGTTGAAAAGGTGCTATCTAATAAACAGTTAGAGTCATCCTTGCATTACTCGGACTGATCTCCTGCAGTGGAGGGAGTTGATAAGTATAACAATCGATAATGAAGTTGATCAGCTGCCTTGCAAGCTCTGTCGTTGGACCGTGACGCCACCGATGCTCCCAAAAGTTGCTAACAAATTCATCAAAAGTGCACGTATTTATTCTGCCGCATGCTTGCGGGTATTCTGGATCAGCCCAGCGAGGATGTTCTTGAAAAGTTACCATTTGCAAGAAACTAGTGAAGCAGACAAGGAGCAAAAAAGCTACAGGAGCAAACAAGGAACAGACAGGGAGGCAAGGAGCATGCAAACAAGGAGCGGACAGGGAGGCAAGGAGCATGCAACAAGAAGCGGACAGGGAGGCAAGGAGCATGCAAACAAAAAGCAGACAAGAGGGGGAAAGAGCTAAAGACAATGAAGGCATAGATGGCTATTTAAAGAGAAACTAGGTATATATACTATATATGTACATTATATTTACATGTGTATTTTCTATATTATGCTCGTATATATAACCAATAATGCTGCTACAGTGCATGTCAATAATTTTGTTCGATATAAGTACAGCTCCATTCAATGCAGAAGGCATCCATTTGCTATGTCTCAGTCTTCATCTTCTCATTCCAAGGGGTCTACCTTGCCTCCTCGTCCCGAAGATATAGACTCCATTACTTGCTCTATGACATTTAATGATCTTGTTAGATGCAAGCAGAGGGGTATCCCCCTTGCTCCCTGGCTGGATGGAATAACTACGGGTCGAACTCGTTCTTCCTCTGGGTTATATCGTGTTGTTGTCCACCTTGATTGGGTTCCAGAGCGCGGCGCCTATGAGCTTAATAGCATCACTCAACCACCTGCTCATGATGAGCCCAAGTGTGAATGAACTGCTTCATTCATGTATGCTATGCCTCTTATATGAGTTATAAATTCTGTTAGTAGAATATTTCAGACATCCGCTAGTTATAAGGATGTAACCATAAGTGATACATGTGATCCATCTATCTACCGCACATTTTCAATTTGGAAAGCTCTTGGCCATTTGCCATACATGTAGATTCTAAATTCAGATAAGCATTCTCTTCTGCATGTGCGAAATAGGTACCCCGGCATGTTGTATGAGTAAAATGACTGAACGTATCCACGGTGCAAAAATAGCCCCCACACAGCTTGTGGAACAGTCTATTTCGCACCTAGTCACGGTGCGAAATTGCACCCTCCAAAAAGTTAGGAACTATTACTTTCGCACCATGGCGACGGTGCGAAATAGACCTTTCCACAGAATGTGGAATAGTCATTTTCGCACCGTGGCCACAGTCAACACTAGTAAATGAATACACAGCCTCAATAAATAGAATAGCAAATAAATACAGAACCTCAACATATATTAGAACGATAACTAAAATGTAAGCGTAAAGAGAGAAAAATATTAAAACACTCATATATTAATAACCGAAAAAGGGTTACAAAAGGCTCCTAAGGGAGGCATCCACGGAAGTATCTAGCTAAGGCATAGTCCCTGTCCTGCACAATAACACGTCCTCTATGCACACAACAGCGGACACTGTCCTCGAAGAGGCTAACTAGATGAGCCTCTGTTGCCTCTTGCTTGGATTCTGTTCACCTCCTCCTCCACCATCGGGACATGATCTGGTGCTCTCTTCCTCCTCTTCTTCCTTGATTCCTTCCTCCCCTCAATGATGGCCTGCATCTCGTACCTCACCATTCTAGCGAAGGCAAGCTTGGGAATCTGAGGCTGGGTGCGTCCCTGCCAGTACCTAATCTCCCGTAAAGCTTAGATGCCAGGAGGAGCACCCTTTACCTTCTCAGGGCCACCATATCTAATACTGGGCTCCCCTTCCTTCGGCTTCCGCTTATTCCCATGCTTGTCTGTCTCCTTGGCTGCATCTCTCTCAGCTTGTCTCCAACTAGGAACAAGCCTAGGAGGCTTTGCCGGGCCGGATCTCTTGGGCGTGGATTTTTGCTTACGCCGGGAAATGGGCTTCACAGTACATGCTGCACTGAAATTGGGCTTCCCGCGATCATCCTGATCCTGCTGATCATGCTGGTCCTGCTGATGCTGATGTTCCACCTGATCCTGCTGAACTTGCTGCACTTGTAGAACCTGCTGATCCCCCTTAAGCCTCTGATCGTGCTCTTGTTCCTCCTCCCCAACAATCTCCGGCTGATTAGAGACAAACATTTGAGAAGAAGGCAGTGGTGGCCCCAACATCTTAAACGGGAAAACCTGATTCAGCAGCCACTGGGCACCATGGCCCTGGTCAACCTGCCACAGTACCTGGCTGTGTGTAGATGTCCCTCCCTGTGGTCCCAGCATGTAATCCAGCGCATTACACAGGAACTGGAAGGGCCGTTTCTCCACGTCAGACATGGATGTCATCATTCTCGGCCACATAAGGTATGACCCGACGGCTTCCTCTACTGTCTCGCGCCAGGGGTGGGGAAGGGCAGACTGGCTGTTGAATCCAGAGCTGTCTCCACTGATACCACAATACAGTCGTCTGGAACTGGGATATTGTGGCAGACAGAGGCCTCACAGAAAATTCCTTCCCCGACAACCTTACCGGAGCTCAGCAAGGAGACCCATGTAGGAAACAGTGTCGAGTTTTGGAAATATTTGTCCACGCTATTGTTAATGTCCTGGACGATATTTCCAAGCTTTTGCCCGAACCCTTCTGAAAGGGTAGTGTCTTCTACGTCCATCTGTTGGCTTGTGATGGGAATAGCTATCTCGGCCTCTAGATTCATGGCGCTGGTATTTATGACCTCATCAGAATTCTGGCGCTTGTCAAGCGCCTCATTTTGTGGGATATCAGAGCTAGCGCCTTCCATGAACATGAGCGGATTTTAGCAAGGAGAAGAAATTCAAATAAGAAATATTCAAATAAGCAAGGAGACTAAAAAATGTTCATAGTAGCCACGGTGCGAAATGGTGTCATGCGCACGCCGTGGAATAGCTGTTTTCGCACCATAGCCACGGTGTGAAATAGGGCAGTCCAAAAACTGCCGACATCCTGTTTTCGCACCGTGGCTACGCTCCTGATGTACATACATGGAAATGACTGAATTCACCATTAAAAAAGACCTAACATATACATCTAACAAGGATTTATTGCTGACATTGAATTCTAACAATTCATACATTTCATAGATGAACAATCTTTTCTCATATAAAAACAATTCAAGTACATTTTCTTTTCTTGGCATCAGAGCTTGGAATACCCGAAGCAAAAGCTTCTAAGTCCTCTTCCTTTACTCCAGCCCCAATTGCATCTAACAGACACAATATATCAGGGTCCTTCTGTGCACAGGACAAGCGCAGTGCTTCCTTGTCCGCTCCACTCAAGCCTAGAGCTGCTTTATTTGCAAGGACAGAGTATATTTTGAAGCCTCCAAAGACATACATAGCGATAGCCCTATCTATTGCTATAACTCGATCATAATTTGCGGCTAGAGGCACGTGGTTGCCAGCTAAGGACAGAGCTTTAAGCTTGAGGACCTCTTCTACTCCAGATGGACTATATTTATTGTGAAACACAATAATTTCCCTCTTGTGAAGGTAGCCGATATAATGTGCAATACTGGCATCCCGACCTAAGGTGACTCTCTCATGCCTTGCACAGAAGTCATCAATAAATAACTCCTGCATAAAAGAAACATCAGATTCAAGAAGAAATAAAAAATGAAACGAGATAAATACCTCTCTCTTGTCCCGTTCGACAACTGCTGGGTTTGTTATTTTGAAAGAAGACTTCGACAGCTCACGTTCTATGAACACAGAAGCAGTGTTTGAAGAGCTAGGAGCTTCAAATTTGACATCTTTCACTGCTTCATACCTTGCTTCAGCTTGCTGCATGACAATTTCAAATGCAATCCTCTGGAGGTATTGAGGATCCATCATAAGTCACAGCCTCCATCATTTGTCTGGGAACATCAGACTCAAAGTCTATAAGTCCTCCCATGCCTACAACATGAGCATATATCTGGCCCAATATCTCGTCTTCGCTCAATCCTGTCACTTCAGATATGTCGGGCAGCAACAAGTATGGTTTCCCACCTATGTGGATGGGATATGCTTCTGATAACCCCCAAGTAGACAATTTCTTCTCGGAGACCTCCTCTTCCAGAACCTCGTTCTCCTCATTTTCCAGTATGAGCTTCTCTTCCTCAGGATCTATCGGCTCCTCTGGCGTTCTATTTGAGCGACCTGTGCACTTGAAGAAGAACTGGCATCTTTGTTTGACTTAGTGTAAATCATGTATGTGCTGAACATGATATTAGGCTGTAAAAACTTTCTTTGCCCTCTTGCCTGCACAGTTCTGCAGGTAGTCTCTTCAAAAACCTCCTAATTCGGTCTTGATCAGCTTTCGGAAACATCTTAATTAAAGCTTGCATGCTTAGTGAAGGCAAACCAGTCACAGGACATGGTTTCACATCAGGTCCAGCTCTAGCCATGAAGCTATGAAGTATGCCGCCATATGCATCAGTAGACCTGTTACATACACTCTGCCATAATGTCTACTATCAGGCAAAAATTATTATATACAGTGGTTGCATCCACTGGTTCCTCTAGCTCCTCCTCGAACTTTCTGGATGCTTCTGACGAAAATCCCGTTCTTTCTCCACTACTTTTCATACCATGTGCTAAACAACTCCCGTGCCTTATTTGACCCGCTATTTACCATTCTCGTGGAGCAGCGCCTCGATTTATGATAGTTCGAATGTGAGCGCCTTTGTAGCGATTTGATTTGCAAGAGAGACTAACACCGTGACAACGATGCGAAAATAACACTTCCTTAATTTATGCTATACACAAACTCGCACCGTGGCTACGGTGCGAAAACAAGACTTCGATAATTTATGCTATGTACAATTTCGCACCGTGGCTATGATGCGAAAATACCCCTTTCATTTTTTATGCTATGCACATTTTCGCACCGTGGCTACGGTGCAAAAATAGCCCTTCCATATTTTATGATATCCACAATTTCGCACCGTAAGTACGGTGCGAAAATACAACTTCCATATTGTGTGTTGTACACAATTTCGCACCGTAGCTACTTTAAGTCTTATGTTACAATGAAAGCAAATGTTTGCAATTAATATACAATAGATCTCCAATTAACTACTTATATTTATATTACATAGATTCATATACAGATATGACTTTTGGTGGCATGCCTGACCCCAATTTATAGCATTCTCTGCTTTCCCACCTTCTGGCCGTCTATCATAAAATGGAAGAAATTTAAGTCTGTCTCAAACTCTAATTGCCGCCGAACATTGAATAGAGATCACTCGCTCTCCGCTCTCAGACTTTTGAACAGCTGATTATCCTTATGAATGTTCAAGTCTATGACAACGGAATGAGTGCCATCATTGTCATCTTGTTCTACAAGAATCCAGACGTACTTTCTTCCTTCACGGACATTTCGCTATCTCCTATATATTTAAAAGTGACATACAGCGTTTGCTTCCAAATGCAATATCTGAACTGAACCGTGTCTCGACTTATCCTGCATTCAGTAGATTCAGCTCCATCGTGAAGTCGAGCACTCCAACCTTCAAGAAATAGACTATCTAAAAAACTATCCACCGACTGTTGAACTGTAAACATCTTCAAGGTCCTCTTAACATTGTCGGCGCTCTTGAATAAGGCAATGAACAGATCAATTCCTAAATTTATCTTCACATGCCCCCAGACTCCTCCCTTCTCCTTCAATGCCGTGAACATTTCCTGCGACAACTTACTCCGTGTTAGTAAGATAGAAATGGCATCCAGAGGCCTGTAGTATAGATCGGACAGGCTGGGCAATGGAAGGTCAATAAGCTTGGATCTTCGTGGAGAGTATTCATACCTCCAGAACCATATACCCCTTTATCTGAGCTGCACTGGTGTGCTACCTTCGAACAACAAGGAGCCCATAGCTTGGTGAAAGTAATGGAATACACTACTTATCGAGTGTGAAGAGACTGTGTTCTCCACATCAAATATACACAAACCTGAGAGAATCGGAATGAACTGGATAAGTAATTGAACTAATTTAGATATGGATTGCATAGAAGTACATACTCACAATTTGCTTCTAACCATGGGAAAGTTCGTCGCTTGCTTATTTTTTCTCTTGCCATATTTGTTGGAGTGTATACATGCCTCACTTGTACAAATATCTCTTTGCCAGATCGAAAACCAACCACCAAAGCCTTCCAATGTGCAGAAACATCATTTCTCCTGCATCTTTTGACTCGCCATTCACCTCGCATTGCAGGTTGGAGTGTAACAAAGCTCCCAGTCGACACCACGAAGCTTTCAAAGTCATTTCCGACTGTGATAGAGCTTATAGCCATCTAGAGTCACAGAATTCAAATCAGAATGTGGAGCGGAATCGAAATACTAGGAAAGGCTCCGCAACTTTACCTTGATCGAAGCTTTTCTGTGGTCGAAACTCCTTTTGGCGCAGGCCGAAGCAGTTCCCGAGCAAATCGAAGTTCCATTGGCATGGGGAATCGATCTTCGCGCAAACTCTGTTGAGAAAAACACCTGAGAGGGAATTGAGGGCGGGAGCTAACGGTCATAATTGCTACGTGTGTAATCTGACACCCGAAGCTAGAGGCACGAATATTACCGAAGCTAGGCACAGTTGACACCTGGAATGGCGAAACCAAGGCTCGGTAAAAAAACTCTGTACAAGCTCGGCTCCCCATTGACCGCGAGCTTTTTGACGTGGCATCGAGTTTTGGCCCTTAATTGACCTAAAAAAAACTATAATGGTGCCACAGCCACCGTGGCAGAGTTGGCTTGTTGCAATAGATTCCAAATATCATTGGAGGAAAAACCACGAAAGGGCGAGACTATTATGCTAAAAGAATGCTTCTGCATCTCCTATCTGCACTTGATTTGGTCTGGGGAAAAAAAAATGTGGAGGAAAAAATGGGGAAAGCTTCTAAAGGTGTAGGAACTCCAGCGATGGCAGAAAGAATAGAGTACCAAAGTGGGTTATACCTGTTGGAACGGATTGGAAGTTCCAAGAAGCAAAAAAGTGGCGGAATCAAGAAGAAGAGAGAGAAAGAAAAGATACAGAAAACATTAAGGTGGGTATCCGCTTCCAGAACTGGAATCGCAAGGGCAAAGCCGGCCACATGCATTTGCGGCCAAGCCGATCTGCATACCACCTGTTTTCTTCAGCTACTGCTCCCAGATTTAATCCATGGACGGCTCCGGTGGCCAAGCTGCTGGCTATGGCGATAATCAAAGTCGCCCAAGCATTCTGCGCTCGCAAGAAACCATAGAAAAAGGCAAGGCACACTAGCCCAGCCAATCGCATGAGGAGGCCTAAATCAAAATCTAGGCCGTCTAAATCATTTAATTTGAGCCATTCATCTTAGCGGGAAGAAACACATTGTTAGGACAATAATATGAAGGTACGTGGATTTCAATCTGACCGTTCATCTCGGCCATTCAGATTACCGATGGTAGTGCAGATTAAAAAATGTTTGGATCCATTGCTAAAACATGTTTACGATCGTTGCACCCATTGGGCTATACTATGTCAAACATTCCTACGTATCATTCTAATTTGACGTCAGACCTTATGTCTAATGTTAATTGTTTTTATTTTTCATATGTTTACCATTGAAAGAAGAATAAAATACATATTAAAATCATTGAAACACAACAAAATACACAAAATCTGCCATACATTTCAATGCGTCTTGCACAGGCAAATACCAGAATTCGCAAATATAGGGAGAAGCATCATCGAAATCCTCTGCCTTGGGCCCTCGCTTCACAAAGCTTCCATGGCTAGTACTGATATATCTGGAGGCTGGCCTAGGCACCACTAGATCATTCTTTCTTGTAACGAGTTTGACATTTTAAAGGCCACTCTTACATTTCTTATCATTAATTGGCTTATATGTCTCATTAATTTAAAGGTATGTGGAAATGATGGACAAAAAAGCATGGTGGCCTCCAAGGACACACTTATTCAAAAATCAGTGTAGTTTCTAGGCATAGTTTAATGGATTACTATTATATGCAACAAGGGTATAGACAATACCCATGGATATCAAGTTAGAACCATAATTTCTCCACACTATGCTAGACATTGACGCCAATTTTTATTAGATTATAATGGTAAATTAAGAATTTCGTTTCCGCACATTTAGACAAATGTTCAAATCAAGTTTCGATCCACATGCATTAGAGCTCAATTATGATGAAACAACATTTGGGAGACAAATTTCCTTAAAAAACAAGGGTGCTAGAAGAAGAAATTTGCATGGCCAAGTTTCCTATAATAGGGTGAATAGGGCGTAGGATAGTCTTACCGTGGATTGGGGGATCCCGGAGGTGGTGATCCCGTTCTCCGGGATCACCATCAGAAAAGATCCCGTCCTCCGGGATCACACAGTCAACTGCGCAGCTAATGGGTTACTGCGCAGTTTAGGGCTGATTTTCGGCCGGATTGAAGCTTGCTGATTACAGCGGCGCTCGCTTCGATTCCTCCTTTGCTCCTACCTGCGCCTCTGATCCAGTCCATTCCGACCATCCTCGAACTGACCCCCCTTGATCCGCAACCAAATCGAATGAGAAAATCCCACACGAAATCTGCCCCATTTTTCCTTTCAAGGGCCAAAAAGTATGCGCAGTTACTGCGCAGTAAGGGGGATTCCGTCCTCCGGGATCACACGTCCTCGGGGATCCCGTCCTTTGGGATCACACCTCCGGGATCCCCCAATCCAGGGTAAGACTATCCTACGCCGGGTGAATAGTCCAAATATGCTTATGGTATTCAAACCATTAAAGATGTGGTTTTAGCATGAACACGGCGATTAGGATTTAGATTTAATTATAATTGAACTTTTATGCACTTGTACAGAAATACTTTCTATCGGATCCTTGAGGGATCATTTATGTACAAATTTTCCTATCTAGTGAACAAAAACAGCAGTACCATTCTTAAAAGAAAGAAAGAAAAAAAACACTTTTACAATGCAATAATTGGCCTAGTCATTTTCTATCTAAAGTGCATAAAATGCTTAGTCATCATGTCACATGCCACACCATCCAAAGAAATGCCATGTCACCATGGAGAAATATGTTTTTTTTTATAAATTGAAAATTTGTCTAGGCAAATTCTTTATTTTCCACCTCTTTATATTTTGCTACTCACCACTTATCTTTGCCACCTCACCATACTCATGCCACGTCATCTCCCATAATTTTTGCAAATAGTCACCTTCTCAAAAAAAAAGAATTTTGCTTGCTTTTTTCATGCCACCTCATCATTCTAGTGCCATATCATTGCCATGTCACAGTATGTGCCACTATTCCACTTTACATTGCCACTCTGCTCCAACGAAGCAGAGTTCGACCACAACATGCAGGCATGTTTGAGCCTATGGGCATGTTAGAGCCACGTGTCATGTTTGAGCCTAGGTGGCATGTTTAAGCCTATGTGGTATGTTTGAGCCTAAGGCATGTTTGACCCAAGGGGCAATGCTTGAGCCTAGGTGGCATGTTTGAGCCTATCTGGCATTTTGAGGCTATCTGGCATGTTTAAGCCTAGGACATCTTTGACCCTAGGGGTTGCTTGAGCCTAGATGTTATGTTTGAGCCAAGTATATGGCACATTTGAGCCTATATGGCATGCCTGAGCCAATGTAGCATGTTTGAGCCTAGAGGCACAATATTTCAACCATAAAAAAACATACAAAATTATATCTCATTCTTTAATAAAAATAAATCATTTGAAAGAGCTTTTTTATGACCCTAGTGGCATGTTTGAGCCATGTGTTCTATTTTTAGTCTAGTGCCATGGTTGATACTATGTGGCATATTTGCGCTGAGGTGGCATGTCCTATCCAACCTTGAATACTCTGTTCAAGGATCCTGCTTCGAGCAGATCAAAAACAAATTCAAGATCGGTCTCGGAGAACTTACTAAACCACGAAGCGTCTTGGGGGCAAATCCAAGTGTTTTGTCGTTCGGACAGTATGAAGGCATCGAAATGGTTATTCGACCTTGCCATGCCGTCCAGAATGTCGAAATCACCATAGAGACTAAGTTACATGGTCAGTTTTGCGAAGGAAAGAAACATGAACGCCTAACTGGCCTAACTGAAACCCAAGTATTTTTCTCGGTTGGGCAGTACAGAGGCTTCGGAATGGCAAATTGACTTTGCCATTACCCTAGGGACCAAGTTACATGATCAGTTTTGGCAATGAAAGAAACAACGAACACTCCACATGGCAGTATTTCGCAGCCATCTCGCAGGTCAATTGACTACGAATGTGTTGGACATGAGCTATTTCAGCGCTTCTTGGAGAAGGGATGGTCTTCTGCCCATGAAATTTGGTCCCCAGGGTAATTTTTGACGTTTTAAGTCCATTAGAAGAGCCAATTTATAGTTCCGGAGTGTGGGAGTTGCCCATCCATTGTCAGGGCCATAGGGAGAGGACGTTTGGGACAAACTGCTTCCGGAATGTTTTAAGGGTCCATCTTCTGGCTTCAGCACCGTCCCTCTACGTGATGACACTGTGCAAGGTCCTGGTTGAATCAAACTAGGATATCACCTCCAAAACGTAAACCCTTCATAACCTAGCAACACACAGGGTTTATGTTTCGAAGGCCGAAACATGTTAGTTTTCATGGATAACTCAGTTCACCATCTCTAAATATGCATGCAGAGCCATGGCAATTGAAAAAACGGGGGTCGGATCTATCGGCCATACAGAGTAATCCCAAACAATGCCTTGCTACTACAAAAGCGGCTCTTGACTTTTGATTGCCACTTCGAGAGGAGGATAGATCCAAACTCCATTGTGTCAGTTCGGGTTGCTTTGCATCTTCAACTGTGACTTCTCGGCAACTTCCCAAGTGCAAACGACCAAAACGCGGCCTCCAAAACGTAAACCCTTCAAGAAGCTAGCAACACATAGGGTTTATATTTCAGAGGCCATATCATAGTTAGATTCGACCAGGACCTCGCAGCGTGTCATCACATAGAGGAACGGTGTTGACGCCAGAAGATGGACCCTTAAAACCTTCTAAAAGCAGTTTGTCCCAAATGTCCTCTCCCTACGGCCCTGATAATGGACGGGCAACTTCTGCACTTCGAAACTATCTCTTCCAATGGACTTAGAACGTCGACATTACCTTGGGGACCAAGTTTCATGGACAGAAGACTACCCCTTCTTCAAGAAGCACCGAAGTAGCTCATGTTCAACACATTCGTAATCAATTGCTTAGACCATGGCTGCGAAATACTGCCATGTGGAATGTTCGTATTTCTTTCATTGCCAAAACTGACCATGCAACTTGGTTTCTTGGTAATTTTGTCATTTTGGACGATATGGCAAAGTAGAATTGCCATTTCGGACCTCTATACTGGCCGAACGACGAAACACTCGGGTTTTTACACGCTCGCCTGCAAGACGCTTCGCAGTTTGATAAGTTCTCTCGGACTGATCTTGGATTTTTTTGAACCTGCTCGAAGCAGAGTCCTTGAATAGTGGAATCAATGGTTGAATAGGGAAACTGAGCTCTGGGAGGGGAGCATTAGCATATAGCCTTGCGGAGGAGCATTGTAAGAAAAGGCTGCCTCGAGAACATTTTTGGGGTCTATTTTCTGGGGCTTGGCCTCTCCCCTCTGGTGAGGTAGCCATGCAAAGTCCTGCCTTGTTCGACTTGGGGAAGGTGGCTGCCTTCGAGAGAGAGAGGGGGGGGAGGAGGGGGGGGGAGGGGAGGAGGGGAGAGCATGTTGGAGCCTACGGGCATGTTTGAGCCACCTTAGCGGCATGTTGGAGCCTAGGTTGCATGTTGGAGCCAACGTGGCATGTTTGGGCCAAGTTGGCATGTTGGAGCCTTGGCATGTTGGAGCCAGCGTGGCATTTGAGCCTAGGTGGCATGTTTAAACCACCTTGTCATGTTGGAGTCGAGGTGGCATGTTGGAGCCCATATGGCATATCTTAGCAACCTTGGCATGTTTGAGCCACCTTGGCATGTTTGAGCCCACGGAGCCAGTGGCATGTTTGAGCCCTTGGCATGTTGGAGTCAAGGTGGCATGTTGGAGCCCACGTGGCATGTTTGAACCACCTTAGCATGTTGGAGCCTAGGTGGCATGTTTGAGCCGCCGTGGCATGTTTGAGCCACCTTGGCATGTTGGAGCCTAGGTGGCATGTTGGAGCCTAGGTGGCATTTCGGAGCCTAGGTGGCATGTTTGAGACTAGGTGACATGTTGAAGCCTAGGTGGCATGTTGGGGCCCATGTGGCATGTTCAAGCCACCTTGGCATGTTGGAGCCTAGGTGGCATGTTTGAGCCATCTTGGCATGTTGAAGCCACGTGGTATGTTTGAGCCACCTTGGCATGTTGGAGCCTAGGTGGCATGTTGGAGACGCCTGGCATTTTGGAGCCTAGGTGGCATGTTTAAGCCACCTTGTCATGTTTGAGCCTAGGTGACATGTTGGAGCCCAGCGTGTCATGTTTGCGCCACCTTCGCATATTGAAGCCTAGGTGGTATGTTGGAGCATAGGTGGCATGTTGGAGTCCACATGGCATGTTGAAGCCTAGGTGGCATGTTTGAGCCATCTTGGCATGTTGAAGCCACGTGGCATTTTTGAGCCATCTTGGCATGTTGGTGCCTAGGTGGCATGTTGAAGCCTGGTGGTATGTTGGAGCCCGCGTGGGCATTTCGGAGCCTAGGTGGCATGTTTGAGCCACCTTGGCATGTTTGAGCCTAGGTGATATGTTGAAGTCTAGGTGGCATGTTGGAGCCCACGTGGCATGTTTGAGCCACCTTGGAGGATCCATCTGAGTATGGGCCTAAGTGTCTGCAAGCAGAAATATGAAATGATGCCATGAGAATTAAAGTCTGGCCATGATTTCCAAGGGATGGAGTCGACGATCACCTGCCAAATACTCATCATTAGGGGAACATCCATATATGCTTCTACTCAGCTTGTGGCAAGCCCCCCGGCTGATCCATGAATCATAGGCGTGCTTGACTTGAGGCCGAATAAGGTTCAAGACCTCTAGAACTAGGAGCATACTAACAAAAGCATACTATTATTCCAGGCCAAGGATTTAACTATAAGATAATTCCTCTCCATTATATGCAATGAATGCAAGCTTAAGAGCTAGGTCATTCACCAAGATCATAAATTGATCATATAAACAACACAAACATAAATTTATATCATCAAGTCAGCACATGTTGAAGACCACACTTACAACTTAGATTCTAAAATTCATTGCTCTATGGCTTTAGAGAAATGTAAGACCTTTACGAGCTTATGACTCTATGACTTGAAATAAATAAGGTCCTTGAACTAGCTACATGTTCATCACATGGTAAGTTCTGCAGATACACCTTGAGATCTTACTAAGGCTTGAGGGTCCTGAAAAAATAAGAGTTTTGAAGGCCTTATGGCATGAAATAAAAGATAGGCCTGAAAGAAGTTCAGGCTCAAGACGGATGGAACCTAGAAGATAGGCCTTATGGCACCTAGAAGATAGTTATTTCAACTTGTAAGATGTATGTTACACTTAATTGAAGATGAAAATTATGGCTTGGCTTAGAAAGCAACGAATTAGGGTTATGAAAACTTGCTCTACGACCTAATGCACAGATAAAAGCCGAAATGCAAGAAGCATTCAAGCAGGGCTGCCGAAAGGCCAAAGGCATGCAAGGAAAACTATCTTTGTAGCCGATCATGCAAAGACATCCTTGATGCGGCATTCTGGTACATGGTTGAACTTTTTTCTGGATATGTAGGCAACGATTAGTATTTGCCAGGATTTTGGCTATGGCAGAAAGAAGACCTGCATGCAAACATCTCATAAGCAATTCTTGATAATTCTATGGCACTGGAACAACTCAGCATGATGGCCACGAAAATTTTGTGGATAAATCTAAGGTTGAAAATGCAATGCATTAGGCTGGAGTTTTCCCTCAACTTCAAGCACAACAGGTTACATTTCCTGTTATAATAGTTTTGGATCTTATGCATTGAAATTGTATTTGAATAATTATTTCTACATGTAAGAAATGATTGTCTTCATAGATAATGTAGCAGATCCATTTGACATGAAGTCTAGATCTTATAGGCATAATTTGGATGTCTTGTTTTTGGCAAATAACCAGTTGTACAGTTAAATCATAAGCTGTAGTTCCAGATCTGAGCTAGGCAGGTCTGCAAGATAGCATTATGTACACTAAAGATTTTGCCTAGTTCTAAATATAAGGCTGTAGTGCACAAGAAGAACTGTGACTGCACATCTCAGAATCTACCACTGCAAAAGTGAACCCATCAAGCTATTTATTCATATTTGTTTATTATTGCTGCATTGTTAACAGTTATGGATGGGCTTTGCCTGTCACAGGCTGGCCGAAATTGGAAGATGGGCTTCAAATTAGCTTCCGATGCATCAAAACTCTTCCGGATTTACAGCCAGGCAAATTTTCTTCTTCCAGATTTGTAGCCAGGCAAATTTTCTACTTGTATATGCATGCCAAGAGCTAGAGAAGATGCCTTTCTGGTTGCATTCCAGTACAAGCATACATTGCCAACAATATCAACAGTACGGAGCATGGAGCTGGATCTTCCTCACAAAATCGAGCCCAACAGGTGAAACTTCTTGATTATATTCTTTACATGACAAATGCATTTGGCTGGAAGCCTGCTCCAAATCATAAACAGGTTTTTATATTATAAATCTAGAGGTCTTTGGTAGGTCTCTACAATATTTATTGCATGTCTTTTGATTATGCCTTATGCATTATGGTTCACGCTAGATGTATAAATGCTCTAAAACTTAAACAGTCTTGTATCGCTGATGTAGACAGTATTGTTTATCTCTGTCTGCTTCAATAAATATGCAATATGTTTGCTCATGAATTTGCTTAGTGATACTACTAGAGTCAACAAGTAGACTAGCATTTGCCCTTGCCTAAACCATTAGGCTCAGTCTCAAAAGTTCAGGGCTGTGTATGGTGTGCGGATCAGAAAAGATATGGAGCTTCACAAGTGGGTAAAATATCGCTAAAATGAAACTATCATGTTTTATTATTTCGAGATGCAGAACAGCACATGTGGACATTCTTTGCACATCTAATGCCCATTTGGGGAAACTTCTTGCAAGGTGAAGGGTGATAAACCCAAGAAGTTCATTGCTTACCTGTTAGTAGCTTAGGCTTTTACCCATTCTTGGCTAACTGTCCTCTGGTTCTACTGCAGGTAACCGAACTTCTTGCTCTTTGTTTTGAAGTTGTGAGAAATGCAATATTTTATTCGTTTACACGACATGAAAGCTAAGGATGATTCAAGATCAACTTTCAACATGGCTTCAACAGCAGATATCACTTTGAATGTATACTTTTTTATTCTCAAATGGCAATACAATTTGTGGTCTTGGGTATAAAGACCAAGAAATGATTAATGTACTTCTTCTCAAAGTATGTAATGGAATTAAATTTTTTGATACTTTGTAACCAGATTAAGGCTTAGGTTAGTTGGCACCTGTTCTAACCTAAGGCTGCCAATTGTATCTGAAAATGGTCTTTGCATGAAGTCCATTGAATGGTAAAAGTTCGTGTAAACGGACTTAAAGGTTTTTTTTTTTTTGGTTATCGGATATATATATATATATATATTTTTTTTTTAAATGGCCGGATTTTTTAGGGTCGACCCCCATTTCGAACCCTAGCTTGGAGGTCAAATGCAACTAGTATGGCCGAAGTCCAAGAAGAAGCTGCTCGAGGTGAGGCGCAACATGCGAGGTAGGAGGAGCCAAAAGGTTGTAGCAACAAATGAGGCCTTTATATAAAGGTGGATCAAATGTTAAAGGTGACTTTAATGATGTAATGGGGTTACAACATTAACGTTGAACTTTGGGGTGACTTTAACATAAAGTTGCTTTAGTGGATATAATATACCTCGGCATCCCCCAAAAAAAAAAAAAAAAAATAAAATAAAATAAAAAAAATCAGGACAATTATTCTCTTGTCTTAGAAGAGGCCCCGTGACTGAACGTTTAATAAAATTCCTCTTTAGTTTAAATAGTATCTAGAAAGTAAGCTAGGGTATATTATTGGCATATTCTGGTGGTAAGATGGTCTAACCCTCTTCTCTTTCTAGCTTACCGTGTATTCTGTTTGGGTATTGCAGGTTCGAACATACATTCTTCCCTTCCACATGGCTCACCCCCACCTATATGGGCTTGCGTGTGTTTTAGTACCAATTGTATGACTAAAAAAGGTGACATTCTTTCATGTTTTTACCCGTACATACTTAAGCATCGTCTAACTTTGTTGTGAATTTGAAGAAAGGTAATGTGATTGGGACCCTATTGTGTATAAAGAGAAACAAAAAAGGAAAAGAAAATCTAGTCTAGGTTGCTAATAGTAAGGTGCTAATCGTTCAAGACCAATTCATTTGGGTGACAGTAGTCACACATAATTTTTATTTCCTGTTTTTTTTTATAGCTATTGTAGAACTCATGATAGCCGACACGCTCTTTCCCTCCAGGTTGCAATGTTGTATTTTGTGCATTATATAAGAGCCATCATTGTTCTTTCAAGAAAGCTTGTTTTTTATTCAAACAAGGGTCACCTACATGTCAATGTAGACTCATTTCATAAAATTAGTACACATGACAGGGGTTGCAGGTAGAATTGCACTATATATATTGTGCCCATGCAAAAATTATCTTATAGAATTGTGGTCCATTGCCCGTCACTTCCAAGTTTACCAACCTTTCCATGATGTTAAATCAATGTTGTTACATGTCTTAATCAATGTTGACTCTAGACAATTACTTCTCTAACATTTTTTTCACTTTTAAAGTTACTTAGTTGTATAAGGGAATGGTGTATGGGACATCATTCCTTCACGTAGAGAGAGGCTGCATGATCGACAGTAGCCGGGAGCGGGTCTCTCGGAGTGGAGGAATGGTGGACCAGACATCATTCCCCTACAAAATAGAAATAGGGGAGCGGCGCTTGAAGATATCTACCTGTGAAGCTTTTCTTCTGTAGATCCGGCCTATGAAGATTTCTACCTGTGAAGCTTTTTCTGTAGATTCGATCCAAGCCTGCCATATTTCTTCTTGTGGAGAGCCCAGCACTTACGAAGAGTCCTGATCCGGCATAGTTTTACCTGCGAGGATCCGAGGTGGCTGCGAAGATCCGGCACATGCAAAGAGCGCGAAGACATCCTTGCATTTTTTCTCGAAGAAATCCCTACATTTTTGCTCGAAGACTTTGGCGGCAGAAACCTTAAACAGAACCGGTCCAAACCCCAAAAAAAACTCAAGAAAATCTGAACAGCCGGTTGCGCAGAATCAGAGGATCCGAATTCCATTCCGCAATATTAGGGTTGCCACATGTCACAAGGAAAATGCGTGCCAGGGAATATTCGCGACCCTATTTCTATTTTGTTTACATCTACATCATTGGTTGAGTGTTTTTATGGCCGCCAAACGTTCCCTCTTTTTTTTTACTTATAAGGCGTGGGATAAACTAAAAAAGAAATAAACAACTTCATTCCGGAAAGGTCCAAATTTATTAGGTGATTCTTTATCAGTTTTGGCTAATCTAGTTATTCTATGGTCCTTAACGCCCCGGTTCTCAGGTTTACAGGTTCAGATTTAATCTTAACCGTTGGTTTGTCAGCTGTTACCAGCTAGTAACATGCCTGCGATTGGAAATTTATGGTTATAACACCCTAGGATAATCAGTGGAAAACGGCATAACACCCTAGGGATTTCCGTTGGCTTCTTACCTGCTTCAGCAATTACGAGCCTGCTTCAGACATTGAGCAATCTGCACCCAATTTTCGATTTGAGAGGTAATGGGGCTTTGCTGGACTTCATTGTGCTCCACTGGAACTCTGCCGGAACAACGTTTTATTGTGCTGCATGCCAACGGGTAAAAGCATGGAGCTGGGGGTCATTTTCGCGCTAATAAAGCACTCCTAAAGCACCCTCTTACATTTTTATAATAGTTTTTTTTTTTAAACACACCGACCCGTCATCGCCCGTCACAGATATTTTCAATTTTCTTCGAGGGAGAGATCATGATACGTCAGAGCATAGAAATCATCTTCTAGTACTGAATGCGAATCATAGCTTCTGGCTTCCTGATTATTTGTCATCATTCCGGCATTATGGATGCCAATATAAACATGCATTTCGACCTGTTTGAGATAGACCAAAATACCTCTGCCTTTTGTTCGAAGGACACTAGCGACCTGTGGGAAAAGGTAAGGTCCTAATTTTGTTTTAATAAAGCTTTCCAGTTTGTTATTTGCTTTTCATCTGCTTTGTGATAGGATGTCGATTGCTTTCTTATTAATAGGATGCCGATTGCTTAGAGGGTTAGCAAATGAAGGAAGGGATCCAACAACTCTGAGTTGGGATGAGTGCACCAAAGCTGATTTTCTGAGTGTATGGAGTTCTGACTTAAAAGATAACAAGATCAAACTCCACAGAATTCGTCCTGATTTTGCAAAGGACCTGCATGACATGGTAAAGAGAATTTATCAGTATGGAGTAAAAAATAAGGAAGTGAGAACGAATTTTGCAAGGGCATTTGCGTGGCAGCATACAAGTAGAGCTACTATAAACCCTGAACAATACAAAGTTAATTGGGCATACTTTGCTTGGTGGTCACTGCAAATTTCCAAGAGGAATAACCAAACCAGGACTGATGTGCATGAGAAGAGTTTGACCCATATAGCTAAATCCATATCTCATTTGGAGGCAAAAATGAAGCATGTCAGTGATGAGCTTGTTTGTTCTAAACAACAGGTGCATGAAAAAGAAATGCAACTGATTCAAAATAAGGGACTTTTACTTGGTTACGATGCCTGGGCTGCTTCGATATGTGAGGATATAAAGACAGCAAAATAGAAGTATGAGGATCTGGCTACAGTGTGTCCTGATGAAGATATAGCCCTCCAGCAATTAAAAGAAGAAGCGAACAGATTAGGAATTTCCTTGCTTGCTGCACTGCAAAAAAAAAAAGATCAAGATGATAAGAGATTGCAATTGGAAAATGAAATAGAAAAGTCAAATATAGTCACCAGCATTAAGGAGGGGGCTGTGCATGACTTAGAACAGAAGACAAAAAATTTGAAGCACTTGAGGGAGAATTTTACAACAACTACTCTTATCAAACCTTCAGCTGGTAATTGGCCCTTTGCAGATGGAGTAAGTGGCTGCTCAGTATGTGGAATGGCAATTTGTACAGATTACACTTTACATATTCAATTAGTTTGTGGCCACCAGTATCACATTTTCTGCTTTCAAGTTTGCTTTGAAAACTTGCAGTGTTATGTGTGCAAAATTGCACTTTTCTACAGATCTGTATCTGGAGTTGGGATACTCTAATTATATGGAAGATCAGGCTAAAAATGCTAATGCTAGTGGCACTAGTAATAAGGAAGCCTCTATAGACAATGAAGATGAAGTTTCCACCTATAGTCATCCTAAAAAATTGCAAGTGAGGACAAAATTGTCTCCTACTTCTACAATTTCTGCCTTCCATTGGTTGTCTCCCTCGTATTGCACATGAGTGATAGGTGTATGCTTTTGCATGATCTCGGGCTTCAACTCAGAGTATATGTAGTATCCCAGCCTCTTTACATTCTTACACCTATTCCATAAACCTTTCCAGCAGCTATCACAAAAGCAGGACAAGGACTTATGTGCTACCATGGTAGGCTTGTTTTGACAGATAGGCCTAATAGTATGGATCTTTGTGGTTCCCTTCAAGGTATCACAATCAAATCTAAACTTTTTGCACACTTCACCAACTCTTATCAGCCAAAATACCCTGTGCACATGAATATACAAGTTAGCAAATGATACAACCTGGTAGAGAAGTGCGTAATGAGGTACAAATGTTACTTAATGATATTGTTGTCCTTTGTGCCTCTCTTAACTGTGAAATACTAGATCAAAAAATTAACAGCATCTTCTGCATTCCGTAGACGTGTGCTCGCCCTCTTAAGCATCTCGCTGGTGAGTATTCTCTTTATGACAGCACCTGCACCACCATGTTCCCCTTTGCCATGGGAAGATGCAAAGAAATTCCATGCAATCTAGATTCCATTGGTCTGATAGCCCTGGATGACTTGAACTGGGCAGCGCACCCATCAGACCAAAACACATGGTTTGTGAATTTTATACCTTTACTTCTCAAATAAATCATGGTGCCTTTGGAGGCAATGCTGCACAAATGAAGTATCATGCTCTCGATCATCGGACATATAAAAATGAGTCTCTTTCACCAACTTGCATCCACCTACTTCAAGATTTGGACATTCATCATCATTAGCATGCCTGTAAGTGATATGCACAAGGATCGAACATTGATCATTCCTCCAATGTAGTGTTCGAATTTCCTGCTGAGTCTTGAAAGTATAATATTCAGCAAAATCAATGACAGATATGACAGTATTGGGTGGGAAAGTTTGCAAACACTCTTTAAACTGATTTGCTTGCCATCTTGCAGTGTAGTTATGAGGAATGAATTGTTTGACCTGCATCAGCATGTTCCATGAATTCATGCAAGGACGTGCTCTTATAAACCAACTTCATTACATCCTTAGTGTTGACAATGGGTTTACCCCCTTTACCAACATCCTTCACAAAAGTTTCTTTCACCTGTAAACAGTAGAATGCTATAAAATTTCAGAAATGTAAATTTTAGATGTCAATCTTCATAGTTTTGCTCTTTCTTTCGGACATTTCGAAAATGAATTGAGGCCACAATCATTACATTCCATTTTCAAACACTTTGACTTGTACCAATCTGCTGTGACATTTTTTGGACATACCATAACTCTCCACATGTCACTCACACTATTGAAAGTGTGAGTGTATGCTTCACATCTTGGGCCTGCACCACAAATAGCACACGTACAAGTACATTTTCCACCGTGGACGCTATGATCTCGTCTCATCTTGTTCATTGCCTACCTCAGGAACTCCATTCTCATGTGATAGATGCAGCAACACGTCTCTCTATCTTTGAGTCTTTTAACAAATTTAGGCTTCAAGGTTTCAAACAACCTCAAACCTATCTTCATGTCCGGATATACACGTTTGAATCTTTTATAAAACATTACCTACATTTTAAAAAGCAATCTATGATGAATGAAATCCAAACTTCATAACAAAGAAAGCATTAAGTACCTGTGATTCTTCCAAGAAGTGAATTGCATGCAAGTTATAAGGCTTTGATACTTTCTTCCCATTCAAATGTCTCCTTAATTTAATGACTTGCCTTTTATTAGGAGAGACACGGGTTTCCGAGATCCAAAAGTTATATACCTTTTCTCGGTCTTCATCAGAGAGCCTATATGATCTAGACTTCTAATTGAACATGGACCAGGGTCCTCCAATCTCAGACAATCTCCTCTTGTCCACAGCAGCACATACAACCATTCTTTTCAAGTTTAGAACCCTTGCAACAACAACACGATTGCTACATTCAGTGACAGCCATCATCAAGATGGAGGACCTTGCTTGATTGATATCTTGAGTCCTGCAACGTTTCTTAACAGCAAGAGTCTCCTTCACATTGTTAACACTATGCTTGTAAACTTTTAATTCTTTATTTCCTATGATTATCCTCAAAATTCAAATTAAGGCATGCCTTATTGGTGAAATCCACAATTTGCTTGACCAATTTTTGTTTCTACCTGGTGGTGAGTTTTTTTTTGCCCTTATTTGCTTCGAGGACGAATTTCTCTTGCTCTCTCTTCCTCTTCCTTTGTAATCTCCTTCTGGCTGATAGAATTCTTCTACATGCAGTATTTGGGGATGGACAATTGCACACCTTTTTGCAATCATCAAAGCATGTTGTAGAGGCTTCAGGAACTAAATATACTGGAGATGAAGGTACCACAGTTGCAGGTGCAGATGCATATGGATCCACAATTTCATGAACATCCTATGAATTTGATACCTCGTGCTGCACAGCAAAGTTTGGGAGGAATTCATCCAGACCAATACCAAGAGTAGCAGCAAGGTCTTCTGGATCCTGGCCATCAAACTGTGCTGCAAATTCAGTAGCGTATCTTTCAACCAAATCCATTGAATTTCATCGAAAATGTTTTTGCTAAACCAACTATTCTCCATCTAATTTTCAAAATTTTCTTGGATCTACTTCAGCCCGCCAAATTGGAGTGGGATAATCAGCCCCTACACCCGGATCACTGACATGGCCAACGAATTTCCCAATTCGGATGGGAGAGCCAAACCTGTTTCACGCGTTCTTCACCATTCTTCAACCCATCAAAAATTCGTTAACCCAATAAAAAAAAAAAAAAGGTCCTCACCTAAAGCACCCTCTAAGCACCCACTGTCGTTGACATAAAAAATGACCCCCAGCTATATGCTTTCACCCCAACAGAGTTTCGCTGAGAACAGAGTTTCGGATGCCAACAGAGTTTTGCTGAGAACAAAGTTTCGCATGCTTAAAAATAGGCTAAAAGCTTGATCCCAAAAGCTAGAGCTCAAAAGCTTGAGTTCAAAACTAGAGCTCAAGAATAGAGCAAAAAAAAACTCCGCTCTCGCTTCGCCTGAACCGCCATAGCCACCTCCTGCCAAAAAAAAAAACTACAGCCATAGCCAAGCCAAGAAAAACTTCGGCGCCTTTCTTCCATTCCGGCGCTCCTGGCAAACCCTCAATCTTTTGATCTGGCCTTTTGCTTCTAAGATTAGCTCTTTTGTTCTAAGATCCAGCCTTCTGCTTCTGAGATCCTTATGTTCCTGTTTCTAATATCCGGCCTTCCCTCTTCTAAGATCTGGATCCGGCACCTCTGCTTCCTTCTTCTAAGATCTAGATCCGGCCCTGGAGCAAACCTTCGAACCGGGCCGTTAAGGGCGATAACGTCCTGGCCCTCGGATGTTACCAAAAAAAAAAAATTTCGGGCCAATGAAAATGCCTTGGGCGTGCAGCGCACACCCTCGGCATTTTCATTGGCCCTCAATTTTTTTTAGGTAACGTCCTCGGGCCAGGACATTATCTACACCTTCTCAAGACGGAATTTCAACTCGCACCACAAAATTCACCTTGCACTTTTATTAAGACATGACGATGACATTGACATTGACATTGACATTGTGTTATCATTTGAGATAAAATTGAGGTTTTCAATGCTAGAAATATTGTTTCTTGATATAGAATTATTGAGACATCATATAAGGTGGCACATGGGAAGCCTCTAGATATTGGCCAACTGCCAATGTGATCAGATGTAAGAAGGTGCCAAGACATTATCAATTGCCTCAATGCCATGGATTGGCATTGTGAATAGTGGTGGCAATAGAGTTTTTGATTCTACAAATGAACATGTTTTATTCAAGTTTTTTTTTTTTTCCGAAGGACGGGAACCTTTATTATTCAAATAAAGTTACAAACAAAGTACAAAGGGGACTAAAAACCCAGTGGAGAAAGTGTCCACTAGCGCAAATCCACCCCACCCAAATGCAACATCTAAATTATAGTGTAAGGAGGGAGCAAAAACTTATGAGTAAGTGTGAATGTGAAGGTAATGCTCCCAAATAAGACTCTTCACTTCATTAGCTAATTGATGAGCACCTGAATGCTTTGGCAATTTGTTGTTGAGCCTCGACAAGAACCGGTACCTTTGAATATTCCAAATGGCCCAAACGATCCATGCAGAAGGTAGATGAAAAGCCCTTTTTGCTAAATTTTTCCAGCCGGTTAGGTAGACTACTAATAGCATCTGCTGGCTATTCAAAATGCAGTGAAAAAGGCCTTGAAGCCATATCCAAGCATGCTTGATATATTGATACAGGAAGAAGCAACGATCAATTGTCTCGTCTCTCTCTGCACATAGGGGACAAAGTGCAGACACATCTGGACGAAATCCGTGCATCACAATATTAACGCATACACAGTGATGAATGATTTGCCATCACAAAATAGATACCTTGGGATGGAGCAGTTTATCCTATACCCATTTCCATACTGCGTTCCGCCAGTCCTAGGGATCACTAAAGACCACTTTGCTGAAGGAGGCATGACTTTACAGCAAGCAAGATCGTATACATAGAGTTCACCAACTTATCTGCTTTGACAAGCTCATGTACCACCCAAAGTTGAGGGGCATCCACTTGTGCTATTGAGGTAGAACTGAAGACACCTTCTGCCAAATAGCCCGATCCCACCTTAAGAGAAGGAACTTAGCTCTAAACTCTTCCCAGGTTAGCAATCACATTTGGTTATTATACCAATCGGATATCATATGCACATCTGCCAATTTCTATCATCGATGCGTCAACGGATGGACGAAAGATACTAGAGGGCCTCCATTTAGAGGAATCGACCAACAGCTCACAGTAGTGCTAGTATGTGCAAGATGGTGAAAATGAAATAAAGATCGTACAGTCTCCCATGCAATAAGCAATCCTCTGAGAAATGGAAAAACATTAGGGTATGCTGTTAGTGGATAAAACAGAGCCCAAAGAGAAGTGGTCTAACAGATGAAGACCCAAAAGAGATACACATTTGCAAAGACTGATACACAAGGCGGGAGCTTGGGGACTCATCCACATTATTCAAAATTCTCCAAATAAACTTAGAAATCATCATGTTGTTCTGTAAAGAAAATTGATCATTCTAAGGCCGCCAAAATGCTTTGGCAACATGCACTTTGCCCAATTGACTTTGACATTAGTGCCTCTGTCCCCCTCCAAATGAAGTTCCTAACAATCTTGATAATAAGTTGGACTTTTGTCTATGGAGCCAGCTCCAAGCCCTTAATCACTGCCTCTCAAGCATCTCCAGATGAGATATGAACACTTACAGAGATACCAAGAAGTTTGGTTGTCTTACCATAGGGAAGAACCTTCCATGGAAACGCATTTACACATGGTGGAACTGGAGAATCCAATGCCCATTGTGCTGTATACTTCTGCCAACCAACAAACGTACCAGATGCCAGGAAAAAAGAATCTAGCAAGGAAATGGCATTCTACAAATTTTGCTTATCTGTCCTAAAAAAAAAAGGTATCATTTGAATATTGATTACAAATATCATGTGATCTATTTTTCATAGGAACTCCATGCAAGGTGCCTTCCTGAGCAGCAAGAGAGAAGACTTGGGCAAGAACTTCTACCACAGAAATAAACAAAAGTAGAGCCAGACCAGTGGGCAGCTTTGATGGATACCACGACCCACCTAAAAGAAAGCTGTGGGTTCCCCTTGAAAGAGAATAGAAGAACGAGCAGAGTAATGAAGTTTCATAATATCAGAAGTGAATTGGGCACCAAAACCAAAGTGTAGGAACCAGTCAACACTGTCATGTGCTTTTGCAAAGTCCAGTTTCAAATATACTATTTCATGACCCTAAAGACGAGCCCAATAAATACCTTTGTAAGCAGCAGCTACATTGTTCAATATGCATCGTCATAGCAGAAATCTTGACTGAGTAGAGGATATGGAATCATCAAGTCCCGAAGCTTTTGCGCATAAGCCTTGGCAAAGATTCTATACGCAGAAGATAGCAAGGTAATTGGGCGCCAATATGAAATTGATAAAGACTCCTTGCACTTGGAAATGAGAGAAATGCATCCCGAGTTAATAATTTTGTCTAGATGCCTCTTCCGCTTGAAATCTAGTAAGGCATCGTACACATCATCACCAACTCAATCCCAGAACTACTCAAAGAACTCCACAGGAATATGGTCAATTCCAGGACACTTTTCTCTCTTCAAAAGGAAGGTAGCATCTACCAGATCATTCACTGTAATCTCTGCTTCTAAACGAGCCCTTTGTTCCTCAGATACAATAGGATGTACCTTAACAAGTAATGCTTCCTGAAAGTCTTGTTGGAAGGGAAGGCACCGAGAAGCAAAGAAAGAAGAATAGTGTCCATGCAGAAAGAGCTTAAGTTGCTCAGGATCATAAATGAGAGGCTCGTCTTGAACTTGAAGAGATACCATCGCAAAAGCTTGCCTTCAAAGTTTTGCAGCTCTGAAAAAGCAGCTTGTGCAGCAATCCCCCTTTTTGAGCCATTGGATACCCGCTTTGACTCGAGTGTAATGAATTTGCTCAGCTTCCAGCCGTCTACTGCTAGCAAGAATCTGCTTCTCCTCCTAGGCAATCTTCTGCAAAAGCATTATAATATCCCCTATCATGACGTGCATATGCTCTACCCTCTCCAAGCCAAAACGGTTTCCATCCATCTCTACAAAACCACAATCATATATCAAGCGATGTCACTGTTCACGTTCAAAGCCTTGGACAATTTCTGATCCTCTGCAACATCAATCAACTTCCAACTCAACCATGTTGAAGTCACCTACCAACAACCATGCAACATAAGTGCTCAATTGAATTAGCTTGGCCCTCAAAGCAGCCCAGAGTGCACCTCTCTAACAAGGTCTGTTGTGCGCATACACATTCACTACTTCCCACTCTTGTCCCTCATCAAACCACTTGATAATGAGCCAGCGACCAAATCTGTTTGTGTGAATAAATGTGACTGTTATATCATGCCTCCATGCTGTAAGGACTCCTACTCTTGCCGAGTCTGCAGCACCCATCAGGACATTATATTGTCTACCAACCACAGAAGCTACCTTTTGCACAGCCTCCTTTTTGCACTTATGCTTGTAAACATTAAAAATCTAACTTCAACCTAGCAAGAACCATGGAAAGTCTACTCCTTTTGGTTGGGAAGAAGCAACACCCCAAAAATTCCAAGACACTAGCTTCATTGTGCAAAAGGATCGGGTGGCCGATGTTCCAATCCATAGAATCATCATTAGCACAGGATGCTTCTACTTAATCAGCCAAGGCAATCTAGATATTACAAGAACTGTTGTAACTATGGTAGTTGGTGCTAGAACAATAGGCGGAACATACTTATCAAAAATAGGTTGTGGTGCAAAAGTGTTTATCCGACGGGCAACTCTTTTCATATGAGGGATAGACCACTCACCACGAGATGCTTCCAATCGTTCCTATTTGTGAGCAGTACATGGAATAAATTACTACTCCTATATTTTAGTGTGGCCAAAATAGGTTTAGCTAAACTACCTTCAATTTGGGGCTAGAAGTTTCTAACGCTTGGCTAAACTAAATGGTTTTTCTCCATCATAGTTTCTTGCTTTTGGTTAAACTTTCACAAAATGGAAAGGCAAATATTAGCCATCACGCCATAGTAATTTAAAAAAATCCAAGCATTTTGGCAAAGACATTGAATTTATTGTAGATACATAAAGGTTGTTCCTTTTCCTCTAATGCTTCAACTTTGTTACTTGGAACAAGAAAGAAAGTGGAAAAAAGAAAAGAAAAATATAGACCCTATTTGAAATTTCTTAAAGTTAATACATACATTGGTGTTGAATTTTGGGCTAATCTATCCATTTTTTCAAGCCCACTCTATCTTAGGCTTAGCTAATCGATGTCCTGATGGATATGTCTGGAGGTAAAGGTTTGGCTATTCAATCTAAAAACTCACTTCGGCAGAAAAAAATTGGGCTAAAATTTTCTTTTTTTTTTGCCATTTTTTCCATTTACTTTAGTTGTTTTCTTTGCAAAACTGCTACAAAATAGCCATTTGGCTAACCTTAGCCGTTATTTTATTCCATGACTACAAGCCTCTCATGGGGCTCATCAGATAAAATGGCAAGGGACTCAGAGGAAAAAGGAAGAGAGGGAGATAAAGGAGCAAGAATGAAAATAGGAGCATGGGCAGGATGACTAGAATCAGAAGCTGTCAAGACTAGAGAGGGAGCAGAGGGGATGGAGGCATCTGTACATGGACCGAAGATGTTGTAAGGGCAGAGGGAGGCGTTCTTCTAATATAAAAACTAGAGAAGGCTGTAGCATTAGGAAACATATCTGCAAGCTCACGCCACATTTTAAGAACAATGGACTACTTTTGACAATAACATATTTTGAAAGCGATGCATCAACTGGAAGAGAGACACAAATACGAGGACCAAATAAGAAAGATGGAGTCCAAGCCACTAGCAATGACCATCATGAATTCTGGAACTTGCAACTCAATAGGAAAGTCTTCCAAGGCAAACCAACATGGCATCCGACGTGCACTAGTCTTGCTCGACAGAAAGCCATGTGTATACCTGATATAAAAAATAACGTCCCCATAAAGGATCTACCCCATGTTTCATCAGCTTATCAACTGTTATGGGGGACCCAAACATGATCAGAAAGTAATTGTTTTGCTTGTTAAGAATCTTCAAAGACTCATGCTGGGGTAAACCCAATCTATGTAAATGTTGCTTCATCCAAAAGCCCATCTTCTAAGATCAACAAACTGACCAGTAAAATGACATGCAATAGCATGAGAAATAAGATCTTGAATACATTGTAGGTGCACACCATGATGAATCTCAACAACATGAAGTCTTGCTTGCATGAAGGTTAGAACATTCACGAGTTTCGTAAAAGATATTCGCTGAAGGAAATTGAATGTCCATCTTATCCTCCGCAGCCTGTAACTCCTTCAAATATGCAGATTTATTATTCTCTACCATAATATTCATAGCAACCGCGACATGAGCAGATCGCACACCAGATGTCATATCATGCTTTATCCAATCACTAAAGCGTACGCGTGACACATGAACAATTGTATCACTAGTGTCCAAGGAGCAGGAGCAGGGGAAGGCAGAAGACCCGCAGAAGAGGAAGAAGTAGGAGGCAAAATTCCAACAGAGGTAGCAGGTAGATGGTAGAATGAGGACTAGAATGTAAGAGGACAAGGATCTATAATGGATGCAATAGCAGATGGATATATAAAAGCAAGAAGATTAAGGCACGAGTTAGTGAGTTAGACGGCAACGCAGGAGGTATTACAGAAGCATCAGATTGCACTAGAGAGGCAGATGCCACAGTAGAAATAGCAACAATAATATATCCAAATGCCACGGAAGTAGAATTAATAGAAAAAGTAACAACAAAGGAAGACACACTAGGGTACCATAGAGGCAAAAATGGTACACCTCAAATGCGGCAATAATTCCGACGTTGAACTGCATGATGCTATACACCGACGAAAAGCTTGCAATCCAAGTTTTTCAATACACTAAAAATCGTATAAATTTGACACTCCCATCTTTTATTCAAGATTGAAATGTAGCATCTTTGATATGCATTATTATATATATACCATCTGTATGATTAGATAATATCTATAGTAGGTAATATCTCTGAGTTTGTAGAAGCTAACCTTATTATGATTGAGATATAAGTAGACAATATCTTTCTTAATCTCTGATTAAATGATATATCTAAGTTTGGAGAAGCTAATCTTCTTGCCACTATTCACAATCATGCATCAAACAATGTCACTATTCACGTTCAAAGCCTTGGACAATTTCTGATCCTCTGCCGCACCGATCAGCTTCCAACTCAACCGTGATGAAGTCACCCACCAACAATCACGCAATATGAGTGCCCAATTGAATTAGCTTGGACCTCAAAGCAGTCCAGAGTGCACCTCTCTAATGAGGCCTGTCCCCACTCTTGTCCCTCATTTCAAACCACTTGATAATGATCCATCGACCAAATTTGTCTGTGTGAGTAAATGTGACTGCTATATCATAACTCCATGATATAAGGACTCTTGCTTTTGTCGAGTCTGGTGCAGCCACCAGAACGTTATATTGCCTATCAACCACCTCCCTCACCTCAGTCTCTGGATCACCAATGAGACTGGCTGAAATTCAGAGATCGCAAGAGCAAATTGAAGAGGCTCGTAGGCAGTACATGGACATTGATCGGCGTGGCATCCACCCGCCACCAAAATATCCACTGGCTTTTTGTTAATCACGAAAATCAGCTAAGGGATCTAATTTCTCTACATCCAAGCCCTCAGTTCTTGCTTCATGTAGCATTGCTCCTCCCGTTGCATCCCACTGTGGTTGCTTTGATCCACTTCCCTCAAATTCCCTTGAGACACCAGCGGTCTCATCTGAATTGTCCCCATCACAAGGTCAATGCTTCATAGAATGCTAGGGGGTAGCCTCCTCCTCTCTCAAGCGGAGTGGCATTTCTTTCTACTTATCTAAATTGGATGCTCAGTTTGTATGTCTTCAAGAGCACAAGTGTCGTAAGGGAGACATATCAAAGCTTGCAGACATGATTGGTCGAAGATTTAACGTCCTTATCACAGCAGCGGATTCTGCCAGTGCAGGGTGGTAATAGCATGGCTTCCTTCCTTGCCAGTCATCTTCACTCAGGCTGATTGTTTGTTGGGCCCTAATTATATGGCAGGAACAAGGGGTTAAATATTGTCTAATTAATGTTTACGCCCATAACAGGCCCCATCAGAGAGCTTCACTTATGGGCCTCCTTGTGATGGAAGATGCTCAGCTTGGACTGCCACATTTCATGGCTTCTTGTTGGGGACCTTAATATGGTGGAAATGGAGTCCGACAGGTTGGGGGCTACCTCTACAGTGGTGTCTGGTTTTGAACGCCAGCAGTGGCTCCGTCTATTCCATGACTGCAACCTCTCGGAGATTGATGGTGAATGTTTCTTTACTTGGTGCAATGGTCAAGTTGGTTGGGGTCGCGCAAGCTCTCAGTTGGATAGAACTTACTGGAGTGCAGATGCAGTTGTGGCACTTCCAGGTCTCTTTCAGTTCTGTCTCAGAGATAACTCAGTTTCAGACCACCATCCACAATTCCTTTCAGACGAGCCACTGCAGCAGCGACAGCCTGGACGGACGTCTTTTCGCTTAAATATGAAAGTTCTTAAAGGATGTTGACTTTCAAGAAGGTTGCAAAAACACTTGAACAACTGCCTTCAACCGACGTCGAGGCATGACTAACATAGTGGATGCAATTGCAGCAGTCAAAGGTTTTGCCAAACAGTGGGGCCGAGAGTCTGCAGCAGCAGGTCGTACTTTATTGGATACCTTATATCAGGACCTGCTCCATTCTCGACCGGGACATCTTCCAGGTGTTCATGATCGTGATATTTTGGCACAGATCCAAGCATTGGAAGAGGAACAAATCCAGTTGGCAAAGACGAAGGCAGGTCTGCAGTGGTTTTATGATGGAGACCATTATACATGCTTCTTTTTCCATGCAGCTAAGAGGTGTCGCACGATGTCAACCATGTCCTCATTGCTTTTGCCGGATGGTTCAATGCTAACAGAGCCAACTGACTCAAGCAACATCTGCATAACCACATTCAGACCTTTTTCACTGAGAAACATCTTCCCTTTCAATCAGAAATGCGAGATGCCATTTTGTCCAGGATTTCCCCCATCACCTCTGATGAGCAGCGCGTGTAATAGAGGCGGCTATGACAGCTAATAATTTAGGTTCGACAGTCTTTGAACTGAAAAGAGGCAAATGCCCATGTTTGGATGGTTTGCCAATTGAGTTCTTCCAGGAGTATTGGGAATGGCTGGTGTATGATGCTTTCTGTGACTTTCGGCGGTCCACTGCTTTGGATAGAATTCTAAACACAGGTGCCATTTCACTCATCCCTAAGGTCAAGGATCCTCAAGACTATTTCAGACTGGCAGCCCATCACCTTATTGTCATTTGTATAAAAGATCTTTGCCAAGGCTTTTGCAGAGTAGGTAGCATCTTGGCAGAGTCCATCTCAACAACCCAATCAGGTTTTCTTCCAAAACGATGCATTCTGAACAATGTTTCTACTGCTTATAACAAGGTGACCTAGCAAACGCACTAATGACCTGCGTTTGCACCACAAAAAAAGAATCTTTCAAAGATTCCCTAAAAAAACCTTAAATTTTGCCACTTTTAGGGGATCAATTACAAAAATGGCCCTCAATTTACAATTGCGTGCCCATTTTAGGGTCCAAAGTTACTGGAAATTTTCGTTTTGTTAATTTTACACCTCCAAAACAGATAAATAAAAAGATATCATTTCGCTCATAAAATATCGCAGGTTTAAGAGAGGTCCATATATGCACATGTACAGGGTCGGAACTAAAACTAGTAGGTTGTCGAAAAAATTGGGCGGGTAGGAAAAGAACCTAGTAGGGTCGAAAGAAAAACCAATAGGTAGTGGAAAAGAATGGATAGGTAGGAAAAGGACCTGGTAGGTAGTGCCCATGCGCGCATGGGCAAATCTTTCGTGATGTGCTATGCGCGCATAGGAAAGGCATATTTTCTTTGTTTCGAGTCTTCCCTCTTTGTCCCAAAAATCGGCTTAATCGCCAGACTTTGTTCCAAAGATCGGCTTATCATGCTTTCATGTGTTTAAGATCATCAGCGCCAGACTGCAGGCCATCAACGCCAGATTTCAGCTGTATTTCCAAACCCTATTTCTTCAGGTTTTATCAGGTAAGCTTCTCTATCAGGTCAGAACCGGAAGCTAAATTTGTTTAACCGGAAACCCAAATTTATTTTCATGTCTGCTCTGTTTTCGGCCTTCCCTGTTTTAACGACTTTATGGAAGCGTTTGTTTCCAACAAGATCCGGTCAGCTTTCCAATCATTTTGAGTCAATGTTGCATCTTTAGCCTGTGTTCTTGAAGGCAGGGGCTCTATTTTGAAGCTTCAGTTCCCTCAACGTCTTTGTCAAAATGATTTATGTAGTAATGAAGTTAACGCAACGCTGTTGTTTGCCCATCATTAGCTTATGTTTCTCGTTGGAGCGGGAAGAGCTGGGAAAACGATAGCGCTGACTAACTTTCTGCCAATGTTGTAGATCCGCCTGGATTGGTTATTGCAATCTCGTTCTCAGATTTTAGACCTGTAAATTCTACCTCCACTGTTAGGAGCATTTGCAAGATGGGAGCTTCTGATCTAGGTAAACATTCTGGTACTATTTGATCTTTCATTCATGTATTTGCTTTTTATTCTTGATGTATACAGTTTTGTTTGTTCAACCCTTTTATTAGCATCGTTTCTCCCTTTGTTGCATCCTCCAGATCCTACAAGCTATCGGGTGTCACAAAATCAGAGGAGAAACAGCAAGCAGTTAAAATTTGGCATGTTGTTCTTAAGGTAAAGAACAAAAATGAAAGCCGGCATGACATACCGAATGGCATGCAAGGCATTTGTTTTAATAGTGCAAGTTGTTTTCATTGTCCTAGTGCTCACGTTTTCCACGTCGGATCTCACATATATAGACGATGTAACATGTTTGCTTTTTTTTTTTGCGGGATGGGTCATATGAAACGTTTTCCATATTTCACCGGTTGGCATTTGACATTTTTCCAGTTATTTGGCAATGCTTAAATAGTAATGTTCAACTAATTGATTGTCACTTAGTAGATTGCAATCATAAAATCATTTCGAGTGCCTTAATTACGGTATCATGTTGATCGGGAAAGTATGCATTTTTAAATAAAGGTACGCATTTTTAAATAAAGGTGCTATTTATTTTCTTAACCATGAGATTGGATGCAGCACTGTTTATTGGTACTCGCAGATGTAGGAGCACCAGTTTGGCTGCTATCATTTGTTTACTCTGTTATCTCTTGTGGCGCTGCTGACTGCTTGTTTTTCTTGAATTGAATGTGTTTTAAGCTACAACACAAGATTTTATGGAAACAGGTGAATGTTTTTGTCCAATTCCACAACTAAGTTATGATAATATTGCAGTCGTTTTGCAACTAATTGGAGGTCGTTTTGCATGTTCTTTATTCGTTATTGTAATTCTGGTCATAAAAAATTGCAGATAAGACCCACTTTTGCTGAGATCTGATCAGGATTCATCGCCTTTTTTTATATTTTGGTAGTTTCTACCCATGCTCAAGAAAGATTGTTATACTGTTGTTATAATTCAGAAAGATCTAGGATTCAATTATTTCTTGAAGCTTTGAAGGACCACTGGGGCTTTAAAAAAACTTCTTCATCTCTCTAAAAGCTTTTCCTTATGTAGTAGCTATTTTCATTCTGTACCATTCAATGCAAAATGATATTAAGAAATTACCTGTTGTCTACGGGAGCGTAGGGAAAAGCTTTTAAACTTTGTTGCTAAAAATTTAACTGTGGTCTATGCGCGCATAGGCGAGAGCTTTTAAAATTTGTTGTTTGTCTCTGCATGCATAAACAAATAATATATTCTAAAACTTAGCCTGGTAGGATAGACGCTTATAATTGTAGGTGCTCGCCCATGCGCTCATAGACAGGGCATACTATTTAGAAACTCCTGGCCATGCGCGCATAGACAGGTAGCTAGTTTATTTCATTCATTCTATGCACGCATAACATGTCTGTGTCCACTCTATGAGCTTTTATGCTTTGGTTCCTATGTTCATTAGTGTATAAACTTGGAAAATGTTATTATTTGCAAAGATGCCACAAAGGCAACTTGTAATTGTTGTACTCGAGTTAAAACTTACAAAGCAAAGCAAGGAATTTACCTTTGCATTTGTTAAAGCATACAACTACTTCTATATACTTACGCAAAGATCGACAATGAGTTTTTGAATGTTTTAATGTCAATTGTATGTTAGTTGCTTTGTTATGTTCTTGTAAGTTCTAAAATATAATCAGTCTCGCTTTTTAAAATATAATGAATCTTGCTTTTTAGATTGTCATTCAAATATGTAAGTTTTTTTTTTTGCATTTCGTATTTATGTTGTCTTTACAGATGTGCTTATTTTACGTTGCTATTAGTTTTTTTATTTTATTTTTTACAATCGAGACTCAAAAACACGCAAATTTTCAGTTTTTACATAGACAAACAAAAAAAACTTTTGCCTATGCGAGCATAAACTCAGACAAACAAAAAAGCTTTTGCCTATAAACTTTTGCCTATGCACGCATAGACGCAGACAAACGAAGAAGATTTTGCCTATGCGCGCATAGACGCAGACAAACAAAAAAACTTTTGTGTACGCACGCATGGACACGGACAAACAGAAAAATATTTTGAAAGAACTTTGTTTTGAGCTTAGACAAAGAAAGCCTCTGAAAACAAGAGCATTTGGTTATACGAAAATTATACGAAGACCTTCAAAATCTTGAAGAGGAGAAAAATGTTCCAGAGAAGTTCACAGGGTTGTGGCATATTATTTTGGGACATATCAAATTACACAGTCTTTGTACTTAGAATGAGTGTATTACTCAGCATAATGGTCATATATATGGACTTATTATTTATACGCGTGGAGGCAAAAAAAAACCTTATCAATAGCTCTTTTTCATGATTATTTCACAAACCTAGGGTTTTTGAAGGAATATAAATTGTGCCTGCCTATGCACGCATAGGCAAACACTATACACGCATAGAAAAACACTCAAGTGCTTTACACGCAAAACACTATACGCGCTCATTGATTCTGATACTGAAGAAGAAGTTACTGCAAAACAAATGTTCCCTTGATATTAAAAAAATGTTTGTGAAATATTAATTCAATTATACTGTCATATCTATGCGCGCATAGACATATTTCTTTTCCCTTGCATTTTAATGTTTAAAAAAAGTACTATTTTTTAGTTTGATTTGAAGCAAAAAATGTCGTCCTCTGTTAAATGTGTACTTTTTGGATTGAAACTTTTTTTTGGTGCCCGTTTTTTTTAAAAAGGTTAAAAATACTGAATTTACGTGTTTTCAAAAAAGGAATCTGCAATTGCACCACAGGTCATTAGTGTGTTTGCTAGGTCACCTTGTTTTATGAGGGAATTTATTAGGTGCGTAAGTATAACCTCTTAGTTGTATACCTTAAGCTTGATTTTGCAAAGGCTTATGACAGTGTTAGCTGGGAATTCATGCGTCGATGTATGCTAAGACTAGGATTTGGAAAACAACTCACATCAGATATTATGAAGCTACATGTCTCTGCTCGGTCGACTGTTATGTTCCATGATGAGCCATCAGATGCCTTCCCACTCGGTCATGGTATTCACCAGGGATGCCTTTTAGTACCACTGCTTTTCACAATTGTCACAGAGGCTTCGTCGCAGTTATTCACTATTGCAACCACAGAGGGACTTCTCCATGGTCTTGCAACGGAGGATGGCACACAAGAGGTTTGCAATCAATATCCAGACGACACGCTCCTCTTCCTAGTCGCTAATGCCGAGAATCTTGCAGCTGCCAAAATGCTCTTAGATACTTTTTCGCTGGCTTTCAGTGTCCTTGTGGAGTGGCAGAAGAGTACAGCTTTATGGACATTGGATACTCCGACTCCGACGTGTATTCATGATTATCCATGGAAATTAATTGCGCATGGACAGGCCATCAAGTTGTTGGGGATTCTAGTTGGCATCCATGTTACTATGGGAGCTGCATGGGAGGAGATCATTAAGGGTTTGGAGAAGCACTTGTTCTGGTGGTTCACCGCAAAGTTGTCTCTTGCGGGTCGCATTACAGTGGCCAAGTCAGTTTAGTAATACCCATATTTATATGGCATCCTTACTGCTAGCCCCACAAATCAAAGTACAATGAGCTCATTGCAATAGTTCAAAACTTTATATGGGCAGGTACTGAGGAAGGTGTTGTGTTTAAGGTGGCTTGGTCGAAGTGCATCCTTCCAAAATGGGCAGGTGGTCTGGGTATGATGGACTTCTTAATGCATAGTAAAGTTCTTATTTCAAAGTTCATTTGAAGACTCATGATTGGTGAAGATGACTCTCCTGGTTACGCCTTCTTAGACAAGCTCTTGGTCACTGTATTCCTCTAGGCAAGAAGGCTGTCAAACCAGTCCTACCTTAGGCATTATTTCAAACTCTGCAACCTTTTTCAAGTGCTTCTCTATTTTTGCGTGGCTTGTTGATAGCGTGGGGGGCAGTCAAACATCTTTTCTAGCCATGCCCCTCTATCCACACCCTATTGGAGACTCCATGGTGGTGGGCACCACTGCCTCCAGACCCCTTAGCACCTTTATTGACAGCATCAGTTCATCCCCTTACACAGAGACGATGGGTTCTTGCAGGTGTTGTCTCTATTCAAGCATGGTATGAAGTGGGTCGCCTATTGTCTTGGCTTGAATTTCAGGCCTGGCTCTAAGCCATGTTAATATTTAAGAAAATCGTATATATCCATCTAGTTTTATCACGCTGCATAGTACTAGGCACAAATCGTAAGTTCTATACCCTTCCTTGCATTCAAGAAATTTAAAGCATAGATTTTGCTAGTCAATAGAGCATTCTATCTCTTAATAGAGCCAGTAGAATTAAAGGAGTTTGCCAGCTCAAAAAGCCCATCTTCCATTAAAACTCGCCAAATGGCCAGATATTATGCCACATGTATGATATCGTAGTAATTGAGGCACTCTCATATATTTCCATGTGAGGCACATTCCAGAAATAGATGTAATCATCAATAATAAAAAAAAAATCTACCTCCAACCGTAGGATAGTGGTAGACCTCTACACATATGTACTGTAACCATAGGATGGGCAAGACCCTACCATTACAGTAAGGGTCTTGTTGCACTATCCTATAATTACAATATGCCATAGATGCTATTCTTCCTGTATAATTAGAAGGAAGAAAGAAAGAAAGAGAAGGTAAGGTGTTAAAAGTTACCTTGATTGAACTTCCAGAATTTGCACCAAGATGCTAGTCACATATTTGACATCCAAAATATGACTTATCCATATATATTTGATGTAATGTCATTTACTTTTTTGGAGAGCCAAGTGGCAAATTTTGATAGGCTACAATGACAAATGGCATTGTATTTGCCTTATGACAGAATCTTATTCTGGCCTTGACAATTTTTTTTTAGCTATAGCAGAAGCATATTGATTCTTAAAAACCATATATAGCCCCATATTTTGCCTGATCAACAGTACCTAATCATATTGGAATGGTTAACTCCAAGTAGCTCCAGTGGCCCATACCCTTTTTCAAATATATTCATCAGAACTCAATCTGACCTTCATGAGTGAGCTTCACATATGTCTTGTACAAGTGTTGTCCTGTGTGTTCTGCATATGTGTCTTGTATAAGCACATAAAAGTCAAATATTAGCATCATCCGTAAATGTTATGCACCATGCCAAGAGTTTAATCATTGACTTTTGCTCAGTTTTTATAACATGGAGAGATATGACACTGGTAAAACCAATGAAATGAAATATCTAAAAAAAACACGGAAACAACTAGTCTAAGCAACAACTTACTAGCAGATCAGACTACATCGGTCAATCCCTCAATAGCCTTATCATTCCATACATGGACCGAGCTAATCCAAGATGGCATACCTTCTCCATGATCTTTAAACGATACATGTTCATGCCTTAGTTCAGTTGTGTACTTACACCCTTTAGAACTAAAAATTTCAGCATTACTATTTACATGATCATTTGCTAAACCATTCAGGGTTAATATATCTGGCACACCAATTTTAGCACTATAAAATTCAAGAGCAAGATGCTCTTTTTTAATTAAATACAAGGCATCATACATGAGCCATGGTAAAATGCCAGCCAGATTTAGATATCCAAGTGTTAAACTACATACACAAGCGTTAACTTATGCATGAAATAAGATAACAGAATAACTTAAGTTATCTTGCTTAAAAAAAACGAGATATTGCTTAGCATAACGCCACTTTTTTTTAGAAAAAACAAATAAACCTCAGTTGGTTGCTGCCACTATAGAAGTTCCTGTAAGCCAAGATGTGCAGCCAGTTGAACTTGGCATCCCGATTCCATCATTTCGATTCCATTATCCATGCAAAACACCTAATCCTAGGACAAGAGAACCACATTGAGAGGAGAATATCCGTACCTGCAGCCAATCAAGCAAACATTAGCACAAACGTGGTAATGAAGCAAGGGCCAAAAGGTACATTGGGTATTCTCGGCTCTTCGCCCATCACCCAATGTAGCCTCTTGCCCAAAGTTAGTGTAAAGCAACTGGAAAAAAAGGTAATGTAAAAATAATCAACAGCATTTTGTCTAAACCAATAAGCATATAATGATGCAATATGCATCCTCTATGTTTTTAGAAAGTTATTCCTTCAAAACAACTTATTTCTGTAAATTGCAGCATCTATTATACATTGCAAAAATGCAGCCTTAAAGATATTTCATGTATCAAAGGTTTGTTAATCTACTAGCCGATTCCTCATTCCTGCATCACTCTATTGCATGTAACAACATTTGTTACAATACTCTTATGCATCTTTGAATCGGATGGGCATATTTGCCCTTTATTCCTTGATCTGGACCGTACATAGCAATCCTCGTTTGTGGGGTATGCATGTACAAATTTTTGTATACTGTATATTAAAGTTTGTAAAATACTATAAGATTTAAAGGAATATACTTAATGGTGTTAATTTTGTACATGTATTGTAAGTTTTTAGGGGCTCTCGCTGCCCTACGTAACCCCCGTGTGAATATACACCCAAACCAAAGGGGGTTTCAGGGGGATTGTAATTTAAAAAGGTTTAAGTTAAATTAATGTTAATGGTAGTTATGTGTTGGTTGTTCTATTAAAAAAATTTTTGGGCCCTTCGGGCCCTTAGGGAAACAAAGAGATGGCAACATATTTTGTGTAGAACTATAAAACCTTTATTTCTCTTTGCAATGCAAAAGTCTGCCCTTATGCAAAGGGGTGAAACAATCAGATAAGTTTACGTATATTTCACTTTCCTCTACAAACAAACAGAAGCTCACGATGTCCAGTTTTTGAATTGATCCTTAATAGTTTGGTTTTAGTGTGATCACGACTCTAGACTTGAACCATCGTAGAGATGTCCGGCATCCGAAAACGCATGCAAGATACTCTTCTTCTTCGTGTACTCCACGCCAGATATCTGCCCATGTTACATCTCCCCAACAAAGAGGTACAATCCCCGGGCGTTACCTTTCCCATGCAGGCCCCAAACGTGATCCGCTTTTAGGCTCTCTAGATGTTATAGGCACCACAAAAAATCTCATCATCTCATTACATAAGCTATGGAGGAACCATCCGGTGATAATTGAGGATCAATAATTGGAGACCATGAGATGCTCCCAACCCCAGAGGCGCAGTGCATCGAACATCCCAATATAGACCTAGGTAAAAATGCGAAAAAACAAGATCAATTACTCAATGCGGAATGGACCTTCTATGTTGGTTCCACACATAATGCATAATGCAGAGTGCCTATTAGTTTACAAAAGTCAGATTTGTGCAAAGTTAAAGGCAGAGATTAAAAGGAAGACCATTCGTGCCTGATTGTGGAATGTGAAAGGCCACTCATTTCATCCAGAAATTCAAATCTAACAATAGTCAAGACATTTTAGAAATATCAAGAGATGAATGCAAAAAAGCTTAAAAGTAGACAAGAAGAATTGGATGAAAGAAATGAAACTTACTCCACCAAAGCGCTGGAACCATAAGATGGGGAGTGCACCCCGCTTTGGCCCACAAAAATATTTCGTTCAAAAATCCAACCACAACAAACAGCCAGAGCAATAAAGGGGTCTACAGACGCCGCGGTGCACAAGAGGGCAAAGACATTTGGGAGCCGACTGAATGGAACAAGGGCAGCGTAATGGGGGCCCTCTGCCTCATTAAAAATGGCTTAGAAAATTGGCTTCATGGGCACCACCCACTTCCCCGAAAAGAAGAGAACCATCAATGCAAAGGTTCTATCTATCTCATCTACCCAAAGTTGGGCTCAAAAAATGTAATGCACAATAATGTGCTCCCAAAATAAAATGGCGACGCTTCATGTTCTCGCAAATCCTACAAGACTTGCTACAAAGACTGTCAAGGTTCCATTAGTGCACTAAAATCAGATATAATGGCAAGACCCACTTGTCACATTCACCGCCGGGATAGAAGATGGCATAGAGTGCTTTGCCAGAAGGACAAAACGGATCATGTTATCATTTTCGAAGAAGCCGAAGCTTGTCCGCCAGAACACCACCACAAGGCCCATAGCCGGGACCAAAAACAGTCGAACAACAACAATGGTCACCGTTGTTTTTAAGTCTAAGGCCGGACTTCCCGGGACTGTCACAATGAAACACTACTTAACATATGCCACACAAATTTCTGACGGCCAAATCTTACCTTTTGTAAGGCTTCCACCAAAAACAAGCATTATGCAGGGTATCATAGCTCCACTGTAGTGACTTGACTGTTAAAATTGCATGCTTTTTACACACGGAAAGTGTGACGGTCCAGGGGAATATACGCCATAAATACGTATATTCCTGGATCCGTCACCATACAAGTCTATCTTCATAGCCTTGTATACCATAGATTGTGGCACTAGGGGGCATGGCTAATTTATTCTCATAGCTTAGCCAACCAGAGGTTAAGCCATTATCCATGTGGCCTTAACCTATTGGGGCACCGCCACACAGGACTCACCCGATTGGTGCCACGTGGCATCCTAGGTGGACCTAACTTATATAGGCATAAACCCTAACCCTAGACCTCTTTTCCAGCCCTAGCACCCCGAGACTCACCTACTTGTTCGAAACCCCGTTTCGAACATCGTTCGTTGTGGCATAGGCTGGTGCAGCAGCCCCAGCAGGGTAGACCCGTTCTTGGAGGAGGAACAGCAGCTTGTGAGTCGAAGACTATGGAGGCGCCCGGATCTGGAGGGAGAGCATCAGGAGCAGGTATGTAGGATAGTAGTTGTGATAGCTCATCTGGAATTAGCAATCCAGATGTGCTAGTATTTTGTATCTAGAGTAGAGCCATCCTAGAACCCATATTCAACATCTTGAACCCTAATCAAGGAACCCTAACTATTAGTTAGTTGTATGATTAGGTTAAGATGTTCTTCTTATGATTATTCTCATGATGATTATGTGATGATGGTTGATCATGTTTGCTCCTCTTGTATTGGGACGGGGGGTAGAGACCTAGAGCCATATGTAGTATGCTCCTAGAGTAGATCCCTTAGTTCCTGTTAGTTGCGGCCTGTGCATAGGAGCCCACCAGGCTATGGAGGCTATGATATGACTCAGCACCAGATAACGGGGCTAGAGGGAAAGTGGAGGGAGGATCCCTGCCGAGTGGGGGCTTCGGGGGATCCCATAGTGGGCTAGGCTTATGGTCGGTCACTTCGTGTGGGCCGAGCATGGGTCCGACACCTCCTGGGGCAATGGTGTTGCCCTGCCTCTCGAGAGCTGCAAGGGAGGGCTTGGCTCTCGTTTTGGGGGGTTCAGTCGGGTACGAATCGTGTGTCGCCACGATTCTCTAGCCGCCCACGGCACCTCTAGACCCTGGGAAGGGGAGATGCAACCCTTCCTGCCTCATCCGGACCGTGGAGATGCAACCCGAGCAGCCTCGATGGGTGATGCCACGGGATTATGCGTGATCCCAAGGCTAGAGTCCCGGTCCGAGCCTGATCTAGCCCATCCGCAAAGCATGCACGAGGGGCGGATGGAGTGGTCAACCCTAGCCATTGTCTATAGCCAGCCCCGCCATTGTTATGACTTCGGCCTCGCTCTATCTTGAGGCCTAGCCAGTCGGTCCACCCTCCTTATGAGTCTGAGCCATGGGTAGGAGCTCTTATGTTTTATGGCATAGGATTATCTTCTTTGCGGTTGTGGATATGTGATGGACTACCCTTCGAGGTAGTATGTTGTATTGTTATTGCTAGTTACGGCGTTGTTTATGCTTCCATTTGGATAGGAGCCCATAGGGGAAGGGCGCCAAGACACACCTTTCAGTCCCCGCCCGCACTAGGATTCTCTCGTGAGCGGGTTAGGCGGAGGGCCCATGCGGTTGATGGACCCGATGGGGGATTTCCTCGCCGAAAGGTACTGCGGGGCCCGCATTTAGCGAGGCGTCACAATGGTATCGAGCAATGTTCTTGGTTGACCAAGAGCTAGCCCCGACCATATCCCCCCTATAGGTAGACTAACCGGCCTAGCTAATGAATGGAATGAGAATTCCAGTCTTGAACCGCCGAAAAGGGGAGAAAATTTTTTCCCATTAGTAGGGTCGTAATTAGATTAAGTATAGTCTAAGTGGTGGAAATAATATAGTCAAAAGAAACCTTCTAGTAAATTTGAGCTCAAGTTGTTCATGAACCGCACCTTTCAAGCAAAAAAATTGAATGAGAAATCGCTCAAAATAAAGCTTGAAAGAAATGGCGTGAAATGACCACTACTTGGCCCAAAAAGGAATTAGGAAATTTTGAGAAATAGTTAAGTGATTAGGGGAAGTACCTTAATTATTAACCCATAGTTATAATAAAATTTACTCTTAGGAAAAAGTAGTTAATAAACCTATAGAAGCGCCTCTACTCCCTAGAAGTTCCCAAAAGGTAGCTTGAACCTCCCTCTTACCCTTGTAAAGCGAATTAGAAGCTAATCTCCGAAGCTGCCACAAGAGTGTCCACCAAACGAACAGCCGACGAGATCGATCCAAAGGAGCCGCGAAGATAGAGGCAAGATCGCTCGAAGAGGCCACCATCAAGGAAGCTAAGCTGTTGGGAGGACCAAACAAGTAGCTAGGAAGGTTGGAAGCTCCAGCTTGCACCGCAACGTTGAAGCACTCATGGTGGGCGGCGACAAGCAAATTCTTGAGGCCCCGCGACCTAGGCCAGACGACGAACTTAGCCACTCAAGCTCTTCAGACGAATCGTTTCACTCGTGGAGGAGCAACGACTTAGCACTTCAGGTGAATGATCGCAAGGCTTGGGGGAAATTGAGATCGTGGCATCTGTTTCTGGCAGAGGAAGAGCAAGTAGCAAGAGCAACCTCAGCAACAGGAGCAACCCCAGCAACAGGGAGAGAAGGTGAAGAGCAAGTAGCAAGAGCAACTTCGACAGTAGGAGCAACCGCAACACCAGGAAGAATAGGGAGCAAAGCAAGCGAGGGAGCAACCCGGCAATACGAGCAACCCCAGGGGCAGTGAAACAAAGAAGAAGGGGAGCCGGCAAGCAATGCGGAAGAAAAGGAAGGAAGAGACGCAAAGGGAGAGAACCACAACTAGATCTAACCGGAGGAGGATGAGCCCGGCGAAGAAGAAGGCAACATGCAAGAATTATCTCCGCCAATGGATCGACAAAGGTAGCCGACCAGTGGTCGAAAAGCTAGCCTCCACCACCACGACGCCTTGAGTCCCCGGAAAGGTCCGCCATGGGCCAAATCCCCAAAGACAAATAGAGCTGCTGCCAAAGATATTCGGCATTGCCAACAGCGTACCAGTCTGATGATCCAGAAACTGTCTTTTCGAGTGCCTACATCAAAGGTCTATCCAGAAGTTCAAGATAGGCTATGACTACCGAACCACATCAACGACGACGGGATCTCGCCACGAAGCGGCCAAAGCCGAGGAGGCCAAGATCTGCACCCTTGATGGTCCGAGCCCTGCAGGAGGCAGCGGAGGCAGAGCTGGTACAACCTTTTGAAGAAGGCAACCTCTGCGCGATCCATACCAAGCAGGCCCAAAGACCTCCACCGGGTGAGGAGAAGTCGCAAGGAGAAGCCGTGAAGAGCCCCAGTCTAGCAAACTATATAAATATAAGTTTTTCCTGCACATTGTTTTACTCATTAGAAGTAAATTTACTGTAGAATATAAAATATTCTTGTATAAATTAATTGTAGTAGAATCCTTTGCATCTTACTTAAAATGCTCTTAATTGGCTAAGTAATATAGTCACTTGATTTAGGGCAAAATTGATCCAAATTTCGTACCAAAAGATGTTAGAATGCTTAGAAATTGTCTAGAAATGCAGTGTAGCACTTTAAATTTGTTAAAAATATCCAAAAATAGCTAGAATTGGCCCACCCGGGTGAGACCGCGCCAAACACGTCTGCGTTCGCGACGCAGAGGCCATCCGCGCGGATTCACCCGGTTTGCCCATATTTGCACTTTTAGATATCTTTTTGGTATGAAATAAGTTGCTAGTTAGTTTAGAATTGGCCCAAATAGGCATTCTAAGATCTTATAGTTCTTGAAATTGTTGAATCTTGTCAAAAATGATAAGTTCTTGAAATTGTTGAATCTTGTCAAAAATGAAGGGAGTAGGGTGAAACCGCGCCAAATGCATGTGCGTTCTCAACGCAGAGCTCATTGGCGCAGTCTCACCCGGGTCACATGATTGGAAGCCAAAATTTTGCAAAATTACATTGAAAAGGGTCTTAGTATATATGCTAGTCTTCTACCTTGCACTCTAATGTCTTGTAGTACCCCATTCTAGCTTTTCAATCCATTTGAACCTCATCTTAAAAGAATTCCCACAATAGCGGGAATCGAACCTCCCACCCATAGGGTTGAACCCCCCCAAACCCCCCCGTGCCAACCACTAAGGGCGGGCATCGTTTATGTTTGAATTATAATTCTTAATTAAATTTAAGCTTTAATAATGTTATATAATATTAATGGCCAAGCCTTAGAACCAAGATCCTTAAGCTAGATAGATACAAAGATCTCGGCATTCATCCCAAATTTCGGTTGTCGCTCTTATCTTGCTAAGCTGCCTCCTTGTCTACATACATGTAGTATAGTTAAACCTTTTTCTTAGAAATCCAGCTAGTTGCCAAGGCCTTAGAAATTGTTGTCACACGTTGGTATGATACACCAACACACGTTATAGGTGCACTATCATCAAGTGTCCTCAGCTATGCCTTGTATCATAGACAATTGTCTAGGAATTCATTCTATCTAGGTAATTCAAATCCTAGCACACCAAGTACATCCAAAGGAATGAGTCTCCTTCTACCACCCCATAACAAGAAATAAGTACCTTCCTCGTCTAGTAAAGTGCCAAGTGGGTCAATTAAGGGAGAGTGGATAAAGGCATAAAAATAGGGTTTGCAGAGTAAGTAGATATAAGTAATTATTGTATGGTAGTATTAGTTAATAATATAGGTCAGGAGAACCTTCGTTGCAGATCCTCGAGCCTCGAAAGTGGAGCCACTCGACAACATCAATGAATTGAAAGCAGAGGGGGCAACTTATGGAGGAAGCTTCAGCCTAATCAAACGCCAAGATGGTGTACAGGGAAGGCCGAACACAAATAAGAAAGGGGAGCCTATCGGAAGGACGACTCGCGACATCGAGAGACATAAGAATTGCCAAGAGGGGCTATGCAAATGTGCGGTGGGCATCACGGCACTTACAAAATTGACCACATTAGGGGAGGAACATCTCCTAGTCAAGGATATTCTCCAAGTGCCATATTGTCTCGAGGAACGGCCCCACATCGATGACTAATGTCACAGCCTACACCACCAACAAGTACACTTCATCGACTTATGGTATCAAGAGCCCTAAAGGATGAGACCGACATACCTCCTCGGAAGGGCAACTATCATAGATATCCAGGCCATAGTAGTATCAGATTTGGACTTCAAGCAAACATGCTTTGATTAAGGAGGTATTACATGCGAGCAAGAGTGGGCTCCTCAGGAATAGAAATATGGCGTGACTGCAACAAACTTCTTCCTCATCAGCCCCGATACTTCAGAGCAGCTGCATCAACCTCGACAGCACCATCTCAAGATCACGACAATCTTCTACCTTAGAGATTGGAGGTAGAACACAATCAAGAGGAGGCATCATGGGGGGCCAAATACCAGCATTATTAACTCGATCAATGATTAGCCCCCGCAGATGGATGCACATAAACTCCTCTCAGCAAGAGAAGTTGCATAGTTAGAAGTGGTAAAGCACTCGACATTGTCTTCAGCCTTATAAGATCAGCATATGGCCGCCAGGATGAAGAATCAAATCGACAAGCTCAACACAACAATACCAATTCAGGAGTTAGAAGAATCATCCTCGAATCTAATAACCTTCAAGGCAGATGAGTCAAACACGAAAGATTCTACGCAGTGGTGAACATTATCTTCAAGCTCTTGGGATGCCACACCGAGCGTTATGTTATCTACATCAGCAAGTCCACTAAGAGGGATAATGTAATGAAGGTAATCAAAGATCAACATTAAGGACGCATCGAGTCCTAATATGTTCGACAAAAGAAGCGGTGGCACAATAATGATTATACAACAACTCCAAGGATACCGCATTCTTTTCAACAAGTTATGGATCATCGCCTTGCTACCCCAACGACTAATCACAAAGACATCTCAATTTTTAAGCAAGCTAGAGGACCCATCGATAGTTGAGTTTCTTAGAATTATGGGTGATAACATCCATGATGGGATTGGGTCGGAATTTCGAGTAGATTTTTTTTTGTTATTTCTTTTAGAAGGGATGTACCCAAGATTTGAGCAAAGCTTCAAGGATTGGGAACAAAATGTATGGAGTACAACAATTGTATACATTGTCGGGCAGATATCCAATATATTGGAACCTCTTTGTGAGCTTGATCATCTCGCTAAGAAGGATTCAATAATAGGATAACCATTTAACCATGTATATGACGAAAGTACTTCCAAAAAGATAAGGAATAATCCCACCAAGTGAAGGGAAGCAATCTAATAAGTCCGCCAACTTCTTAGATAGCATCAACTCAAAGGTGGGACTATTTCAAAAAGGGCAATAAGTAAGGAAGGGGATCCTAGAGTATAGATTAGATCTAAAACAAGAATAATTATCTAATCATATAGTTCTATGTGTGCCCAAAAGTAATGTCATGCCGACTAAACTTATGGCCATAGGATTTATGTAAGTAGTTCTTTAACTTGTAAATTTTGCACCTCCTAGATGACGGACATCTTTAAGAGCAAGACTCTTAAGTCCAAATCTAGGCCAGTAGTTAAGGCAAGGAGTAATTAGCAGCACCAATGGAACAAGAGTCAAGTTCGACATCAACCTTAAGCGAGGCAAAGTAGAGCATCGGCACCAACTTATGTACATTGGCAATTATGACCTCATAATAAGCATGCAATATTAAAGCTGGCTAAAGCAATAATTGATTATTATAAGCAAGAGATACTTAGCCCAGCACCAAAGGGCAAGTACCTTATAATTTAAGTTAAGTAATTCCAATCGCAACGATGTCAAGAAAAGCAATTACTTAAGTACATCATGAGGAATGAGGTCGTACATAAGCTACAAGTTGTCGACCCCGACCGCAATAGTAAGAAGGAAGATGCTACTTTGAAACAGTTGCCTTGGCCAATTTCTAAGTAATTAAGAAGTCCCATGATATATCCCTTGATGAAATTTGAGAGCTTTTGCTCTATAGAAGCATAGAGACCTAAACCACTCTTGCACCGGATGCAGAGCCGACAAGAAGGCTCTTTTATAGAATCAGACTTCCGGAGCCAGCGTAGCTCAAGAAGCAGCTTGTAGGAGTTGATTGACTTGGGGACCTTTTTCGCCAAGATGGAAGTCTAAAGATGTATATCAACCATGGGCAGCTCAACAAGCAACACATAATGGATCAGCCCCAAAAAGCGTGATTCTTCTACAAAATCGAACTTAAGCTCCTGCAATCAAAGAAATAAGGATGAAGGGGGAAGATAATTATAAGACTCCTTCAAACTTGGTATGGGCACTATCACTTCACAAAGATGCCCTTGAGTCTATGGAATGCTCCACCAACTCAGTATGCATTTGAGGACCACGCCTTCAAGATTCCTTTGATGATTTCTTCATCCAATTCCTTCGACAACATCGCGGATCTACAAAGAAATCAATGGAAGAGCATGCAGCAGTTGGAGATGTTAAGACGCCGCCACTCATTGGCAAGCTTTTGAAGCAAAGCAATTTGCAATGCCATCTCCACTTCGGCAAAGCGACCGTAAGAAGATAGAAGAAGCCATCTCCGCCAAACATAGAGTTCAAGCATAGTGGGCTAGTCTTTGCAAGAGTGCAAGGACGGATTAAGAAAGAGAAACCTTCAAATATTTTAAAAAAGGAAGGTAATCTTTAATAGCAAAGAACAACTATGCACTCCAAAATATAAGGAGTAAGGAAAAAAATCTTCTATGACACGCATAATAGCCCTATTTCCTACCATGCAAATTTATAAAGGCCTACTTCAAGATTAGAAGTAGCTACGCCCGCCTGGATATGAAGAAGCGTATAATCGACATATCCAAGAATGTCAAGGCACCCAGCCAGACAAGGGCGGAACAACTTCAATTCCGTGAGTCATACAAGGGCGTGCCGCATAACCAAGTGGGAAGTCATCGCGATGGGTTTTATAGTTGGCCTCCCAAGGACAACAAGAAGCTTTGAAGCCTTGATGGTTGTGGTATATAGCTTAGAAAAAGGGCACATTCTTGCCATGCCACACCATAGACACCGCCTTGGCTCTAGCCGTGGGGTCTACATAAGAGATCTTTTTAGGTCGCATGGAAATGCACAGTCGAAAGCATCATCAAAAGAGATCCAAAGTTCCTTAGCGACGCTTAGCAAGACTTCTTCAACGCCGAGCTGCACCAACTTGTTGATGAGTTTTGCTTATCATTTGCAAATAAATCGGCAAAGGGACCGCACCAACACAATTTTGGTGAGTACGTTGAGAAACTATGATTGGAACAAGTAATCCAAATGGGCCGAAGTACATCCACCGGGTCAATTACGCATAATAATATGAAGCAAGAGTCATCAAGATGTCTCCATGATCGCCATGCTTATCAATGCTTGACAGCTATAGCTATCAATGTTTTGTGGCATAATCTAGTGCCCTAGGTGGAAGTTTCTCAACTACGATGACAAAGATATATGCAAAGAGCTTTGGTAGAAGTGTGAGAATATCTTCAAACAAAGATGGGCACATCCGAAGAGTCTAGCAGATAGACATAAAACCCCTCGAGTTGTTTTGTTGTGAGAGATAAAGTTTGGCTCAAGTAAAGGTTAAGCAAGGGAAACTTCGCGATCGGCAATTGTAAGAAGCTCGCCCGCCTCAGGTGGGCCGGTCCGCTCAAGATCTTGAGAGGAGTGGGCCCCAAGCCTACAAGTTGGATCTCTCACCCCACCTTAAGGTCTTCCATGTGAGACTATTCAAAAGGCACCCATCCTAACCTTGATGAGGTTTTGGATACTCCAACTTTGTTGGAAATGACTCCGAGGAACAAGTTGAAATTGTGCCCCAATTACTTCTTGGTAAGTCATTCAAGAAGACTAGGAGGTCCTAATCCCTCCAAGATTTGGTCAAGTGGAAAGCACTTGCCCGAAGATGCGCACATGGGTATTGAAGCAGGATTTGGAGAAGCAATACCCAAAGTTAGGAAGGAGTTTGATGGGCGAGTCGTCTCCGATTTGGTCGACGCCGACTTGCCAGGAGGTTAGCTTAGTATGTTTCTTAGTTAGCCTTAAGTTCTGGCTCATGTATTCTAGTTAGTAGAGTGCATGTGCCGTAATCTTGGAACGCGGTGGGCTTATGATGGGATACGCCTTTAAGGCATTCTCTAGGGCCCAACACGCACTTAAGAGGTGCGCATGACCATTAGGGTCATGAGTGAGGAATGAGGCATGGTGGGCGATGATGGGACATCGATCGGATGATCTCTATGCCACGATGCGGGGTACGCACACCTGGCCGTAGGAGGGTCATGGTGAAGGTTAAAGTGATCATGCGCGATGATGGGATCGTGAGACGGTCCCTAGCTGAAACCCTGGGCATGATGCATCGGGGTGTACTGATCCGGGGATCGTGGTACAAGGTAGCACTCGATCATGGGCAATGATGGGAGCATCTTAAATGATCCCTAAGCTCAAACCGAAAAGGGCCATGATCTTGGGCAAGGTAGGGACAACCTTGAGCCAAAGAGTTCTACCAAGGAGGTAAGGGGGGTGGTCCCCTAAAACCACAAATTATTAATTAAACTAACGTAATGTGCTCCTTTTGCGTGCAAGTAGAAGGAGGACTTCAACGAGGAGCCAAGCATTTAGAAGATAGGGGAGCCATAATTAGATTATGAACCCTAATAACTCTTATAATAGTATTTTGAATTATTATAAGAAATAACGATGTTAAGGCTATATAATTTTGTATAAGTACAAATATGGCCTAAAAATTTTGACTTGAACTAATAAAAACTTGATTGCTAAGCTTGCTAAAGGTTATGACATGTTGTTGTTTTGCGTGCATAAGGTAGGTTCGTTTCCTTAGCGCAATGCCGAGGACAAAGATTGTCCTGTTGAGAATGTGATTTGTCCAGGGAATATACGCCATAAATACGTATATTCCCTCGATCCGTCACCATACAAGTCTATCTTCATAGCCTTGTATACCATAGATTGTGGCACTAGGGGCATGGCTAATTTATTCTCATAGCTTAGCCAACCGAGGTTAAGCCATTATCCATGTGGCCTTAACCTATTGGGGCACCGCCACACAGACTCACCCGATTGGTGCCACGGGCATCCTAGGTGGACCTAACTTATATAGGCATAAACCCTAACCCTAGACCTCTTTTTCCAGCCTCTAGCACCCTCGAGATTCTCACCTACTTGTTCGAAACCCCAAGCTTCAACATCGCTCGCTAGGTAGGTCAGTGCAAAGAGCCCAAAGCAGGTAGACCCGCTCTGGAGGAGGAAACAAAGAAATTGCAGGAGTCAAGACTATGGAGGCGCCTGGATCCGGAGGGAGAGCATCGAGCGTGTATGTAGGATAGTAGTTGTGATAGCTCATCCGGAATTAGCAATCCGAGATGTGCTAGTATTTTGTATCTAGAGTAGAGCCATCCTAGAACCCATATTCAACATCTTGAACCCTAATCAAGGAACCCCAACTATTAGTTAGTTGTATGATTAGGTTAAGATGTTCTTCTTATGATTATTCTCATGATGATTATGTGATGATGGTTGATCATGTTTGCTCCTCTTGTATTGGGATCTGGGTAGAGACCTAGAGCCATATGTAGTATGCTCCTAGAGTAGATCCCTTTAGTTCCCTCAAGAAGTTGCGGCTCTCAGGCATAGGAGCCCACCAGTGCCATGGAGGCTATGATATGACTCAAAGACCGATAAACGGGCTAGAGGGAAAGTGGAGGGAGGATCCCCACCGAGTGGGGCTTCGGGGATCCCATAGTGGGCTAGGCTTATGGTCGGTCACTTCGTGGGGGGCCGAGCATGGGTCCGACACCTCCCCGGGCAATGGTGTTGCCCTCGCCTCGAGAGCTGCAAGGGAGGGCTTGGCTCTCGCTTTGGGGGTTCACGGGCACTAATCGCGGTGTCGCCATCGATTCTCTAGCCGCCCACCTGGCACCTCTAGACCCCGAAGGGGAGATGCAACCCTTCCCCGCCTCATCGACTGGGAGATGCAACCCGGAGCAGCCCTCGATGGGTGATGCCACGATTGCGTGATCCCAAGGCTAGAGTCCCGGCCGAGCCCGATCTAGCCCATCCGCAGCATGCACAGTGAGGGGCGGATGGAGGGTCAACCCTAGCCATTGTTCATAGCCAGCCCCGCCATTGTTATGACTCTGGCCTCGCTTCTATCTTGAGGCCTAGCTACCACCACCCTCCTTATGAGCTCTGAGCCATGGGTAGGAGCTCTTATGTTTTATGGCATAGGATTATCTTCTTTGCGCTTGTGGATATGTGATGGACTACCCTTCGAGGTAGTATGTTGTATTGTTATTGCTAGTTCGACGCTGTTTATGCTTCCACTGCGATAGGAGCCCATAGGGGAAGGGGCGCCAGTTAGACACCTTTCAGTCCCCGCCCGCACTAGGATTCTCTCGTGAAAAGCGGGTTAGACGAGGGCCCATGCGGGTTGATGGACCCGATGGGGATTTCTCGCCGAGTGTACTGGCCACCGTGATTTTTAGCAGGAGCGCCACGTAAAGCATGAACATAAAAGGGACAACCTTTCAACATAAACCGCGGTAATGATGAAGTCTCCCCAAGAGATAAACACCGGATGGCAATTCTCTTAAAAAACACATAGATTATCGGTAGGCCAAAGAACCATCCGCTATTAACCATCCGCCCTCGTAAATAACTGCGGGTACGCTGATCATCACTATTTACAACCCCACCGCTTAATTTCGTGAGGTCGGGCAAAACAGAGGCTTCAATCAATTTCCAAAACTAGTACCGCCGATCCTTCCCGATCGAACTATAATTCAGATTACCTCGAAAGCAAGCCTCCAACTCTTTCAATCTTTGAACTTCGGTATGTCACCAATTGCATATGCGTAATCATCCTCCAAAGAGCAAGGCTCACTTCTTCCGGGGTTTTCGAGCCCTTTTAGGTGCTACGTAATCAAAATGTCGCTGTATTTCTTGAGCAATTTAATCTGCTCATCTCTCGCTTTGCAACCTCATCACTTCGCTAGGCTTTTTCACAGCTATGGTCGCCATATTTGCCCTAAATCAAGAACGAAGCAAAACAATCCTGGCACGGCTCTAAAAAGCGCGGATCGACAATATGCGCAGAACAAGGTAAAACTAAGGATTCCCTACTTTCCGGGCCGAAATACTCCATCAGATGCTTTGCCATACCAGAAGCCAGAGTTTGAGATGCAATCGCTATCGGGCAGAGCTCTTCCACCTAAATCGATTCAAGATTTTCATTGGGCATTCATAACTAGATGCATTAACCATATATCGACCCATCAAACCGATTAGCTTTGATTTTGAGATCGAGATCCCTTACAAAAAAAACCATAACCCGTAGACCTAATTTTCGAGGAAACAGAACCCTAAAATGAGTCCGCTTCGAGCTTTGCATGTCGAGCAAAATAAAATGTAATAGGAAAAATAGAACTATTAAAATAAAAAAATAAAATATTATAAATGTAATGGGTCTACACTATTGAAAAGAGGCATTAAAATTAATTCAAGCGTATGCAAATAAATTGCGCACTCTAGATATACTAATTAGTAGGCCTTGTGCAATACGCCCATCAAATCATATAAAAACCATTAGAAAAACTGTACAAAAATACAAAAAAACCCCCTGTTATTATGCTACATATTCATATGAAAAGCAAAAGATTCTTCAAACCTGTGTTGAAGCTTGGAATAACCATAAGCCTGTTGCTTTTGGACAGACTTCAGGTCTACAAAAAGGAGTTCACAGAAAACTTGAAAACCTCCCGTATCCAAATGTATCATTAGCCAAAGTGACATGGATCAAGCTTGGAGCATGTTGCAAGAATAACAAATCTGGTTTTTTTCAAGACAGATCGATGTTGCAAAGGATTTCGATCTTGCTTTTAGAGCATGAAACCATCCAAGGAAATGTGTCGGTTCATGTGTGAGGCACAAAACGGGCCACCTGCTAAAGGCCAGAATATCTGCTGAAGGCCATGTGCTTGCCAAAATATTCAAAGATCCATTGAAAACCCTTTCAGAACTTGCCGATGCAGTAAATGGGTTCAGATAAATTAGGTTCTTGATGCTAAATACAATCACATGGATAGAATAAAAGGCGATGTGTGAAAAATATCTAGAGCCGAAATTGTTCTTGTAGAATCTAAAATCCGAAATCATCTCAAGATATAATTTAGAGATGGAACAGGCTTCCAAATACATCAAAATCTTTGACATCTTGGTTCAAGATCAAATGGCAAACTGCTAGCTGCTGATATCAAGCCGAAATCATCCTTGGAAGACCAAAATCCGAAATGGTATTATAGCTGAAGAAGGCATTATGAAATATCACACATGGAGATAAATCGATCAGATCAAATGGCAGATGCTGGCGCATTTTCATACCCTTCTTGGGCGCACGCTCTAAGAATGTCTCGATATCCGGATTTAAGACAGTTCGATCTGGAGCTCAAATGACAAGCGCTGGCTTGCTTTCATCAGGCGGCAGAGCCATTTTGGGTGCTAACCCTAAAAGAATGTCGTTGGCATATAAACTTTGCTTTTTTTTCCTTTTATTTAAAAAAAAGGACCATCTCCCTGAGGTAAAATTCCAACTACTATTTAAAATCAAAGCCAACTGGAAATTACCAACCATATCCGTCTGCCATTAATACTGGCTCTAAGCCATGTTAATATTTAAGAAAATCGTATATATCCATCTAGTTTTATCACGCTGCATAGTACTAGGCACAAATCGTAAGTTCTATACTCTTCCTTGCATTCAAGAAATTTAAAGCATAGATTTTGATAGTCAATAGAGCTTTCTATCTTATATTATAATGTTATACCGTATTGAATGGATCAAGCCCTAATTTAAATGGCTGAGATTATCTGATTGAAACTGAAGGCCGAGATTTATCGCACGACTTCCCACTATCGTGATTAGTCATGATTTGATCTCTTAAGGAAAAAGGAAAAGGAAAGGGGAGGAAAAGCACGGGTAAAAGGGAAAAGGGAAGGGAAAAAGGGCGTGGGAAAAAGGGGAAGAGGAAAAGGACAAAGAAAGGAAAAAGGGAAGGAAAAATAAAAAAAAAGAATTGAAATAGAAAGGGAGAAAGGGAAGGGAAAAGGGGCAACGGAAAAAGGGAAAGAAGGGAAGGGCGTGAAAAGGAGAAAAAAGGTAAGGGAAAAAGGTGGGAAGAAGGGACAAACAAAGCGCATGGGAAAAGGGCACGGGAAAAGAAAAAAGAATAAGGGAGATGGAAAAGGGAAAAGGGAACCTAGAAAAAGGGCACGAGGAAAAGGGCAAAAGGGTAGAGGGAAAGGGCATGGGAAAAAAAAGAAGAGGGAAAAGATGAAGAAAGAGGAAAAGAGAAGCAAAAAGAGAAAGGGAAAAGGTTAGAGAGAAAAGGTGCGGAAAGAGAAGAATGGAAGGGGAAAATGACATGGAAAAAGGGAAAGCAAAAGGGGAAAAGGAAAAGAAAGGGGAAAAGGGAATATAAAAAGGCATCGTGAAAAGGGAAAGAGGGAAAGGGTGGGAAAATGGAGGGGGAAAAGATGAACATGAAAAGGGTGGGAAGAAGGGAACGAATAAAACGCATGGGATGAGGGAAAGGGAAAGGAAAAGAAAAAAAGAAAAAAGGGAGATGGAAATGGGAAAAGGGTACCTAGAAAAAGGGCACGAGGAAAAGGGCAAAAGGGAAGGGGGAAAGGGCATGCAAAAAAGGGGAAGAGGGAAAGGGTGAAAAAAGGGGAAAGAGAAGCGGAAATAGGGCATCGAAAAAAGGAAGGGAAAAGGTTAGAGAGAAAAGGTGAGGAAAGACGAGAAGAAAAGGGGAAAATGGCATTAGAAAAGGGACAGGGAAGGGGGAAAGGGAAGATAAAAAGGCACCGAGAAAAGGGAAAGAGGGACAGGGTGGAAAAAGGAGGAAAAGGGGAACAGGAAATGATGGAGAGCAAAGAATGGAAAAAAAGGAAGAGAGGAAGGGGAAAAGGGCATGGGGTGGGAAGAGGAAAAGGGTGAGGAAAAGGAAAAGAGCATGGGAAAGGGAAAAAAAGAATGAATGAATGAATGAATGTTTTATTATTTTGTCGCCGCACCATCGCCCTATATGACAATGACATTTTCCTACTAACAACCCCTCGCTCACGAGTCGATGTCACCCAAGGAGCATCATCCAACTCAAACTCTGGTCTCTCATGTTCTTCATACATATCGAGTAAACCTTGTAGTTCTTAATAGTCACCTCTTGTCTTCATAACTTCAATGAGGTAATTTCCTATAGTAGTGGCTGGAAGTGCAAAAAGGCACTCAATGTGGATAGCGAGAGATCCCAAATCGCCTTCTATCCAACCGACACGGGACACCAGAAAGCACCACATGTTCCTCGCCTTCCACCTCATCCTCACCACATACTTTGCATACTGTGGTACTTGGGAACATTCCCCCATCTCCCAACTTCGACCCCTAAGTGGTGTGAGCTCATCCGCAATCGACATATTAAATGTCTTTTATAACAGGAAGTATGTCCAGATTGATGTGGTGCTTCCGATAGATTGCTATTAATGTGACACTTGTAGAATGCCATTTTCGCGCTGTGTTGCTCCAGATTTTATGGCGATATGTGCTCCTACCCATGCCATCATCTTATCTTCCCCATCGTGCAAATGATCCAGTCCATGTTCCATTTTCTTAACCATCGCCCCGATGCTCATATGCCATCCCTTGTCCATGCTTTGCTTCATTGCTAACAAAGGTAATCTATCTTCATCCATCGCCTGCACGCGCAACAAGTATTTAAGCGCTTGATAAGTGCTTCACCTCCAATGCTATCAATCCCGATTCTCGCTAGTAGCATATGGTATGGTGTTTGTACTTTGACCCCTAGCTCAGCAAAGAAGAATTTTTTCCTGATCTTTTTCTACTCTCTTCCACATGTCATCCGATAATCCCTACCCCAAGCTTCACATCCATATAAAACCACCGATTTAACAAGTGCTACATACAACCTTTTTTCAATTCCCAATCAATGATACATGTCTTGCTACACCGGCGTTGCATTGCATAGAGAGCTTTGATGCCCGTGATCCGTCACGCTGCTCAACCGCTTTGTTCCACCATTGAATTGTGGTCAATAACCAGCCCTAAATATTTATAGGAGTTCGTGAATTTCCACCTCCTTCCCATTATAGTAGAAGTGAAACCTGCCTCGAGACCTTGTGCCAAAAATTAGGATCTTGGTCTTGAGAGATTCACCTTCATAGCACATGCCTCACAAAAGCTTGCTAGCGATCTAAATGTTTTTGCATGTCTTTTGCATTTCTCGCAAATATTACAATGTCATCCGTGATATAGCAAAGATCGATATTGTGTATCCCGCTAGTGGCGGCCTACCCTCCATGCTCCCGCATCCAGCCTCTAACCGATCAATATAAATACCAAATAGGGTAGGGGAGAGGGGCACTTTGTCTGGACCCCTCTATATTACTATCAACAGCTTTTGCAGCCTTGGTTGAAGGGGAAAGAGAGTTGTACCACTACCTTCTCATATAAGTTTGCAAACCGCATTTTCATTTCCGATGGGACCCTATCGCCTCCATGTGATCCCACATATTCCCTCCGCTTATCGCGGTCAAATGCTTTTGCCGTGTCTACAAACAATGCAAATAGCGGCTTTTTGTTTTTTGATGGAGTCCATAATAGCCCCGATGGTGACTAAATGGTCGACAAAGGCATCATTTCGCCCGAAACCCGCTTTGCCCCAGAGTCCCGAGCGTGGTTCCTCCGCCCACGTGCTTATATACCTTCTATTATTGTTGCATACAATTTAGCAAACAGACTTCCAACCATTATCATTCTATAGTTCCTGTGGTCGTATGTCACCCCGCTTTATGCAATGGTACAACTCTATTCAGCTTGCCTGCTTGATGGAAAGCCATTAGCCAATGCATCATTTATCATGTTGGTCACTATTGTAAGCACCAGAGGGGTCGCCCATTTTATCATTTCTCAAAGCTACTGTGCCAATTGCATCGGCCGCCCCGCCATAGGCCGCTTTTTATCGATACCTTCTTTGACATCCTCTTCAGTTAGGACCAGAATGTCACCTTGCTTTTGCATTCTATCACCAGAATGTCACCAGAGAGAGAGAGAGAGAGAGAGAGAGAGAGAGGGGAAAGTGGAAGAGGAAAAAGGCAGAAGATGATGGAAAAAAAAAAGAAAAAGGACACATAAAATAGATGAAGAAATGCGAATGGAAAGAGGCATATGAAAGGGGAAAGGGAAAGCGAAAATGAAAAGGAATGAGAAAAGGGAAAGGAAAAAATGGCACGGAGAAAAGCGAAAGGGTGGGGAAGGGTTGAAAAGGGAAGAGAAAGGAAAAAAGAAAAGGGAAGCGGAAAGGGGGGAAGGAAAGGGAAAAAAGGCATGAGGGAAAGGGGAGAGGAAAATAGGAAAAGAGATGGGAAAAATAGCAAAGATAAAGAGGAAGATGGTAGGGCCACACAAAAAGGTGGGGAAAAGAGAAGAAAAAGGGGCATGGAAAAAGGTAAGAGAAAATGAAAAGAAAGGGGAAAATGGGAAGGAGGAAAAGGTGGAAAGGGAAGAGAAAAGCCTATCAGAAAAAAGGATATGGGGAAGGAAAGGGTAAGGAAAAGGGAAAGGGGAGAAGGGGAAAGGGAAGGGGAAGGGAAAGGGAAGGGAAGGGAAGGGAGGGAGAAGGGGCTAAAAAAAAGGGGGAGAAGGGAAAAAGATAACATGAGAAAAATAAGAAAAAGGAAAAAGGAAACCGTAGGATAATGAGGAAAAAGAAGAAACACACCGGGATAGAGCAAAACCAAAGGAAAGGGAAAGGATATTAAATGCACAAAACCTTTTATAGCTCAAAGAACACTGGGCTTGGTTTCTATTATATGATTTATGAAAAGAAGTCTAGGATGAATAGGTTTCATCCACATAGGCTCCTTAAATTATGCCCAGCAACGCTGGCACTATTACTAGTCTCTTAATAGAGCCGGTAGAATTAATGGAGTTTGCCAGCTCAAAAAGCCCATCTTCCATTAAAACTCGCCAAATGGCCAGATATTATGCCACATGTATGATATCATAGTAATTGAGGCACTCTCATATATTTCCATGTGAGGCACATTCCAGAAAATAGATGTAATCACAATATAAAAAAATAAAAAAATAAAATTGTAATTGTCATACCCACGCCCACTTTCCACTAAACGCACTTTCGATATATATGTCGTGCTTTTATGTCTATCCATTGGCTTTCCTTTATAGGAACTCACCTTCTCAAAAAAAATAAAGATCAAATTCCCACTTCTACAACAAATATCAAGGGCACAGTTTCCTCTAGAGATTTCTACGTGACTTATAGGAATTTACATGACAAATGGCTATTCAACAAATTTTTTCTTGTTCTTGAAATGCAAGATCACCATTTTTTTAAATAATATAATACTATTTATGAAAACCGAATGGAACCGCAAGTTATTACTATTAGAGGTTGTCCTCTCGCTTCAATATACTTTGATTGACATAAATCGCAACCCAAAATGATTTATATAAATTGCTTGTCCTTTATATGAATTTTGTTTTTAAGGACGCCATTCTATTCATCATCACATTATGAGTACATTCTATATCACTTTATTCTACATATCACATGGAAGCCAATCCACTACCTAGGGTACGATATGGTAGGAGCCGCTTTTGCATGTGATTATCGAGTGCATATGGCGTGTTTAAGGTCTCTACTACGAGACCGATTGGTCATACTTGAACCCGTGACCTTGGCAATGGATTTTAAGGTCCCCATTACTAGACCAATATTGGCCATATTTGAACCCGCGGACTTTGATGTGGCAAATTAAGGTCCTACCACTAGATCATGAGGTATAGAATTTTTACAAATAATTGCAATGAGAAAGCAAGAAACAATTGTTGCAAAATTACCTCTCAATATGTGTACAATTTGCTCGGGATTTTTGTGTGATGTACAGAATTTACATGACAACCAATCCATCCAACAACCATGATGATGTACATGGTTGGCCAACTACAAAAAAATTAACATGAAATATAGGTGAAAGAAGTCCAATAACAATTAGTAAGGAAGATGCAACCCACCTTCGAAAAAGATAAAGACCAAATTCCCAATTCCCAATTCTACAACAAATATCAAGGGCGCAGCTTCCTTCTGATTTTTGCATGATGTACATGAATTTACATGACAAACAAATTATTCAACAAACATGATGATGTACATGCTTGGTCAAATACGCAAAAATTAAGATGAAATATGTGTAAAAGAAGTCTAAGGACAAATAGTAAGGAGACCCACTTATAGGTCACTTAATTGAAGTATCTCGACCACCATTTTTTTTTTGAAGGACAAAAGCCAAAAAAGTTTATTAATCGAGAAAAGTACAAAATTTACATGTCTCATCTAACCGTAAGCACACACAGAGATGCCACAGAGCACGAAAGCCCGAGCACAATGTACTTACTCCGCATTAGGAGACTAATGATAAGAATCAATTCAAGATACAATCCGCATGCCCATCGGGCCTAAGTCAAGGGAAGAACACTTAGGTCACAATATCTTTTTTGGGCCATCAGAATAACACCGCAAGTACGATGAATAAATGCCCCGAAGATATGGTGTCTCAGGCGCCCCATATCATACTATAGGAGCCAACCGAACCAAGATGAAATGCCCTTTGTTTTAGTCAGGGGCCATGCTGGGATAGGATGATGCCAAGGATGCATCGGCTACCCAATGTACCGCTAAAACAAACCTTGTAGCCAAGACCACGCCTGGGTGAACCTCAGACAATCAAGAGACAATGCTCAAGAGTCTCAACGTTGAGAGGCAAAAGAGGTATACCGCAGATATGCGAGGATCATAGCGATGTCGAAAGGCATTAACCCAGCACCTATGGATAACTCCGCCACCACAAAGATGTAGACTTTAGGGTGGGAGCAAACTTATCCAAAGCTATGCCATGTAATGATACAAAGGGGTCAGGAACATGTAGGTGCCACCATCCGGGCAACCGGAGGGGTTGTGGTGCTAAAAGAAGGCTATATAAATTTATCCGACAAATTGTTGCCTTTGTGAATATTTTCATGCGATAAATCCCATGGCACCCTTTCAAAAAACTTTTCTTCTTGTGCAACTTGCTTATTCGGGTTTGAAATCTTGAAATGCGTGTTCGCTTATTTTTTCGCTAATACTACTACAGATGATAGAAACCAATAAGCCTTCAAGTTATTACTTGGAGGTTGTCCTCTCGCTTCCATATACTTTGGATTTATATTTGTCCTCCACTTCCATATACTTTGGATTTACATGAACTTAAACTGCATCCCAAAATGAATTTTTATGAATTGCTTATCCTCAAGTACATGACCGAGCTCTTAAAATACAAGATCACCATTTCAATATGTAGCATAATAATAACAGGGTTTTTTTTTTGTATTTTTGGTAATGCTTTTTTCCTATGGTTTTTATATGATTTGATGGTCAAGATTACAAGTGTACTAATGCTGCATTCTAGAGTGCTGCTGTATTTTCATTTTCCAATTTCTTATATTCTCAATGGTTTAGACCCATGTTTGCATGATGCTCGTACCATGCATTTCTTTTAATGGTCAAGATTAAGTCCTTGAGTCCTTTAATCAATGGCTTCGTAATAAACACCCTATTTCATGGTCTATTTCCTCGCGGTATTTTTCCCCAAACAAAAATCCAAAAGTTAAGGTGTACATCGAGCTCATGTGTTTTAGGGTTTGTTCTCCGCTTCCCGCCGATTGCTTGGACCCCACAACAAGAAGGATTTCTCGGCAAGCAAAGAAGACCGGCTCGATCGCTTCAAAATTGGCATCACACCCATACAAAGCAAAAAGGTATTGTTTTTAATTTGGAGTTAGGGATCAGGTTTCGCCTTAACGATGCAGTTTGGATGGTCTCGCCAAGCAAAATGGGTAGGTAGAGCCCTAAACTTTTGCAAATTCATTAGCTAGATCCATGCTTCTCCCGGGTTCATCCCGCTATAAAAGGGACCATGGGATTTAATCTTGTCAAGAATGGGGCACATACGACAAGTATTGGCAACCAATTCTACCGTACGCTTTTTAGGATGCAAGGACAAAACTTTTTGGGGATTAGGCCAAGCTTTCTAATCCAATTGGCTATGACTAAAGAGGAAGGAAAGGCGTATTCACTTTGGCCGATGAATGGCATAACCTTTACAAATTTAACCTTTACCTTTGGAAGTATTAATGGAAATTCGTGAAGAGAAGATTGTCAAGAATGCTATTTTCTCGAGCAAAGGAGACCATGATTGTGATTGTCACCATCGGGGCAATTTGTTGATTCAGAGTGCCATTGGTCTAGTTAATAAAATGGGTAGCTGGTTTGATTAATCCTTTTATGTAAGATCACGATGTACCCCTTTTGGGGAGTCGTAGCCTTCTTCAAGGAGATCACCATTACATACCTTGAGTTCAGAGATGTCTATTCAAGTATGTGAGATTGTATAACCGCTAAAAAAACTGGATCCGATCTTTAGTTTACCCTTACACAAAGCCTATCCCGACACTTTCATATATTTCGTGATGCTAAAAGCATGGCAATCACTGTACTAAATCTTAAACCTTATTGCAATCAGGTCCAAAGCTTCTTACTAGGGTTTGGATTGAAATTGCTCTACTGCATCGATTCTAGCAAAGATTCAGACATTTGTTTAACGTGGATACATGGAATTTTGCCATTGTCCCCGCGGAAAGGTTCCAAGTTGACACACACTTTAAAGCTGGAAGATTGCAAAATGAAACCTGTAGGAGGTTTTAGCTTCCTTTGCTCGTAGCAACCCATTTCTATTGTCGTGAGGCAACCAGCTTTTATGTACTAAGAAATTTGTCGTTGTGTGTTTGCGTACATATATGCCGGGGCCATGGACAAAGGCCAATGCAAAAGAAGTGATAGAAGAGATCGCTCAAGAAGCTATTGAATTAAAGAAGACCTTCTATCAAGACACGTAAATCAAGGTAATTATTTTGTTTCTCACCCTTTAATTCTCGGCACTTGTATACATACTTCTTGAGTCTAAACAAAGGCTGGTTGCTATGATCTATTCATTACATAGGTGGTTATAACTTCCTTTGAAAGAACAAATGACTGCTTATGATCTAATAAGTAAATGATGCAAAAGTTTAGATGTGCACTTGATTTGATAGACTTGTTCTGTTGGAGGCAAGCGTAATTTAGTTCTTTATCCGCACACGCTATTTCATGTACATTTTGAATTGCAAAGATCTTTGCTCGCAAAATGCGGTACAAATATGGATTCACCATATTACCATTACGGGGTTTGTCCCTTATGACCATTCAAAAGGAAGACAGTTTGTTGAAGGTGAAGAAAAGGTTTGTCATGTTCACTATTCAACTAGGTTTGTCCTCGCTGAAAGGTTTTCCTTTATCTTGCAAATGCACTTTGCCACAAATCTCATCAATGGATCATAAGGTGGTTCCAACATCGATCACATATAATGGTTTGAATATTTCATTGTGTCCTTTTTGTTATCTATCTTCCTATGTTGATTGTGCATAATCCTCTTATGCTTAGCCAAGGAACTTATTAGCGATTGTCATATGGTAATAAACAAATCACTATCTTGCTTTGCAATACCATTTTAAAAAGAGTTATTAAAATACCGCAATTTGAAGAGCATATTGTTAAATGGTGATATTCAACCATTAGATATTCTCATATATGTTATATTTTTTTTTCTTGTGATGCATACATATGTTTCCACTATATTTATTAACCCCACACCATCCCTGTGTCCCGAAGGCCAAAAATTTTGAGTTAAATATACCAACTAACATATCACTACCATTAACATTAATTAACACAAACCATTACATCCAACAATCTAAAATTAAATCCCCTTGAAACCCCTTTGTTTGGGCAGCATATTCACACCTGGGGTGATTTAGGGCAATGTAGAGCTCCTTGTAATTATGTTTCATATGTACAAAATCAACACCATGTAGTAGTATATTACCTCAAATCTAGTATTTTGCAAATCTGTATCGCAAATTCTTGTGCGCATACCCCACAAACGAGGAACCTTTATGTAACGGTATAGATTAAGGAACAAGAGGTGAACATGTCATCCAACAACAGCTCTTTACGCCTAAATCGGCATACCCAACCATCCACTCGCAGAAATTATAATAATTAAGCTACCAATTGTAACCAAGTTCGCCTCTATTTTGCCATATGTCAGAATTGTAACAACCTTTCCTTCACATTGATTAAGAATGCGAATTAAGTAATTTTATACACAATCCGACATGCAAAACAGAATGACCCAATATCATACCTTCCAAGAAATAGAATGACCCATTTACCAAAATAGAATGAGCCCAATATCATATCTTCTGTGCAAGCCGCTTTTTATCCTCGGGTTTTGAAATGCGTGGATCACCGCCTTTCAAAGTAACACTACTACAACAATACCAGATGATAAAAAACCTGTATATGCAAGTTATTACTCATGGAGGTTGTCCTCGCTCAATATACTTTGATTATATAAATCGCATCCCGACGCAAGATCACCATTTCTTTCTGTATATCACTACTACGTATAGAAACAAAATAAATTCGTATTTCAATATACTTTGAATATATCTTGAAGTTGTATACTCCAATCATCCACTTCTGCAAAAATTATAATTAATACCCTTTAAATTCAAAAGCACCGCCCTTTTATGCCCCCTGTAATATTCTGCTCCGTCATTTTGTTCCTTGCCATTTATACTTTTCCATGCCGTAGACCGTAGAATGTCAACCTCTTCATATCGATTAATAATGCAAGGAATAGAATGACATGCGAAAACAGAATGACCGTAATATCATACAAGAAATAAATGACCACTTTACTATGAAATAGAATGACCAAATATTTATGGCCCTCTTCTTGTGCAAGCTGCTTAATCTTCTTGAAATGCAGATCACCATCTCTTTCAAAGAATACTACTCAGATGATAGAAACCCAATAAGGCCGTGTAAGTTATTACGTTGAGGTTGTCCTCCGCTTCAATATACTACATGTAGACCCAGATCCCAAGATGAATTATATGAAATTGCTTGTCCTGGGTTACATTGTTACACATGATCGAGCTCTTGAATGCAAGATCAATACTTTTAAAGCAAATACTACCACATATGATAGAAACGTGGGAAGTGTTGGCCATCTAGTCTCGTATATTCCTTTATTACTGCAAAAATCAAAGCTTAAAGCATGAGAAAAGACTTCGCACATTAGGGCTTGAAGTTTTGGTAACAAAAAAAAACATTTCTGCATTACGAAAGCTATGATGCACATATGTCCGGCAGGTGAGTATGTCTAGGAATGACCTTGAAAACCATATGATTAATTTAATACCGAATCATGCATTTAACTTGTAATAGTGCTATTTTAAGGCCCAAAATAGAGACAATTTTGCAAATCCAGATATTTTGGCCTTATGCATTGATTTCTATAAGGTAGTGCAATGGAATATTTGCGATCACAAAAAATGTATGGGCAGAGGAAGAATTAGAGCCATTAGCAGAATTGATATCCTCTCGTTTATACATATAAAATGAATGTGGATTGAAGCAAAAAAGAATGTCCATACTAAGATTCAAAAGAATTGACTTTTCCGCTATTCTCGCATGATCTTGCCCGAACACATCCTTCGGGCCTTTTACAACAGTCTCAAACTAAAATTTGATTCATCATAAATATGATGAACTCTACCGAACTTCTAAAGAAGGTTGATGCCAATAAATGCAAATGACTTCAAGCCAAATTGGATTGCAACGGAGGAGAAAGTACATGTTTTAGCGCTCGATCCGTGAATTTTGCTAAGAGCTTTTCCTAGTTTCGTGGTCTCGGGAAGCTTAAACTCCGCCTCCTACATGTGCAGTTTCTTTTGAAAACCATATAAGGCTTGAGACATCCCTTTGGAAAACCGAAGTTGCCAAATTATTCGTGGTCTAGAAGCCTGTAATGTCACCCTACATTTGTGCCTTTTTGAAAACCATAGCACTGGCCTCCTACATTTAGTCCTTTGGAAACCATAAGTTGTCGAATTTAAGGCTGTGTGCCTCACCCTTCCATACAAAGATGTGATTTAAGAAAAACAAGAATGTGGCTAACGACTGCAATGGTCCGGCGATTGAAGTTTCTATGCCTGTGGACTTTACCGTATTAAAGTTGTGTAAATAGTTTAATCTTGGTATAAGAAGTTGATCTGAAGTCGAATGGTCCGAATTAGCCCGCTTGTTTCGATAAGAGGCCATATTGCCGACAATGATCTCGCATCCTGCTCAACATTCTTCAGGCCTACTTCAAGATTAGAAGTAGCTTCGTCTGGCCGGATATGAAGAAGCGGAATGTCAGAGGACATATCCAAGAATGTCAGTGCAGCGTGAATAAAGAGGCCCGGAACAACCGTTCAGGAGTCATCAAAGAGTGATTGCGGAGACACCAAGTGGGAAGTCATCGGCATGGAGTTTATAGTTGGCCTCCCAAGGACAACAAGAAGCTTTGAAGCCTTGATGGTTGTGGTATATAGCTTAGAAAAAGGGCACATTCTTGCCATGCCACACCATAGACCACTGCAAACTCTAGTAGTGTGAGATACCATAAGAGATCTTTTAGGCTGCATGGGAGATACTGCAGTCGACATCATCAAAGAGATCCAAAGTTCATGGCGACGTTTAGCAAGACTTCTTCAGAGCTGCACCAACTTGTTGATGAGTTTTTGCTATCATTTCCCGGTCAAATCGGCAAGGGGACGCTGCTTACAATTTTTGGTGAATGCGTTGAAACTATAGTGGAACAAGAAATCCAAATGGGCGATTACATCCACCTGGTCATTACGTACAATAATATGAAGCAAGAAGTCATCGAAGATGTCTCCCCATGATCGATTCTGAGTTATCAATGCTTGCCCGATTCTGATTATCAATGTTTTGTGGCATAATCTAGTGCCCTGGGTGGAAGTTTCTCAACTTCTGACGGCATATATCGGTAGCTTTTGGTAGAAGTGTGAGAATATCTTCAAGCGGCATGGGCACATCTGAGAAAAGTCGCGGATAGACATAAAAACTCCTCGAGTTGTTTTGTTGTGAGAGATAAAAGTTTGGCTCAAGTAAAGGTTAAGCTGAAACCATGCGGCAATTGTATGAAAGCTGCGCCCCTAGGTGGGCGGTCGTTCAAGATCTTGGAGAGGGGCTCCCAAGCCTACAAGTTGGATCTCTGCCACCAAGGTCTTCCTTCCATGTGAGACTATTCAAAGGGCACGATCCTAACCTTGATGAGGTTTTGGATACTCCAACTTTGTTGGAAAATGACAGGAGGAACAAGTTGAAATTGTGCTGAATTACTTCTTTTTTGGTAAGTCATTCAAAGAAGACTGGGAGGTCCTAATCCCTCCAAAGATTTGGTCAAGTGGAAAAGCACTTGCGAAGTGGAAGATCGACATGGGTATTGGGGTGAGGTTGGAGAAGCAATACCCCAAAGTTAGGAGGAAGGAGTTTGATGGGGCAGTGATCCGGAGTTTGAAGTAAGCCGACTTGCGGAGGTTAACTTAGTATGTTTCTTAGATTAGCCTTAAGTTACGGCTCATGTATTCTAGTTAGTAGAGTGCATGTGCTTAAATATGGAGCGATGTGGCGATGATGGGATCGCCTTTAAGGCATTCTCTAGGCCAACACGCACCAAGAGTCTTATGACCATTAGGGTCATGTGGTGAGGGAATGAGGCATGGTGGATGATGGGACATCGTCCGGATGATCTCTATGCCACGATCGCGAGGGCACGCACACCTGGCCGTAGGAGGGTCATGGTGAAGGTTAAAGTGATCATGCGCGATGATGGGATCGTGAGGCGTTCCCTAAATTTGAAACCCTCGGGGCATGATGCCTTTGGGGTGTACTTCGATCCGGGGGATCGTGTACAAGGTAGCACTTTCGATCATGGGCAATGATGGGAGCATCTTAAATGATCCCTAAGCTCAAATCGAAAGGGCCATGATCTTGGGCAAGGTAGTAGGACAACCTTGGCGATGGTTCGACTCAAAGGAGGTAAGGTGGTCCCCTAAAACCACAAATTATTAACTAAACTAGCGTGTGTGCTCCTTTTGCGGCAAGTAGAAGGAGGACTTCAACGAGGAGCGCGTTCTGAGAAGATAGGGGGAGCCATAATTAGATTATGAACCTAATAACTCTTATAATAGTATTTTGAATTATAAGAAATAGCGATGTTAAGGCTACATATAATTTTGTATAAGTACAAATGGCCTAAAATTTTGACTTGAACTAATAAAAACTTGATTGCTAAAGCTAAACTAAAAGGTTATGACATGTTGTTGTTTTGCAGGCATAAGGTAGGTTCGTCACCTTAAGCGCCAATCTTTGAGGACAGCATTGTCCCTAAGGGAAGAATGTGGCGGTCGAGGGGAATATATCGCCATCACATTATATTCACGGATCCGTCACCATAAGTCTATCTTCATGGCCTTGTATACCATAGATTGTATGGCACTAGGGGCATGGCTAATTTATTCTCATAACCCAGCCAACCAGAGGTTAAGCCATTATCCATGTTGGCCTTTAACCTGTTGGAGACACCATACCACGAGGACTCACCCGTTGGTGCCGCGTGGCATCCTAGGTGGACCCTAGCTTATATAGGCAAACCCTAACCCTGGGCCTCTTTTCCAGCCCCTAGCAGGAGACTCACCTACTTGTTGAAACCCGTTTGAACATGGGTCGTTGGCATAAGTGGTCTGCGGCAGCCCGGCCCGAGGGGTAGACCCGTTCTTGGAGTAGGGCTGTTACTTGTGAGAGAAGACTATGGAATGCGCCGGATCTGGAGGGAGAGCATCAGAACAGGTATGTAGGATAAGTAGTTGTGATAGCTCATACGGAATTAGCAATCCGGATGTGCTAGTATTTTGTATCTAGAGTAGAACCCATCCTAGAACCCATATTCAACATCTTGAACCTAATCAAGGAACCCTAACTATTAGTTAGTTGTATGATTAGGTTAAGATGTTCTTCTTATGATTATTCTCATGATGATTATGTGATGATGGTTGATCATGTTTGCTCCTCTTGTATTGGGAACGGGGGTAGAGACCTAGAGCCATATGTAGTATGCTCCTAGAGTAGATCCCTTAGTTCCTGTAGTTTGGGCACGTGCATAGGAGCCCACCCGGGCTATGGAGGCTATGATATGACTCAGCACCCAGATAACGCGGGGCTAGAGGGAAAGTGGAGGGAGGATCCTGCCCGAGTGGGGGCCGGGGGATCCCATAGTGGGCTAGGCTTATGGTGGGTCACTTAGGTGTGGGCGAGCATGGGTCCGACACCCACAGGGCAATGGTGTTGCCCACCTGCCTCGAGGGCTGCAAGGGAGGGCTTGGCTCGTTTTGGGGGGTTGATGCAGTGCAGATCGTGTGTCGCCACGATTCTCTAGCATGCGGCACCTCTGGAGCCACAGGAAGGGGAGATGCAACCCCTTCCCCGCCTCATCGGACGGGGAGATGCAACACTTTGGAAGATCTCGATGGGTGATGCCCATGGGATTGCGTGATCAGGAAGGCTAGAGTCCGTCGAGCCTGATCTAGCCCATCCGCAAAGTATGCCTGGGGGCGGATGGAGTGGTCAACCCTAGCCATTGTCTATAGCCAGCCCCGCCATTGTTATGACTCGGGTTCTGCTCTATCTTGAGGCCTAGCGGTCAGTCCACCCTCCTTATGAGCTCTGAGCCATGGGTAGGAGCTCTTATGTTTTATGGCATAGGATTATCTTCTTTGCGCTTGTGGATATGTGATGGACTACCCTTCGAGGTAGTATGTTGTATTGTTATTGCTAGTTCCGGCGTTGTTTATGCTTCTTTTGTAGGATAGGAGCCCATAGGGGAGGCGCGAAGACACCTTCGTGTCCCCTCCCGCAAGACTAGGAGTTCTCTCGAGGAGTGCGGGTTAGGCGGAGGGCCCATGCGGTTGATGGACCCGATGGGGGGATTTCTGCGAGTGTCTGGCCCGGAAGCGCGTGACATTTGAAGCGGGGGCGTCCTGTAAACATGAACATAAAAGGGACAACCTTTCAACATAAAGCGTATGTGGATGAAGTCTCCCAGTAGATAAAACGGATGGCAATTCTCTCTTAAAACACATAGATGCTGGTAGGCCAAGCAACCATCTGCTATTAACCATCACTCCCGTAATGTCCGCGGGCACGATGATCATCACTTTACAACCCCCGTTTAATTTGAGGCTGGCAAAGCGTAGGCTTCAATCAATTTCCAAAACTAGTAATGCCGATCCCTTCCCCGGATCAGAACTATAATTCAGATTTACCTCGAGCAAGCCTCCAACTCTTTCAATCTTTGAACCGGTATGTCACCAATTGCATATGGCAAATCATCCTCCAAAGAGCAAGGCTCACTTCTCCCCGGTTTTGAGCCCTTTTAGGTGCTACTGTAATCAAAATGTTGTATTTCTTTTGAGCAATTCTAATGCTCATCTGCTTGCAACCTCATCATCTGGGCTAGGCTTTTCCACGGCTATGGCCGCCATATTTTGCCCTCCTAAATCAAGAACGAGCAAAACAATCCCAAGCACGGCTCTAAAAGCGGATCGGGACAATATGCAAAGCGGAACAAGGTAAAACTAAGGGGATTCCCTACTTCGGCGCCGAAATACTCCACTGTATGCTTTGCCATCTTGAAGCCCGAGTTTGAGATGCTGTCGCTTTATCGTTGCAGCTCTTCCACCTAAATCGATTCAAGATTTTCATTGGGCATTCATAACTAGATGCATTAACCATATATCAGACCCATCAAACCGATTAGCTTTGATTTTGGAGATCGAGATCCCTTACAAAGAAAAAAACCATAACCCGTAGACCTAATTTTCGAGAAACAGGAACCCTAAAATGATTTCGAGCTTTGTCATAACGAGCAAAATAAAATGTAATAGGAAAAATAGAACTATTAAAATAAAAAAATAAAATATTATAAATGTAATGGGTCTACACTATTGAAAAGAGGCATTAAAATTAATTCAAAGCGTATGCAAATAAATTATGACTCTAGATATACTAATTAGTAGGCCTTGTGCCGTACCATCAAATCATATAAAACCATTAGAAAAAGCATAAAAATACAAAAAAACCCCCTGTTATTATGCTACATATTCATATGAAAGCCAAAAGATTCTTCAAACCTGTGTTGAAGCTTGGAATAACCATAAGCCTGTTGCTTTTGGACACACTTCAGGTCTACAAAAAGGAGTTCACAGAAAACTTGAAAACCTCCCGTATCCAAATGTATCATTAGCCAAAGTGACATGGATCAAGCTTGGAGCATGTTGCAAGAATAACAAATCTGGTTTTTTTCAAGACAGATCGATGTTGCAAAGGATTTCGATCTTGCTTTTAGAGCATGAAACCATCCAAGGAAATGTGTCGGTTCATGTGTGAGGCACAAAACGGGCCACCTGCTAAAGGCCAGAATATCTGCTGAAGGCCATGTGCTTGCCAAAATATTCAAAGATCCATTGAAAACCCTTTCAGAACTTGCCGATGCAGTAAATGGGTTCAGATAAATTAGGTTCTTGATGCTAAATACAATCACATGGATAGAATAAAAGGCGATGTGTGAAAAATATCTAGAGCCGAAATTGTTCTTGTAGAATCTAAAATCCGAAATCATCTCAAGATATAATTTAGAGATGGAACAGGCTTCCAAATACATCAAAATCTTTGACATCTTGGTTCAAGATCAAATGGCAAACTGCTAGCTGCTGATATCAAGCCGAAATCATCCTTGGAAGACCAAAATCCGAAATGGTATTATAGCTGAAGAAGGCATTATGAAATATCACACATGGAGATAAATCGATCAGATCAAATGGCGAGATGTCGGCGATTTTCATACCCTTCTTAAAGACGGCTCTAAGAATGTCTCGATATCCTGGATTTAAGACAGTTCGATCTGGAGCTCAAATGACAAGCGCTGGCTTGCTTTCATCAGGCGGCAGAGCCATTTTGGGTGCTAACCCTAAAAGAATGTCGTTGGCATATAAACTTTGCTTTTTTTTCCTTTTATTTAAAAAAAAGGACCATCTCCCTGAGGTAAAATTCCAACTACTATTTAAAAATCAAAGCCAACTGAAATTACCAACCATATCCGTGCGCCGTTAATAATGGCTCTAAGCCATGTTAATATTTAAGAAAATCGTGATATATCCATCTAGTTTTATCCGTTGCATAGTACTAGGTAATAAATCGTAAAGTTCTATACTCTTCCTTGCATTCAAGAAATTTAAAGCATAGATTTTGATAGTCAATAGAGCTTTATCTTATATTATAATGTTATACCAGTATTGAATGGATCAAAGGCCCTAATTTAAATGGGAGATTATCGATTGAAACCGGCGTCGAGATTTATCGCGACGACTTCCCACTATCGCAGGATTAGTCATGATTTGATCTCTTAAGGAAAAGGAAAAGGAAAGGGGAGGAAAAGCACGGGTAAAAAGGGAAAAGGGAAGGGAAAAGGGGGTGGGAAAAAGGGGAAGAGGAAAAGGACAAAGAAAGGAAAAAGGGAAGGAAAAAAAAAAAAAAGAATTGAAATAGAAAGGAGAAAGGGGAAGGGAAAAGGGCAAGCGGAAAAAGGGAAAGAAGGGAAGGGCGGAAAAGGAGAAAAAGGTAAAGGGAAAAGGTGGGAAGAAGGGACAAACAAAGCGCATGGGAAAAGGGCACGGAAAAAGAAAAAGAATAAGGGAGATGGAAAAGGGAAAAGGGAACCTAGAAAAAAAGGCACGAGGAAAAGGGCAAAAGGGTAGAGGGAAAGGGCATGGGAAAAAAAAGAAGAGGGAAAAAGATGAAGAAAGAGGAAAAGAGAAGCAAAAAAGAGAAAGGGGAAAGGTTAGAGAGAAAAGGTGCGGAAGAGAAGAATGGAAGGGGAAAAATGACATGGAAAAAAAGGGAAAGCAAAAGGGGAAAAGGAAAAGAAAGGGGAAAAGGGGAATATAAAAAAGGCATCGAAAAAGGGAAAGAGGGAAAGGGTGGGAAAATGGAGGGGAAAAGATGAACATGAAAAGGGGTGGGAAGAAGGAAACGAATAAAAACGCATGGGATGAGGGAAAGGAAAGGAAAAGAAAAAAAAAAAAAAAGGGAGATGGAAATGGGAAAAAGGGTACCTAAAAAAAGCGGCACGAGGAAAAGGGCAAAAGGGAAGGGGGAAAGGGCATGCAAAAAAGGGGAAGAGGGAAAGGTGAAAAAGGGGGAAAGAGAAGTTTTAAATAGGGCATCAAAAAAAAAGGAAGGGAAAAGGTTAGAGAGAAAAGGTGAGGAAAGACGAGAAGAAAAGGGGAAAATGGCATTAGAAAAGGGACAGGGAAGGGGGAAAGGGAAGATAAAAAGGCACCGAGAAAAGGGAAAGAGGGACAGGGTGGAAAAAGGAGGAAAAGGGGAACAGGAAATGATGGAGAGCAAAGAATGGAAAAAAAGGAAGAGAGGAAGGGGAAAAGGGCATGCGAAAAAAAGGGAAGAGGAAAAGGGTGAGGAAAGGGAAAAAGAGCATGGGAAAGGGAAAAAAAGAATGAATGAATGAATGAATGTTTTATTATTTTGTCGTCAGACCATCAGGTCTATATGACAATGACATTTTCCTACTAACAACCCCTCGTTCACGAGTCGATGTCACTCCAAGGGAGCATCATCCAACTCAAACTCCTGGTCTCTCTCATGTTCTTCATACATATCGAGTAAATCCTTGTAGTTCTTAATAGTCACCTCTCTTGTCTTCATAACTTCAATGAGGTAATTTCCTATAGTAGTGGCTGGAAGTGCAAAAAAGGCACTCAATGTGGATAGCGAGGAGATCCCAAATCGCTCTCTATCCAACTGATACGCCGGACACTGTAGCACGACATGTTCCTCGTCTTCCACCTCATCCTCACCACATACTTTGCATACTCTGTGGTACTTGGGAACATTCCCCCATCTCCCAACTTCGACCCCTAAGTGGTGTGAGCTCATCCGCAGTCGACATATTAAATGTCTTTTATAACAGGAAGTATGTCCAGACAGATGTGGTGCTTCTGATAGATTGCTATTAATGTGACACTTGTAGAATGCCATTTTCGATTACCGAGGTTGCTCAGATTTTATGGCGTACATGTGCTCCTACCCATGCCATCATCTTATCTTCCTCATCAGGCAAATGATCCAGGTCCATGTTCCATTTTCTTAACCATCGTCTGATGCTCATATGCCATCCCTTGTCCATGCTTTGCTTCATTGCTAACAAAGGTAATCTATCTTCATCCATCGTCAAGACGCAACAAGTATTTAAGCGTTTGGATAAGTGCTTCTACCTCCAATGCTATCAATCCTGATTCTCGCTAGTAGCATATGGTATGGTGTTTGTATTTTGACCCCTAGCTTTCCAAGAAGAATTTTTCGGATCTTTCTACCTCTCTTCCACATGTCATCGGATAATCCCCCCAAGCTTCACATCCATATAAAACCAATCGATTTAACAAGTGCTACATACAACCTTTTTTTCAATTCCCAATCAATGATACATGTCTTCTGCTAATCGGGTTGCATTGCATAGAGAGCTTTGATGCCCGCAAGATCCGTCGTTGCTCAACCGCTTTGTTCCGGTGTAATTGTGGTCAATAACCAGCCCTAAATATTTATAGGAGTTCAGAACTTCCACCTCCTTCCATTATAGTAGAAGTGAAACCCGCCTCGAGACCTTGTGCCAAAAATTAGGATCTTGGTCTTGGAGATTCACCTTCATAAAGACATGCCTCACAAAAGCTTGCTAAGCGCATCTAAATGTTTTTGCATGTCTTTTGCATTTAAAGCAAATATTACAATGTCATCGCATATATAAACATCGATATTTGTGTATCCCGCTAGTGGCGTGCCTACCCCTCCATGCTCCCGCATCCAGGTTCTCTAAGCGATCAATATAAATACCAAATAGGGTAGGGAGAGGGGGCACCCTTTGGGACGGACCTATATTACTATCAGCGGTTCTTAGCAGCCTTGGTTGAAGGGGAAAGAGAGTTGTACCACTACCTTCTCATATAAGTTTTGCAACCGCATTTCTCATTTCTGATGGGACCCTATCGTCTCCATGTGATCCCACATATTCCCTCGCTTACCAGGTGTCAAATGCTTTTGCCAGGTCTACAAACAATGCAAATAAGCGGCTTTTTTGTTTTTTGATGGAGTCCATAATAGCCACGATGGTGACTAAATGGTCGGAGGTGCATCATTCGGAAACCTTACGCTTGCCACAGGCCCCTGATGTGGTTCCTCTCTTGCATGCTTATATACCTTTCTATTATTGTTGCATACAATTTAGCAACGGACTTCCAACCATTATCATTCTATAGTTCGAGAATTGGGTGTATGTCACCGCTTTTATGCAATGGTACAACTCTATTCGGTTATAGCGGATGGAAAGCCATTAGCCAATGCATCATTTATCATGTTGGTCACTATTGTAAGCACTATGGGGCACCGCCCATTTTATCATTCGCTACCGAGGCCAATTGCATCCCACAATTTTGCCTGCCCAAAGGCCGGTTATCGATACCTTCTTTGACATCCTCTTGATTAGGACCCGGAATGTCACCTTGCTTTTGCATTCTATCGAATGTCATCGAGAGAGAGAGAGAGAGAGAGAGGAGAGAGGGAAAAAAAGGCGGGAAGATGATGGAAAAAAAAAAAAAAGGACACATAAAATAGATGAAGAAATGCGAATGGAAAGAGGCATATGAAAGGGGAAAGGGAAAGCGAAAATGAAAAGGAATGAGAAAAGGGAAAGGAAAAAATGGCACGGAGAAAAGCGAAAGGGTGGGGAAGGGTTGAAAAGGGAAGAGAAAGGAAAAAAGAAAAGGGAAGCGAAAGGGGGAAGGAAAGGGAAAAAAGGCATGAGGGAAAGGGGAGAGGAAAATAGGAAAAGAGATGGGAAAAATAGCAAAGATAAAGAGGAAGATGGTAGGGCCACACAAAAAGGTGGGGAAAAGAGAAGAAAAAGGGGCATGGAAAAAGGTAAGAGAAAATGAAAAGAAAGGGGAAAAATGGGAAGGGAGGAAAAAGGTGGAAAGGGAAGAGAAAAAGCCTATCAGAAAAAGGGATATGGGAAGGGAAAGGGTAAGGGAAAGGGAAAGGGGAGAAGGGGAAAGGGAAGGGGAAGGGAAAGGGAAGGGAAGGGAAGGGGAGGGAGAAGGGGGCTAAAAAAAGGGGGGAGAAGGGAAAAAGATAACATGTGAGAAAAATAAGAAAAAAGGAAAAAGGAAACTGTGTAGGATAATGAGGAAAAAGAAGAAACACGGGATAGAGCAAAAACCAAAGGAAAGGGAAAGGATATTAAATGCACAAAAACCTTTTATAGCTCAGCAACACTGGGCTTGGTTTCTATTATATGATTTATGAAAAGAAGTCTAGGATGAATAGGTTTCCGTCCACATAGGCTCCCAAATTATGCCCAGCAACGCTGGGCACTATTACTAGTCTCTTAATAGAGCCAGTAGAATTAATGGAGTTTGCCAGCTCAAAAAGCCCATCTTCCATTAAAACTCGCCAAATGGCCAGATATTATGCCACATGTATGATATCATAGTAATTGAGGCACTCTCATATATTTCCATGTGAGGCACATTCCAGAAATAGATGTAATCGTCAATATAAAAAAAATAAAAAATAAAATTGTAATTGTCATACTCACGCCACTTTCCACTAAACGCACTCGAGATATATGTCGTGCTTCATGTCTATCCATTGGCTTTCCTTTATAGGAACTCACCTTCTCAAAAAAAATAAAGATCAAATTCCCACTTCTACAACAAATATCAAGGGCACAGTTTCCTCTAGAGATTTCTACGTGACTTATAGGAATTTACATGACAAATGGCTATTCAACAAATTTTTTCTTGTTCTTGAAATGCAGTATCACCATTTCTTTTAGCTATAATACTACAGATGACAGAAACCGAATGGAACTGCAAGTTATTACTATTAGAGGTTGTCCTCTCTGCTTCAATATACTTTGGATTGACATAAACTGCAACCCAAAATGATTTATATAAATTGCTTGTCCTGTTATATGAATTTTGTTTTTAAGGACGTCATTCTATTCATCATCACATTATGAGTACATTCTATATCACTTTATTCTACATATCACATGGAAGCCAATCCACTACCTAGGCACGATATGGTAGGAGCTGCTTTGCATGTGATTATCGAGTGCATATGGCAGGTTTAAGGTCTCTACTACGAGACCGATTGGTCATACTTGAACCCGTGACCTCGGGGCAATGGATTTTTAAGGTCCCCATTACTAGACCAATATTGGCCATATTTGAACCCGTGACTTTGGATGTGGCAGTTTAAGGTCCTACCACTAGATCATGAGGTATAGAATTTTTACAGTCAATTGCAATGAGAAAGCAAGAAACAATTGTTGCAAATTACCTCTCAATATGTGTACAATTTGCTCTGGGATTTTTGTGTGATGTACAGGAATTTACATGACAACCAACTATCCAACAACCATGATGATGTACATGGTTGGCCAACTACAAAAAAATTAACATGAAATATAGGTGAAAGAAGTCCAATAACAATTAGTAAGGAAGATGCAACCCACCTTCTCAGAAAAGATAAAGACCAAATTCCCAATTCCCAATTCTACAACAAATATCAAGGGCGCAGTTTCCTTCGGGGATTTTTGCATGATGTACATGAATTTACATGACAAACAGCTATTCAACAAACATGATGATGTACATGCTTGGTCAAATACGCAAAAATTAAGATGAAATATGTGTAAAAGAAGTCTAAGGACAAATAGTAAGGAGTACCACTTATAGGTCACTTAATTGAAGTATCTGACCACCATTTTTTTTTTTGAAGGACAAAAGCCAAAAAGTTTATTAATCAGAGAAAAAGTACAAAATTTACATGTCTCATCTAACTGTGTAAGCACACAGAGATGCCACAGGAGCACGAGCCTGGAGCACAATGTACTTACTCCAGAATAGGAGACTAATGATAAGAATCAATTCGAAGATACTGAATCCAGATGCGTTCCATCAGTTCTAAGTCAAGGGAAGAACACTCTTAGGCTGTCAATATCTTTTTTTGGGCCACTGTAATAACACTGTGCACAGATGAATAAATGCCCTGAAAGATATGGTGTCTGCGGCGCTCCCATATCGACCATAGGAGCCAACCGGAACCAAGATGAAATGCCCTTTGTTTAGCTGGGGGCCATGCGTTGGGATAGGATGCCAAAGGATGCATCGACAGTCCAATGTACTGTTAAACAAACCTTGTAGCCAAGACCACGCTGGTTGAACCTCAGGACAATCAAAGAGACAATGCTCAAGAGTCTCAACGTTTGAGAGGCAGAGCAGGCATACTGCAGATATGCGAGGATCATAGCGATGTCGAAAGGCATTAACCCGCAGGCACCTATGGATAACCTGCCACCACAGTACAGAGACTTTAGGGTGGAGCAACCTATCCCAAAGCCATGCCATGTACGACACAAAGTGGGCTGTGGAACATGTAGGTGCCACCCATCTGGCAACTGGAGGGGTTGTGGTGCTAAAAGAAGGCGATATACTGATCTGACAAATTGCTTGCCTTTGTGAATATTTTCATGACAGTCCCATGGCACCCTTTCAGCAAACTTTCTTCTTGTGCAACTTGCTTATCTGGCTCTTGAAATCTTGAAATGCAGGTTCGCCATTTCTTTCAGCAATACTACTACAGATGATAGAAATCCAATAAGCCTTCAAGTTATTACTGTTGGAGGTTGTCCTCTGCTTCCATATACTTTGGATTTATATTTGTCCTCCACTTCCATATACTTTGGATTTACATGAACTTAAACTGCATCCCAAAATGAATTTTTATGAATTGCTTATCCTGTTACATGACCGAGCTCTTAAAATACAAGATCACCATTTCAATATGTAGCATAATAACAGGGGGTTTTTTTTGTATTTTTGTACGTTTTTTCCTATGGTTTTTATATGATTTGATGGCCGTATTTCAAGGGGTGTACTAATGCGTACATCTAGAGTGCGCGTTGTATTTTCATTTTCCAATTTCATATTCTCAATGGTTTAGACCCATGTTTGCATGATGCTCGTGCCATGCATTTCTTTTAATGGTCAAGATTAAGTCCTTGAGTCCTTAATCAATGGCTCAGAATAAACACCCTATTTCATGGTCTATTTCCCTCGTGTATTTTTCCCCTAAACAAAATCCAAAGTTAAGGTGTAATATCGAGCTCATGTGTTTTAGGGTTTTGTTCTCGCTCGCCGATTGCTTGGACCCCACAATGCCAGCCAGATTTCGATGCAAGCAAGACCGAAGACTGCTCGATCGTTTCAAAACTTGGCATCACACTCCATACAAAGCAAAAAGGTATTGTTTTTAATTTGGAGTTAGGGGATCGGGTTTCGCCTTTAACGATGCGGTAGGGATGGTCCGCCAAGCAAAACCGTGAGGGTAGAGTCTTAAACTTCTTGCAAATTCATTAGCTAGATCCATGCTTCTCTCACGGTTCATCCCGCTATAAAAGGGACCATGGGATTTAATCTTGCTGCAATGGGCCACATCTCGACAAGTATTGGCAACCAATTCTACCGTCTTTGTTTTTAGGATGCAAGGACAAAACTTTTGGGGATTAGGGCCAAGCTTTCTAATCCAATTGGCCATGACTCAAAGAGGAAGGAAAGGCGTAAGCCCCGACTTTTGTCGCATGAATGGCATAACCTTTTACAGCCTTAACCTTTACCTTTGAAGTATTGCTAATGGAAATTCGTGAAGAGAAGATTGTCAAGAATGCTATTTTCCGGAGCAAAGGAGACCATGATTGTGATTGTCACCGATCGGGGCAATTTGTTGATTCAGAGTGCCATTGGTCTAGTTACGAAAGTGGTAGTGGTTTGATTAATCCTTTTTATGTAAGATCACGACAGCCCTTTTGGGGAGTCGTGTAAGCTCTTCGTCGAAGGAGATCACTAATATTACACCTTGAGTTCAGAGATGTTCATTCTGTTACAGTAGATTGTATAATTTATAATCTGCTGAAAATCTGAGATCTGATCTTTAGTTTACCTCATAATAAAGCCTATATCCCGATTAATTTCTACATATTTCGTGATGCTAAAAGCATGGCAATCACCGTACTAAATCTTAAACCTTATTGCAATCTGTGTCCAAAGCTTCTTACTAGGTTTGATTGAAATTGCTCTACTGTACCGATTCTAGCAGCATCTAGACATTTGTTTAACGTGGATACATGGAATTTTGCCATTGTCTCCTGAGTGTCTGCAAGTTGGACACTTTAAAGCTGGGAAGATTGCAAAATGAAACCTTAGAGGAGGCTTCTTAGCTTCCTTTGCTCTCTGTAGCAACCCATTTCTATTGCTGTAGGCAACTAGCTTTATGTACTAAGAAATTTGCTGTTGTGTGTTTGCAGACATATGCTACAAGGGCCATGGACAAAGGCTAATGCAAAAGAAGTGATAGAAGAGCTGATCGTTCAAGAAGCTATTGAAATTAAAGAAGACCTTCTATCAAGACACAGAAATCAAGGTAATTATTTTGTTTCTCACCCTTTAATTCTGGCACTGTGTATACATACTTCTTGAGTCTAAACAGGTCATTGCTGTTATGATCTATTCATTACATAGGTGGTTACAATCTCCTTGAAAGAACAAATGATCGGGTTATGATCGAATAAGTAAATGATGCAAAAGCCGCATGTGCACTTGATTTGATAGACTTGTTCTTGTTGGAGGCAAGTGCAATTCTAGTTCTTTTTTATCCAAGACATGCTATTTCATGTACATTTTGAGCAAAGATCTTTGCTCGCAAAATGTGGTACAAATATGGATTCACCATATTACCATTACGTGGGTTTGTCCCGATGACCATTCAAGCATGAAGACAGTTTGTTGAAGGTGAAGAAAGGTTTGTCATGTTCACCATTCAACTAGGTTTGTCCTGTTGAAAGGTTTTCCTTTATCTTGCAATGCAATTTTGCCACAACTTCATCAATGGATCATAAAGGTGGTTCCAACCATCGCATCACATATAATGGTTTGAATATTTCATTGTGTCCTTTTGTTATCTATCTTCCTATGTTGATTGTGCATAATCCTCTTTATGCTTAGCCAAGGAACTTATTAGCGTATTGTCATATGGTAATAAACAAATCACTATCTTGCTTGCAATACCATTTTAAAAGAGTTATTATGTACCGCAATTTGAAGAGCATATTGTCAGAAATGGTGATATTCAACCATTAGATATTCTGCTATATATGTTATATTTTTTTCTTGTGATGTATACATATGTTTCCGACTATATTTATTAACCCCCACACCATCCCCAGGCCCCGAAGGGGCCAAAAAAATTTTGAGTTAAATATACCAACTAAACATATCACTACCATTAACATTAATTAACACAAACCATTACATCCAACAATCTAAAATTAAATCCCCCTTGAAACCCCCTTTGGTTTGGGTGCATATTCACACGGGGGTGACGTAGGGCAGCGAGAGCTCCTAAAATTATGTTTCACATGTACAAAATCAACACCATGTAGTATATTACCTCAAATCTTATAGTATTTTGCAAATCTTGTTATACAGTCTGGCAAATTTTGTACATGCATACCCCACAAACGAGGAACTTTATGTACGGTATAGATTAAGGAATAAGAGGTGAATATGCCTATCCAACAGCTCTCGATGCCTAAATTGCATACCCAACCATCCACGGGCAGAAATTATAATAATTAAGCTACCTTTCAATTAAAACTAAGCTCTGGCCCTTCTATTTTGCCATGCTGTAAATTGTAACAACCTTCTTCACATTGATTAAGAATGCAAGGAATTAAGTAATTTTATACACAATCCGACATGCAAAAACAGAATGACCCAATATCATACCAAGAAATAGAATGACTGATTTACCAAAATAGAATGAGCCCAATATCATATCTTCTTGTGCAAGCTGCTTATCTGGCTCTTGAAATGCAGGATCACCATTTCTTTCAGCAACACTACTACAACAATACCAGATGATAAAAACCCAGTAAGGCTGCAAGTTATTACTGTTGGAGGTTGTCCTCTGCTTCAATATACTTTGGATTTACATAAACTGCATCCCGAATGCAAGATCACCATTTCTTTCAGCAATACTACCACAGATGATAGAAACAAAATAAATTGTATTTCAATATACTTTGAATATATCTAAGTTGCATACCCAATCATCCACGGGCAAAAATTATAATAATTAAGCTACCTCTTAATCAAAAGCAATCTCTGGCCCTTTATGCCCCTGTAATACCTGTTCCGTCATTTTGTCTTTTGCCATTTATACTTTTCCATGCCGTAGACCGTAACAACCTTCTTCATATTGATTAATAATGCAAGGAATAGAATGACATGCGAAAATAGAATGACCGCAATATCATACCAAGAAATTGAATGACCACTTTACCAAGAAATAGAATGACCGCAATATCATATCTTCTTGTGCAAGCTACTAATCTTCTCTTGAAATGCAGGATCACCATCTCTTTCAGCAATACTACTTCAGATGATAGAAACCCAATAAGGCTGTAAGTTATTACGGTTGGAGGTTGTCCTCTGCTTCAATATACTATGAATTTATATGAATTGCTTGTCCTGTTACATTGTTACATGACTGAGCTCTTGAATGCAAGATCAACATTTCTTTTAGCAATACTACCACATATGATAGAAACGAAGTGCTTACGATCTAGTCTGCATATTCTGCACATTGCAAAAATCAAAGTTTAAAGCATGAGAAAAAGATTCTGGTACATTAGGGCTTGAAGTTTTTAACAAAAAAAAAAACACTTTACTACGAGCGGTGCGTATGCTGATATGTCCGGTGCAGATATGTCTAGGAATGATCTTTGAAACCATATGATTAATTTAATACTGAATCATGCATTTAACCTAATAGTGCTATTTTTATATTCAAAATAGAGACAATTTTGCAACCAGTATATATTTTGGCCTTATGCATTGGATTTCTATAAGGTAGTGCAATGGAATATTTGCGATCACAAAAACAGATGGCAGGAGGAAGAATTAGAGCCATTGAAGTAGCAGGAAATTGATATCCTCTGTTTCTATACATATAAAAACAGATCAGGGATTGAAGCAAAAAGAATGTCCATACTAAGATTCAAAATAAATTGACTTTTCTGCTATTCTGGCATGATCTTGGGTTCTGAACACATCTTCAGCTTTTGCTATTGGTTCTAAACTAGTATCTAGATTCATCATAAAGGAATGCGAATAACTCTACTGAACTTCTAAAGAAGGTTGATGCGCACAATTGCAAATGACTAAGCTATAAAATTAGATTGCAATCAGGAGAGAGTACATGTTTTAGCGCTGATCTGTGAATTTTGCGGAAGAGCTTTTCCTAGGTTTCGTGTCTGGAAGCTTGTAAATCGGCTCCTACATGTGTGCCTTTTGGAAAACCATAAGGCTTTTACATTTATCCCTTTGGAAAACCGTAAGTTGCCAAATTTTCTGCCATATTCGTGTCTAGAAGCTTGTAATGTCAGCTCCTACATTTGTGCCTTTTGGAAAACCATAGCACCTGCTCCTATATTTATCCTTTTGGAAAACCATAAGTTGCCGGAACGATGGGGCACAGGTGCCTCACCCTTCCACAAAGACAGATTTCAAGAAAACAATAATGTACACTCCATCATGAATGGTCCAAGGATTTGTGTTTCTATGCCTGTGGACTCGCCTTTACCAGATTGTGTAGTTGTGAAGAGCGGACCTTGGTATAAGAAGTTGGATCTTAAGCTTCTGAATGGTCCAGAATTAGCCCGTTTGTTTCCTGATAAGGAGGCTTTTGCTAGCTTTCGTCGAGCTACTCGTGATCTCAGGCATCTGTTCAACATTCTTCTCAGGTTCAAGCTCCTACTGTTATTTCTTCATCTATTCATGATCAACCTTTGCCAGTTGTCTTGCATTTCTTGGCTATGGAAGATGCTCTACACACAGTTCCAATGGTGTCGTCCTTAGCACCGCCAGCTGCAGCTATAGTTCCTACTACTCTCCCCGTTGTTGCTTCTGCTTCTCGTGTTTCTGAGGTTGTTATGGCTGATGGTCCTAATCTTCAGTGTGCTAAAGAGTCATGGCAACATGTCAATTGGAAGAAGGCAGCGAGGAAGAAGTCAATTATGTCATCTCACGAGGCTATCCTGCCTCGTTCTATTCAGTGGCATGATAACTTGATGTCTGTTGATGATCATCCCGATGTTGCAGAACATGTTGATTGTGATGAGGCCATTAAACGCCTCAAGGTGGCACAAGGAGTATGATTATGTACTGTGTTTGGGTGGTTTTGCTTAGTGGACCATCTCGTCCTTCTAGGTTTTGAATCCCATGTCACAGGTCCCTTGTATGTATCTTGATATTCCTTGATAATAGATTGTCGTCCTTCAAAAAAAAAAAATTACCTCCGGCCAGGCCAAAATGAGAAAAGCTAGAAGCGTCGCCGCCAAAGCATAGCCCTTTGTATTTTTGAAATCCATGTCATAACTTTCCGTTTTGTTTTGTTGTGACTTTTAATTTTTTTCAAAATATAGGCAATCATGTGATGTGGCACAATCTAAGCCATCGATTAGGGCAGAGGGACATTGAGAGAATCTCGACCTGCGATCAGGCGGACAAACAGACGCCACGGTTTTATAATGTAGGATAATAGCCTTTTCCTTTCTCGTCAACTCAAGAAGGTTGCACAGATTTGCCACATCACAAATCAAATGGTCATGTGTCTAGCTAAATAGCCTCCCCCACTCCTTTACATGGGAAAATTCTAACAATAATTATTTGAGGTGCATGTATGGCTTGCCCTATCGAGCTCGCAAAGCCCTTCCCAAGAAATAGCATGCCTCCTAACATTATCCCTATCATAAGGGGATATCATATTGAGAATCCTTTATATATTCGTTGAATAATTATACAGCACATGGTTCCATTGTCACCCGAGGTAACTATAACTTCACAATGCGGATAACTTTTTAAAAGTTGTGCCTATTTAAATAGGTCAATCCAGTAAGCAACAAAGCGGCTTCTTTTGTCCCATATGCATTGTCGTAGAACAGAATAGAATAGAATATCGATCAGTTTTGATCCCATTGTTACCCCATGTAACTATAACTTCACAATTCGAATAACTTGCCAAAAGTTCTATTTAAAATGGTCAATCCAATGAGCAAGAAAGCGGTTTCTTTTGTCCCATATGCATCCTTGTAGAGAATATCGATTAGCTTTTAGCATGATTGGAGCAACTGTTACAGCTTCAGATCTTCTATGGCTGGTAGTGTATCGAATTTTCGAAACATTTATGAGCCTTCTTACATATGGCATTTTGTATAGGGGAATGATGGCCAGAATTTTTAGAATCGAGACCAGAAGCAGCACAAACAAACAGTGGCAAGGGGGATTCACGAAAAGAATCGCCGACACGAGTCAACTTGCTATTGGTTGAACAGGCTGTTTTGAGCGTGGCAATCCTTTACGCAATATTTCAATGGATCCCAGCATGTTGATTTTCACGAGAAAGGTAGAAAGAATAGAATAGAATAGATTTTTTAAGAAAGGCAGTGTTGCTAGAGAACAAGTGTCAACAGGGGTGCAAAGTTATGTGGTGTGGGACTAGAAGAAAGGAGTGGAGGGGGCTCCTAGTCAAAATGTGTGAAGAAAAAGGCAAGGATTTCCTCATTTGAAGATGAGGAAATATAGTGATAAAAGAAAAAGATGGGTTGGGGAAAAAAAGAAAAAGAAAAAGCTGTGGCTCGTTGACAAAGGAACATGCAACGTATGGTGTACGGTTCAGGTGCTAGGGTTGAAGCTGAAATACAGTACACTCTACGCTAGTAACTCTACTCTAAAGTCTATTATACGACCAGCTTGGCAGGGCAGATGATGCAAAACATAAATATAATTAAAAAAAAAAACTATACGGTTGGTGCAGGTCTCAAGCGTGAGAAAACAAGCCCTCACTTCAAGACAATGGACCTGCGGTCCGACGTGCGGTCCTTTGCACTGACTTCTGGGTCTTTGGGTTGCTCTGAGGCACACAATTCGAGGAATTGCGCCTGCCTCAAATGCGTTTGTTCCACCCGTTTGGTCCTTTTCAGTTCTTAACTAGCGCATGAGACAATCCTGAGCGTCCATTCGAGACGATTCTGACCGTCCATTCCAGAATAATCTAGACCAAAAGTAGACCGTAGCTCCTTGTCAACCGGTGCATGCAGGCCACGAGGCAGTCAGCAGGTCATAGGGTTTACCCAGAGTCTTAGCCCTGGCCCATGTCCTTTTTAGACTAGCGCCTTCAGACCTGGCGTGTATAACCCGGTAGAAAAAGTACACAGGTCCTAGAAGAGACGATTTCTGAAAGGCTGTTAGCCCCATGTGCACATGTCCCCCTCTACATGCCCGCCACGTGGATTCCACGTCATCTGCCCACGTGTCCTACACAAGTCGAAGTTTCTATTCTCCGTGTGCATTTATGGCCCCCCTGACCCTTACCATTGCAACCCTATACGGTCCCCTGCCTTGCCTTGTATTTTTAGACTAACAAGAAATGCGGTCATTGTATATACTTACACAAAATGTCAATTTTCGGGTGATTTTGGCTCTGCCCTGGGGTTGTGCATTGTGCCCCAAGTGGGGTTCCCATGTCCCACATTTGGGACGTTTGTTGGAGGTGTATCTTGGTCGCACTCCCTCGGGGCGTTGTTAGTCATAGTCTTGGCCCAGTCTTTCCCCCGAGACGTGGTCACCAAATTACCAGCCAAATTCATTCTGTGGCACCTGAGCCATCAGCTGCACTTGCAGTATGGTGGTGACTTGATACCTTCCCAATCTCGTGCCTTCATCATCATGCGAGGTTTACACCTCCCTGATTATCCTCATGCTTGTCCCATGTAGGATTCAAGTTCCCTGTTTGTGTAAACGATCATCTGTTGTCCTGTCTAACATTAAATGCGCCGTGGTTCTAGTTATGTTGGTTCTCCACGTCCAAGATATGATTTCTGGAAGTTTGTCTTCAAGTGAGTATCTCAAACATTCTTTCTATATGGTGTGGACATAGAGCTTCAAAGTCTAGTTCATTTAGACTTCATGATATTTCTACTCTATGTCAATCCAAAAATTTGAAATACATTTCAAAGCTCAATCACTTTCTTTCTACATCGTGGTCATCCAAAAACGAGCTCCGTGCTATAGGACTAGGGACGACATTAGACAAAGGGGAATAGGAGTTGAAAAGGGCACTAAAGAAAGCTATTTAATAAAACATCCTTATAAGTTTGGTGTAAGCACCCCACAAAAAACCATCAAGAGACAAAATTGAGCTCTCAATAGTGAACAAAGGATACTTTAAAGCACTGTGTAGATACTTGTGATCCATAACAATTCCTCTCAAAGTCTTCTTTTATAACATGTGTCGTGTACCTTGGTTCGGGAAATTCCCCGGAAGACCTGTAATCTACCGTGTGTATTTGAAATTTTCTTGCTAAAAAGAGCGATTGTTCTTGGTACCTCCTATAGGAATGGAGGGGCAGTATGCAGCTGGTAGGCTGGGCTAGATCCAGTAGGAAACTTGCTTATCATGTCGAAAAAAGTTCTCGAACTAAGGTCATGCACCCTCATGTATTAGCTTGTTTAGTTAGATTCCTCAATCAATCTTGTTTCGTGTTTCAAAGGAGGAGTTAAAAACGCGCAGTAGGGTCGAGAGAAATCTAGTTTTAATAACGTAGTGGTATCTTCTTACCCGCTTGTTTTAACTCATGATTTCAATAATGACTTCAATTCATGTAAACTAATTTTTCTTAATGATAGCACTTGGAGGAACCATTTTATATTTAGCATGTATAAATAACACAGGAGTCAAATTCTTCATTTTAGAGTTAAGAGTGTTAAATATTCTTAAAAGTCTGAGAACAGAAGTAGGAATCTGCCACATTCATCATTCTCTATGTGCAACAGATGTGGGGAATTTTCTCTGGCAACTTCCATGCAAAATACTACAGACAATGATTCATTTCATACTCAAAGCAAATTAATTAAAACTTTTACCCCTTATTGTGGTTTACTAAATTTTATATACGAGCGCGTGCGTGCTTGTACTTGCCACCTTATGTCACATATATTGGGAGTGGTTTTTGAGTTAGTATTTAAGAGATATTAGATTATTGTTTATGTTATGACTTCCAACTCTTCTTACAACCACACATCCTTGGTTTTATATTACTTAAAAGACAAAAAATAAAAATAAAAATCCATAAGATTCTTTGCACACCTAACAAGGCATACCTACTGTGCATTTTGTAATACATGGTTTATTGTTTGCTCTCTTACCCGTATCCAAATATATATTCGATATATCTGCATAGAAAGGATAAATGGCGGCGGACAACTACACAATCATTGATTCTTCCGACTCGGTGGAACAAATTATGTCCTTTAATATAGTATTTTGTTGGAATTTTGTTGTAGTTCCTTGGATTCATATGCTTTAGTATTTTCTTGATATAAGAGAAGGATGTTTTGAGCATAAGAATATATTCATGTTCCATTTTATTTTCTAGGTGGATGTTGTTACAAAATTCATTGCTAAGAAATTCACATTATTTTATATTAGAGGGGTTGTACCCCGTAGTGGACCACTTAAGACTCGTGGACAACAAAACATTAAGAATAATAAAATATTTCTGCAATTAAAAATGCCTAGTTGGTTTGAGGTTTTGCTTATACTTTTCTTGGAAAAATTGGGTACATATAGCCCATGATATCTCCACATGAAATGGGTCTATCTATAACTAAGTTAGAATCATTCAAATACTCTATTATGGATCAAGATTGAATGATCAAGATTGACGTAAGAAAATACTATCTGTCTACCTATCTTTACCCATTTTATTCAATGGTCGAGATGGAGACCATAATTATGTGTTGAGTTGATCCATACTTAAGAAAGTCAATCTAGTTTACCATGGTCCACTCTTGGTGAGCCCCCCAAGGTCTTGCCAATTCTAATCTTTTTTGCATAAAGGAAGAATGCTTTGCTTCAAGGAGGAGCTTCATGATTGATTTGATACCACCCAAACACAAGGGCATGAAGCCTAGAATATACAACATGGGAATAAGGCCTAACAAAATAGGGGCAATGTGTCCCCAGGAGCGATGTTATGAAGCAAGGGCATAGAGCTCAAATAGAAAAGAATAGAAGAACTAGTCATATCCATGCTATTGGTTAAAAGTGAACTTCGTGACTGTGGTTGTGAAAAATGGATCTATGATTTTTTTGAAGTTCGTCTTGCAGTCGCTCAATGGCCCGCAGTTTTCTATTTTATTCCCTCAAACTTGCTCTATTTGCTAACTTCTGTACTAAGACAGTTAGATATATGGAGCAACTTCTGTTAATACTACTACCTGTGTTGTCGCCTCTCCAGCTACTCAACCTCTCTTGCCCCTGCTCAAGCCCATGTTTCACATATTTTTTTGCATACTCCTACTTCTGATGATGTTGGAACAGTAAAAGTACAAACGATTCAAGAGATGCAAGAGCAACATGAAAGTATTCAGGAGCATCATGGAAATGCTCATGAGGGATGATAAAAAGTCTACTCGAAAAAAGATGTTTATAATATGTTTGAACAGCCTGCCCCTCACAATATTCTGCTTTTGAGAATCTTTGTGGAAGGGTGTGCAGTAAAGGGGAAGGGTAGAGAAGAGAGAAGGTTCTCTCTCACCAAATACTAACCAGAACAATGGAAGGGTAGAACAAAGAGGAGGCTCCCTCTTAGTTTCTAGAACGCGGATGGGCTGGTCTCCCTTCAGAATTATGTGAGATGGACGTGGTAGATGTTGGCACTGTTGGAATAGAGGTGGAACATAATATTCAAAGCACGTGAACCTATTGCCATCGGATGTGAGGGGAGTGGCTTCTTTCCCATGGAACAAAAGCAGCTTATCTCTCCGTGGACGATAAAAGTACCTTCCTTCCTTCCTTCCTTCTACACGTCTAAATTTCTTACTACCTTTTGTTTGTTGCAAGTGCATAAATGCAACTGAACTGATGTACATAAGGTAGCTAGTGTGTTTGGACATAACTATAATGTCTTGGTTGTCTGTTACTGACGCATCTAATGCTGGTGTTCTTACTACGTGGAAGTCCTTTGTGCACTTTTACTCAAGCAGATAGATTTGGGCATTGGATAATAACCAAGTAGCAAGATAATGGACAAGAATGGGGTTTGATAAATGTGTATACTCATAATAGATCTTGCTAGCATGGTTTTTGTGGGCTACTGCAAAGTAAAATTCTTCAGCTGGGGCATTATGTCACATAATTTTTGTGTGGAGATGTTATATGGTAGAGATGGAAAGAAATAGAAGCATTGAGAATTTAAAGTGATGCAAGGGCTCGAGAAGAAGAAGAACAAGAAGAGGAAAAAATTTATGTCATGCCACATTGGCAGCATTCGATTAGACAAGTGGAATAATAATGGGCAAGAATGGGGGTTGGTAAATGTGTACGTTTATAACAGACATCCCTAGCGAGGTGCTCTATGGGCTACTGTGAGGAGTAAAATTCTTCAGCTTGGACATTGTTTGGCAAACACTAAATTTCTAAACCAGATAACGGAGAAGAATACAAAGGAATTAAGAACTTCAATTGATGCATCAAAACTGAATTTTTTATGACAAAACTATGGAATACAAAAGCTTCAGGCAGGTTTTGCTATGGAGGAGGCTCTCACCCTCCTCCTTAAGCTTTGCCACTAAGCCCAAATGAGGCTACATTCTGCCACCGGCCAGAGAGAGAGAGAGTTTTTTTATTTTTCATAATATTTATACAACATAAAGTTTAATCTAAGCCATTTAATAGCACCTCATAATCTCAATCTTCCATTGCACCACTTAATCTCAACCTTCCATCTCCACTACATCATCTTGACCCTCTATTTGCACCACTTAATCTTGGCCTTCTATCTCAATCGTACAATTTTAACTATTGCCCAAACAATTATGGTCTCACCACATTATGGTCCCACTGTTGACAAGTTGCCTTCAACACAAGGTCTAATCTCCCCCCATGTTCCCTCTTGCAACTGGTCTAACTTTCGCTACAAAATCATAGACCATCATCACCATCGCTTACCTGCTCAACCAATTATGTGGGGTTCAACATTATGGTGTCAACATTGACGAGTTGCCTTCAACACAAGGTCTAATCTCCCCATGTTCCCTCTTGCAACTGATCTAACTTTCACCACAAAAACTTAACCATTTACATCATTGCCCAAACATTAAACAATAGTGGTTATGTTGGCCAAATGTGCCAACATTGGAGCCAACAGGCATAATGTCACATGGTTGTTGGGTGGAGACTCTAATATGATAGAGCTCAAAAGAGGCAGAAGTAATCGAAGATCTGAAGTGACGCAAGGGTGCAAGAAGAATAAGACCAAGAAGAAGCAATTTTTGTGGCACATCACATTGGCGGCATTCGGTTGGACATACGACGCACACAATTGTATTATGAAGAAGCTGAAAAGTAATATAAGCTATAATCTCAAATTTATATAGAACATGAGAAGATCTTAGAAGCTTTATTGAGAAAACAAATATGTGATACAATTCTCTTAACCACCCATCCGGATCCCTCCGAAAGGGCTAAAGACAAGGTTATATCACTGGCTTCTAGTCAACACTAAATCTCATAGATCTAGCCTCCGGCCAACTGGCTATGAATTTCCAGCTATGGCTTAAAGTTGCGATGTCTAGTTTATGGATTTCGATCAATACTATTTAATCATTGAGCCTTTGATTTAGTAATTGATGCTTTGGCAAAGAAGATATCTGAACCATATTGTCATCTAGTCCTCTTCCCATCGGGATGCCTTCTCCTTATTCTCCTCTACATGGTCACTAACTAGTTGCTCCTTCCTTCCCTTGGACGTTGTTGTTCCTTTAATTAGGCACCTCCTTCATCAAAGGTGCTCCTTGAGTAACAATTATCCTTCAATATTTAGGAAAAGGTTTCCCGTAATATTATCCTTTGCCCTTCTATTATTAGGCAATCTTTAAAGAATAGTATTTTTACATCGCCTTGCCCCTTTTTCCTTGGCCCTTTCACCGTGAACCAGCCCAATGAGCTTGTGCTACATTAATCCTTCCCTTCTATAAGTTGATCGTCCTCGATCATAATCAACCTAGAACATAAAAACAAGAAACCCCCCTTCTTAAAGTTGATCGTTGATCACCTTTTGAAAAGTGCGTTAGTCCTTTCCTTCTCAAGTTTGATCACCTCAGATTTCCTTTGAGAAGTAATTCTTTCTAACCCATCAAGTAAGTTTTCCTTATTTGAACAAGAAAGATCCCATTTCTGATTAGGAAAGATAGTTTTATGAGATTAGACATGCAAGTCATTTAATGAATTGAGTTTAGCATCATATTGCAAATAATGAATGGTCTCCTTTACAGCAGCCTATTCTTTTCTTAGACATGAGTGCTATGTTATCCTTGGTATATTGGCAAGAAATTCACTAGGACGCTTTGAAGTTTCTTTGTCCAAATGATGCTCAACTTGTGTAGATAATAAAGTTGTCACTAACTGTTTCAAGGATTTAGAGATGGAAAAGACTCCTACCTTAATGTCGGTTATGTAAAGCTTATTTGGGAACTAGATTTTGATATAATCAAGCACTTCAAAGCCTCCAACTTTGAATAACCATTCGAGTTCTGTGAAGACAATGTTCTTTCATATAGCAATCGAATTTTTTTTTCTCCCTTTTTTTTTTTGATGCGTGGACCTTTATTACTCAAAAGAATACAAAGAGTACATGGGGACTCAAAATCCAGTGGAGAAGATGTCCACTAGAGCAAAACTACCTAACACATACATAACACAGAAAAGCAGAGAATACATATCATCAAGAGCACAACTGGCTATGATCAAGTCTAAATCTGAAGATATCGCTCCAAAATGATACTTTTAATGCCATCCTTTAAGGAAGAACACTTGTACACTTTTACAATACGACTACGAGCATCGCTGAGCACTCATGTATCTGAAAAGACTAGTCCCTTGAAGATGAGGAGATTTCGTCCCTTCTAGATGGACCAGATGATCCAAGCGGATGCTAAGTGGAAAGCCCTCATTGCCAACTTGTCCCAAGAAATTGGATAGACTTACAATAGGACCTGCTGACTATTCAAGTCACAATGAAAAAGGCTCAAAAGCCACTGCCAAGCAAGCCGAACATGGTGACACAAGAAAAAGCAGTGCTCAATTGTCTCTTTCCTCTATATGCAAAGAAGGCAGATCATAGAGAACTTCTGGACGAAATCTATGTATAGCAATGTTTACCCGCACGCATCTATGAATGATCTGCCACCATAAGATAGATCGCTTAGGACGGAGCAATTTATTCCATATCCATCGCCAGATTGCTTTTCGATGAGGCTCGAGGATAACTAAAGATGAGGAATCCGTGTAGGCAACACTTCAAGGTGAAGCAGGACTACATACACTCATCCTACATACAAATAAAGAATCTATGTTTTTAGATGTTACAACAATGCAGATGAGGAATCCGTGTACTAGTCCCGGATATTAAATCTTGGATTGTACATCATTTCCTAAGGATATTTTGGATTTTCTCAGCTCATGCTAATTATGATTTTAGCAAATGATGAATCAACATTTCACCTATTTAAGTTTTGTCAACTAAAACCACAAAAAGTATTTACAAGTGCTCCAAAGATAACTAACAAGTAGACTAAAATAATATGCATGAAGGCACAAATCCAAATTAAAGCACAATTTATACGAAATACACCATCCTTACCATATGCTTATGCTTCGGCCTTACTGAAAGTATGCCCCCCTTCCCGCACACCTACCATATGGACATAAGGATAATGTATTCGTGCCCTTACATATGCATACAATTAAAAATGATCCTCCCACCTACACACATGTTTGATATGGCACAATATTATGCATCCCCCGTAGGAGCAGCTGATGCCATGGGCAGCGGAAATAGACATATGCACACTTACACAAGCAGGATTTAGACCTAACACTGTAGATTATATTTTCACATTGCACGCCTTGATAAAGGTCACCAGAAACAAACGACAAGATTTGCATTGCTGCTATCTGGAATTTGCCAAAGCGAATAATATTTTAGGTGCTTTATCAGTTACTAGTAGGACGATTGTGTCGATTGGTTCCATTAGCTGGATTTGCCTCTAAATAACACAGTACATGCTTCCATTGGCTAGATGCCATTCTTTTTGAGCTCTAGCCAACTTCCTCATTGATCTCTTGATGTCACTATATATGACTCTATCAAACCCAGTGCTAAGTCTCGGTTTCAGAAACTCCAAGCTCTTCAATCAGATCTTCAGCACCATCTTCTCCGGACATAGGAATGCTATCAGCATTATGCTAATTTACATCGTTAAAAAGCTCCTATATTTTATGTTGGTGTCCTTGTCTAGCTTCTGCATAGGGACTTTCCTACAACATGTTCCTACAACAAGCTTGACTATCATCATCGCAGTCCTTAACAGAATCACGACTCAGATCAGTGATATTGCATTCCAGCCTTTCCGATGTTTCTCTACATCTAACTTTTGGAGCTATACACACCTGATCCCCTCCTGGATTGAGTTCCTCTACTGGCCCCACTAGTGTGAATTGATGATCACGAAGAGTTCGAGGTTCGGGAGGTTTTGGACTCTAAGATTTATTATTGATGATTGTATTACTTTGTCAATTGAACAGGAATATTTTACAAGTGATCAAAAAATGAGAACTTGGACAGAATCTAACCAAAGGTTCTAAAAGAATTGCAGAGTTCCATTGACGTTACTCGGATAACCTGAGTTTCGACTCCGATTCCAAAGGCTCGTCCTCATTGCATACATACATGTATATGATGTAACGATTACACATATATCATATGTACATGATTGTCACTCATATTTATATGAGAATATTCTTATGGAATATTTTAAGAACTTTCTCATCCAACCTAAAGCATTGCATTCTGTTTTTATTTGTAAGAGCATCAAATCTCTCTCTTGCGTCGGCCACATGCTCCTAAAAAAATCCATCTCTTGTTACATACGATTCCTCCTCTAAATGTACGTATTTTTTTGGAAGGAGAGGAGAGACAATTGTTTCTCGAGGCTTAACAGCCTCGGTTATGGGCAGAATTTTTGCTGTTTGCCGGATTTTCGATCGTGCATCCATTCCGGCCGACGAACTCTTTGTGGGATAATTCGACCGTAACGTTCCATTCGGGCGCCAAATTGTGGGATATTCAAGCCTGTTTTTTTCTTTGTTTGGCGGTCTATGTGGGATATTTCATTTCTAGTTTTGCCTCCCCAGGCTTTCGATTCTGGCCACTAAACCATGGATCCGGTCATTCTTGGCATGATTGCCATGCTTTTTTGGGCTTTGACACTCGAATTTGCATTACAGAGATACTGTTTGCAGCTACTGGAACTCAATGAGCTCGAAGACCCAATGACCCTGTTCGATGAAGAAGATAACAATGGTATGTTTTTTTGCGCATCTGCAGCTTTAATGGTTGCGGGTTCGAGTAGGGTTAGAAGACCACCAAGAAGATTTTGGATTGCTCCAAGGCAAAGAACACAGTGGGATAATATCGATAACCATGTTTGGAATTGTCTGCCATCCTTCGAAGACGATATGTGGCACCAATTTTACAGGATGAAGAGGGCCACATTTGAGAGATTGGTAGGTTTAATTGTGCCTTATCTTGTCAGGCCCGGGATTAAAGTAAGGCCCCCTGTTGATCCAAGGAAAGCAGTTGCTATGGTTCTGTATTTTCTAGCACACGGGGATATGCCCTTACATGTGGGACAGAGATTTTATGTTGGGAAAGCAACAGTGCAAAAATATACCAAGAAAGTCACGCTTGTATTGGCTTCGAAGACAATGCTGTACAAACGGTTTGTTACAATGCCTACATGAGAAAGATTAACTCAGTGTATTAAGGAATTCCATGATGCAACTGGGTTGCCCAATATATATGGTGCAGTTGATGGTTCCCATATTTTTTTATGGAGGAAACCCAAAAAAAAGGATAATGGGGAAGACTATTACAGCAGGCATAAGAGGCACTCATGTCTCATGCAAGGAATTGTTACACATAGCAGATTGTTTATAAATGTTTGTGTAACTAGAACAGGTTCAGTCCATGATTCCAACCAGTTCAAGAAGAGCTCCATTTATAATAACATTGCTTCTAGCAGGCCCTTTCTCCTAAAAGTCTTTCCTCAAAATTAGGGTGCATATGGTAAGTTTAACAAAAGGATTTGTAGGGGCAGAGTGTGTATAGAAAATGGATTTGGCATTGTGAAGGAAAAATTTAGAATTCTGAAACACTTGCCTGTACATGTTGGCAAAGCCTCCAAGATCATACATGCATGTTGTGTTCTTTGGAACTTTTGTATAATGGAAGACAAGGGCTGGGATATGCTGCCAATTGAAGACGAGCCTCCACCAATATATTACTATGAAACAGAAGCCATGAACAGGTCCTTAAAAAAACAGGGTGATCAAATGAGGCACGTGCTATTTGAGAATCTGGATGGACATGTCATCCTTTGAATGAATTTTGTAGCCAAGAAAATGAAATCCATATTCAACTATATTCGATTTGATCTCTTTAATTCTCTGTCGTGTATTGTTACAGAATGATGAAAAGTTAAATGTGTTTGTAGCATGAGTTTAGAGCTTAATTTGTGACACATAGATTAGAGCTCGAAAACATTTCATTATCAAAACTGAACAGCCTGTCACAGACATTTCTGAGTCAAATGACTTCACATTAATACACACTGAAGACTATAAAATATCAACAACACAGGAACAAGTAGGCTAAACCACGTTTTGTATTCATGAAATATCAATACATGTTCATATCCTGCACTGTTCAAAACAGTGCAGTATCTCAGCAGCCTGTTACAATCAATGTGAGCCAAATGACTTCACAACATAAAACCAAAAAAAGCACGCCTTCCAATGAGCATAGGAAATCTGCATCAATAGAAGGACAAAATTTGTTTCTTCTGTCAGAACCCGAACAGTTACATCAGCAAAAGAAATGGCATGCATGCCATTTTATATATAAGAGACCCCTGTTTCAAAATGAAAATATAAAACACAAAAAAGATGAAGGCATAACAAGATTTTTTGCTCATATTTTGGGACAAAGGTCACACTGAAATGTTACATTTCGTATATCTTAGAGGCACCATTTTTCATTATGCCTAACGTAAACACTCTCCATATGGGCAGTCCAGTTCTTAGCAGAATTAGCAGCCCATTCTAAAACATCAGCTTCAATATTAACCTCCATCTCAAAAAAATCAGTATCAGTCTGTTTGGAATAGCTACAGTGGATTAGCTTGTGGGACAAGATTTCCACTTCAGGGTTAGCTACCTCGACGGAGGGGGAGGAAAACTGACTTTCTTCTTGCTGCTCTTGGCTTTCTTCATGCTCCTCTTGGCTTTCTTCTTGCACATGGTTTTCCTGAAAGACGTTCTCTAAGCTGACAGGATTATCACTGAACTCGGGACCATCTGCACTACTATCTGGAAGGATTTCTTCGCTGGTAGTAGGCCATGAAGAGTACTCAGAAAAACATGACCGTGAGCTGGAAGAAAAGGAAGAAGATTCCCGAGGCAAGGAATATGAAGAGGAACTGGAGGAAGATGAAGACGAACTCGGAGATCTCGGGCGTTTTCTGTTCACGATTCGAACCATATTGGCTGAAGCGGCTTGCATGCAAGGAATTGAGAAAAGCTTAAATAGCCTTTACGAATTGGGGTGATTGCGACTAGAAGACAATAATTAATACTAAAGAAATAGGCCAGTACAAGTCATTCAATATTTAGGTATACTAGTGGGTTTGAGACAGTTCCAAAATAGAATTTCTAAAAAGCATGAAAATTGAAAACGTACCTCTAATCTTTGTTCTTGGCAACCAATTTAGCAATTTCGAGCAATGTTTCCTTTGCCATCTCACAAATGCTTTGAGTCATTGCAGCCATGGACTCAGCAATTTTCAAACTGTTGGCAGACCTTATTGTTTCCAATTCCCTGCACTTTCTTCTTTCAGGAAATCTAATTTCTTCACCTCAGTGTCCCCAAATGTGCTTGCCATCTGTGATATTCCCATTGCAATGTCCTCATCTATCTGCAACCTGGACTTCTTTCTACTTGTAGGTTTTCCACAAACTCTAGGCTGATTACATGCAGCCGATCTAGGATTTGAAGAATCTGTCTGGTTTCCTGTTGGTGTCCTATTGATTGGAATTTCTGGCATCACTGGACTGCTCGGATTTCCCGTGTTTACATTATTATTTGAATTGGGTGGATCTTCAAAGTGGTCTTCAAATGCTGCATCTGTTCCAACAGTTTCAAAGAAAGTGTCATTCATGAAAGATTACGAGAAATTTGTATGCAAGTCTGCAGCCTCGAAAGCTTCATTCCCAAATTCACCATCATCATCAGCCCCTGGAATTGGATTATCCGAGGTAACACCATACTTCACCTCTTCCATTCTCTCATACCACTGTCAAGTTGATGGTTCAGAACCCGTGTGGCTACAAGCCTCCTTCTCATCTTTGAATTTAGCTTGCAGCTTATCCCATTTGTTATTTAGTTGTCTCAGCTCCACTAAACCCCCAACAAAGGGCTGCAATTTGATCATAATTTCCATCCATTATGTGTTGGATAGGTTGAGGGTGCCATTGGTTACTAATTTCATCTCGTTTAAGAGATTGAGGAAGGTGGAGCCACCTTGATCTGTCCATTGCACAGGAGACTTCCTATTCTTTGTGTCTATCACTTTCGAATTTTCCTTCTCATGCACAACAAGAGCCAAAGCAGATTCGGTTTCAAAAGATTCACTCACAATATCAGAAGATGCCTGAATTTCGCTCAATACTCGTTTGGATCTTTTCTCCTTTGGCTGTCTTGGAGAAGGAATTGGCTCAGAATTAGTCTCCAAATGCACATCCATGGAGATCTGGCCTGTCATTTTCCGGGTCCTTCTTGGTGCCATTTTTTCAACCCGAGGAGGCATGAAAGGCTTGTTGCTTGCTGGCAAAGCAGATCGAGAGGCCTTAGACATCTGATTGCAGATAATTGTAGGGGAATAAGGAAGACTTAAAATGAAATTGAGGTTCAAAACTTAATGTATGAATGCTCAAAAAACAGAATGCAAATGGGAATTAAATCGGCGAATACACGGATCGTAATCGGCTAATTGCTTCGCGAAATTGGATACTTGGAGCAAGAATTAGGCGGCCTTGAAGATCAAGAAGCATGGGAAATAAACCCCGGGTTTTGGTGGGAAATATTTGAGGCAGTTTTTTCAAAATAAAATTAAGGCTAATTGTTTGGTTAGTGGGCAATGAAAACGCCCCTAACATTTAACGTTGGGGCGAATCATCTCTCAAGGTGAGAGGGGTTTTCCCTCTCACCCATCTCTCCCATCTTTCCCCATCTCTCATCTCTCGTATTCTCTCGATTGTCTCTCGTCATCTCTAAGTCGACATGTGGCCAACTCTCTCTCTCTCTCTCTCTCTCTCTCTCTCTCTCTCTCTCTCTCTCTCTCTCTCTCTCTCTCTCTCTCTCTCTCTCTCTCTCTCTCTCTCTCTCTCTCTCTATGCGGATATTAGGGAATGGGTAATGGAACATGTTATGGAGAAATCATGGAGAGTGCCAGAAGTCAAGAAGGAATATTACAGGCAGAATATCAGTCCACAGCTTCAGGTTCCAAGATATCTGAGAGAGGGCGTGTCGGTAAAGCTAAGGCATGAAATTAGCAGAATGAGACTTAGTTCTCATCATCTGGGCGTTGAAGTTGGGCGTTGGAGCAATATTCCCATGAGTGAGGCTCGCAAGCTTTCGCAACGGATGGGAGCGGTCGAGGACGAGATGCATGTGCTTTTACAGTGTCCGCAGTACCAAAGCATCAGGGACACATATAACATTGCTTGTAGTAACCTGATAACTTTCTTTGATATGCCAGGTAGCACAATTGGTGACTTTATTGTTAAAATATTGGATCATAGGGATATAATGCTGAGGAAACTTAACATTCAAGAGATACAAGAGGATGAGTTAGAGGGGTCTAGTGCATTTCTTTCAGAGGATGCACTAGAGGATATATTTTACAACATGTAAGTGTATGGTTGAGCGTCACATAGACCTGGTGGTCTGAAGACGCATATTTATAAACATTTCATTTCATTTCTCTCTCTCTCTCTCTCTCTCTTGCGTCGGCCACATGCTCGTAAAAAAATGCATCTCTCGTCACATACAGTTCCTCCCCGAAATGTACGTATTTTTTTGGGAGGAGAGGAGAGACGATTGTCTCGAGGCTTAACCTCTGTTATTGGCCGAGAATTTTTGCTGTTTTGTCGATTTTCGATCAATGCATCAATTCCGGCCGACGAGAGAAAATGTGGGATAATTCGATCGTAACGTTCAATTGAGCCAAATTGTGGGATATTCAAGCCTGTTTTTCTTGGTTCGGCCGGGCTCAGGGGATAATTCATTTCTAGTTTTGCCTTCCCATTCAATTTTTCGATTCCGGCCACTAAACCATGGATTCGGTCATTCTTGGTATGATTGCCATGCTTTTTCGGGCTTTGACACTTTGGATTTGCATTACTGAGATATCGCTTGCGACTATTGGAACTCAACGAGCTCAAGATCCAATGACCCTGTTCGATGATGAGGTTTTAGAGGACAACGATGGTATGTTTTTTTTGGCGCGATCTGCAAAGATTAATGGTTGCGAGGTTCCAAAGCAGGTTAGAAGACCACCAAGAAGATTTTGGATTGCTCCAATTAAGAACACAATGGGATAATATCGATAACCACGCATGGAATTGTATAGCTTCCTATGTGGCACCAATTTTACAGGATGAAGAGAGCCACATTCGAGAGATTGGTAGGTTTAATTGTGCCTTATCTTGTTTTTGGGGAATAAAGTAAGGCCCTGTTGATCCAAGGAAAAGTTGCTATGGTTCTCAGATTTTTCTTGCACGCGGGGATATGCCCTTACATGTCGGACAGAGATTTTATGTTGGGAAAGCAACAAAGGCGTAAATATACCAAGAAAGTCACGCTTGTATTGGCTTCGAAGACAATGCTGTACAAACGTTTTGTTGCAATGCCTACAGGTGCAAGATTAACCCAGTGTATTAAGGAATTCCATGATGCAACTAGGTTGCCCAATGTATATGGTGCAGTTGACAGTTCCCATATTTTTTTATGGAGGAAACCCAAAAAAAAAGGACAATGGGGAAGACTATTACAGCAGACATAAGAGGCACTCATGTCTCATGCAAGGAATTGTTACACATAGCAGATTGTTTATAAATGTTTGTGTGACCAGAACAGGTTCAGTCCATGATTCCAACCAGTTCAAGAAAAGCTCCATTTACAATAAAATTGCCTCAAAACAAATTTTACAGGAACCCGTGGTGACCCTGAGTGGCAGAAAACTGAAGAAAGGGCAGTCTACTAATCAGGAAGTTCAGGTAAATATTCCACCATTACTATTAGGTGATTCAAATTTTATTCCAAAGAAGCCCTTTCTCCTTAAAGTCTTTCCTCAAAATCGGGTGCATATGGAAAGTTTAATGAAGGATCCAGAGGGGCAGAGAGTGTGTGTAGAAAATGGATTTGGGATTGTCAAGGAAAAGTTTAGAATTACAAACACTTTGCGTGTGCATGTTGGCAAAGCCTCCAAGATTATACATGCATGTTGTGTTCTTTGGAACTTTTGTATAATGGAAGACAAGGGTTGGGATATGCTGCCAATTGAAGAAGACCCTCCACCAATATATTACTATGAAACGTAAGCCATTAATGTGTCCTTAAAAAAAACGGGGGTGATCAAATGAGGCACGTGCTATTTGAGAATTTGGATGGCCATGTCATCCTTTGAATGAATGAATTTTTGCAACCAAAAGAATGAAATTCATAATCAATTGTATTTGATTTGATCTCTTTAATTCTGATTTGTTAATCGATTGTTACAGAATGATACAAAGTTAAATGTGTTTGTGGCCTGATTTTTGTGCTCGAAAACCTATCATTATCAGAACTGAACAACAGGTCACATGCATTTCTGAGTCAAATGACTTCACATTGATACACATAAAATATTATAAAATTTCAACAACAGTGGAAAAAGAAGGTAAACAAGTTTTATATTCAAAAGAAATTTAATACATTTTTTTTTCAGACCTTTGTTCAAAACAAAGGCAAATATCTCATTGTGTTACAATCAAAGTGCATAGGAAAACAAAGAGCATAAGTCACTCCTCCCAAAGGGCATAGGCAATCTGCATGGGAAATATGCACAGGTTTCTTCTGTCAGCAAAACTCAGCAAAAAAAAAAATGGCATGCAAGCCATTTTCCACATAACAGATACCTGTTTCAAATTGAAAATAGGAAACAAAAAACAAAAAGATGTAACATAAAAAATTTTATCCACTAGATCCTGGGACAAAGATCACAACGGAAGGTTATGTTTCATATTTCTTCAAGGCACCATTTTTCATTCTGCCTGACGTACACAGTCTCCATGTGGGACAAATCCCCGTTCTGGCGTAATTAGCGACCCCATTCCAAAACATTCGATCAATAGAAACCCCCATCTGAAAAAAAGTGGTGACTGGCTCTTTGGAGTAATTGCAGTGGATCTTCTTGTGGGTCAAAACTTCCACTTCCGGATTTGCAGGCTGAACAGAAGGGGAGGAAAACTGGCTTTCTTGTTCGTCTTCATGAGAAACATAATTTTCTTGAAACTGATTCTCCAAACTTACAGGCATTTCGCTGAACTACCGAGAATCCCCACTGCTGTCGGGAAGAACTTCCTCACTGGAAGTGGGCCAGGAATCGTGGTCAGAGTAATAGGGTAACTCTGAGGAAGAGGACGAAGTAGTTGGTGGAGTTCTATAAGACGAGGACTTGATGAGCTTGAGCTCAAGAGCTCGAGCTAGAGGGCTTGAGAGCGTTGGCTTTCTCGCTCACCGACTCTCTCCATTTCTTTCAATGGGCTTGCATGCAAGAATTGGAGGAAGCTTATATAGCCTTTACGAATTTGGATGATCGTGACTAGTAGGCAATATTTAATACTAAAAAACAGGGCTGTACAACTTCTTTAATATTTAAGAATACTGGTGGGTTTTGAGACAGTTCCAAAAAAGAATTTCAAAAAAGCAAATAACTGAAAACGAACCTTTAGTCCTTCTTGTTGGCAGCAAGTTTGGCAATTTCCAGCAATGTCTCCTTTGTCATTTCACATATGCTTTGAGTCATTGTAGCCATGGACTCTGCAATTTTCAGACTGTTTGCAGACCTTATTGTTTCCAATTCCCTGACCAATTCAATTTTTCTTGCACTTTCTTCTTTCAGGAAATCTAATTTCTTCACCTCAGTGTCCCCAAATGTGCTTGCCATCTGTGATATTCCCATTGCAATGTCCTCATCTATTTGCAACCTAGACTTCTTTCTACTTGTAGGTTTTCCACAAACTCCAGGCTGATTACATGCAGCTGATCTAGGACTTGAAGAATCTGTCTGGTTTCCTGTTGGTATCCTATTGATTGGAATTTCTGGCATCACTAGACTGTTTGGATTTCCCGCGTTCACATCATTGTTTGAATTGGGTGGATCAGCAAAGTGGTCTTCAAATGCTGCATCTGTTCCAACAGTTTCAAAAAAACTGTCATTCATGAAAGATTCTGAGTAATTAGTATGCAAGTCTGCAGCCTCGAAAGCTTCATTGCCAAATTCACCATCATCACCAGCACCTGGTATTGGATTATCAGAGGTAACACCATATTTCACTTCTTCCATTCTCATACATACCATCGCCAAGTTGATGGTTCAGAACCTGTATGGCTACAAGCCTCCTTCTCATCTTTAAATTTAGCTTGCAGCTTATCCCACTTGTTCTTTAGTTGTCTCAGCTCCACTAAACCCCCAACAAAGGGCTGCAATTTCATCATAATTTCCCTCCATTGTGTGTTGGAGAGGTTGAGGGTGCCTCCGGTTACCAATTTCATCTCGTTGAGGAGATTGAGGAATGTGGAGACACCCGTGATCCAATCCATTGCAGGGGACTTCCTATTCTTGGTGTCTATCACTTTCGAATTTTCCTTCTCATGCACAACAATAGCCAAAGCAGAATCGGTTTCTAAAGATTCACTCACAATATCAGATGATGCCTGAATTTCGCTTAATACACGCTTGGCTCTCTTTTGTTTTGACTGTCTTCCAGAGGGAATTGGCTCAGAATTAGTCTCCAATTGCACTTCCATGGAGATCTGGCCTGTCATTTTCCGGGTCCTTCTTGGTGCCATTTTTCAACCCGAGGAGGCACGAAAAAGGCTTCAGTTGCCGGCAAAGCGGTCGAGAGGCCTTAGACATCTGAATCCAAATAATTGATTGGGAATAAGGACGACATAAAACGAAATTGACGATCAAATCTTAATGAACGAATGCACAAAAAACATAATGCAAATGCCTGCGTGATCTGATGAATACCTGGATCGAAATCGGCTAATTGCTTCCGTGAATTGGATACCTGGAGCCAAGAATTAGGCTGACCTTGAAGATCAAGGGGAAATGGCCCCTGGTTTTCGGTGTAAGGAAACATTTTGGGCAGTTTTTTGGGGCCGAAAATTAAGGCTAATTGTTTGGTTAGTGGGCAATGAAACGCCCTAACTTGGCTGTTAAGGGGCGAATCATCTCGAGGTGAGAGTTGGGTTTTCCCCTCTCACCCATCTCTTCCATCTCTCCCCATCTCATCTCTCGTATTCTCGTATTCTAAAATTCTCTCGTCATCAAAAGTCGACATGTGGCCAAGGCATCTCTCTCTCTCTCTCTCTCTCTCTCTCTCTCTCTCTCTCTCTCTCTCTCTCTCTCTCTCTCTCTCTCTCTCTCTCTCTCTCTCTCTCTCTCTCTCTCTCTCTCTCTCTCTCTCTCTCTCTCTCTCTCTCTCTCTTTTTTGCACGTTTTGGAAACAATGGCCGTACCTTTGCAATGGCCAAGGCACCAAAGCCACAGAAGAGAACTCAGTCGGATTCGGATGGAGACTCGTCAGAACCACAGCAGGAAGAGATTTCGCTGGCAACCATTTGGAAGGAGATCACGGCATTTCGCCAGGAGTCAGCAAAGGAGCTTATGGCTTTTCGGCAGGAATGGGAAAGGCGGGAAGACAAGTTAATGCTGGAAATCCGAAGTCTAAAGGCAGAGAATGAGGGGTTACAGAAAAACCTTCGAAACATGCAAGAGGAGATAGAGGTAGTTAAGGCCAATATCTCAGACTTACAGATAGCGCAGGTGGAAGAAGAAAATGATGATCAAATGGCAGAGATATCAGAATTAAAGCATGCGTTTGAAGACTATGTGGAAACCCAGGAAAGAAAGCAGAGAGCCTTGAACTTAAGGATCGTGGGGCTGCCAGAGAAGGAAAAGGAAGAGACTAAAGAGGTCGTTTCTAAATTTCTCACAGAGGAAATGCAGGTGAACAATGTGCAGATAGCAGATGCCTTTCGGATTGGGAAAAGGGACCATGGAACCCGGCACATAATTGTAAAATTCTCAAACAGGGAGGAGCGATTTCAAGTGATTAAACAGAGACACATGCTCAAGGGCAAATTCATCTGGGTGAATGAGGATTTAACCAGGGAGCAGCTGCAGGAGAAGAAACAAGAATTAGCAAAATTCAAAGAGGCAAAATCGAATAACCAAAAGGTGAAGTGGCTTAAAGGTAAGGCTGTCATTGAATAGGTAGGCGAGGGAGGTCTTAGGATAGCAGTCTGGAATATAAACCGACTGACTATCGACAAGATCATAAGTATGCAGGAGATTTTGGAAAAAAATTGATGTCATCTGTTTTGTAGAGACTAAGGAGCACGATTTGTATGCCATGCCAGATATTGAAGGTTTTGAAATGTCTTATTCAGTATGTAACAAAAGATTCAGAGAAAGGGATATGGGAAATGGGGGAATTGCATGTTTTGTCAGGCATAAATATAAAGAGATAATTCAGGGTATAAGAAGGGATGTAAACGGTCAGTTTATTTGGATAGAAATAAAAGGAGACCAAATTGTTTATTACATGGCTGTCTGTTATTTTGCTCCAAAACATAAGAACATATACAAGGATACAGATGCTTCAGGGGATGACTTGTTTTATGCTTTAGAACAAGATATAATGGAGTTTCAAGAGAAGGGAAGCGTGATTCTAACAGGGGATTTTAACAGTAGAACGGGCACCCAACAGGCCACTTTGCTTTCGGGAGAGAAGGATCCACTTTGGCTGATTTCTATAGATGAAAAGGAGCAGGAATTATTGGGAAGGAAGAGGATGTCCGCAGATGCAGTGGTGACGAAAACAGGCAGGCAGCTTTTGAGCTTATGTGGTAGCGCAAACCTTTTGATTTGTAATGGATTGAGTAGATTCCCATACACACAGAAGAACACTTGCCGAGGAAGGAGTACAGTGGATTATTTAATAATGTCAGAAGACGTGATTGAAACCATCACCCATTTCGTGGTTGGGGAAGTGGAATTGGAATCAGACCATGTCCCTCTCTTTTTCAATCTGCAGGTCAGCCAACCAAGTACCTCTAGTCCGGATGTTAAGAGGAAATATCGTCTAAAACCCCATCTACAAGTTCAGTTCCGATGCTACCTGGAGCAGAGAGTATCGAAATTATCATGGGAAGGTGGCTTGGAGATGCTAAACAATCAGCTACAGGATGTCCTTGAGGAAATGGCTGTGGAGTTATTTACTCCTCACAGAGCAAGGAGCGGGCTGCCGTGCAAGTCATGGTTCGATCAGACCTGCAGGGCTGCTAAGGAGGCTTGGAAAATCAGTGAAGCACATCTGAGAGATGATCGTAAGAAGGAGTATAGAAGGGCTGTGCGTAGCAGGAAGAGGAAGTTTATTAAAGAGAAGCAACAACTTCTATGTAACAAATATGTGGCAGATCCGAAAAGCTTCTGGAATGGTCTAAGACGGCATACACAGGAAGATATTCCTCTAAGCGCACAAGATCTGTGGCAGCATGTGCTCAAGCTTTATCACAATGAAGAGGTGGCAGCAAATGGACCGAACATGCACTCTAGTCTGTTAATTACGGAGGAAGAAGTGGCAGAAGGCATATCTGCATTGGCAAATGGAAAAGCATCAGATCTTCATGGTTTGAGTGCGGAACATCTAAAATGGGCTGGTCCTGTTGTGCGCCCCTTGGTGGCGAAAATGTTTAACATGGCAATGACACAAGGATTCCCGCTCGATTGGAGCAGAAACCGGGTGGTCCCAGTGTTTAAGGGAGGATCGAGGAAGGAGGTGAACAACTACAGAACTATTATGGTAAGTAGTTTGTTTTCAAAACTTTTCTCCACTATTTTAGAGAAGAAGTTAAGTGTATGGGCAGAGCTTAATCACAAACGGGCTGAGATACAGGCAGGTTTTAGAGCAGGGAGATCCACATTGGATCATTTGTTGGTACTGAAGTCAATATTTGACAAGGTTAAGGGCTCAAAAAAACCAGTCTATGTAGCATTCGTAGATTTTAAGAAGGCTTTTGATAAGGTCCCACGGGATCAACTTTGGAAGAGATTGGACAGGTTGGGTGTCCCGCATGATATCAGAGATGCTGTGAAGGTACTATATGAGAAGGTTCTGGTACAATTATCGCATCCGTTCTCGTTGGATATTGCGGAGTGTGTAGAGAGTAATATTGGAGTTAAACAAGGTTGCCCATTGTCTCCAACACTATTTGGTCTGTTTATTGATGGCCTGGAAGAATGGCTTCAAGATAACTGCACAGGAGGGATTGAAATACACGGATATGTTATCCAAATGTTGATGTACGCAGATGATGTAGTTATCATGGCGCGTGATAGGGAGCATATGCAGAGACACTTGGATGGGCTAGCAGCCTTTTGTGACCAAACCGAAATGCAGGTAAATCTGGAAAAGACTAATATCATGACAGTAGGTGTTTTGAAACAAGAACAGGTTTTCAGTTACAAAGGGAGTAAGGTGAGCATGTGTGATTCATACAAGTATCTAGGTCTTATTTTTAGTAGAAATCATAGATGGAATACATGTATTACTCAACAAGTGGATGGTGGTCAAAAAGCTTTGTATGCTTTACAAAGTATGTGTAGAAGATCTCACCTTTGGTCGTGGGACCTCAAGGTAAAGATGTTTCAATCTTTGGTTCAGAGTGTGGTCCTGTATGGTTGTGAAGTTTGGGGGCCAAGTCTTCCACAATGCTTATGGGAAGATATAGAGCAGATTTTAAAGAAATTTCTAAGGTTGGAGCTTGGAGTGAAGGTTCAAACTCCCTATCCCATGATGTTGGCCGAGAGTGGTTTTATGCCCTTGGAAGGCGAAGCACTATTTAGATGCATTCGGTATATGAAGAGGGTGCTACTAATGGATGAGACAAGACTCCCACATGTAGCTTTGATGGCTAGTAAAGAGAAAGGGATATTTCATGATGTGAAGAGGTGGCTTGGTAAATGGGATATTTCATGGGATGAAGTGATCTTAGTAGAGAAGGACCTAAAGACTTGGATTTCATTGAAAATACTCAAGAAGATGTGGTCACAACCAAAGACGAAAATGATTTTATATAAACAGAACATCAATCCTGGGCTTGAGATGGCAAAGCATCTCAAAGAGAATATCTCCATACAGAAAAGGCATGCTATAAGCAGGATTCGCCTTAGTTCTCATCATTTGGGGGTAGAAGTGGGGAGATGGGGATATATCATTCCGAGAGATCAGAGATATTGCAAGCTATGTGATATGGATCAGGTGGAGGATGAGGGGCATGTATTGCTCCAATGCATGAGATATAAGTCGTTGAGGTTGGAGTATGGAATTCAATACGAGGATCTCCCAACCCTTTTCTCTACAATGGAAGGAGACGGGCTAGGTAAGTATGTGATAGAGCTCCTAAGGTACAGGGAATCCTACTTAAATAGTCATCAAGTAAAGGACATGGATGTTTCTGATAATGTGAGTGAGAGTGATGAGCTAGATGAGGATTCGGAAACTCATCTATTATTTTATGATGATGTATAAATGTAAGATATTTGTCTAATAGGCCTTTGAGGCCTCCCATGGACATAATAAACTTTCTCTCTCTCTCTCTCTCTCTCTCTCTCTCTCTCTCTCTCTCTCTCTCTCTCTCTCTCTCTCTCTCTCTCTCTCTCTCTCTCTCTCTCTCTCTCTCTCTCTCTCTCTCTCTCTCTCTCTCTCTCTCTCTCTCTCTCTCTCTCTCTCTCTCTCTCTCTCTCTCTCTCTTCCTGGCCACATGCTCCAAATTTTTTTATCTCTCGTGCTATACGGCGAGAGATAATTTTTATACCGTATAGCACGAGAGATAATGAGAGGTAATAATCTCTCGTCGCCTAACAAGGCTCGTTAAGAGGAAAAAAAAAACGGCCAAACTTTTCCTTCCTAAAAATTTTCCGAGATCCTTTTTTTTCTGGTTATGGTACGCTTCGGATCCCCTCGCTTCCGGATCCTTGCTTTGCTTACGGTTTATGGCGGCGCTTCCGGATCCGCTTCCCGGTTAAGCCGGCCCGTCTGTTCCCGCCAGAGTTCTCAATTGTTTTTGTGAGCCAAGAAATGGCGTAATCGGGCGTGGAGTCGAACTTGGTTTACCTGGAACTGATTTCATACTGAATGTGTTAAATCGAGGAGGAGCTCAAAGGCCATAAAACAGGATTTAGAAATGGTTTATGGTTGTGCAGACCCATTACGGCCATAAAACAGGATTTAGAATGGTTTACGGTTGTGCAGACCCATTCTGTTGGTGCCTTGGTCTTGCAAATAATACTCTCCAAGGTCCCTGCAGAGCCACGCTTGTTGATTTCACAGATGTTTGTTCTTTGTTTTCTTTGGTCCTGTTCACAACAGAGTTTGCAGTTCACAGCGACATAAGCTTGTTTGCAGAGTTTGTTACGGCAGAGTTTGCAGAGTTTGTTACGGCATAAGCTTATCCTAAACCCTGAAGAAGCTCGATTTTGAAGAAGCCTTGAAGAAGCTCGATTTTGAAGAAGCCTTGAAGAAGCCTTAAAATCTGTGCTACTGCTGATCTAAAATCTTATAGCTCCGACTATGGAAATGAGGACTTTTTTGTCGGATCTTAAGAGCATGTCAATCCATGGAATTTTCTCAAAAATCACAGAAATATTAGTAACGGTACAGGAGAAACCTTGAACTCTTGCTTTGAACAGAAGCAGTATTTTTCTAGTTTCAGATACAATTTATAAATACAACAAATGGGCTGCAAGAATTGACCCACACTTTGACATATTGTGCCTGATAGAAGCCGAAAACAGAAAAGAAATAGCATAATCTAGCATGACTAGTAAAAGCAAACAGGTATTCCTGCTTCTTATAAATTGTTCAGTAGATCTATAGGAAGAACAAGCTGTAGCATTTCGCTGCCATAGCATTTGCTGCCATAGCATTTCGCTGTTTCAACGCCATAGCATTTCGCTGTTCGATTCGATGAAACAGCGAAACCCTGTTCGATTCGATTTGATTCCAAACCCTGTTCCAGCGCCTTTGTTGTCGCAGACCTCTGCCGTAATGCAAACAGAAAAGGGTACCATGCTTGAAAAATTTTCGGACGACCGGAATTTTTTTTGGCTTAAAGCCACTAACAATAAAAATAACTAATGGGAACGCCCCTAACAATAGTTAGGGGCGTTTTGTCTCTCAAAGGGAGAGCCAAATTTTTGACTCTCCCTTCATCTCTCGCCATCTCCCATCTCTCCCCATCTCTCAAATTGTCTCTCAACCCCCATGTGGCCAACGCATCTCTCTCTCTCTCTCTCTCTCTCTCTCTCTCTCTCTCTCTCTCTCTCTCTCTCTCTCTCTCTCTCTCTCTCTCTCTCTCTCTCTCTCTCTCTCTCTATGGGAGATGAAGAAGGCGGTTCTATGGCTGAGGTCATTAATAAACTAAATGAGCGAATGGACACTGTCTTAGAACAACAAGAGCGGCAGCAAAAAGCATTGAATCTGAGGTTCGTGGGGCTACCAGAAGGAGACCGTGAGAACACAAGAGAAGAAGTTCAAAAGATCCTGACCGAAAAACTCCACATTCAGGAACATGGTATGACAGACGCCTTCCGAGTAGGTAGGCCATCCGAGAAGGGGAGAAACATTGTGGTAAAATTCTCCAGTAGAGAACACAGAGCTCGGGTTTTACAGAAAAGGACTGAATTAAGAGGAGAAAGGATATGGATAAATGAGGACTTAACAAAGGCACAGATGACAGTAAGGCAGGGGGAGATCCAGAAACTGAAGGAAGCCAGACAGAATGGACAACGCGCATATTGGAAAGGAGGGAAGGTAGTAGTGGAGGACCTTGAATAGGAACTCGCGACCATCAGGTTATGTGCGTGGAATATAAATGGCCTCGACATAACCAAGCTGAAATCATTAGAAATAGAAAAGTGGGATATCATCTTTTTTACGGAGACACATGAACATGAAGAGCTTAGTTTACCAGCTTTACCAGGTTTTGTATGCATAGACTCTGTATGGTATAAAAAGGGATGGAGGTTAAGGGGCTTTGGAGGCATTGCTTGTTACTGCAGAACAAAATTAACGCATTTAGTCAGAAGAGTTGAGAAACATTCTTCCAAACAAACATTATGGGTGGAGTTAGTAGGTGCAGACCGGAAGGTCTTTGTTGGAGGATGCTATTTTCCGCCTCGGGAGTCACCAATCTATGATCGATGTGATCTGGATAGGGACGACCCATTTTTCTATCTTGAACAAGATATATTGGAGATTATGAACCTCGGAGAAATAATCCTAGTAGGGGATTTCAATGCTCGCATAGCAAATAAACAGGCAAATATGGTAGGCTCGTCCAAGGAGGCAATTTGGCTAGAAATGCTGGACGAAGCTGAGGTAAGCAAAGCTGGATGGGGGAGAAGCACTGAAGACACTTATGGATATGTTACACCTCAAGGGGGACACTTCCTGAACATGTGTGGGGGGTTGGGTTTGGTTGTCTACAATGGGATTGCCAAGTATCCACTCTCAGGAAAATGCACATCAGTTGGCTCAATGGGAACAGGCATGAGTGTGGTAGATTACTTAGTTGCGGGAGAACACTCAATGGAAATAATTCATGATTTCTACATCGGAGACTGCCCGGAGTCGGATCACATGCCGCTAATCTTTGAGCTAAAACTCCCAAGCAAGCTGAATCATATGGCACCAGGTAAGAGCTACACCTCGCTTTCTTTCGATTTCCATAAAGCAAAGATGTATATGGATCTCTGTGAGCATAAGGTGAAAAATGTGCAATGGCCAGAAAAGGCTAGTGATATAGATGCTAAGCTCAGTGTGATTCTGTTGGAGGCTGCGACCGAATGCTTTAGCTCTTTTCGAAGAGCTCAGGGGCTGCCATGTAACCATTGGTTTGATAAGGAATGCAAACAGTCACGCAAGCTATACAAGGAAGCTAAGGGGAGCGATAAGCGGGAAAAGAGAAATATATACATGAAAATGGTAAGAAGGAAAAAAAGGGAGTATACAACAGTAAGGCAGTTGGAAATGGTAGACATGCTAACGAAGGACCCAAAAAGATTCTGGAGTAAGCTGAAATGTAAGGCGGCTAAAGGGCTAGATCTAGACCCTGATAGGCTTATACACCAGATTAAGAAGTTGTACCACGTAGATGGCATTGATGAAAGATTGGGAAAGAGCAATGATAACTTATTGATCCACGCAGTAGATGTTGAGAGAGGGATCCAGAAACTTGCTAATGGGAAGGCATCAGATATGTTCGGGCTAAAGGCCGAGATGGTTAAGTGGGTGGGACCGGGGACATCAGAAGTGATTGGTAAATTGTTGAATGCTGCTATACGGGATGGTTTCCCACATAGTTGGCAGATGAACCGGGTAGTTCCTGTGCATAAATCAGGGGACACAGGGGATCCCAACAACTACAGAATGATCATGGTCAGCAGCCTCTTTGCAAAGCTTTTTGCAACCATAGTAGAGCATAAAATAAGCTCCTGGGCAGAGGAGAATGGAAAAAGATCTAATATGCAAGCAGGTTTTAGACCAAAAAAAGCTACGGTAGACCATATCTTGGTGCTCAGAACTATAATAGATTCTGTGAAAAAGACAAAAAAGCCACTTTTTACGCTCTTTGTTGATTTCTCTAAAGCGTTTGATACAGTCATTTCCAGAATGCAGTTGCCGCGCTATATGAAAAAGTTTGGGTACATCTATCTTTCCCTCTGCCACAGGATGTGGGAATCGAGAGTAACATTGGGGTCAAACAGGGGTGTCCGTTATCACCTACTCTGTTCGGCATATTCATTGATGAGTTAGAAGATTGGATCACTAAAAGTGGAGGAGACGGGGCAACGCTAATGGGGTATGTAATTTTTCTGCTTCTATACGCTGATGATGTAGTCATATTTGCTAGAAGCAAGGAGGGATTACAAAAACACTTAACAGCTCTAGCGGCTTTTTGTGAGGTGATGGATATGAGAGTCAACCTATCCAAGACTAAAATCATGATATTTGGCACTCAGAAGACGGACAGGTATACTTTCAGTTACAAAGGGGACAAGGTGGAGGTAGTACCTACTTATAAATATTTAGGTCTACTAGTGGATCAATCTTACAGGTGGAATAAGGCGGTGGATCAAAGAGTTGATGGGGGGCTGAAAGCATTGTTTGCGATGCAGAGGCAATGCAAGAATGCAGACATTGTTGACTTTGGGTTAAAGAAAAGACTGTTTTGCGCATTGGTTCAACAAGCAGTTTTGTATGGATGTGTAATATGGGGACCAGGTTTATCTTTGGACAGATAGAAGAAAGTAGAAAAAGTCCTAAAGAAGTTTCTACTTGCGGAAATGGGAGTAAAGGTACAAACGCCTTATGCTATGCTGCTTGCAGAGGCAGGTCTAATGCCATTAGAGGGCGAAGCCCTATGCCAGACAGTCGTATATGTGTGGAAATTGAAGGCCTTGGATGACCAAGCTCTACCACATGCTGCTATGAAACACAGTGAGAGCAAAGGGTGGTATGCTGATTTTCTTAAGTGGCTAAAAAAGTGGGACATTGCTGTTGAGAATATCCCATCAGATGCATTGCAGGCAAGGCTATACGTGTGGGAAAGAGTTAAACAAAAGATGTGGAGCGGGGGCAAGCAAAAAATGGAAAATTACAGGAAATGGATGAATCCAGGACTGACTGAGGTGTCTTACCTGAGAGAAAACATATCACTGCATAAGAGGCACACAATATGCAGAATGCGTCTCAGCTCACACCACCTAGGGATTGAGGTGGGTCGGTGGGGGGATATACCACAAGAACTCCGATTGTGCAGAGTATGTGAGGAGAACACTTTAGAGGACGAGACTCATGTCATTTTACATTGCCCAGCATATCAAGACATAAGAGGGCACCATGCAGTTCGAGTCAGCACCCTTGTGGAATTCTTTAATTTACCTGCGAAGGTAATTGGTAAATTCCTAACAGATATTCTAGAATTGAGAGAGCAAATATGCGGGGGTACAAAACACTTTTAGAAGATTACGAGTCATATTTAGGAGAGGACCGGTGCTCTCCCAAGCGTAGGAGAGGTCAGTATAAACTGTGGTGTTTTCCGGTCTTCTTGTAAAAATCGTCTCATAGACGATGGTCTAGTAGGTGAAAATAACCAAATTTCTTTTCTCTCTCTCTCTCTCTCTCTCTCTCTCTCTCTCTCTCTCTCTCTCTCTCTCTCTCTCTCTCTAGGCGGGCAAAAGTATCTTTGGTGGGTTACAAATAAGCGCTGACAATTTAAAGACCCGGCAAAGACTTTCCGTAAAGACTTTCGGCACTTTACCCGGCTTTCAAAGCACTTTCCAAGAGGGGTGCAAAAAGACTTTTGCACCCCAAAGACTTTTGCCCCTCTCTCTCTCTCTCTCTCTCTCTCTCTCTCTCTCTCTCTCTCTCTCTCTCTCTCTCTCTCTCTCTCTCTCTCTCTCTCTCTCTCTCTCTCTCTCTCTCTCTCTCTCTCTCTCTCTCTCTCTCTCTCTCTCTCTCTCTCTCTCTCTCTCTCTCTCTCTCTCTCTCTCTCTGGTTTGGAAAGAATAGATCTACCATAGATCACTTGTTTGCTTTTAAAACCATTTTTTATTCCGTAAAAGGCACTAAAAAGGCAGTTCATGTATGCTTCATTGACTTTAAGAAAGCATTTGATAAAGTGCCGAGATCAAAGCTTTGGAAAAGAATGGCAAAATTGCAGGTTCCAAAACATTTGCAAGAGGCAATCCGTATACTGTATGGAAAGGTGCTCGTACAGTTATCTATGCCTTTCTCATTGGATGTGCACGAAATAACGGAAAGCAACATCGGAGTAAAACAAGGATGCCCAATGTCCCCGACTTATTTGGACTCTTTATTGATGGATTGGAAGAGATGCTAAGGGCCAATAGTGAAGGAGGCACACAAATACACGGGTATGTTGTTCAATTGCTTATGTATGCTGATGATATTATTATGTTTGCATGCACAAAAGAGCATATGCAACAACACCTAGATGTCCTTGCTAGATTTTGTGATGAGATGGGAATGCAAGTAAATTTAGGAAAATCTAACATTATGATAGTTGGGACACTTAGGCAAGATCATACATTCATGTATAAAGGTAGCATTGTGCAAGCATGTGAAGCATATAAATATCTAGGGCTAGAGATGAGCAGGAACCATAAATGGAATACATGCATAGCCCAGAGAATTGAGGGAGGACAGAAGGCATTATACTCTGTGCAAAGTATGTGTAGAAGAATCTACTTATGGTCTTGGCCATTGAAGGTTAGACTATTTGAATCTTTAGTCCAGAGTGCCATCCTATATGGGTGCGAAATATGAGGCCCAAGTCTGCCACAATGCTTATGGGAGGACATTGAACAGGTACTGAAGAAATTCTTACGTTTGGAACTAGGAGTAAAAGTACAAACCCCATATCCGATGATGCTAACAGAGGCAGGTCTAATGCCTCTTGAGGAAGAAGCAATACTTAGATGCATCAGATATGTTAAGAAAGTAAGGTAGATGGATGACAATCAAATTCCAAAGCATGCTTTGCTAATGAGTGCAGAAAAGGGATGGTTTGATGACGTGAAAAAGTGGCTCAATAAGTGGGATATCAAATGGGATGACGCAATTCGGATAAAAGATAACTTGAGAGAATGGGTACACGAGAAACTACTAAAGAAAATATGGCAGAATCCCAAGACGAAGATGCTTTTGTACAGGCACAATATGAACCCAACCCTGCAGGCTGCAACCTACTTAAAGGAGAACATTTTGATTAAAAAAAGACACACAATATGCAGGATGCGGCTTAGTTCACATCACCTTGCAGTGGAAGTTGGTAGATGGGGTCAAATTACTCCAAGAGACCTGCGAAATTGCAAAGTTTGTGGAGGGGACGATATAGAAGACGAAGATCATGTTTTGCTAAGATGTCCCGCATACCAGCTGATAAGAAATCGTTTTGATATAACTGCTGAAAATCTAAAAACCTTTTTTATGTTATTTACGAGGAGATCGGATAGGGTCCTATATGATTGAAATTTGACAGCATAGAGAGAGTTGTATAAAAAATGTAAATACTTTACTAGAAGAAAATGAGGGTTTGAGCGAGAGCGAGGAACTAGATGAGGATTCTGAGACTCATCTATTATTTTATGATATTATATAAAACTTGCTGTCTAATAGGCCTGTGTGGCCTCCCATAGACGTAATACATTTTATTTCATTTCATCTCATCTCTCTCTCTCTCTCTCTCTCTCTCTCTCTCTCTCTCTCTCTCTCTCTCTCTCTCTCTCTCTCTCTCTCTCTCTCTCTCTCTCTCTCTCTCTCTCTCTCTCTCTCTCTCTCTCTCTCTCTCTCTCTCTCTCTCTCTCTCTCTCTCTCTCTCTACGGATCAGCTCCTGTTGTCTCTGATACACATACTTTTTCTTCAAGGGGGGAAGATAGACAGAGATTAAAGAAAGAATATTTTGCACTCACGAAATCAAAAAAGAAAAAGTATGTGTATCGTGAGACAAGATGAGCTGATCCGCGGACACTATAGCAGATCCCAAAAATTCTGGAATAAGCTTAAGCCTAAGATGAAGCGGTGAGACCCACTGGGAAACCATGGCTTTAGTAAGCCAAGGGCGTGAAGTCGTATCACATGCCTAGGGGCCAATGTCGGCAATATTGACTTTACGGGATGTAGGCTGGTGCTTTGATTTGGAAGACTTAGAAGAAGGGTTAAGTCATCTTGCCAACGGGAAAGCGGCCGATTCAATTGGGCCGTAGTGAAATGTTCAAATGGGCGGGTAACTCAATACATGTTGCATTGTTGTCATTATTTAACAATGTTTTGGCGCAAAGGGTTTCCTCGCGACTTGGCAAACCGAACGAAGTTATCCCCTTGCATAAAGCCGAGATGAGAATGATCCCGAAATTACCGAATGATTCCGGGTTAGTAGTTTATATGCCAAATTATTTGTCGCTATGTCAATTGTAAATTGAGCACTGGCTGAAAAACATAATGTTAGAGCCAATGGACAGGCAGGCTTTAGACCAAAAAGATCTACAGTTGATCATTTGGTTACTTTGGAAGCTATGGTTGATTCGGTTAAGGGTAAGAAAAACCCCTTTATGCTCTTTTGTTGATTATGCTAAGGCATTTGACACGGTATCTCGTGAGCAATTTATGGGAGAGAATGGAGGCCCTAGGGGTACCAATTGAGCTTAGGCATGCAAAGGAAGATACTTTATGATAAAGTTTTGGTACAAACTATCATCCCCTACATTGAGCAATGCGCAGATGTGGTAGAAAGCAATATTGGAGTGAAGCAAGGGTGCCCCATTGTGGCACACTATTTGGCCTATTCATAGACCAACTACAGGCTTGGATGTCCGAATCTGGGCGGGATGGGACCCCATTGTTTAGATGCATGGTTCTATTGCTCTTATATGCTGATGATGTTGTTCTTCTTTCCCGCTCAAATGGAAGGCATGCGTAGCATTTAGATCTTGGCACATTTCTCGGAACGTAAAAGTATGGGGGTAAATATGTCAAAGACTAAGATGATGGTATTTGGGACAAATAAAGTAGATCATCTTAAATTCCTCTATCATGGAGAACCCGTGGAAATTGTCACCTCATATAAGTATCTAGGGATACATGTGGACAAGGGGCATAGTGGAACTCTTTGTTGAGCATAGAGTAAATGGAGGCCTGAAAGCATTATATAGCATGCAACGTAAAAGTGGAAAAAAGGTAAATATGGGACTTTAGAAAGCATTACATTATATCGTGTCTGCTGGTCCAAACAGCTTTTGCTCTATGGGTGTGAAGTATGGGGGCCGGGATTATCAGAGAATCCTCGAAAAAGGTTGAGAAAGTGCGAGAAGAAGTTCTTGAGAACGTAATTGGGTACTAAAGCTCAAACTCTATATGATATGTGCTTGTAGAGTGTGGCATGATGCCACTAGAGGCCAAGCCTTATGCGGAACGCTTACATATCTCTCTAAGTTGCTATTTGATATGCCGTAAGATAGCTTACCAAGGCTAGCATTAGAAGAAACAAGAGACAAGGGATGGTACTCGATATTAGGAATGGATGAGGAAGTGGGGATGGACATTCATGGTATAATGGAGAATAAGGGCAATCTAAGAGAGTGGGTGCATGAGCACCTCATTAGAAGAAGCCGGAGAGTCCAGGAGACAAAAAAAAACATTTCTATAGACAAGATATAAATCCCACTCTCCAAGAGGCCAAATACCTCAAGGAAGGTGTGTCTTTTGGCCGCATGCATGATAAGCGTGGATGCGGCTTAGCTCCCATAGGCTTGGGGTTGAAGTAGGACGTTGGAGTAATATTCCCCATGAATTGAGATTTTGCAAAAGTATGCAATATGGGAGAAGTAGAAGATGAATTACAAGTCATTGTAAAGGTGTCCGTCATACTAGAATTCGAGATAATGGGTTATCCATTCAAACTCTTTCTTCGGAATTCTTTGATATGCCCTGGACATCACATTGGGAAATACTTGAAGGAAATATTGATCTGAGAGAGAGCGGTTAATGAGTATTAAAGATTGTAATGTTATACATGATGAGAGATGGGGAAGAGTCTAATGCATTCTTGTTAGAAGATGCATTAGAGGATATCTTTTATAACGTTGAATATATACATTGATCGTCTCATAGACCTGGTGGTCTACAGACGTAATAAATACAATATTTCATTTCATCATTTCATCTCTCTCTCTCTCTCTCTCTCTCTCTCTCTCTCTCTCTCTCTCTCTCTCTCTCTCTCTCTCTCTCTCTCTCTCTCTCTCTCTCTCTCTCTCTCTCTCTCTCTCTCTCTCTCTCTCTCTCTCTCTCTCTCTCTCTCTCTCTCTCTCTCCCTCCCCCCCCCTCCTTCCCTCCCTCCCTCCCTCCTAGGCACTGACCTAGGCACTACTGTAGTGTGCGTTTGGCTTTTCTGGCATTTTCGACACTATTTCTGGGTCTATAATGGCTGTACCTAAAGGTCCCAAAACCTCCAAAAAGCCACAAAAGGCAGTAGACAAAGATTCAAAAGGAGAGTCGTCTGAGCAACCAGAAGCAAAGATTTCTTTGTTGACAATATGGAAGGAACTTTCGGCCTTCAGACAGGAGGCTGCATTGCATGAAGAGAAGTTTTTGGCAGAAATTTGTAGCCCGAGGGCTGAGAAAAAGACACTAAGAGGAGATTTTATGCAAATGAAAGAGGAAGTAAAGTTTGTTAAGTCAAGAAGGTGCAAGAGGCAAAGGCAGAAGAAGCTATACCTGAGCAAATAAATGTAGAAATATCATATCTGAGACATTCTTTTGAAGAATATGTGGAGATACATGAGAGAAAACAAAGAGCCCTTAATCTTCGGATTGTAGGATTGGCGGAAAAGGAGAAGGAAGACACCAAAGAAGTAGCCTTGAGATTCTTTAAGGAAGACATGCAGGTAAAGGATCTGGTTCTTGTTGATGCATTTAGAATTGGTAAGAAGGATCAGGGAACAAGACATATCCTGGTTAAATTCACAAAGAGATGACCGTTTTCATGTGCTCAAACAAAGGCATATGCTGAAAGGAAGATTCATTTGGGTAAATGATGACCTTACCAATAAGCAATTGCAGGAGAAGAAACAAGAACTAGCAAAGTTCAAAGATGCGAAGACAAATAACTTGAAGGTGAATGGAATAAAGGCAAGACGATCGTACTTGTAAGAGATCTTAGAATAGCAATCTGAAATATCAACAGATTGACTATTAATAAGGTGCTAAGCATGCAGGAAATCTTAGATCCTACTGATGTGATATGTTTTAATGGAGACTAAGGAACGCGATCTGTTTACTCTACCTGAAATTGAAGGTTTTTGAATTGATATTTTTAGTTAACAATAAAAGGTTCAGTGATAAGGATGTTGATAATGGCGGGGAGGCTTGTTTTGTAAGACCACGATTCAGAGACGTAATTCAAGGAGTGAGTATGTTTGGTTAGAATTAAAAGGCTGTTACAAAATGCACCCAGACATAATAACCAAACATATGTAGAGACAGAGGCTTGTAGTGAGGATGTCTTTTTTGCTTTGAACAGGATATTATGAAGTATCAAGAAAAGGGAAATGTGATATTAACAGGGGACTTTAATGCAAGAACAGGGAATCTGCAGGCAGCCATCTTCACAGGAGACAAAGACCCACTTTGGCTGGAATCCATGGATGATAAGGAGCATAAAGTTTGTGGCAGAAAAAGAGAGTCATGGACAAGATCGTAACCAAAACGGGTAGGCAATTCTTGAGTTTATGTGGGAGTGCTAATCTCTTGATCTGCAATGCGATGAATAGATTTCCAAGTACGGTGAAGAATACATGCAGAATGAGAAGTATTGTGGACTATTTAGAAATGTCAGAAAAACGTTTAGAAGATATCACAAGTTTTGAAGTTGGGAAAGAAGAGATAGAATCTGATCGCAGTCCTCTGTTTTTCAATTTGCGGGTCAGCAAGCCCGATGAGTCACCAAAGTCTGAACAAATACACTATTCCCTGAAACCACATTTGCAGACTCAGCACCGCAGTTGTGTTGAGCAGAAAATAGCAATCCACTCCTGGGAAAATGATTTAGATACATTGAGTCAGCAATTAAAAAAATGATTTAGATACATTGAGAGGCACTCCTTACACAAGGCAAAAAAGGAACTACCATGTAAGGCTTGGTTTGACCGGGATTGTAGAAATGCCAAAGAAAAGTGGAAAAGAGCAAACACAGATCATAAAAATTCCTATAAACAGCAATATAAGAATCTAGTGCGCAATAAGAAGAGATTGTTTATAAAAAACCGCCAACAACTTCTCTGTCAACGTTATTTGGATGAGCCCAAATTATTCTGGCGTGGTCTTAGGAATCATAAACAAGAGGAGATACCATTAGACACGCAGGAATTATGGAGACATGTGGTCAGCTTGTACCATAGCGAAGGCATATCTAAGGAGGAAGAAGGCTGGAAATCAGACTTATCAATTTCAGTAGAGGAGGTTGCCAATGGCATTGCTTCCCTTGCAAATTGTAAAGCTCAAGACATTCATAGTTTAAAAGCTGAACATTTAAAGTGGGCAGGCCCCCTAATACATCCTTTGGTGGCAAATATGTTTAATATGGTGATGAAGAAGGGATTCCCCTCTGACTGGTGTCGGAATAGAGTAGTCCCGGTGTATAATGGCGGATTAAGACATGAGGTGAACAACTACCGGACAATTATGATAAGTAATTTGCTCTCTAAATTATTTTCCACAATTCTAGAAAAGAGGATAAGTACGTGGGCAGAACTTAATCAAAAAAGAGCAGAATCACAGGCTGGTTTTGGGCTAGGGAGATCCACTTTAGATCATCTACTTGCGTTGAAAACTATATTTGATAAGGTAAAGGGCTCAAAGAAGCCAGTGTTTGTGGCATTTGTGGACTTCAAGAAAGCCTTCGACAAAGTGCCAAGAAACCAATTGTGGAGAAGATTAAAAAAACTAAATGTGCCTCGTGAGCTTAGAGACGCGGTACGAGTACTATATGAAAAGGTGCTTGTACAACTGTCTCAACCTTTCTCTTTAGAAGTAAAAGAATGTATAGTAGGGGTTAAGCGAGGGTGTTTGCTATCCCCTACATTATTCGGCATATTTATTGACAGCTTATTGGAGTGGCTCCATGATAATTGCCCAGGGGGTCGCGAGGTACATGGGTATGTGATTCAGCTGTTGATGCATGCCGATGATGTGGTCGCCTTTGCACGATCCAAAGAGCACATGCAGAGACATTTAGATGGTCTGGCAAATTTTTGTGATCAAACGGGTATGCAGATGAATTATTGAGCAAGTTCAGAATTTGTTTTTAAGGCTTGAATTGGGGGTAAAAGCTCAGACGCCATACCCTTGATGTTGGGCTGAAAGCGGGCTCTTGCCTTTAGAGGGTGAAGCAATTATAAGATGCATTTCATACCTTAAAAGGTACTACGCATGAATGAGTCAAGAATCACACGTAAGGCCCTAATGTCAAGTAATGAGAAAGGGATTTTGTTGGATGTTAAGCAATGGTTGGGAAAATGGGACATATCCTAGGATAAAGTGGTATTGGTAGACTCAGAACTGCGAAAGTGGGTATCTGAAAGGATATATAAGAAGATATGGTCACAACCTAAGATAAAGATGATTTTATACAAGATGAATATCAATCCCAATTTGGAACCAGCAGGTCACTTGAAGGAAGATCTTTCCATTCAAAAAAGTCATGTTATATGCCGAATTCGATTAAGCTCACATCATCTTGGGGTCGAAATGGGGAGATGGGGTCATATCATACCGAGGGACAGAAGGTATTGCAAGCTATGTGACGCACAACAAGTAGAAGATGAATATCATACGCTGCTCCAATGTGAAGCATATGGTAAGTTAAGGGAGGAGTATAGGATATACTACAGGGATCTCCCATCCTTATTTACCTTAAAAGGTGACATCTTGGGGAAGTATGTAATTGAACTTCTCAAATATAGATATTTCTGCTTGGATACCCAAAATGATGTTAACATAGATGATATAGATACTTGGAGTGAGAGTGATGGGCTAGATGAGGACTCGGGGACTCATCTTTTGTTTTATAATGATGTTTGAAGAATCATTGTCTAATAGGCCCTTTGAGGCCTTCCAATGGACATAATAATCTCTCTCTCTCTCTCTCTCTCTCTCTCTCTCTCTCTCTCTCTCTCTCTCTCTCTCTCTCTCTCTCTCTCTCTCTCTCTCTCTCTCTCTCTCTCTCTCTCTCTCTCTCTCTCTCTCTCTCTCTCTCTCTCTCTGCATGATGTTAAAACAATTATCTCCCTCCCTCCCTCCCATCCCCCTCCCGCGTTCTCTGTGTAGCGTTAGCCACATGCGACACGATTTTTTGTCTCTCATGCTATACGGCAAGAGACAAGAAATATACGGTATAGCTCGAGAGAAGATGAGAGACGAGCTTCTCTCGATGCCTAACAGGTCCCTCTAAACGTTTTCCTTCCTTTTCCACTCCGATAGGTCTGATCTTATGGGATATTTCCTTTTTGAAGCATTCTTCGAAAATCAAGATATGGTATATTTTGAGTTCTTTGAGCCCACTTCTTAGCAGCAAGTTTTAGGGTTCTTGCATCTGGATTCTATAAGAAATCAGTTGATTATGTCCTTGCCCTATCAAAACATCAAGGACAACGACATTTCAGCATTTTGACAAATGGATCCGGTCATTTTAGGTATGATTGCAATGCTTATAATGGCCATTTTGCTCGGTTTAGCAATGCAGAAGTTCTGCTTGAATCTGATACAAGATAATGAACAGATCCCATGGCAACAATAGACGAGGAAGAGCCATTGGAAGACAATACCAGTTTTCAATGTGCATCTTCCATCTTACTTTTGGATGCAGCATCTCGATTAAGAAGACCACCAAGAAGATTCTAGGTTTGTCCAAGACAAACCACTAAATGGAAAAACATTGACAATCATGCATTGAATTGCCTACCATCATTCGAAGATGATATGTGGCGCACGTTTTCTGCACTACAAAACCAAAGCCCGATTACGGCGCCTATTACGTCCGGGGCGTCGTTTACGCCGATGATCGACCGCCGCGAACGCCGATAAACGACGCCTATTTCGACGTCGAGATGCCGAATAATGACGTTTATCGTGCCACGCGGCGAATCAAGGCTTTAAGTCTTTAATGACTGACATGACGCCGTTCAACGCGTGGCGCGTTATGGGTCCAGCACGCGAAGATCGCCGCTAGAGTGTGGCGCCCGGCCGCCGGCTGGCGTGGCAGATGACCTGGCAACGTCGTTCAACGACGAAAAGTACACGTCATCATGTCCGTCCAGCGTGGCATTGCCAGCGCCAGAAGCGCTGACAGTGGCGACCAGTAGGAAACGTCGTTCAACGGCGTACCGGGCGCGAATGCCACACCGTCTGCTGCGTGTCATCGGCTTTCCGCTGGCTGGCGCCTATGGAACAACGCCGTTTCAACGACGCCGGCGGCGTGGCCGACAACGTCGTTCAACGACGTTAAGGAATTTTGATAAAAAAAATATTTATTTAATATTATTCAATATGATTTAATGGACAGTTAATATTCATATGCAAAATTAACAAATATTTAATATAAATAAATATTTAGTAATATTTATTAATATTAATATTATCAATAATATTAATAGTATTAATAAATATTAAATATGAACAAAATAAATCGAGAATAAATATTTAAAAATTTAAAAAATTCTGAAAAATAGAAACAAATATTGATTAAATTATATTAATGGTAGATAAGCATTATTGTTTAATATGTAATTAAATGTTTAATAAATCTAAGAATAAAAAAAAATAGAATCGAGCATAAAATTAACATAACAAAAAAAATCACAAATAATAAGAACAAAGCATCAAAAATTTAAATTGAATTCAATTAATAAATTTCACAATGTAATTTGCACATTATAAAATATATTAAGTCTTTAGTTGTTGCTCTCTTCTTCTTCTTCTTCATTGGCTTGATCTTTCATTTACCCGCATTATATTGTATATCCAAACAATTAGTTCATTGTAGTCACAAATAATTATCTAATGAATGATACACACTTCATCCCCCTTTCACGCAGTGGCGACTGCGATGGCGCATGACTGCCCTTGTTTGAAGGCCCTTCGGCGTTCATCTTAGCTTTTTGGGCGACCAGCAAAATGACGCCTAGTGAGAATGAGCACCAAAACTAATGTTAGTGTTCAACTTCGAGAACCTACATTATAAACCAAATTTATACTTACAAAAATAGCTTATCCGTGAAAGCCATAACCGCAGACCAGTCTTATTGGCACTATGGCTGCCACTTGCTCCGTCGTACCTACGGCGTCGGTATTTTGCCTTTTGTTCTAGCTTCCCTTTCTTTGATAATATGTTGGCCTTCAAACACTACAATGCAATACAAGGACTTAGTTCACATGGCATCATCTAATTATCTCGACTCATGGAGAGATGATGTACTTGAAATGCCTCATTAGTCAACGGATAGGCTGTGCCACTTCCTCCATCCGGGACTCCTGTAGCTTTGGCAAAGAGCTTCCACCGCTTCTTCCGATTACCTCGCAAATATAAATAAAATATGAGTACAATGAGGTTATAATGAAGAACTAAAAAGCCTAATAACACCGTGGATTTAACATGTTTACCCCGCTTTGAACAAAGCTCCCTCCATGAGATCTCTCCGACTTGAGCTCGGGATATTACGCTTCTAAAATCTCCTTGATCCTCTCTTTTCCCTCATCATAGGCTCCGAGTTCCATTCACCCTTGTGGACGTTATTATGGCAAACGCTATTTTGTGACATTATTAGCCATCTTCCAAAAATTGTGCCATCTGCGGTCTTTGGCGCCCGCAACCTTTCTCTTGCTACTACACTCAACATCGACTAACATATGAATATATTGTTGAGTGAACAAAAAGGGCATAATTCAAGATGAACTCACTCATATTGAAAGGATACCTTCGTGGAAGTGGTGCGGGGTGGTGCCACGATCTTTATACAGAGAGCTTGAAGAGAATGCGTCCACTCAGGCGTGCGGACTGACGGTCGGCAGCTCGCTTCGTGGGGATTCATTCTCGTGCTGGGAGCGGCCCAAGATTGGTCACGGGAAGGGGTGTATGAGCTATGGCGTGGAGGGTCATATTTTGTTTTAAGTATCTTTGAGATGCCATATATACCTATTAGTCCTCCAGCTTCTCCGCGCCCTCAGTCCTCTGCTCCTGCCCTCGACTTCCTCCTCCTCCTCCTTCGTCGGAGCTCCTCCACCTACATCTGCCATGGCAGCCTCCACGATGCATGCCGCTTGATGCCGCACGAGCCGTCACGAGCTGGAACACAGGCTACCTCGATGCAGTGGCTGAGGCAGACCTGGCAAAAGAAGGTGGGGTTCAAGCAAGCCATGACAAAGCTGCGTGATGAGGGGGGCAAAAGAAAGACCTCGCGCCAGCATTCTTCGGGAGGCCGGAACCTTCCCTCAATCTGAGGCTCAGTGCCTGAAGAAATGCATGGTGAGCTGGTTGTGCTTGGGCCCGTATGCTAGAGGATAGGGCCTTGGGAAGGAAACATTCTTTCAAGCCCTACTTTCAAAAGTTGCACCCGGACCAGCGGGGCATGCAGGGAAGTGCTCGTACATGAATTCCTTGGGGAAGCAGATACCACGCCGAGGGCTTGGATTCCATGCTTGGGAGGCATTACGTGGGGTGGAGAAATCACCGTCGAGCACCTTGAGCCTGCGAGTGGATCTGCTTTGGATGCTGATATATACCACTAGATGTGCACGGCATCCACTTTGTTTTGTGTATTTGAATTGTGTATGGGTTTTTATATGAATTTTGTATTTTGAAGGAATACATATATGATTTTTGTATATGAATCTTGCATTTTGAAGGGAATCTTCACATTTTATGATTAATTAAACATAAAGCGTGTACTCAAATTGTATGTAGAACTGCCCTGATCGGTAACTTGCAAGCCATAGGTCTATACTAGGATGCCAATTAACTTGGCATAAATGTCTATGATAACCCGAGTTGCAATACTAATGTTGCCTAAATTGCATGCCAAAGTATTTTCTTATTCATATGTGGGAAGAAAATATAATAATCATAATAAAGTAATGAAGGTTCAATCGATGGTAGTCTTCTATCATGACAATAGTCTGCCCCCAACCCCCAACCTCCCTATTCGACCGCCATCTCTTCTTCACCTTCAAATATGCGGCGGGAGCGAGCCTTACATGGAACTACTGAACCACCATTTGATCTTGCAAAGGATCCGGAATGAAGGTGACCTACAAAACCTCTATTACATTAGTTCCTTTGTTAATGACATATATAAATTTTATTGCATCCAAGTAAACATACTTGTTCACATTACTCAACCCTCACGAGTGTGTCTTGACCACGTCTGAAGCGAGTTGAATCTAGTGAATACGAGGCCACTTTCGGATCTTTGCGTATCGTGGCATGAGCACCAAAGACACACAAGATCAAACCATTCGGCATCAAACAACATTGTTTTGAATGCACTAATGACATCAACCTCCATGATAGTCTTTATAGTACCAATCCATTCCAACATTGCCTCGATTGGGTTTGGATTCACGCACTACCGATGCAGCAAAGCTGTACTAAACTTTGCTGATATACCACAATCATAAGTGCGTTTGCCATGATCCACACTTTGTGGCCGAAAGTGAGCACCGAGGAAGACCATATTGATGCATATGAATTATACTACAAAGTAAAGGAACAAATGTTCAAAATAACGAAACGAAACTCGTGAATTATATGCTATTAAGTTGCACTTACAAATAGTGACACGCCTTTAGCATATGCAAATTCTTCGCTAGAAACATGTTTACCACGTTGCCTTGCCATCTCTAGTTGTTCGAAAGCAGCCATTTATTGTTTATCTCACTTGGCGGGACCTCTAGATGATCCGAAGTGGTTGTTTTGCGATTCTTTTGTCGATAGCGTCTTCTCTCCTCATCTCTCTTTATTTTTCTTCCTCGTATTTTTTATCCATTTCTCCATGGGAGTGGGTTGTAGATGAGAAACTTATTGACTTTTTGCTGTTCTTCTAGTGTGAACAATTTCTTACGTGGTCTTCCTTCGGGAACTTCTCCAACTATAGTTGGAGTGTCTTCATCGGTCCATAATCGTGGAGCATTGGGGTGTAGATCGGCCAAGAACTCGGTGACATAGAATAATGACTCTCGTGCTAACCAACCCTCGGCCATGCAACCCTCGGCCTTGCCCCGACGTCTGAAGTCCCTTGAGGACCTTGAGCGTTCTATAAAAACATCCATCTAGGATTTGTTGTGCACAAGCTCTACCGTCCACTAAATGCACTAGTAAGTGAGTTTGTATGTCCGAAAACTTGTTGGGAATTCTTTCTCTAGCATACAACATGCCTCAACGACCTTAGTTCGCATGTCACCAATTTCATTTGTGGGTATCTCCTTCCTTGTAATCCATCTAAATATGATTTAAGAAAAAAAAAAGTTAAGTGAGAGTTCAGCATAAAGTGTTTTCTAAATCCGTACGAACCTGGAAAACTCGATGGGAGACATATTGCATGTAGTGGACCGTCGGTAGGGCGACCCCTCAGAACAATAGGCATAACAAAGCGCAACATCTTATGCCAATCATGAGATTTCAACCCAGTTAACTCCCCTTCGTTAGAGAAACAATTCATAACGAATGCATATATCTGTCGGAGTCTTTATTGCCTTGATCGCTTCTCGAGCGGGTTTCATACATTTTCTAGGCACGATCCAATCCACTTGTGGCCTTATTCCTTCTTGACATTTAACCATGCTTTAGATTTTGATCCAGCTTCTTGTAGATCTTCTCGTCTTTTGTCTGTGTCCTACGTCCCGGTGACATGCTTCCAAATAGGACGCAAAGCGTTTTTAAAGATGTGCATGGGATCAAGAAGATGATGGATCTTCATTCATCCAATAGGGTAGAAGGAAGAAGGATGCTTTCCACTTCATTCCCTTAGCCTTATTTCCTTTGGCATCCCACATGTTACCCCCAATCTCTCATTGTCAACCTTTTGGGAGGCTCTTGATTGCAATGTTTTCTCTTGGACCTCGATCGAAAGTCGATTTTCCATTGGCGGATATCTCTTGAAGTTTGCATAGACATTTTTTTGTGCAATGCCGTTGACCGGTAGAGTTCAACTGATTCAAACCCACACAAGTGACATGCCGCATATCCGGACACTTGAGTCCGGGGAGAGTTCATACAAACCAGGCCAATCGCTCGTTGTCCACATTAAGATTGCTCTCAAGGTAAATCTTAGATTTCATTACGAAGTTCTCTTGAGACATCGTAAACTTCAATACCTTCACTCCACAATGTCAAAAGCTCATCAATAACTATTTTTTCGGATATGGATCTAGACTTTCCGGCTTCTTGGTCCACGGAACTAATAGTACTACCATTAAATGGCTAGTCTTCATGAGTAACCACGGTGGTAAATTATAGTTGATCAACACTCTTGGCCAAGTTGACCACGCTGGTGATTGGCGTCCATAAGGATTAACACCATCCGTTGCCAACCCTAATCTCGAGATTTAGTGGCTCTCTTCCAAATTCTGGCCATGTTTCATCAATATGCTTCCATTGCTTGCGGTCACTAACCACGCTGAGTACATTGTCACTCGGCGCATTAGCGCACACCAACCCATGGCCCGAGCTAGAGATTCACATCGAAACAATAGCCTTATCACGAGGGATCAATGGAAAGTAGCGAACCACCTTCATCGGGACGGTCTTTCCCTTGGCATCTACGTGATTGTACCTAGAGGCACCACATTTAGGGCATGTTTCTGTGTTCTTGTAGATGTCATCCGGATAATATACCATGCAATCATTTGGACAAGCGTGAATCTTATGGTAGCCTAAACCAGTAGCTGCCAATATATTTTTTATTTCAGTGCGACTTTTGGGCATAGTGTTCCCTTGTGGGAGTATTTTCTCTTGCAATAACCTGTATAAAACAGACCTTTACGTATACATTCAACTACAAATTCAATAAGTCAAGTGATTGCAATTGTACTTACTCTAACAAAGCCGTAACACTGGCATTGCTCCATTTGAATTTGGCTTGAAGGTTTAATATCAATAAAGATGTGATCAATCTAGATATGCTTGCACGGATATAATGCTTTATGCGCCTCCTCCAATAAAACGTGATCTTCATGACCATCGTTAGGAGTATTTATATCGTCATCTAGGTCGTTGTCGAAGATTGGGCCAAATGCATCTAACATGTCGGCTATGGGTTCTTCAACTTCCATGAAGTCGTCCATAGGGGCATTGTCATCATCTTCATCATCGTATTCCTGTTCATCTTCATCATTGTACTCTTCATTATGCGTTGTGCCCATGTTTGTACCATACTGCTCAATGTATTCTAATTCTGCTATCCGCAATGACTTTTGATGTCGCCAATTGATGCGGCTTGGATGTGGTCTTATATCCACTTGCCTACCACCCGCGTCCAGATTAAACGAAATATATGCGTGATTGATACATACATTGAGAGCCCGTGTTTGTTAAATTTTAAGCATTTAATAACGAACGAAATATAAAATTTTATGTCATAATCAAAGCATATATTGAAGATATAATACACATTTATCTTCAATATGTGCAATCTCATTCCAAGAGAAGAAGAAGAAGAATTCGAAGAAGAAGAAGAAAAATGGTGCATTCCGACAAAAATTATATGAGTAATTTGAGTACATCATCAAAGGACCTCCGGTATTGGTCTACCGTATTCATATTCAATGAACAATTCATCACCAATACACAAAGTTTTTATAGCATAAACCATGATATATCTCCCGTCAATTTTACGGCTAAAAAAATCTTCTTGGTCTTTGTTTGCCTCGACAAATTCACAATTGGTAGCTTCAGGATTCTCGATAGAGCTATTAATAAAAGCGACAAGGTTTCCATTTTGGCGAGGACGACCATCAATATATGTGAAGCTTGCGTAGTCACTGGGCTTGGATATTGTTCGTGCATTTGAATTTAGGCCATAGATGAGCATGCGCCACTGATGCTTACTCAATTTATGCCAAGTGTCTGAGTTATATTCAGGACCTACATATGGCATTAAAGGGCGTCATTACCATCTTTGACTTTCACACTAGTCATAATATATAATCCGAGCCAAAGACGGGGACCCGACTATTTTTAATCATGTCTTGCCTACCCCAATATGTAAATTGCTCCCCATAAATAATTGGCTTGCCTCTAGGCCATGCATTGAATTTCTTACGATCTTTATCACGTAAGGGGGCTGGACCAAATGGACTAGTGAAGGTGGAAGATTATTTTCTTCGACATGATCTAGTACATTCCAATTTTGATGAACATTGTCATTCCCTCCAATCTTGGCAGCGGCCATTGCGACGAGTTCTATCCGTAATGGGATACTCTTTGAGGAAGTTGATGGCTTTCTTTTTGTAGGGTTTTCTATGAATGCATTCATAGTATCAACATCATCTACTTCCAATGACAACATAACCCCCAAAATATATCTTTGCCGAGCTCACTTCATTCTCAATTTCTTCCTAACAAAATACAAGCAAACTAAGTTAAGACATCGATTCAAGTACATGAGAGTAGTTGATTATCGTTCATAAGATTAAGTGTATTATACCTCGTTGGAATACCCCACATGTGCGTCCGAAACCTTTGGATTTGTCGGGCATTCACCATATTTCTCAACATGGTGGGGGCAGTCTTTCTCATCCGCTTTTATTTGTCCTTTGCACATCGAACAATTGCAATATGGCTTCTGTCAAGTACAAAAAAAAAAAAAAAAAAGTAACATCAAGATATAAAGTTAACTAATCATTGAAACATGTTTATGGCACATACCGGCTGCATTCATTTCATGCACACCACCCGGCCTCTAGGAAGACTAGGTCCCTTTGGGTCTAATTGGACTATTTGTGGCAATTGTTGGGGTAACATTCTTCTTAAAGTCGCCGTGTAACTTTCTCAAAAGCTTTACGTCTCACTTACGTTCAAATTCCTTACGGCGTTAGGTCCATGTTGTTTTTTTCTAGTAAACAATAAAAATATTAATAAAAACCATGTAATCTATATATAATAATAAAAGCAAAATGTAGTGTGTCAGAGAGCATCTCGCCGTCAATTTCTTTTCCCACAACTTTCATTACGGACCGTCGGATCATGACTATTTCTATTGTAACCTCTATGTGACCCTTCTTAGCGAGCATCTCGGTAGTTGACTTTTTTGGTTATTTTAGGTCCCTTGGATTCGGTGGTTTATTTGGTATTTTTTGTTTTGCAAAGCCGCCATGATTGACATCGATCTCAATAATCCAGTTCCAAAGGGCATTTGTGCTAGGCTAATTCATGATCCAGTCTTGTGCTGCTGAAAAAGCCCGACCGCATGCCCCTTCACTTTATTCTAATTTATCTATTTATTCTTTGAAATATGGCTCCAAATGGCGGGATTGGGGCGGCTATGGGATAGTGGGATCCCTCAAATTCGAATCTGGAGAGCTTCACCACCCTTTGGGAGACTCGGATGTGGAGAGCAACCTAATGCAAGGCCCGTCTTTGTGTAAGTTTTCCTCCTTTGCTTTTGATGGCGGGTTTAATTTTAAGTAGTAGATATCGCGCCTCTTGCAATGTGGGCCTTATTATAAAACACAAAGGAATCATTTCGGATTATGCGAGTTAGATTCTAGAGTTATCACGAGTTAGATTTCTCTAGATTTAGTCAAGGAACATGTTTGAGGACATGTTATCACGAGTTAGATTTCTCTAGATTTAGTCAAGGACATGTTTGAGGATTTGGAGCCCTTTCCTAGACATGTTTAAGAACATCTTGGGATCGATCATTTATGGCATTGTTTGCGAGAGGAGTTTCTTGCTAAGACCATATATGACTCCACACAAAAGAAAAATGGAAGCATGATTTCAGGTTAGGGAGCACTTCATACTATCGGTGATTCATTTTGGCATCTAAGTTATTTTTTGTGCTTCCCACGACATTCATCGAAATAGACCACGGTATGGTAAGATCACGGTCGAAATAGACATATAGATATTTTTTTTTAAGCAATAGACACTACCTCTTCGGTTTTAGAACCGTCCATGATTGCTTTGAGCCCGGCTTTACGGCATGCGAGCGATTCCGGGCAAAATTGGTTGCTCTAAGGGGGCTCTCCATTTTGGCCGGTATTGCTTGCATGAGAACACCGAGAACTCTCCATTTTGCCAGGTGTTCTTAACACTTTTCGAACATGAGTATCCTTGGTTGAATAGATTATGGTCCATTTAGTTTTTGGATGCCTTTGAGATCACGACGATTTATGCGGTCAAAGGTACTCCTTTGCTAACAAGCCAGATATTGGGATGTGGAACATTATGCGGTGGCTAATTTATTGATTTACGTGGAGCTCATTTTGAAGATGAAGCACACTATATGTCCGCATGGTTCTATAACCTTGCACATATATCCGCCTTAGTATCTTTGTCAAACTATTATAATCTGATATCTTGAAAGCAATATATATGTAGGTAGCTTGTACTTTTGGAGTCTTATAAAGTTTGTTTGCATACTCTAATGATGTGGTTTAAGGGGCAATGGGGATGTTCTAAAGTCAACATCTTGTTATATCTGATGTTTGATTCTCATTGGAGAATCACGAAGCAACTCATTGCTTATCTAGCACTAAAGGCGAAAATGCGGTATCATCGTTTTGCCCCACAAGGAAATTTATGATTGAGCAAGACCCACGAGGAAATTTATGATTGAGCAAGACTTGGAGAATGTCCAGCTATCGTGACTCTTTGTGAGAAGATCGGTGAGAACATTTCTCAAAATAAAGCATTTCTCCAAAGCGTTGGGTTTCATGAATCTATATACAAAGATGTCATAAAACAATGTTCAGCACTGTTCTTTCACCAACTCAACATTCTAATAACCTTAGCACTTGCCAAAATTCCTTTGTGTGTTTATGGCGTACACATGGTAGTTTAGATAGCAGGCTAGAGGCATCCGCATCAAAATGAGCAAGCTGGAGGTATTGACATCAAAATGAGTATAATATATTGCCTGTTGGTTGCATGTAGTCTTATCTTTTGGTGTTCCTTGCATAGTGAAGGCATTAGTCCTAAACCAAGCAGGTAATTTTTGGTTTTCTTTGTTTATAGCTACTAATTTGCTGCAATATTTGTAATTGCAAAGGTGAGTAACTGTTATGTTTAGTATCTGCGAGGATTGTGATCTTCAAAATTGGCGCATAATGCAATTTTCTTCATTTCAACATTGCGGCCGGGAGCTATATTCGAGCCAATATTACGCACATTTAGCTATAATGGGATTGTGTGTGCATATATTGGACAACAACAATCACATGGTATGCTCAACGGTGATGGAAGAGGGCCTTTGTTGCTGTATGAACTAATGAAGCAAGAGTGTTAAGACCGGATATGGTGCTATTTATTCTTGTTTGTCGGGTGCATCCACGGTACTTCCAGCTTTGAAAGAGGAAACATCTACACTCGGATGCTGGAAAGGATTTAATCATATGTCCCCTTTCAGCAATGTTTTGTCCTTGACATGTGTGCTAAATGTGTGGGAGTATAAATGTTGCTTGCCATCTATTTAGCGAGGATATCATTGCGAGAATGGTGTATCATGGAGCACAATTATTTTGGATATTTGAATATGGCAAAGCAAAGGAAGTTTTTGAGGGTTTGGAACATATGCAACGTGAGAATGTAAAACCAAACGAGTTACCTTTCTTGCCGCCTTGAGTAGTTGAGTGTTTGTGCGTCTATTTCAATTTCAAAATGGATTCATGATTTGAAAGCTTTTGTGCATTAGAATCTATTTTAGGGACTCCCTTGTTGACATTTATGCCAAGTCCGGGAGCCGTCGTGGATGCTTGCATAGTGTTTGATCGATTATCCATCCCAAGGTAATTTTTTTATTTCATGGGCGGTCATCATTCTTTGGGTGCCATTCTTGTAATAGTGAAGGTGTAGTTAGGATTTTTACGGCGGATGCAACAGGCACATGGAACCAAATGAGTTGATGGTTCTTAGTGTCCTGTGTGCATCTTTGATGATATGCTCGCTATGGAGCGAGATATTGATCCATGCAATGCTTTGTCAAAAGGTATGTAGTTAGGATATCCATGTAGGCAATATGCTTTTGGACTTCTATGTGTAGATGATGCTTTTAGTGTCTTTCATTGAATGATCAAGACAAATGTCGTATCTTGGAGTGTAATGGTTGCAGGATACACTCAATGTGGGAGTGGCAAGAATGCACTTTGAACTTATCAAACAAATGCAATGGGAGAATGTGCAAGAAGACAAAGCAATTTATGAAAGTGCGAGTTTTGTGCATGTATGCAGCCCTTGATGGATCTGATGCTAAAAGGGCTATAAATATCAAAATTAGTTTACCGCGAAGAACTATTATCCCTTCCTCAAGATAGTGCTTACTGATGGCGGTGTATAGCGATATCAACAAAACTTCGGACCATCTAAATCATTTCCAACCAATGGTGGCACATGCTCACATGCAAAAGCTGGATTCAGTAACAAAAGGAATAACAACACAAAAACTTTTGCTATCAAAGGAATGTATGCCCGCAGATATCCTTTCCAAATAGTTAACTTGCGAGGCTAAACCAAAGCTTTCTTTTCAGGTCATAAATTTCTCTTTACGTAGTGCTACTTAAAAAGGCGAGCGAGAAATATATTTTCATGGTCTATGGTGATGGCATTGTATGTCCAAAGTGGTTGGCGGCAAGTGGGTTAAAGACAAGCAAATGCATCGATAAAATGCTCATTTAAATTTTGTCAGGCATGTATGAGAACATAGAAATGAATTTTTGCAAGATATGTAAGCATACATGATTTAGGAGGTCCGTGGACTAAGCAAAAAAGCAATGGCAAAAATGGACATTGTACATAAACATCTATTGCCATTGAGATGTTCACGAAGATGGTAATTGAAACCGTAAAACTTGTAGTTACGATATTTGGATTTTTGCATTATTTTACGTAGAACTACGTATTTGAGGAACAATTAGATATGGTAACTTGATAATGCATATGTTTTGTATTCCAATATCGTTATGCATGTATGTTATGTATACAATTCTCTAATTGTTGGTTTGGAACTTGCAATAATAGAAAAAAATTGTTGTTACATCCAAACCAAAGGCAAGTTTTCAGGAGATCTTCAAATCATCAAACATATGCAAGTCGCTGCAAAACTAAAATCACATGGTTTTTCTTATTAGCAATCCAATCCACAGTGCCATCACAAGCAGTTTTCATACTTAAGATATTGTTTGTGGTGCGCTTTTGTTGGGGTCGATTAAAGGTGTAGAAATAAATATTAACCATAACTTTACATCTACATTAGCTTTTTAGCTTGTGCCCGACGAAAAGCCCAGCAACGCTGGGCACTTTTTCTAGTAATATAATAATTATAAATATCCATGTTTTTTTCATGATTTTATCAAATGTTTATTCTTAAGATTCAGATTCATACAACGTTTATGATATTTAGAAAGCATTTGATTGAAGGGTGCCTGAACCCGATACATCTAGTCCTCTCCATTTGAAATGGAGTCGACCCGATACCTTATATTCACGCAACCTTTCAAATCTTTTGTAATCTATGAAGATTGAAACTTCGTTACGAGGTGCATAAACCCGATACATTTAGTCTTCTCCATTAGGGATGGGCAACCCAGTACCTTGATCATGCATCCCTCAAGTTTTTAACATACTTTCAAGATTCAATCTTCTAATCTATTAGCATTTGGAGGTGTTTAACTCTAACACAAAGATTAAAAGCGAGATCTTACCTTATGAAGACCCACGGGCAAAAAAATCCGAAACAAGCGAGTGAAAATAACAAGTAAATAAACGGCGGTAGGGTTCCGCCATATGTGGCGTCGTTTATCGGCGTGTGTAACGTCGTTTAACGGCGCCAAGGCGACGTCGTCGACACCTAGGCATGCCACATCGGCTTGCGGCGCCGTCGATGCCCCCCTCATATGCCACGTCGGATGATCATGGCGTCGTTTAACGGCGTCAAATGATCATAACGTCGTTAAACGACCAAGCTGTGATTGTTTAACATGGCGAAACAACATACAATACAAATAACACAAATAAATAAAAATCGCGATTGTTCCCATTCATAAAAATAAACTTATACAACGACAACACAAATAGATAAAAACTTATTGTTTCCATTCATAAAAAAGCATACATTACTTATGTCCATCCCGAGAGGGCGTGGCGGGTTTGATGCAACCATTTGCATCATTATACGCACCATTAATGTCATTTTCTCTTTGTTTGGCTCGGTGAGCCATTCTACCGATCGTTCCCGCATGGAGCGCCCGGATGTTAGTGCTGTCGAGCTCCTTTTCACTCATCTTTGCCACGATGGTGAAGGAGGGTTCTCGGTGAGGGAGAAGCGGGGGGTTCTTTGGAGTTGTCTTCCTTGGAGGAGGAGGATTCTTGCTAGAAGGAACATATCGCGAAAGGTGGTCTTCAAGCTACTTGGGACCATTATAGCAAGATAGGGAAGAACACTAAAAAATAAGAATAACGGTGACCTCTTGATGGATCCACTTATGCGTGGATGTAGGGTTAGGGTTAGGGTTAGGGGTTTTATTTGGCAAAAAAAAAAAAAATTCCCTCGTGTGGCGTCGTTAAGCGGCGTTTAGGCCGACGATGTCTTGACCGCGGCTGGCTTGACTGGCACCGGCACCATGCCCGCGAAGGCGAGGCGTGACACGTCGGCGTTATTACGGCGTCGTTCAAGCAGGGGCGCGGCGGGCGGCGTCTTGACCGCGGTGCCCGGCAGCAGCGCCCATTTCCACGCATGGCTGGCGCGGCGCCTCTGTGAAAGCGTCGTTGAGCGGCATTTAAGCCCGGCGTGTTTGACCGCTAAGGCACACCTTTGGCAGTGATACCCATACCCGCGGCAGGGCTGACACGTCGCCCCGATGGCCGTCGTTGAACGACGTCGAAGCTTGACGTTAATCGCCGTTGAGCAGCGATGTCGTTGATCGGCGGCGACGATCCGGCGTTCATCGGCCGGCAACGATGGATTGGACGCGTCGGCGCATCCTTGTAGTGTTCTGCGAATGGAGAGAGGTTCCTTTGAGAAACTGGTAGGTCTCATTGTATCATATCTAATCAGACCAAGCCAGAAAGTTAGACCTCCTGTAGACCCTAGGAAGGTGTTGGGGTGGTCACCACTCACCACACTCGTCACCACACTCACCACTCACCACTATAGGAGACCATATACCGTATATGAAGGGATATACGCACATGCACGCGTGCAGGATATTTGCACGTATGCATTGTGGAGCCAGGATGATCACTGTATTATCTGAGCAGGGAGAGAGAACAGAGAGACGGTGTATTGAGAGAGAGTATTTTTCTTGATCTAGCTATGGAGATGGTGATTCTTTGTGTTGTGCATTGCCTTGATCTGATAGCTTGAGCTTGGATTGTTGGGTTTTTCATCCTTCTTGCTAGGTTAGAGTTCGGGCTCTAACAATTTGGCGACCACGGTGCTCGACAGACCATTGATCGGCAAAAATTTCCATTGAAAAAGGAGTTGTTACCATTGGTATTGGTGATCGTCGATAAAACGACACCATTGAGAAAGGAGCAATTTCTTGTGTGAAGGGATTTTTAGTAAGTGATTCTTGAGGGCAAAATTTGACAAGGGGAGCATAGTTTTATGCCAAAGAGAAGTAAGAAGGAGATCCCACTAAGCTCCATCGTAACAAGAAGGGGCGGTGAGTCAATCTTTGGGCTCAAAATTGCATCAAGATGCAATTTCGTTTCAATTTGGGGCGGTCGGGGTCTAATTCTCGGATCCGGGAGGTTTTGATTCCATTTTACCGATCTAGAAGGTAATCAATTTCGTTTTTCAAATTGAAGGGGATTCAATTTCGTTTTCAATTTCAAAGAAACCCAAGAAGAGGCAGAGATGGATGTATTACCACCTATGGTATGGGGTTTTCGGACAATGGGGGATTCAAAGTTTGATGATCACGGTGGATCGGGATCCTTTGAAGCATATTGTGAAGTTTGAGAGGTATTGCCCGCAATGTAAGTTAAATTTGGTGATTATTTGCTTTGGTTTCATAGTTCTTTGCAAGATTCAGGTGGAGGAATGGGCACAAACTCAGCCGGATACCATGACATATCATGAATTAAAGGAAGCTTTCATTGCTAATTATCAAAAGTTCATGGTAAGGATAAGACTATGGAAAGGTGGACCAATTTCACACAAAAGGAAGATGAATCAATTAGAGAGTATAATCGAGGTATATTACGCGGTTCTCAAAGCAAGTGGTTCATTGGAAGATTGCAAGGAGTGATGAAATGGATATCCAATAGTATGTGAAGGGGTTGAAACGAGCTATTGCTCATAAGGTGAAGGCCAAGCGACCTACAACATTACTAGAGGCACAAAATATGCTCTTAAGGTGAAGATAAGTTGGGATACATTCATGAAGTTCTTTGCTCGAGCATAAAGCGAGAGGATATTGCAGCCAAGATTTCTAAGCTTACAATTGGTGAGAAGGCAAGGGAGGTGTAGTTTATTACTTGTGAGTATTGTGGGTCTATTGGACATTCTGAGACTACATGTAGATTGCTGAAATTCTGCTCAAGATGCCAAATAAAGGGCCATAATGATCAAGAATGTAGGGAGAAGAGATTCTTTGAGAGGGCCAATCCGGTATTTGCTGTTATGCAACAAGCACCACCTATTCTTATTCAACCAATGCAAGCAGCACCTATCATACCACAAGTTCCAATGATGCCACAAGCTCCAATTGCCCAACAAGTTCCAATGGGTTCCACACCAATGGTGCAGCCAAAACAGGGATGGTATCCAAGTAAGGCTCATTTATATTGCAAGCTATGTGATAAATTCAAGCATGATGAGACTACTTGTTGGAAAATCCATGGGAAACCAGAATGGGCAACCAACAAGTATCCACCAAAGCAGCAAGTGTTTGAATCAGTACCTCTTCCTACACTACTAGAGGATGGGTTGTTTGCGACGTCAGTTTGCGATGTATATGAAATGTCCACGTCGCAAAAATCGCGTACGTTCCTATGACGTCGCACAAAATTTAAACGACGTCGCAGATAGAACGTCCCACGTCGCAGTTGGAACGTCTGGTCAGACGTCGCAATGGCAAAAATCGAGTACGTTCCTATGACGTTGCACAAAATTCAAACGACGTCGCAGATAGAACGTCAGACGTCGCAGTTCGAACGTCTGGCAGACGTCGTAATGGCCTACTACGTGCCACGCCGCATTAGCGACGTATCACGTCGCAAGTGCAACGTCATTACAACGTGAAACGTCGCAAGTGCAACGTCTCATTGCGACTTAAACAATAAACACAAAATAAATACAAATACAAGCTATTGAGGTGTTGGTAAGGCCTCAGGTTTGTTAGCCAAAGGTTAGGGGTTCAAGTCCACGAAAAAACATTTTGGGCGCACGTATATGTACGTCTTAGCAACATATGAGCGACGTCTGTAAAACGTCATAAGGACATATTTTGTACGTATTTGGGACGTCCATGACGTCGCTAATACATTGCTTATGCGACGTGACGTCGCATGTGCGACGTGACGTCGTCCTGCGACGAATCCACGGCGACGTCATTTGTGACGAGCGGGAAACATTATTAAAACGTGTGCATGCGACGTTTGATGTTCTCGTTACGTCGCTAAGACGTCGCAAACGACGTCGCAAACTGCCTATTCTGTAGTAGTGCTAATAATGATGTTCGCATTCAAGATGCAAAGTACATTGATAATCCTCAAGTTAAGGCTCTTATTGAGGAGCTTAAGAAGCAAGAGAAGGCAAAATCAGTAGTAAATTGTGGATTTGTTGAGGTAGACAGTGACCCATTTCAGCAAGAAGAAGAGATTGGAGAAGTAAATGCGGTTACAAGATCACAAAAGGTAGTCCAAGAACCAAGAGTAGTGCCGATAGTAGAGAAGACTAAGACTTCTTTTCCAAAGGCTTTGAAGGAACAAGCTTTGAAGGTGTCAGCACCTAAGAAGGTGCAATTCAATGTGCTGCCCACAGAACAGTTTCAGTCTATAGAAGAAAATCAGCCTTAGTGATGCCTCCTATGGTGGAGGAGGAAATTCAAAATGAAGATGATGTGATCAGCCAAGTTTTGGCCACTAAAGTCACACTTACTCTTGAGCAATTGATGCATTATTCTCCCAATTTGTTGCAAGAGTTAGGAGGAAGAACAAAAGCAGAAATTTCAGTCCAACAAATCATATCAAATGATGCCGACAAGAGGAGAATGGAGCCACCAGCCCGGCAATCCAAGGATCCAGGACCATTTCTTTGTGATGTGAGTATTAATGGATATTTAATCAAAGACGCCAACATAGATACCGGCAGCAGAGTGAATGTAATGCCTTACCACATAATGCTTCAAGTTGGATTGAAAATGATGGAACCGACAACTATGATGCTCAAAGCATTCAATCAAGTGAAGGTGCAGCCTATGGGAGTCATAAGAAATGTCTTATGCAAGGTCTATGAGGTGGAAGCAATCTTGGATTTCATGGTTTTGAAATTTCCGGAGAGTGTGCATGCGAAACTTATACTTTGTTCTTTGGCAGTACATGGTTAGATGCCGTACAAGCTGAGACTTCATGGAGGAAGCGTGAAATGAACATCTTTCAAGGGAAACACAAGGTTACTATAGATCATCCTCTGAAATCAGCAAAAGGTACCTTTCTTTGCAATCCTTCTTTGAGCAGCCCTTGATTAGAAATCAGCAAAGAGAATGCTATGGTGTGGGCAGCAAGGTCTTAGTTGTTTTCATGTCTTGGAAGTGGGTGATGGGGAAGATAAGACTTTGTACAAGTGGTTAAAAGGCACCCAAATTTCAGAAATATGTCATTTACAGCAGCAAGTTGCAGACAAATATATTCAAAGATTTGAAAGCATTGGTGAAGGTGAGTTACAAGAGACTCTTGTAAACATGCAGGAGGAGTCCATTCAAAGACCCATTGCTGAGACTTTATTTCAGCAAGGTATTGATCAAGATCAAGTAGAGATGCTGATTTTGACATCAAGCATGGATGGGTAAACAGAAATCAGCCCACTATACAAGGACAAACAGATTGGTGGCATGCGCACATTCTGGAGGATGCGGTAAATCAGATCAGTCCATATTCACCACAATCATCACAGTCACCACATGCACCACATTCATCACAATCATCACATCCACCACATCCATCACACGCACCACATTCATCACACGCACCACATTCATCACAGTCACCACACTCATCACATTCACCACATTCATTACAGTCACCACATTCAGTCAAGAACATTAATATTTCTCACGGAAATCAAGAAGAATTGGTTACTATTGGAGGAGATCTTACTCAAGAGGAAGAACGTGATTTGATATCGTTGTTAAGAGAATTCAGGGATGTTTTGGCAAGAAATTACAAAGAATTGAAAGGCATTCCACCAGAGGTTGTGGTTCATACCATTGATTTGAAACAAGGATCAAAATCAATCCAACAAGCTCAAAGGAGAATGAGTCCAGCCATAGAGGAGCAAGTAAAGGTTGAAGTCATGAAGCTTTTGGAGGCGGGATTTATTGTACCAGTGCCAAATTCAGATTGGATCAGTTCTATTGTTCCAGTGAGAAAGCCAAATAACTCAATCCGAGTATGCATTGATTACAGGGATCTCAACAAAGCTACCAAAAGAGATCATTTTCCTACACCATTCATAGACACCTTGTTGGATATTGTTGCAGGAAATCAGGCCTATTCTTTCTTGGATGGTTATTCAGGATATAGTCAGATCCAAATCTATCCACCACATCAAGCAATGATGGCTTTTCGAACATCTTTTGGCATCTATGCTTATAAGGTATTACCTTTTGGCCTCACAAATGCTCCAGCCACATTTCAGCGAGCTATGACATATGCTTTTCATGACATTTTAGACTTTTTGAGAGTCTTTGTAGATGACTTAACAGTGTTTTCAAATCCAAGAAGGAATCACTTGGATCATCGCAGAAAAGTTCTTGAAAGATGCCGATTGTATGGGATAAGTTTGAATCCTGCTAAGTGTATTTTCTTCACTAGAGGAGGAAAACTATTGGGCAATTATGTTTCAGAAAATGGGTTACAAGTGGATCATGGTAAGATTGCAGCCTTGGAGAAGGTGAAACCACCTACAAATGTATCACAAGTGAGAAGCTTATATGGCCAACTCAGTTTTAGTAGGAGGTATTTGCACAATTTTGCTAAAGTAACCCAGCCACTTGTGGATTGTATGAAGCAAGGGCAGAATTTTAGATGGAAGGAGGACGCTCAAGAAGCATTTGAATGGTGCCTTGGACAATTATAAGAGAGAACTTTGTTGATTCCTCCAAGAATGAGTGAGCCATTTCATTTATTCTTTACAGTTTGGGAGCAAGCTTTGGCTGTCACACTATGTCAGAAAAATCAGCAAAAGCATTATGATGTGAATTACTATGTTAGCAGATTGTTAACTCCACAAGAGCAGAAATGGACTCACGTGGAGCATCTTGGGTTGGCATTGAAGTGGGCCTTGAATAAGCAAATGTACAATATGTTTACATTCATATGGATGTGAACCCATTGCCATGCATTTACAACAAGACTGTCCAAGATCCTAAGTTTACAAGATGGGCTCTTATCATACAAGAATTTGAGTTGAAGTATGTTAAGATGGCTCAAGGAGCTCATAAATCCAAGTGCCTATTTGACCCAGCCCGGCAATCCAAGGATCCAGGACCATTTCTTTGTGATGTGAGTATTAATGGATATTTAATCAAAGACGCCAACATAGATACCGGCAGCAGAGTGAATGTAATGCCTTACCACATAATGCTTCAAGTTGGATTGAAAATGATGGAACCGACAACTATGATGCTCAAAGCATTCAATCAAGTGAAGGTGCAGCCTATGGGAGTCATAAGAAATGTCTTATGCAAGGTCTATGAGGTGGAAGCAATCTTGGATTTCATGGTTTTGAAATTTCCAGAGAGTGTGCATGCAGAAACTTATACTTTGTTGCTGAGCCGTACATGGTTAGATCCGCATGTTTGAGACTTCATGGAGGAAGCGTGAAATGAACATCTTTCAAGGGAAACACAAGGTTACTATAGATCATCCTCTGAAATCAGCAAAAGGTACCTTTCTTTGCAATCCTTCTTTGAGCAGCCCGCAGTTAGAAATCAGCAAAGAGAATGCTATGGTGTCAGGGCAGCAAGGTCTTAGTTGTTTTCATGTCTTGGAAGTGGGTGACAGGGAAGATAAGACTTTGTACAAGTGGTTAAAAGGCACCCAAATTTCAGAAATATGTCATTTACAGCAGCAAGTTGCAGACAAATATATTCAAAGATTTGAAAGCATTGGTGAAGGTGAGTTACAAGAGACTCTTGTAAACATGCAGGAGGAGTCCATTCAAAGACCCATTGCTGAGACTTTATTTCAGCAAGGTATTGATCAAGATCAAGTAGAGATGCTGATTTTGACATCAAGCATGGATGGGTAAACAGAAATCAGCCCACTATACAAGGACAAACAGATTGGTGGCATGCGCACATTCTGGAGGATGCGGTAAATCAGATCAGTCCATATTCACCACAATCATCACAGTCACCACATGCACCACATTCATCACAATCATCACATCCACCACATCCATCACACGCACCACATTCATCACACGCACCACATTCATCACAGTCACCACACTCATCACATTCACCACATTCATTACAGTCACCACATTCAGTCAAGAACATTAATATTTCTCACGGAAATCAAGAAGAATTGGTTACTATTGGAGGAGATCTTACTCAAGAGGAAGAACGTGATTTGATATCGTTGTTAAGAGAATTCAGGGATGTTTTGGCAAGAAATTACAAAGAATTGAAAGGCATTCCACCAGAGGTTGTGGTTCATACCATTGATTTGAAACAAGGATCAAAATCAATCCAACAAGCTCAAAGGAGAATGAGTCCAGCCATAGAGGAGCAAGTAAAGGTTGAAGTCATGAAGCTTTTGGAGGGGGATTTATTGTACCAGTGCCAAATTCAGATTGGATCAGTTCTATTGTTCCAAAGTGAGAAAGCCAAATAACTCAATCCGAGTATGCATTGATTACAGGGATCTCAACAAAGCTACCAAAAGAGATCATTTTCCTACACCATTCATAGACACCTTGTTGGATATTGTTGCAGGAAATCAGGCCTATTCTTTCTTGGATGGTTATTCAGGATATAGTCAGATCCAAATCTATCCACCACATCAAGCAATGATGGCTTTTCGAACATCTTTTGGCATCTATGCTTATAAGGTATTACCTTTTGGCCTCACAAATGCTCCGACCACATTTCAAATGAGCTATGACATATGCTTTTCATGACATTTTAGACTTTTTGAGAGTCTTTGTAGATGACTTAACAGTGTTTTCAAATCCAAGAAGGAATCACTTGGATCATCGCAGAAAAGTTCTTGAAAGATGCCGATTGTATGGGATAAGTTTGAATCCTGCTAAGTGTATTTTCTTCACTAGAGGAGGAAAACTATTGGGCAATTATGTTTCTGAAAATGGGTTACAAGTGGATCATGGTAAGATTGCAGCCTTGGAGAAGGTGAAACCACCTACAAATGTATCACAAGTGAGAAGCTTATATGGCCAACTCGTTTTAGTAGGAGGTATTTGCACAATTTTGCTAAAGTAACCCAGCCACTTGTGGATTGTATGAAGCAAGGGCAGAATTTTAGATGGAAGGAGGACGCTCAAGAAGCATTTGAATGGTGCCTTGGACAATTATAAGAGAGAACTTTGTTGATTCCTCCAAGAATGAGTGAGCCATTTCATTTATTCTTTACAGTTTGGGAGCAAGCTTTGGCTGTCACACTATGTCAGAAAAATCAGCAAAAGCATTATGATGTGAATTACTATGTTAGCAGATTGTTAACTCCACAAGAGCAGAAATGGACTCACGTGGAGCATCTTGGGTTGGCATTGAAGTGGGCCTTGAATAAGCAAATGTACAATATGTTTACATTCATATGGATGTGAACCCATTGCCATGCATTTACAACAAGACTGTCCAAGATCCTAAGTTTACAAGATGGGCTCTTATCATACAAGAATTTGAGTTGAAGTATGTTAAGATGGCTCAAGGAGCTCATAAATCCAAGTGCCTATTTGAGGAGTGGTGCTGAAATAGAAGAGGAAACAGACTAGCAAGTAGCATTTCAGGATAATGGAGTATTACAAGGGTTCATTGAGACCGTGGATCTTTGATATGCCAATATATACAGGTATTTACAAGATCAGACTTATCCTTCATCATTTTCAAAGCAACAAAAGCATGCTCTTAGAGTACAAGCAGCTGGTTATGTGGTGCATGAAGCTATTCTTTATAAGAGGACTATGGAAGGTCTCTTATTAAGGTGTGTTGCTGGTCAGCAAACTCATGATTTGTTGCAGCAAGCCCATGATTGTCAGGGGCATTTTGCAGCAAGAACCACAGCTAGGAAGATCCTTCATTGGGGATATTATTGGCCAACTCTTTACAAGGATACTAGAGACTTTGTGACCAAATGTTATAAGTGTCAAAGGCACAAGCAGTTAACAGGCCATAATAATATGCCATTCCATCCTATTTTGAGTGTTGGTCCGTTTCATATGTGGGGATTGGATTACATTGGGCCTATCAATCCTCCATCTTCCAAAGGTCATAAGTATATCTTGGCAGCCACATGTATGTTTACGAAGTGGGTAGAAGCAATTCCAGCAAAGCCTGCTACAGAAAATACCACAGTAAGCTTTCTTTATCACAATTTGATTTCTCGGTTTGGTGTTCCAACCATTCTTTTGTCCGATCGGGGAACTCATTTCATGGGCAAAGTAGTAGCTCAGTTAACAGAAAAGATTGGTGTTCGATATGTGCAAGCTTCTGCTTATTATCCACGGGGAAATGGGCAAGCTGAGTCTACTAACAAAATTTTGAAAGCTATCTTGGCCAAAACAGTGAAGGATAATCAAAGGAATTGGCATGAAGCCTTGACAGGTGCATTATGGAGTTTCAGGTGTACTTACAAGTTAGCTACAGGATTTACACCATTTGAATTGGTTTATGGAGTGCAAGTTGTGATGCCGATTCATTTGGACATTCCTTTGTGTTCATTTGTGGAGCTACCTTTTATGAGAATTTAGGAGAAGTTCCAACTCCAAATCAAGTGCATAATAGGATGGATGATTTGCTGCCAATGTTGTTAAAAAACCCGTTTTTTATTTTTAAAGTACTTCTATAAAAATCCTCACGTTTTTTAAAGGATTTTTATGATTTGGTATGGCCAAAAAATAAAAAATAAAAAAATTGCACATTCTTTGCACTGCTTTATTGGACATATTTGCTACTGTTAAAATGCACATTTTTGCTACAAATTATAAGACGTAGCATGCCAACAAGTAAATCAAAAGCTTATGCTACTATTAGAAACTATTAAGTTCAAGTACAAAGATATCATAGTTGTTTTGCCATGCAACTCTTAAGAAAGTTCAGAAAAAACATTATTATAGAGGTTAAGAAGTATAAGAATTTTATATGCAAAGATAAATAAGTTCAAGAATATCATATATTTGGATTAAAAAAATCACAGTCTAAGGATTTTTAAGGATTTTAAAGATTTTAAAGATTTTTAACGTATTTTATATGAAATACGTTTTTAAAGTTTTTTTTCAAAAATTTTAAAAATCTTCAAAAAATCTTGAAAAACGTTTTTTAAACGTACGGATTTTGACGTACTTAACAACATTGTTTGCTGCAATTGCAAGAGATGAGACAAGAAGCAGCAGACTTCAATATGAGGCATAAACAGAAAGTAAAGCTTATAAGCACAATTTCATTATAATGGGAAAATTTTTAGTAAACTGGAATTTTTTTATTTTGGGGGTTGTATAGACCTTATGCAGGGGTTTATACCCTGTATCATAGACCCTATGTAGGGGTTGTATACACCACCATGAAATATTTAGAAAACATATTTACTCGGTATCATACACCTTCTGCATGTGTTAGGTACACAGGTATGACACCCATGTATCATACATATATTTTTAAGATACATGAATAGATTTATAGACCTTCTGCAGGTGTATGATACACGTGAGTAGTACACATGTATCATACATATCTTTGTAGCATACAAGCCTCAACCAGTCTTACATCCTTCTTTGGCAACTGAATAAATGCACCTACTGCTTCACCAATGTTATCGCACCCCCAAAGATATGATTGGAAGTTCAATAGATGGCACCATTGTGATTTCGTGGATCTCTCATTTGCTACATTCAATGGATCAACATCCTTGCCATGAAGGGTGGCTCTCTTTACCCCCAAATGGCATGTATAATTGCCCTCGTTGGCGCTCCCCAAATGGCTCCATGGGAGGTGCCCAGGGGTATACCCCCCCCTCCCCTCCCCTCCTCCCCTCCCTCCCTTCCCCCCCTCCCCAACCCCCATTTGGGGGGGTATATCTACTCCCCTAGCAACCAACCCAAATGGGGTATACAACAGTTTCGCCCCACCCCCAAATGGCGCCATTTGGGGGTATACCTACCCCCCATAAAAAAAAAAAATTGGGCGGATGCAAATGGCCATTTATGGTGCCATTTTTGCATCCTCAAGGTGCCATGTGGGGGGTATACCGCCCCATGGCACCCCCAAATGGCACCATTTGAGGGGTATACTGCTTTCCTCCGGGCACCCCAAATGGCCATGGAGCCATTTGAGGGCTCTAAATGGCACCCCAAATGGCTCCATAGCGCCATTTGGGGGTATACCTACCCGCACCCTCCAAATGGGCCATTTGGGTGGTATACTCCGCCTCCCGGCACCCCCAAATGGCGCCATTTGGGTGGTATACTGCCTCGGGCACCCCAAATGGGCCATGAAGCCATTTGAGGGCTCCCCAAATTGCCCCCCAAATGGCTCCATTTGGATGTATACATGTGATGAATGGCTCTAACAAAAAAGACGATGCATATAGAAAGACTTACCTGGATATGGTAGTCACAATTTTGGTGAAAAACTATATCCGATCGGAGTATATGGATCTTGTAAGAAAATTGCTACCAAAAAAGAAGTTTTTCAAAAACCCTATGCAAGCAAAATTAATGTTACCCGAAAAATAAATGACCGCAAGAAGCCATTTAGATGTGCCGACGGTGGATGGAACCGCTGAAGACCCCTTGATCCGCTATAGAAGGATCTATACAAGCCTAAAGAAATGATATGTCGAGCAAAGAACAACAAATTTGGGATTTCAAATTTTGAATTTCAAATTTGGGCTGGCTGAGGGGTTTCAAATTTAGCTGTGAGGGTTTTAAATTTATGGTATTTTAAATTTAGCCTTTCCACGAATTTATACCTACCTCGCCGCCACCTACATTCCGGCCGCTTCCCGCCGACCGCCAAATGGGCCAGCAATGGCCGCCAGATGCTATTAGTATTGGTTTATTGACCTAGCGCTACTGCCGGCCGCTAGATGGTTTTAGCGCCGCTTACATCCCGCCGCTTAGCGCCGCTTACATCCTCCTTCCAAGGCCACATTTCAAAAGCATTTTCGACTGCCACGGGCGCTTGTGCTAGATGGCCCATTGAACCTAGCGCCAACGTCAGCGCCTGCAGCTAGATGGCCTAGCGCCTAGTGCCAATGCCAGCGCCACCGCTTAGCGCCTTTGTTTTCATCACTCTAGACACTAAAGATATCAAGAATCATGAAGGCAAGTCTCCAAGGCAAAGGTAGGTCTTCTTTTACTTGATTTTTTAGTTTTCCTAGTCAAATAGCACCAGTTTCTTGAATATGTTTGCTTGATGCATATTGAGGATGCAAATGGCATGCATCCTTAGCATGATCTGCTTTATTAAATGCATGTTGAGGAATGCAAAGGGCGCCATGGCGCCATTTGCATTCACCATCATGCATTTGGTCCAGATGTTATATCAAATGCATGCTGTGGATGCCTCATCATGTTTGGAAATGGCACCTCGAGGATGCAAATGGCGCCTTGCACCCGCAACACCAAACAAAATTTCAAAAAAAAAAAAAATTTTTTTTTTTTTTTGGCGGGTGTTGCAGGTGCATGGCGCCATTTGCACTCTCAATGTGCCATTTTCAACCATGCTGAGGATGCAAATGGCGTCCTTCGCATGCTTAAGAATGGCACCTTGAGGGTGCAAATGGCGCCACGCCATGGCGCCATTTGCACCCCAACACCCTTTTTTTCGGGGGGAATTTTTTTTGGGTGCTGGGGGTGTAAATGGCATCATGTTGCATCAGGTATGCCAGGAGATTTGCTGTGGAGCCACCTTCGTCCAGCTTGGTACCACTGAAGATTTTAGTCACGATGAGATTCAAAATCTTTTACAACTTTGTTAAGAGGCATTTAGTGGGGCAGGATTTGACATTCTTATGAATGTTGGCAAAGAAAAAGCATGATCCTACTAATGGCGTTGATTCAATTCAAAGAACAAATTTCGTAATTTAGCTTCATAAACAAATTTTCTTGATGTGTAAATTTGTCAATTTCAGAAGTTAATGATGCCCTTCTTCCGTGAAAATAGGTAAAACTTGCTAACTTAAGTTGCGTATTTTTTTTTTTGTTTTTTCCCCTTTGATATTAATGGCGCAATAAATGGCACTTTAGATGCATTTTTTTGCTAAATGGCTTTATAATTGCTCAAAAAATCGTCATAAAATGGATTAAAAAGGATTTTCATCCCTAACTGGAATCACGAAATTTCTCATTTTAATGAAATTGTGCTTTTATCAAAGATAAGTTACAGGTTGTCAATCCATTTGAGGAAGGGCAATTGGTGTTGTGCAGAACCACTAAACAGCATCTATCTAAATTTCAAAGCCCATGGGAAGGCCCATTTCTGATTGATAAAGAGGTACCAGGTGGGGCTTTCTATTTGATGACTCCAGCAGGGGAATTGTTGCCTAATCCTAGAAATGGCAAGGATCTCAGGCCTTACTTTGAAAGAGAAGTGCTATTCTAAGGGATTCAGATTTGGCATAGCTCCAATTGCAAAGAATTTGTGGAGAACTTTTGGGTTACAGCAGGTCGTTTTTCTGTAAAAACAGAAGGTGACAGTTCCATAATACACAATCTATACATCAAAAGATGTATTTCGGCGATACGAATCCAAAGAGCTATGGTGCAGGTCAAACGGAGTTCTGGAACTCAAGATATCAGCTTTCAAAGTTTGCCACAGTTACAAAGGCTCTGTTTCGTCACTGTCATTTTGGACCAGTTTGTTTGTATTAGTCATTTGGATTTGAGGAGAGTGTAAATGTGTCATTTGGGGACATGTCCCAAGGGACCATATGAATTTGTTTTGTTGTGGGTTCTCCGCCACGGAGTGGCACATTTTCCCACTGTGGTTGCCACTGTTGGGGTGGTCACAACTCACCACACTCGTCACCACACTCACCACTCACCACTATAGGAGACCATATACCGTATATGAAGGGATATACGCACATGCACGCGTGCAGAATATTTGCACATATGCATTGTGGAGCCAAGATGATCACTGTATTATCTGAGCAGGGAGAGAGAAGAACAGAGAGACGATGTATTGAGAGAGAGTATTTTTCTTGATCTAACTATGGAGATGGTGATTCTTTGTGTTGTGCATTGCCTTGATCTGATAGCTTGAGCTTGGATTGTTGGGTTTTTCATCCTTCTTGCTAGGTTAGAGTTCGGGCTCTAACAGAAGGTTGTTGCTATGGTTCTTTATTTCCTTGCTCATGGTGAGATACCTGTACATGTTGGCCAAAGATTTTATGCTGGAAAAGCAACTATCCAGAAATATACAAAGAAGATGACACGTTAAAAAAACTATTCTATTCTATTCTATTCTATTCTATTAGCTCTTGCTTTTAAGACCATGCTTTACAAAAAATTTAATGCCTTGCCCTCGGGCCAGAGACTGCTAGATATTATGAAGGAGTTTCAAGATGCCATAGGCTTGCCTATCATTTTTGGTGTTGTTGATGGTTCTCATACTTTTTTATACAGGAAGCCATGGAAGAAAGACAAAGGGGATGAATACTACATAGATATAAGAGACATTCCTGCCTGATAGAAGGTGTAGTAACACATACTCGAATGTTTATCAAATGTTTGTGTTAGTAGGACGGGATCTGTGCACGATTCAAACAGGTTCAAGAAAACTCTTTTGAATAATAGGCTTGCATCAAAGTAGATTCTACAATAGTCTATTCTCCACATGAATGGCAAGAAAATTAACAGGAGAGGTGATCCCCTTTATGGAAATGTAGCAGTCAACATTCCACCAATGCTTTTAGGTGATTCAGCATATTCGAGCAGCAGGTTCCTAATGAAGGTAATTTCAGATAGTACAGGATCTTTTGGCATGTTTAACAAGAGGATTTGCAAGGATAGAGTATGTGTGGAGAATGGTTTTGGGATAGTGAAAGAGAAGTTTAGGATCCTTAAGGGTTTGCCTATTCATGTTGGTAGGGCAGCCAAGATCATTCATGTTATGTCATGGAATTTCTGCATAATGGAGGATTTGGAAATGGAGATGCTGCCAATTGAAGCAGACTCACCAGAATATGTAGCATAAGAACAGGGGGTTTTCTTTGTGTTTTTGTACGCTTTTCACTAAGGTTTTCCTATGATTTCGTGATGTATTCAAATGGATGTACTAATGCATACATCTAGAGTGCACCATTTCTGAGCCATTGATTTTAGCCTTTTTTTTTTCAATGGTCAACAACCAATGGTTCACAACAAAAGCCCTTTTTTGTGCGTGTGGTGCATAATGGGCACATGAAGGGCCATTGATTTTAGCCTTTTTTTTCCAATGGTCAACAACCAATAGCTCACAACAAAAGCCCTCTTTTTGTGTGTGTGGTGCATAATGGGCACATGAAGGGCGCATGTAGTGCAGTTTCCCTGCGAGCAACACATTTCTTATCATAAGTTTTGATCCATAGCTCTGTTTGAGATGATTTTTATTGCGTTGGAAAGCTCTCTCCGAGATCTTTTTGATAGTGTATAATATGGATATGTTTGGTTAAGTTATCTATGCTAAAACAACAATTTTTCGGCCGGGTTTAGTAGGCTTTCACATCCTACCAGCTGATTAATACAGGATTGCGCTTATTGATATTGTTTTATGGCTCATTCCGAATGAAGCTTGCAAAAATTACCATGCATTTTTAGATTTTGAGGCAGTTATTAAGCAAATTCCAAGGCTTCTAGATTCTTTGTGCTAACAAAGGAAAAGTTTCCCACTTTGGTTTCTCACCACAAGAATCTATGGAGGCCAAAGGTCGCCGTTAAATTCCGCTTGAAAAATGTTTGTGTATGGGTGTTGCAAACTTTATGACTTTCTAATAATGGGATCAATCTGCTTCTATCTTTATGGTAACTTTTACTTTATGTTCTATTTGTTTTATTGTGATCAAATTCAAAAGCTACAGGTGATGAAAGCCTCAAATGAATTCTAGTTTTTTTCTGGTTTGAATTCTAAAATTTTTGTCAACTGGGGGACGTTCCTAAGGCCTCCGAAAGGCCAACACAAACCATTAACATCCAACATATCCTCAACATTATAACAACCAAATTATAACAACCATTGACATTAACAACCAACACATTATTGACATTAATTAACACAACCATTGGGTCCAACACATTTAAATTAAAATCCCCCTTAAACCCCCTTTGGTTTGGGTGCATATTCACACGGGAGGTGACGTAGGGCAGCGAGAGCCCTCATAATTGTATTTTGCACGTATGAAATCAACACCATATAGTATTCCGCTTGAAATCTTATAGTATTTTGCGAATCTTGTTATACAGTATAGCAAATTTTGTACTTGCATACCCCACAAATGAGGAACTTTACGTACGGTGTAGATTAAGGAATAAGGGGTGAATATGCCTATCCAACAGCTCTCGTTGCCCGGAGTCACCCCCCCTGTGAATATGCACCCAAACCAAAGGGGGTTTAAGGGGGATTTTAATTTAAATGTGTTGGACCCAATGGTTGTGTTAATTAATGTCAATGGGTTATGTGTTGGTTGTTAATGTCAATGGTTGTTATGTGTTGGTTGTTATGTGTTGTGTTGTGTGAGACTGAAGACATGAATAAGAAAATGAAGTAAGGAACGAGACTTGATAAGACATGTCATCTTCTAGAATAGGAATTTTTTTTCTTGAAGCCATTTTTTCGGTCCTTGGGGGAATGAAAGGCTTCGCAGCGACTGGCAAAGAGAATCTGGTTGCTTTGTCATGATCTTGAGCCTGTTCAGCCTGATTTATGAAGCAACAATGGACTCACCAAGCTGATAAGAGAGTGGCTATTACCAAATAATTCTACAAATTCAAGTGAAGAAATGCAACAAATACTTGCCAGAATGCCGTTGGATGCGTTTACAATACTTGAAGGGAAGAATTTGGATCTTCAATTGTTGGAGCCTGCTCACCTTAGATAGGGGCCGGAATTAAGGTCGAAATTTTCGGCCTCTAAAACTTGCCCCCAAAATTTTACAGGCCGTCGTCCTTAATGGCCATTCAAGTAATGGAAATGCCCCTAACAGCTGTTAGGGGCAAATTGTCTCTTAATGCAGAGAGTCCACTAAGTGGACTCTCGCATCTCTCTCATGATCTTTCCTCTCTCTCTCTCTCTCTCTCTCTCTCTCTCTCTCTCTCTCTCTCTCTCTCTCCTGTAAAGGCAAAAGTGTCGTTGATTATCCGATAGGTGATGAGAATGCTATTGCTAGCATAAGGCACTTCATAATAGGGGAAGGTAGGGCTGAATCAGACCATAACCCTCTGTTGTTTTCTATTGTGACCCATAAAGAGGTACTTCCAAAGAAACAGGACCTGTCTGCATCACATGGTTATCGAGTAAATATAAAAAAAACAGAGAAGTTTAGAAAGTCGATAGAAGAAACCACTCTAGAGGAACATGATGATGCATCCCGGATGAGTGCGAGACATTACTAGAGCTCTAGTGCAGTCTGCCCGGATCATGCTTTCATTCTAACAGAGCAAACAAAAGGCTTACCCGGCAATTCTTGGTTTGACGTGGATTGCAAGTTGGCACGCCCAAAGATTTGTCTTGGCATCGGAAGCAAATAAGAAAGAATTGTTATTGGAGTACAAAAAGATTGACACGAAGAAAAAAAGAGGGCATATATCAAAGACAAAGTGGCGGTACCGTTAAGGGATTGGGTTGTCGATCCTAAACGTTTTTGGAATAGGTTGAAAGTAAAGAAATGTCCGAAAATGCATTGTCATGTGATACCGGGTTGCTCATGTGCGTAAGCTCCATCATAAGGTTGACATACAGGGCAAACACCATTGTCGGGCTTGGGATACGATATCTTCACTACGGATGATATATTGTGGCATTAAGAGACCGGCTAATAATAAAGCCCGATAGTTTGGGGTTGGTTGCTGAATTGGTTAAGTGGGCTGGTGACACAATTATAGAGTATATCTCCGCAAGATGTTCAATAAAGTGATGAGGCGGGGTTCCCATCGAATGGCAATGTAGCGAGTGGTACCGGTGCTTAAAGGAGGAGATGTAGCTGATCCGAATAATTATCTGGACAATTATGGTAAACAACTTATGGGCTAAGCTATTTGCTACCATTGTTGAGGGAAAGCCGAAAGTGCTTGGGCGGAGGAGACTGGGCGTGAGAGCCAAAGGGCGTGCGTGCTTTAGGCTCAATATTCCACAATAGACCAACCGGTAACCTTGGCGGCTATCGTGGAGAATGTGAAAGGAAAGAAAAACCGTTGTTTATGGCATTTGTAGACTACACTAAGGCATTTGATACGATTGCCTCGCAAAAACTTATGGGACCTAATGGATGCTTTGAATGTTCCGCTTGAGCTAAGAACAAACCCACTCGGAGATTATATGAAAAAGTTTTAGTAGAGCTCTCAAGACCTTGGTCCGATATTTGCAAGCAACGATAATCAAAGTAATATTGGGGTGAAACAAGGATGCCCTCTTTCCCCGACGCTTCTAAGTATCTTTATAGATGAACTTGAAGATTGATTTTGTATAATGGCGGTCCAGAGCAATTTAGCCGAAAGCATGTGGTATCCTTATTGTCAGATGAGATGATGTAGTCCCTCATTGCAAGGACGAAGCAAGGGTTGGATAAAACACGGAAATTCTAGCTACATTTTGTGATAGAACCGGGTCCGGAGGTAAATATCTCCAAGACTAAAGTTATGGTAGTGGGCACGCTTTTGCTAAGCATGTATTTTGTTATAAAGGACGACATAACCGAGATAGTGACCTCTTTCAAATATTTAGGGATCATTTTGAAAACAATTACAGTGTGGAACCAATGTGTTGAGCAAAGGTGCAAGAATGGATTAAAAGCCTTGTGTGTGCACTCGAGTAGACAATGCGAAGGAGTTACTTATGGAATTGGTCCATGAAAAAGATGCTCTTCAAGACTTTGGTCCAAACGGTAGTCCCAGATGCCCGAAGTCTTCCAAATTTTAATTTGTGGTTAGCAATTGAGAAATTGCAAAAAAGATTCCTATATTCAACTAGGTGTCAAAATGCAGACACCATAGGCAGAAGGAGGGTTGCTCCCTTTGGAAGGGGAAGCCATAGTGCAATTTGCGGCATATGTTGGCAAAGTTCACCGCATGGAAGATGACCGCCTACCACATATTGCTATGCATGCTAGCAAGGATAAGGGATGGTATCATGATGCGAGGTCCGGGTTAAAGAAGTGGAACATGAACTTGGATGAACTACAGGCAAAGAAAGAGGATATCACGTAAGTTAGTAACAGAACGGGTATACGAAAAGTTATGGAGGACTCCGGAGACTAAGATGTTGTTCTACCGCACATCACTAAACCCAAGACTTATAGAAGCCAAGTATCTATCTGATGGCGTCTCCTTACATTTTAGGCATGTGATGGCTCGCGTGAGACTTAGCTCGCATTATCAAGATAGAGACGGGAGATGGCATGTGATACCCCGGAGACAAACGATATGTGAGTTTTGTGAAAGCGACACATAGAGGATGAACTTCACACCTTGCTCGTTGCTCAAAGATATGATGATATCGATACAAGCACGGGATACAGGCTAAGACATTGCTAGAACTTTTTGAGCTCCCAACCTTGAAAACCTGTCACTTTATATTTGACGTACTCCATGTTAGAGAGAAGTTCTTTAAGGTCGATAATAATAATTTTGTTGATGATATTACCTCAGAGAGTGAGAGTAGCGCCTATACCGATGATATCGGTGGCATTTTTTGATATGTAATATGTTCGTCTTATAGACCTGATAGGTCTCCACGGACGTAATAAACACTTCACTTCACTTCACTTCTCTCTCTCTCTCTCTCTCTCTCTCTCTCTCTCTCTCTCTCTCTCTCTCTCTCTCTCTCTCTCTCTCACACACACACACACACACACACGCACGCACGCACGCACGGTAAGTGTATTAATCTGCAAATTTAGAAAAGGTTTTTAGTTATTAAAATAAAGAAATATGCATTAAAAGGAAATATAAATCAAAATAGGGCTTCATTCACTACTTGGGATGAATAGGAGATCCAGACCTCTAAGAGCAGTCTCAATCAGATGCCCTTATTCTATTTTTCTCTCTCGATCCTTTAATGTGTCCTACGTGGATTTTGGATGTTTCATGTGTGGAATCACCCTATAGAAACTGTTATTTAATTTAAAAAACTTTAATGCTACATCCTCAAGGAACGTCCACCATAGTGGAATCTCACCCTAAGTTTATCCAAGAATGGTACACCCGATTAAGATGCCACATAGCATCGACAGATTAACAAAAGCAGATACAAAAAAAAAAGAAAACATAAAGAGACGCGCAAGTAGGCAAGGAGGAGGTTATTTCTGGAACATTCTCTAACTACACTTATGACTTCAGGTGGTGATCACAATACAATGGACATTAAGAGTAAGTTCCTGATTTGGTTACAGAAGTACGTAACATGACATGTGTTGAGATAGATCACAATATGCTCGACATGAGGAGCATGTGTTTCTGAATGTCCAGAAGACGAGGAGCAAGTGCCAATGTAAAACCCAGAGAAACATATGAGCAAAATCTAACAAGGGATGACAAATTGGCCCACTGATAATTATGTAAATGAATAGTTATATTGGAGCCATATATTCACCACATTATCCAGAGAAACATATGAGCAAAATCTAACAAGGGATGACAAATTGGCCCACTAATAATTATGTAAATGAATAGTTATATATTGGAGCCATGTATTCACAACTAATGTGGTGATATGGACACCCGCAATCAGCCAAGAAGGTGGCCACATGGCCAGAAAATATGGCCCGGAGAAAACCCTAAAAAAAGCACAGCAAACCATGCAACAGCGGCAAGCCTCGAACAAAGGAGTTCCTTTTTTGCTTCTTCTGGCTATGGCTAGCCTTATCTGGGAGCCGAAGTATTAGACCAGAAGATTGGCTCTCCATCTGCGCAAAAGCTCCAAAAAAAATCCTTGTTTTGTAGCAGCCGCTGCAGCACAGCTTTATGTCTGTTTCTAGACAGAAATCGATCTGCCGGCTCTTCGTTTTCTGCTTGTGAAGCAGACCCATTTCGCAATTTTGGTCGCTTCTCGTTTCCGCTCGAGGGTATGCGTCAATCTTAGCCTTTGCAGCTTTGTCTGGAAATTGGGTTTTTTTTTTGGGCTTTTTTTTTTGCCCTTTCTGCCATAGCCATCAATCCGGTACTGCTTGATTGCGCCCACGTAGAAGAAGAAAAGAAAGAGCCCTTTTAATCTGCGCCTTGGTTTGCTTTATAATGCGACAGTCTGCTTCGTGAAAAATGCTTCTCTTGCTCCCTTGCGACAGATCAGAAAGCGGACCCGTTTGTTTTTTCTTCTCTCGCAAAATGCCCCTCTCGATTCCTCTGTGAATCTGTTTTTTCTCTGCAGGATCCTTTTCTGCCTTATCTGCCTATTTTCCGCACAATGCAGCATATTTAGGTTTCAATTCTACCTGGGTTCGTCGAATTTCGCCCTCCCTCTTGCACCCCTTTATCGATTTTTGCGTTTGAATCCTTGAATCCCATTTTTCGGGGCCCCATTCTGTCTGTTTTCCAAAAATCCGGGCTCGCTAGGCTACAAATTCGAAGGAAAAACTGTTCCAGATCCAGTTTTTGTATGGAAAAGGAAGAAATCGGCTCTGTAAGTTATTTCCCGAGCGGCAATTGTAGAGATTTTCTTCAGGACAATTTTTTGCGTTTTGGGTGGATTCAGTTTTGGTTTTAGGCTTCGGTTCCGGCAATAAGCTGAACTAATGGTTGGATTTTTCTGTTTAGATTCGGAAAATGATGCCGGCTATGGATTATCCTTTGATCCACGATTTTGTGGCCTCTTCGCCGGTGTTTAGCAGAGAAATCGAAGGTCTGGATATGGCAGAATCGGCCCTGATGGGGAATCTGCTAACCGATATGCTGGGCGGGCAGTTCTACGGATCAAACCGGCCGTTCGGCCCCGATCTGCTGCAATTTTCTGGCGACCAAAATTCTTCCAAAATGTCATTCCTGCAAATGCTGGAAGAAACAGAAGTCGGAAAGGAAGCCCCGGACGACCCATTTCATCTCAAGCTTCCGATTCTAGAAGAGCAACCGGATCAAAAAAATTTCTCCCACAGCCCAGAAATTTCTACCAAATCGTGCAAGGTAGAAACGAATCCGCAATCCGAAGAAAATGAGGAAGAAAATGCAGAAAATGAAAACTGCAGCGGCAAAAAAAGCGAGAAATTTGGCGGTCCGGCCAATTCCGGCCATAGCTCGGAGAGGCAGGCAGAAAATAATAACAACAATCAAGGAGGCCAGATTGGTTCCGATGTTCCGATTTCGCAATCCAGCTCCGGAACGGAGAATCAAACGAAACCCAAAAGAAAAAGGGCCAAATCTTCCAAAAACAGTGAGGAAGTGGAAAGCCAGAGGCAGACCCACATTGCCGTGGAAAGAAATCGCCGGAAACAGATGAATGAGCACCTTGGAGTCCTTCGATCCCTCATGCCTGGCTCCTACGTTCAAAGAGTAAGCATTTAATCCATTTCCGACCATTTAATCTGCAATGCTGGTTCTCTTTTCGGTTTCTTTCATCAAATCTGCAATTGGGTTGTTCCTTTTTTTCTTCAAAATTATTGCTCCAATCCGGCGCATTAATTTGCCCATCTCCGAACAGAAATCCATGCCAGAATCTATGTTTTTCTTTGCGGAGAAATCTGTGCGAAAATCTGTGTTTTTCTCTCAGCAGAAATCTGGCGAAAGTCTGTGTTTTTAGCATTAGTTTTCCATTCCGGAAGCCCGAGAATGAAACAGTAATGTGGGTTGTTTTGTTTTTTTCCTGTTTTGGTCGTTTTCTGTTCCAAATCCGGTGGATTGAATTAGTTCAGAGGCCGAAATATTTCTGGGTTCTAATTAATTTCTGCTGTGCAGGGCGATCAGGCATCGATAATCGGAGGAGCGATAGAATTCGTGAAAGAATTAGAGCAGCTGCTACAATGTCTACAGGCACAGAAGCGAAGGAAAATGTACGCAGAAGTTTTCAGCCCCAAAATGGGGATGAAGGCAAGCACAAATCCGAGCTCAAATCCGAGCTTAAATCCGGCAATGGGCTCGAGCATTACAGCCCAATCGGCAGATTCAAAGTACATAAGCGAGAATTGCATGGAGGGGAAGGAAGAATTGGCAGAATCGAAGTCGGAAATCGCAGATGTGGAGGTGAAAATGGTGGGCAGCGATGCGCTGGTTAAGATTTTGTCACAGCGGCGCCCCGGCCAGCTTCTGAAAGCCATAGCCGGCCTCGAAAGCCTGTGCCTTGTTATTCTCCACACAAATGTCACCACCATCGAACAGACCGTTCTCTATTCCTTCAATGTCAAGGTATAATTTATCAGATTTTGGATTCCTGCTCCCGCATTTATTGTTTGATTCCTTCCTTTCCCCCTCGCCGCTGCAGCTCGCCCATACGGCGCATATTTCTCAGATTTTAGATTTTGTCCTGCATTGCATTTTTTTCTCACATGGACGCCCTTTTTTTCGAGATCTTGACTCCTTCCGATCGCCTCCTTTTGCCCTGTTTCTGGGTCCTGCTTTTGGGTCGATTGTGATGTCCTATTTTTTTTTTCCGCCGCTGTTGCATGCTTTTCTGGGTCAATGGATTTTTCACCGCACTGCGCTGATTTTACCCTCAAATTTATAACTTTTGCAGCTCGGATTGGAGTGCCGGCTTTCTGTCGACGAAATTGCTGCAGCAGTGCAGCAGATCTTCACCATGATTCACAGCGGAGCTTGCATTGCTTGAAAATTCTCCTTTTGGGCTCCTAAGATCGACTCCCAAAACTGGAGCTTTTCGAATCAAACCGCAGCAATTTGTGGGCTGAAAAATTCGGGAATTTTTGCAATCCGAATGGATCGAACTCCGAGTTGTAGATATTCATATTCATCAGACTGGTCCATCATTCCGCCAACTGGGAAATGTAGTTCAAAATCCGGCTGCCGGAGTTGGAGAAGCCATAATCCGAAGCTTGTTTTTTGAAGAAAAAATTCTAAGTATAATGTACTCGTTTTTTTCTTGGATCAAAGGAAACCTTTGTTTTAGGTTACATTCCCTTTTTTTGTTCTCTTGAGTTGTGTGTATGGTGTTTTTTAATGAATCTGGGCCCTTGATTTCCATGCATGTTGCTTTCTTTAGGATCATGGCCCTCCATTTCCATGCATGGTGTTTTCTACCTATGTTGTATTCCATCAAGAGAATGGAATATATCATAATTTGCTCTAAACACTTCCTCAAAGTACTTCTCATTGTGCTCCATGAACTTGCCATATCTATGTCACCCCCAATTTTTTAACATATATATGCCCTGGATGTCTTAAATAGCTGCCAATTGGGGCATTATTTTATTCCTCGCCTACTCCCAACTTCCAGTCTCATCAACTCTAAACCAGTCTCATCATTCCATAACCAGTCTCATCATCAAGAACTGTTTCCTATTACCATCACCTCAGTGTTCACAGTATCTATGTCAGTCGCCTCCGTTATAAACCACATATCCCTGGAACTTCCAGTTTCAGATCTCTTTCTGGCCATCATCATTGCTCTTAATTTTGCCCCTGAATTTCGAATCTCAACCATGGTCTTTATATGCTTCTGAATTCTGAAGCTTCGCCAAATGAGAAGTGATCTAGACATCTGTCGTTCAACCGCCATTTTAATGTGTTCTTGATCCTCGTCAGTGCAGTGACGGCAGGCATTATTTTATTATTAATCTACCTTTCAGTAGACCGTCACATTAACATTTCTAGCAAGTGTCATTTTAGTATAATACCATAGACGCCAACTTGATAGGAGCAATAATTTTTTAATTTAGGTCAGTCTGCTATTAATTCTGTCAGAAACTGCAAGTTTTGTAGATTGCCTAATGCTAATCCTACCATATTATGGTCGTTTCAAAAACCATAACTAAAATGAATATTATACCATTCAATATATCAACCTTCATCATGAAGCCACCAATAAGCAAGTATTAGAAGTTCAATATGTTTATATTCTACTACTATAACATTTACTTTGTGAATGCCTTATTTCATTTCATTTTGAGGCTAAATGAGCGACACTTTGATGGACATTTTTAGACGATTTTTCTGAAAAGGGCCAAGTAAAGCAGTTAGAATTGTTTAATTGCAAACCTTTATTCAAAGACAGAGAGCGAATATCTTTGTTAGCCGCCATTATTATGAAACACTATATTTCAAAAATTCCAGTTAATGCTTCTGAATTTCGAATCTCAGGCACAGTCTTAATATGCATCTAAACAGTTAATGCTTCTGAATTTCGAATCTCAGGCACAATCTTAATATGCATCTAATTTTGAATCTTTGTCGATGGCAAAAGACCTAGATAGCCGTCATTCAATTGCAATTGTAATATCTCTTGGTCCTCGTCATTACCAGTGGCGGCATATATTTTTTTATTATTAATCTACCTTTTAGCCAACCGTTAACATGTTTAACTGAGTATAATATCATGAGATGGCAAGCTTATGATGAGCAATAATTTTTGAATCTACATTATTTTGTTATTATTTGTGATAAAAACTGCTATTTTTGTAAATTGCACACTGCTAATATTATGTTATGGTCATTCAGAAGGGCGAACTTACGTGGAATATGATGCACTTAAATATATCTTCATCCCTCCGGGGCCTTTTTTCATTGAAGTCCCTATATGCTGGTCCATTTGCATCTAGCCAAAACCAAGAATACGGAACGTTAGAAATCTCCTGCCACCTAGAAGTCTATGACTCCAAAAAATCAGCCTTTCAATTCCTAGTTCCAAATGTATTGGCCTTGCTACAAGTGCTATAAGCAGTCAAAATTTTGCTAGAGTGATAAGTTACCGAATCAAAGCTGGCAAGATTACCATGTTTTTTATGTCAATCCATGAATCTCAATATCTTCTTCATCCATCCCTTTCTTGCAAGTATATTATCATCTAAAAACTAATGTAATACCAATATTAAGGGCAAAGTCATCCTCTTCTTTCACAAGCATCATACTATTAGAAAGGTTACCTCTTTCTAGACCCTCCTTCTAGACCACTCGGATATCCAATACATATAGGAAGGGGATATGCCATCTGCGTAGATATGGTGGCAAGAAACACCCCTCGTATACGAAATTTTAAGGTCAGATTTGAATCCCTCTATATGCAGTTTACCCCAAAGACATACTTAAACACTCCCAGAAAACTCTTCTCTCATATTACATATGAAAATTAGTCAAAAAGCTCCTTCTAACTTAAATGCAGACATCAAATTCGTGCACAAAATGTGAACCTTCCTTGTGATATCTGAGTATCACCTATTAACTGAGAAACATTATAGTATGGAAGAAAAAAGGGGATGTGACTCTGACCACCACCAGCGAGCTTCAATTGGTTCATCTCGCCATTGGGGTCTCAAGAAAATCTTAGTTTCTAATGTACATTGCATGTTGAAACTAGTTATATGTGGATGGGACAAAATGTAGCAAATGGACAATTAATGAAAACCCTTAAAGAAAGGTAAGGAGGAACCATTTGCAATCGTATGGCTACACTTCTTATCAATTCATATATAAATACATGCAAAATGAACTTGGAAGTCTATCCAAGCTCAACTTTCAATATACATCCACTGAATGTATCCAAGCTATAAATTTCTATTTCTCAATATTTTTTCCTCATTTAAGAAGAATGCATAACCGTGTAATAACCATTGAGATTGGCCTTTGATATGATTTGGACATAACTAAGTTGCTAGAAGATGAACCCAACAAGTAGAGGCTTCGATCCTGAAGCAAGAATGAAGTTGGAATGCAGGAAAGTAAGTTGGTTTTCAAATAGGTATTAGAAAAGTATGATATCAAAATAATCATTAGTTGGAGTAGACCTGTTCACAACACGAAAGAGGTAGTCTTGCATGTTTAACATATTCCCAAAAATGCTTCATTCATGGTTGTTTACCAGTAATTAGGATTAGATTATAAACGGGGATAAGATTAAATAATAGGGCAAAGCTTATTTAGTCAAATCACTTTTATGTTGTATGATATTAAATAAGCATTTTAGCGAATCTATAATGGAAAATTATATATATTTAGTCAAATCACTTTTATGTTGTATGATATTAAATAAGCATTTTAGCGTATCTATAATGGAAAATTATACATATTTAATTAATCAATCAAACTCCTAATAGTATAACACAAGATCTATTATGACCATAATGGTCGGGATGGTCAAATATAAAGGCAACAACGAAAAATCTACTTTGAAATTGACAACTCGCCTGTCAGAAAAAACAAAATATTTTGATAAATTAAGAATATGCATGGAAAAATGTCATTTTAATTAAGCATTGTGTGCATGGATTATAAAACCAATGCTCTTATGCCCTTCGATGATTCAAAAGGTCAAACATGCATTTGGCAATAGAAGGAATATGTAAATGTCTTTTCTTTGCATGTACAAGCATATTCAGAGTGTACGGTATACAATTTCCAAACTAATATACATTAGAATATATGCAATATATAATAAATGATGCGATCCAGACATTGTATTGTTGTTCGTATGTTGTTGGAATTGATCAATAGAGCGAATTACAAGCATATTTTCATGATTAAGAATGTGCCTTGAAAAATATTTGCCTTTGCTTGATTCTCTTTATCATGATTCTTCTGCATTGTGTCCCCTCAACCATTCGTCTATTGTTTTTTTTTCTAAAAGATTCTAAGAGGTAAACACTCATCCTAACAAACATGACTTGTTTCATTTCCTATGCGTATATACAATGTAAGTTACTTAAATACCACTGGCTAGAAGAGTCGTCATTGATGGATGTAATAAAGAAAGCACTTATCATAATCACAAATCTCATTATGATGGTTTTGTACTAACTAGACTCACCACATATTCAATATTGGTTAGACTCACCACATATTCAATACTTACTTACATTTTGCTATCTATACTGCTAGTTTCTAGCATGGATTTCCATAAAGCATCAATTAGTAGAAAGTTAATAGAATTGAATGGAATGGAATATACTAGATAGGCTAGAAGAGAAATAGAATAGAATAGAATAGAATAGAATAGAATAGAATAGAATAGAATAGAATAGAATAGAATAGAATAGAACTTTTAATATCTACGGAGGCCAATTAGCCATGAGACCCATACAATTGGGCTAGTATATCATCACTATTAGGATTAAAAATCTCCCTGCTTCAAAAGTTTCAAGGCAAATCCTCAACAAAACTAAATAGGAAACTAGTACAAAAACAAAATGACTAAGTAACTACCTAAGTGGAGCTTCATTTACTTAACATCAACATCAGCTAGTACTAAATTATACATCCTCATTGCCAGCAACTTGAATAACAATCATTTCATTTATTCTAAATATGACATACTAGTGAAATAGTTGCACTTGAAGTAGTTCTAAATGTGGCAATGGATCCATTGCAATGGACAGATCCATTGCAATGTCACATTTAGATCCATTGCAATGGATCTGTCCGTTGTGTTGAAGGGTTACTAAAGCAGTGCTTATGGATGCTTTTTCAAAAGTTATTGTATGCCATGAATCTACTTTTTTGGAAATTGATATGGATAGGTATGGGATAAAACCTGAAAAAGTTGGGATCCATTGAATAACGACTTTCATGAGAATCTGCCCTTTTGGTGTGTTTGTTATCACTAAGAATGCTAGTTGTAACATTTGGTATGAGAGCCCATAGTTCAATTCCTCGTAGTAACATGGTATGCTCCACATGCTTAAAAGCAAGCATCTCAAGGAAGGGGAGGATTTGATATGGTCCATGGGGTACGGGATAAAATCTTGGAAAGGTTGGGGCCCATTCGGTAACAATTTTCATGAAGGATCTGCCCTTTTTGTGTGTTGGTTAGCAATATGGGATTAGTGCATATAAAAATAATATAATTCTATCGATTTGCCTATTATCGTGCAAGACGAGCATGTATACATTGCATGCATTGCATGCATGCATCGCATGCATTTTTGGGTAGCTCATTCGATTGGAAGACACTATTTTTTCTAGAGTTCTTCATTAGCTTCGCATCGACGCTTTCTTGTATCTCAGCAGTATCCCTTGTTTTGTTCTTTGATCTCATGCAGAGGAGGGAATTTTTCTTGCATGGGTTGACCTTTCTTGGCAGTTTTTCTTCTTTTCGTATCTCTTATATCTTAACCTTTTGTCTGGCATGGGACAATCCTTCAGCCTTCGCCTCGGATCTAAAAGAAAGTTCTCTGGTTTTGGGATGATGTTATTTCATGCGAGTTGCACCACAAGAATTCCATCGATCCGCGTAGCGGATCGAGATTCTCGTGCAAGACGAGCATGCATGCATTGAAGCGGTGCATGCATGCATCGCATGCATTTTTTGGTTGCTCATTCGGTCAAAAAATCGCTATTTCTTGCAGAGTTCTTCATCAGCTTCTCATCGGCATTTTCTCGTCTCTCAACAGTGTCCCTTGTTTCTCTCCCTCCCTCCCTTAATTTGTTATTTATATAATGTTGTTTATTAAATATTGTCGCGTGGCACCCATTATCAGCCCCTCGCATTTTTGAGGTTTTGTGGCGTGGCTCGCCTGAACAACCCTCGGGCTTTTCAAGGTTTTTATTTTTCTCTATTATGTTTTTTTTTTGTGTTGGTGATGTGCAGGTGCAGGGATGATGCACGACTTCAGTATTCTCCGTAGAGCGTAGGTTTTTTTTTTGGAATATTTAGCAGCCTTGCATTGTCCAAACCCCTTGCCGAGAGTTTATCACTAGGGCTTTTCCTCAAAAACCTGAAAAGGCGAGGTTTTTTAATCCCGACGATAAGCTCTCGGCAAGTAAACTAGCCAACATCTGTAGCAAACAATTTTATTTTTGGGGTCCAAGTGTTATAACTGGATATTCCCTATATTTTCTCATTGTTTTGGGCAGCTCGCGATGTGCAGCTACCCACTCTTTACCATTGTAGACATATGGCTGAGATGAATGAAAACTCAGTCTCACATAGCTACCCACTCTTTACCATTGTAGACACACTGCTGAGATGAATGAAAACTCAGCAATGTGTCTACAATGGTGAGGAGTGGTAGCTGCACATCACAAACTATCCAAAACAATGAGAAAACATAGTCCAATTATAACACCTGGACCCCAAAAATAAAATTGTTTGCTTAATGTTGGCTAGTGTGCTTATCGTCGGGATTAAAAAACCTCGCTCTTTCGGGTTTTCGAGGACAATGGAAGGCTTGGACAATGGAAGGCTGCTAAATGTTCCCAAAAACAACTATGCTCCACAGCGAATACCGAAGTTGCGCATCATCCCCTGCACCTGCACATCACCAACACAAGAAAACACAATAGAGAAAAATAAAAACCTTGGAAAAGAGAAGGGTTGTTCAGGCGAGCCGCACCACAAAACCTCGAAAACACGAGGGGCTGATCATGGGTGCCACGCGATAATATTTAACAAAAAACATTATATAAATAAAAAAAATTAAGGGAGGGAGGGAGGGAGAGAGGGATAGACACTGCTGAGAGATGAGAAAGCGCCAATGAGAAGCTGACGAAGAACTCTAGAAGAAATAGTGATCTCTTAATTGAATGAGTGGCCAAAAAATGCATGCGATGCATGCATGCGATGCAATGCATGCATGCTCGGTTTGACAAAGAATCTCAATCCGCTACGCGGATCGATTGGTATTCTCGTGACTCGCATGAAACAACAACAACACGGGATTTCGTTGTTTCATGTGAGTCACATCACGAGAATATATCATTTAACAAGTATGCCTTAATATTTTGACTAGGCATGTTGTAATATACCTTTGATTACACATAGGGACTAAAGATACACTTTCACCAGGTATATATGTAATATAAATTTTCTTATGCTTGAGATTATTCCAATGTGTGTTGATGCAAGGGTAGCATGCTTAATTTATATGCATTAACAAATTGCTAACGCAACAGAGGGTTGCCCTCTAAGGGGGAATGTAGGCATTCATCGTAAGAGGAAATTGCTTAAAGCACATAGGTAATGAAAGTATGAAGAAACATGAGAAGCATACATGCAGAAACAAACTCCGTCCAAGAAACTTCATACAAGACACAGAAACAATAATACTAGATCTCATGATTCGTTTATTTACAAGGTCCAAGTTTTATAAACCAAAAACATGGACAGATGTAAAAGGAAAATTCAAAATACCAGTGCCTGCCTGCTTCGATCTGTAAAAATCACAATACTAGCCAAGAGCGGCTTCCACAACTACAAAAAGCCGATTCCAGGGATCATTCTGTTGTGTTCCATGGAAGACCTCCAATAAAGCACTGGTATTCGATATCTGAAGCTGCCATTTCTCTTCAGAACAAAACGTTTTGGACAAAAAAAATAGATCAACAGGGTCGATTCGGCCGAACAGAAGCAAATGGAACGAGAACTGGCGATGAAGAAGCATGCAGTCTCCAAGTTCTTGGCATATTCAATGAACCCTGATTAGGCAAGAAACTCTTTCTGGACTATCTCTCGCCCTCCCTTCAAATTATTTTGCTCTTATTCCTTTCAACACATGCATCTACGCCATTCAAACTATATATTCAAGGCATATTCCTAAAATAGGGTTTGCCCTGCGCACAACCCAAAAATGAGATCACATGAAGAATGTGAGCGTTATAAGATGCATTTTGGCACATACAAAATAAAACAGATTTGTGCTCTTTATTGGACTGAGAAGGTGTACGTAAATTTGATTCCGTTTGAGGCATATAAAACCACCTCGTTAATATGGAAACAATCATTGCCATGGCCACACCTGAAGTTTAGGCATATTACATAAAATGGAAGCAATCAAAGTTACAACCATAGAAATATAGTTTTCTACAAATACTACATAACTATACAGTAGCAATGTAAGTAGACTTTTTATTTCTTTGTGTCCAGGTGTCTGTTACCACTAGGCCTAGAACAAATATATCTCCAGTTCGAGGTTACCCATAGTCACATTCAATGTAAGGTGGTTGGAGGCAAGACCCAACAAAGCAATATTGGTGGTTGTGCATCATATGTCCAATCGAATGTTGTCAATGTAGCATGACATAAAAAATGCTTTTTCTTCTTTAAATTTTTGGGCTTCTTGCTTAGTTCCATAGTTCTCTAATCTAATCTAGATTATGATATGATTTATTATTGATTTGTTGTCCTTCTAAATTTAATAGACAATGATGTGGAAAGTTTTGAACATGCCCCAAAGTTACTATGGTTTGGCATGTATATAGTTTAGGGTTTGTAGGCCTCTGCCAATATATTGGAATGAGGTTGAGATAGGTTTGGTGTTCCTTTTTCATTTGTTATGGCTCTAATGACTGGACCTTGGCCACCATTTTGTATGCGGGTTCATCCTTATGGTGGCTGGATTGTATGCCCTCCTTGCTTGTTGGAAGAGGTGCGGAGCTAAAATCTTGTGTTTGTGCTCGCCGTGCTGCCGCCGCTTGCCGCCGCCCGCCCGGCCCGTCCGTCCGTCCCGTCCGGGCCCGTCCGTCCGTCCGCCGTGCGTAAATGCATGCCTGTCTGCATCTGTCATGCATGCCTTTTGTCTGCTTGTCTGTCTTTTGCCTTTTGCTTTACAGGCATGAAGTTCATTGGATTCTTTAAGGGATGTAATGAGTTGGAAAAAGACTCCTATTAAAAGTGGGTAGCAAATATTTTCTCGCCAAATCTATAGTTTTTACGCCAATAGCAACCTTATTCTTAAGGTACTACTGAGAATGCCTATATTCCTTTGCTAATGTCCATTTTATGAGTCATGATATAAGTACTTATATGGCTATAAGCTTGAAAAGTGGAAGATACGGCCTAATGTTCCAATGGTTGGGCACGCATAATTTGCAGACTTGCTATTTATGGCAATTTATAGTCGTAAATCATATAGTATATGGCGCTAGGGTTTATGGGCTGCCATCTAAGGTCAATATCTTTTTGAAGTAAGGATGTTTTATTGTGGCTCAACCATCATGATCATCGAGTTTGTACATTATACTAAATGGGTGAAAGCATGTTGGGGTGTACCACCTTTGGAATTTGCAAAAGTATCTACACTAGGTACTACAAAAGTGGGTACATTCTTATTTTCTTTTCATTAAAACTAATTCAAAAATTCAAAATAAAAGTCAAGGACATGTGAATATTCAAAAGTTAAGATAAAGATAATGCTATCGAAATTTTTGTTTTGTCGTGTTATGAATTGAATTGAATCAAATTGAATTGATTTTTACCCAAACAAGGAATACAACAAGCATATTACTGCTAGGATTAAAGAACCCCCACCTCAAAGGGTATGCGAGATGATGTTTTTTGGGTTCGGCAAAAAAAATAGAAATTCAAAAAACATTGGCAAGTTTATAAATAACATATAAACTTTTAAATATTGCACAAATCTCATCACACCAAAAAAAAAATTTCAAATTTTTTTTGTAGCAAATGAAGAGTCCAAGTTCTGGCCAGGTAGTTTGTGGCCACGAGCTTCTTTATTTTCCTTTTCCAACCAAACTACAACGAAATGAATTCCAAACTACATTTCTATCCAATACAAAGATTCTAATTCCAGCCTCATCTCGAGTTTTGACACTCTTCACAGATTCGATTTTCTGATTCAACTGGATAAAGCAGAGTTCCTGAAAAAATCCTGACATATGATTCTAGAATGGGGCTCGCATGAAACTAACAAATCGCCCGAATACCAGAGAACTTCCTTATCAAACTAGAATCGAGGACGAAGGTCACAGGACGAAGGCTAAAGAAGGGCCGAAGCCGAGAAAGGGCATGCCACAGCATGACAGAAATGCCAAATGAGCCAAACCAAGCAGGAAGAAGCCCCTCCCCTGCCTGGAAACAATTCAAAGAGAATAAGGTACTGCTGAGAGAAGAGGAAGATAGATAGGCTTCTCATTCATCTCAGCAGATTTTCTACAATGGTGGACAGTGGGTAGCCGTACACATGCGAACTACCCACGAAAAATAAAGGGAAAATCCAATTATAACATTTGGACCCCAAAAAAATACAATGCTAATAGATGAGTGGCTGATGTACCTGCCGAAAGCTTATCACCGGGATTAAAAAACCCCGCCCTTTCGGGTTTTCGAGGAAAAACCCTAGTGATAAGCCTTCGGCAAGGGGCTTGGACAAACGTAAGGCATAGAAATCGCTCCCAAAAACCCCCGCATGGAGAAGTCGAAGCAGATGTCGCCGCCAACCCGAAACCCGCACATCACCAAAGACAACAAACGAGACAACACAAACATACCAGAGAATAGCATCACCCGGGGGTGGAAAAAGCATCACCCGGTGGTGGAAGAAAAACATGATAAACGTAAACTTGTGCACAATACAATAAACAAAGAAGGGGGGTTGGGGTTCAAAGAGAATAAGGATGCTGAGAGAAGAGGAAGCGCCAATGAGACGTTGATGCAGAACCGCGCCTAAAATAGCCAAACCCTAACTAGAGAGGGCATGTGCCGCATGCATGCATGCTCGCCCCATCCTAGAATGTCGATCCGATGGCTCGGATCGATGCGATTCTGCTGCAACTACAACCTCTACTCCAGTTGTAGCAAGAACGAGGGATTGAGAAGTAGGAGATTGAGGCTAAGTATGGCCTTTTTACATATCCAATTTCGACACTCCCTATGCTTTTGCTTCCAGCTTCAGCCGATTACCTATGTACGAGGATCAGAGGATTCTAAACAGCCCGGGAATGATATGATGAAAATATTTTCTTTTTAAATTTTCACAAACAACGTCCTAATTACTCCTCGTTGATCTGAGTTGACTACTACAGTCGTAGCTGAAAAGTTGTTCCTTGCTAAAAAGATGATCCATGTTGTGTCGGTTGATCCTAATCTTGTGTGTCGTTGCTTCTTTAACCTTATTTGTCGTTGCTTCTTTTGTTTCAGTTATTTACTACTTTTTCCCCAAACTTGTCGTTGTATCCATGTTTGGTCGCCCCTTTTATGTGTTCATTGGCCTCTTCCCATATATATTCGTTGCCTACCTTTTAATATTAAAAAGATAAAGGTCCAACAAATATAGATATCGTTGCCTATCTTTTTATTTGGTCCACCGCTTCATATAAAGTCATGACCCCTTTTAAAATATCGTGCTCTAGACATTCGATTCTATTCTATTCGACTCTATTCTCAAACCATGACCCCATAATGATCCCCTCTGTCTTTTCCCCAGTTTTTATCTAATTTTTTTTTCCCAAACCAAATTTTGGTAAAAAGCATTTGCCCTTACATGGCTCAACAAACTTGGCCTAGTTAACACACCCAAAACAAAATATATTCAATTTTTTTCTTCCTATAAACAACCACAAAACAAACAAATGTTGATTTTTTTTTTTTTAATTGATATCCAACTGTAACAAAGTCGAAAAGCGAGCTTCGAATCAGCCATGTCTGCTTTTTGGACAACCACCATAGCCATAGCTTTAGCTCTTCTCATAACACACCATAGTCACTACAGAAGTGACGGAAACAAGCTCAATAAATTCGACATGAAAAAGAATCAGGTCAAAAGAAAACCACAAAAACCACAAAGAATCAGGTGCAATCCAAGTCCAATGATATGTAGCAGTGCAAAATTGATTCTAGGTAGAGAAAATGATGCTCTACATGCACCAAATAGGAGCACGAAATTTGAGAGGCCCGAATGCTCCATTTTGCTCTACAAATAGTCTCTCTTCTAGCATACAAGTTAAGCATGGCAATTTTAATTTGCTTGGATATATTCTGTTAGAACTTGTATTACCAGATCTTTTGCTGTAATTCCCCTTTCATCAGCTATATCGTTTAAAGCAACATAGACATCAGCATCTCCAAGTAAGCATCTAAATAAACTGGTACCTCTCAAATCCCTCGCGAGCCTGCATATCTTCCAGAAGTAAAACAATGGCTCCAGAACCTTTTCAAGATTTTGCAGTGCCATATCTGATAAGCATTTGCCCGTCTTTACAAGCCCACTAGGCTGTGAAAGCTTTTTTTGGCTTTAAAAAAATCGTTTTTATCTTGGCTTGAATTATATATTGGGTTTTGTTCAATGGCCTAGGCGATAAAAACCTCCTTTTTTTTCATTATTTTTTTCCCAACCAAATTTTTATGAAAAGCATTTGCCAATGTAATGGTATGATTCTAGCGTGTTGTGCTCTCTTTCTTGTATTGGGTCCTATAGACCTTATGGTCTCTGTAGATGATAAAATTCAATTCAATCCAATTCCGATGGAACACTTCATCTGCTTGTGCATCCATCATTCTTACTTTGAAAAGTGCCAAGCACAAGGATGACACGCATAAATCGAGAAATGGTCCAAATTTTTTCCTTGAAGGGGGATTGCAAGAACATGCCATGTGCCGTCGTATGTCCTAAGGGATGTTGGCTAGTGCTACGACGTAAAAATACACCTTCCTTCCTTCCTTCCTTTTTACTATCAGTTCTTGTCAATAGCATGTATGCTCTCTACTACAGATTTTTATAAAGCTTCATCTCTGCTTTATTGCTTTGCGAAAATTACATTGTTGGAAACATCATATTTTAAATACTTATAAGCTTCTACTACTTTATATAGAGGTGTCCCATATAACTTGCACTGTATCCAAACTACTTATAGCAACATAAATACCAGCTTACACTCCTTCTCACCCATTGCTTAATCCAGGTTCGAATTGGAAGAAGAGTCATGAACCCACAAAAGAATGTATGAATTAATTGAGGTTCGAATCCTGGGGGTAGCTATGTATATGATGTATATGATGCATTTGGTTAATATGTAATTTGCATGGTTTATTGATATTTGGCTTCCATAATGATTTGCACTGTGGTTTGTAGCCATGTACATGTTTTTTTGCTTTGTAGCTATTTACATGACTATTCCCCTGTAATATACATAATGTGTAAATATGTGTACCCTCTGGACAATCATGTATACAAGTTTTTGGAGTAATTTGCACAATTGGTTAGGGTTTTTACTACTTTTGTACATTTGGTATTTTAGAATTAGGTTTTCCAAGCCAGTGGCCAGGATGCTAGGGTTTTGGGCATATTTTAGGAAATGCCCTCGACCAATGGCCGAGATTTAGTCATAAAGCAGATCTTGGCTTGCTTTAGAAACTTGAAATCCACATGATTGTTGGAAGCTCCTTGAGAGAATTAACAATAGGGGATATGCTTGTCGAATCAAAATCCATTGACACAGTTTAGTGCTCTAGCGGCAACAGAGGAAAGCTTGAAATCCACACTTGATTCAAAACTCCTTCAATGCCTAAACAATGGAAGATGCTTGGTGGATCGAAAATTGTGCACAAAGTTTTGATGCTCTAACAGCAATAGAAAAAAATAGGTACAAAACCATCCATCAAACCATAGAGTTGGATCGAAACCAGTCATGGGAGTTACATCATTATTCTCCTATGAATCAGGGAGGGGATAGCTCTAGTCGTTTAACATAGAGCGGAAACTCTCCAAGCCCTGCAATAAGATCAACACCATTTTAAGAATTCTATAGTAGATTACATCGATGCTTGCATACAAAGCTTCAAGAGAGAGTGGCACAAAAAAATACAATGTGCACTCTAATGTACGCATACTCATGGCAGTCGTGCTTCTCTTACTTCACATAACTCTTTCAATGCTTGCAAAGCTAAAGAGGAGAAAGATCTTTCTGCACTCAAAAGTTGGTTGACTGCATCTTTTAAAGTCGCCATGTTAGAGAATATAAAGTCTATTGACTGCATCTTTTAACAAACTAAAAGATGGCGATGATGGTGGATCGTGTAGTTCCCATCATACAAGGAGAACAACTCCACTAACATCCCCTAACACAACGGTGCTGGAGACTAACAGGCGCGCTTGCAATTTCTGCATTGGTGTAATGAAATATGATTACTAGGATGGAAAGAATTTTGGACAAAGTTCCTCCTTTTCAGATGGGATCGTGCAATTTAGCAGAAAATAGTCTCCACTCTTCCATTTGCACCACAAATAGTGGCTTCCCATCTTTGGGTGGTTCATGAGAATATTGAGGCCGAGCATCTGATTTATTATGTGCATGAGATCCTTTTTGCTGCAAACATGTTGCCCCCTTACAAAAATGGCCTTTGATGGTACCAGTGAATGAATGAAAGGCAGTACGGAAATGGGTTTGGAATAAGTTACTCCATCTCAAATTATCAGTTTCGTGGTGGCAGATCATCTATAAATGTGTGCTCGTCAATGTTTTTGGTCCAAAGATTTCATCATGAGGTGCCTGCAACAATGCCTTTATGTGCTCAGAGGGACGAGATGATTGAGCATTGTTTCTTATTGTGTCAACATGCTAGACCAACTTGGTTGTGGCTTCAAAGTCTCTTCAATTGCGATTTGAATAATCACCAGATCTTATTGGCAGCGTATCCAAGTTCTTGGGATAATACGGCAAAGAGGGCATTTCATTTAGCTTCAACATGGATCATTTGGTCAATTTGGAAAAGAAAAAATCTATTCATTTTCAAAGGCAATAGATACCCTAATGCTCAAGTGCTCATTAAAACTAAGGAACACATTGTCTTTTTTTTTTTTTTTTTTTTAATTGAAGGCTTCTATATATTTATGTAAGTGAAAATTTTACAAGAACTCCTTTTTCAAGGGAGGAGAAACCCTATTTTAGAGAGGTGAACCAAAAAACCTGAGTGCACATCAGGGATCAACCTTTACTTGTTCATGGTGTCATCAAAAAACCATAAAAAAACCTTGCTAAGTTTAAGCCGAGTCTGTGTCCATGTTATCTTCGAGAGAGAGTAATCAGTGGTATGTTTTCAGATTGAAATTCTTGGTCTTCCTTGCCTTTCCTTTTGTCGTCTCATGAAAAGTGCAGTAGATACACATACATGATTTTGCTTTAGCCATGTTGAACCGGCCTTTGCTATCTTTTGCCTGGCGGGTGAAAGCATGCTAGGGTGTACCATATAAATTACTTTTTAGGGAGTGCAAAACTACCCAGAAAAGTACCCAGTACTGGGTACTAGGAACTTGCACAAATGTCTCAATAAACAATAAGTTTGAGAGTTGATTGATTCATTTTAGTTTCTAATGGTATGGTTATCCATTGATACTATAGATTGACATGGTATTGACCTTCAATTCAAATTTCTTTTATTGATTTTAATGGAAAGAAAACTATGAAAGTACCAGATTTAAAAGTACCCAGTGTAGGTACTTTTGAGGGTTCCAAAAGTGGTACACCGTAGCATGCTTTCACCCTGGCATATAAATTCCCTTCTGATATTGTAATTCTGATCGCAGCAACATCCGCATCCGCACTGTTCCATATACTCCATCACCTTGGCTACCCCAAATATCTTTATCCATTCATTGTTCGCGTTTAGATCCATCTTCCTCCATTTGAGTTTGCGCACCAACATAAATAGAGTACCTGCAATCAGAGAATCAACCATTAATCTCTTGAATCCACCTAATATCATATTGAAACTGTTTAATTATTCCTTCCGGAGGAATAATTTCACAATTAAAGATAAAGGAGTTCCTGCCCTTCCAGATCCTCCAAAGGAGGACGTAGATCCTCCAATCATGGGGGTTTTCTGGCATAAAGAAATCTTCTTCACTGAGGATAATTAAATCATAGCCCAGGATTCCTGAGGCAAGCTCTAAAGTCCACTCAGACCATAGGCATCCTCTGAAAAGATGATTTTCATCTTCTTTTGCCCCAAGGCACCTTTCACAAATATCCGAATTAGCCATGGATAACTTGTATCTTTTCGAATTAGTAGCCAAAGCTCTATGCCATAACTGCCACATAAATGATTTGATCTTCGAATTGATGGGGCTTTTCCATATAAACCTCAGATTTTTGATGCACCTATCCGGTTGGACCCTCCATCTTGTATGGATAGTAACTTTTTCCTCCTTCATAAGATATTTATATGCCCTCCTAACCGTATAACCATCTCGTCCATCATTTAGCCAGGAATTCTCTTCATTGGACCAATGGCTCTGATTGATAGTGATGAGTATATTCTCATAAAGGGTTCTGGTCAAAATTCCTCCCTCTGCAAGAGTAGAATTATCAAAGGGGATAATACCATTGTCATCAAAAATATCTCTGATATAAATGATCCCTTTACTCTTCCATAGCTTGGCCTGATCTGGAAAATGGCAAGCCAGGCAAAGATTGGGATTGTTAAGTAGAACAGCTGGATTCTAGAAAATTGTTTGGTCCATAGACAGGCCCTCTTTCCATGTGTACATCCCTTTGATCTGATCCCATGCCCTGATCCATTTCTTGATAATACCTGGAATGGAATTCGTGTTAGAATCAAGCCAACTAATGTCTGTGATTTATGCAATTTCACTAGCTCAATGCACTAAGTGACTTAGAAATTTAATGTTAACCAGATACCCAATGCTTATTCCAAATGCACCTTCACTTATAATTTTAATGAACCCAACACAATTTCAATGGTCATAATGCTTCGAATAAATTCACTGTTCATTTGGTCTCATTACAATACTGTAGCTATCCCGAGCAACTTAGAAAAAGGATCTAATGTGTGTATTAGATCGATCTTGATGCTGCCGATCACTGCAATGCTGCCGTCTAATAAGCATCTCCCGGCTTAATCCTTTTATTCATGGTTTCGACGGTTATGGAGCAGGATCCGGGCCACCTGTGGTTTCTTCTATTTTGAATGTTCGGTTGGCTCCAAAATAGGAGGCCAACCATTAACCATTGAATCAATGGTCTTTTAACTTCATATTTACAATATATATACAACCCATAGGTTTCTTTAATACCATTAGGGTAGGATGTTAAGTTTCACAGGATAATGCTAGGTCAAATTGTCACAGGGTCTGGCTAGCATAGTTATATGGTGAATTCCAACATTCCTCCTTCACCATATAAATATGTATTCCTGTAGAGGATTGCTGTGAAACGTGAATCATGTCAGCTGTAAAATGCATCTGTGCTATCATCTACAACTTTATCACAACTTCAATCTATTTAGGCAGACAACTTTCAACCTGTCACAGCTGCAAAACATTCTTAATGCTATCGTCTGCAACTTTATCACAACTTCAATTTACTTAAGCAGACAACTTTCAATCTGTCACCACATTTCATCTTGAGAATTTGAACTGCAACTTTTGACCTGCAACTTTTGTATAACTGCAATCTCACTTACTCAAGTAACCTTCAAACTGTTTCTATGTTGCACAAACTTACCAACTGACAAGGCTTTTATAAAGATATCTGCAACTTGTTTTTCAGTCTGAATATAACTCATTTGAATATAATTCTTCTCAACCAAATCTCTGATAAAATGAATGTTGAGCTCAATATGCTTTGTTCTCTCATGATCTACAGGGTTTTTAACTATTGCAATACAACTTTGATTGTCTGTCCAGATTTTTGTAGCTCCTGTTTGTGGACAGTCCAATTCTTCTAGAAGTCTTCTAAGCCAAGTTATTTCTTTTGCAACCAAGGATGAGGCAACATATTCTGCTTCTGCAGTTGACATAGCTATGGCACTTTGTTTTTTGCTCTTCCAATTTACTGCTCCACCTCCTAGATAAATTACAAAACCTGATGTTGACTTCCTGGAGCTAAGATCTCCTCCCCAATCAGCATCACTAAAAGCTGAAAGTTTCAAGTTATCTGAGTCAAATGTTATGCCAAAGTCTTGAGTTTTCTTTAAATACCTGAGTACTCTTTTCCCTGCATGCCAATGTGCTTTACTTGGATTATGTGATCTTCTACTGAGAATATTCACGATGTAGGATATGTCAGGTCTAGTATTATTTGATAAATAAAGCAGACATCCAATCAAGGCTCGGTATGGCATCTTTTCCATCTCCCTTATTTCTTCCTGTGACAGTTCCTTTTCTTCAGTTAACCTGTGACCTGGAGTTATTGGGGTTGACACTGGATTGGCATCCTCCAAGTTAAATCTTTTTAACATATTCTGAACATGTTTGCATTGTTTCAGCTTCAAGATTTTCTTTTGCCTATCTCGAAACACTTCTATGCCAAGAAATTGCTTTAATTCTCCTAAATCTGTCATTTGAAATCTGGCTTTGAGGATTTCCTTGCATTTGGCTAAGCAATGAGCATCATTTGCAATCATTATGCAATCATCAACATATAAAGCAATCATGCAATAATTTTTTCCATCTCTGAATCTATAGATATTTCCATCATTCTTCAACTTTTCAAAGTCATGTTCTCTTAGATATTGGTCAATGCAGAAATACCATTCCCTAGGAGCTTGTTTCAGCCCATAAACTGCCTTGTTTAACTTCCATACCATGCCATTTTCCTGAGCAAATCCAGGAGCTTGTTTCATATATACATCTCCATCAATTTTAGCATTTAAGAATGCTGTTTTCACATCCATGTGATGAAGTTCTAAATTTCTAGCATTTGCTAAACCAAGAAGCAATCTAATGCTAGTGAGTTTCACAATAGGAGAATATGTTTCATCATAATCCTTGCCTCTTTTTTTGTGTGTATCCCTGAGCCACCAACCTTGCTTTGAAGTTTTTTGTTCCATCTGCACAATCTTTGATTCTAAAAATCCATTTGCTGGCTATAATATTCTTCTCTTTTGGTTCAGTCACGAGATCATATGTATGTGTATATTTGAATGACTCTAGCTCCTCCTGCATAGCTTTTAACCAATTTTCTTTGTCTATTGAGTTCAAGGCCTCTTCTACTGTGGATGGCACTACATCCTCATCCATGATAGCTAGAATCTGATCTATATCCTGTTGTTCAAAGTCTTGTTCCTGTCTTTCTAATCTCAAGCTTCTTCCCCTCTCTGTTCTGCCATAACTGTCACTGTTAATGTTTGCTTCCTCAAGCAGCCTCTCTACTTGTGTTTTTCTCTTCTTTTGTGTCACGACTTGTTCTGGTTCTACATTCTGAACTCTTGTGTCTTGTTCTTCCTCATAATCTGTGATTTCAGTTTCTTTCATTTCTGAAACCTTATCTGAATCATAATCTGAGTTTGTATCAGAAATAGGACTTTGTGTTTTTATCTATTTCTTGTTCTAATTTCTGAGTGCTTTGGCTGCCAGCAGATTTGGAGTTTCTATCCTTATATAATGCATTTTCATCAAAGCATACATCCCTGCTTACAACAATTTCCTTATTCTTGGGTACAAAAATCCTATACCCTTTAGCTTCTTCATCATAACCAACTAGATAACCAATCTCTCCTTTGTTATCTAATTTTTTTCTTAGATCTGTAGGTATATGAAAATATACCAGGCAACCATAACATTTATACCTATCATAGTTTATGTCCTCCTTTGAATTTGACCAAAGCAAGTTAGGAATATTACCTTTAAGGCTTGATGTAGGCAAGTTGTTTTGGATTTGTACTGCTGTCTTCAATGCTTCTTCCCATAGATAGTTAGGCAGTCCGCAATTTTTAATCATGGATCTCACAGCATCCATCAATGTCCTATTTTTCATTTCTGCAACTCCATTTTGTTGGGGACTGTACCTGCAAGTAAGTTGCCTTTTTATGCCATTAGAAATGCAAAAATGTTTAAATTTGTTTGACAAATACTCCCCTCCTCTATCAGATCGAATGCATTTTAACTTTGCACCTGTTTCTCTTTCTGTTTCATAGACATATTGTTTGAAAGCATTCAATGCTTGAGATTTTCGTGCCAAGCAATAACACTTGCATTTTCTGCTATAATCATCATTAAAGGATATGAAATACCTTTTTTTAGTTCTTCCCTTCAATTGAGAGGACCACAAAGGTCAGTGTGGACTAATTCTAGAACACTAGTAGCCCTGTGCTTTGATTTTGGAAATGGCAACCTATTTATCTTGCCAAGCATGCACCCTTCACACAAAAATCTTTCAGCTTTGAGCTCTTTGCATTTAATCCACCCCTTTTTAGCTATGTATTTCAAATTATTGCAATGTGTATGTGCCAACCTATTGTGTCAAAGTGCAAATTCTGATTCTGTTACAGAATTTATGCTATCCACAACCACATCATTCAACTGAAACAAATTTCCAATCCTTTTGGCAAGAAACTTAATTTCATTTCCAATTGAAATCTTACAAGCATCAGAGTCAAAAGTGACTCTGTAACCTAAATCAACTAGTTGACTCACTGAAATAAGATTTTTGACAAGAGTTGGTACACAAAGTACATTCTCAATGTCAACTACATTTCCACTCAAATCATATAACTGCAGCAACCCCTTCCCTTCGATCATTTGAAGAGCTCCATTTCCTACTTGAACACTTCTCGAATGAGTTGATCCAACTTTCTTAAGCAGATCAGTAGTATGAACTACTGATCTTTCAGCTCCACTATCAACTACAAGAGCATTGGATTTATTAGTTTTTGATCCATCAATGAAAGCACAAATATTAGATACCTCATCTTCCTCTTTTATTTCTTCTTTATCATTCACTGATTCTCTGGCCAGATATGCACCTGTAGGTCTGCCACCTCGACCCTTTGAAGATCTTCCTCCTCTGCTAGATCCTCCTCTCCCTTTCTCCCTTGAAAAATCCTTTGGTGTTGGACATTTTGCTGCTACATGTCCTCTTCCTCCACATGTGTAACAATTAAATTCCTTATTCAATTTAGGGCAGTTATTTTTGAAGTGTCCCTGCTCATGACAGTAAAAGCATGTCCCCTTCTCATTTCTGCCTTTACCTTTTCTCCCTGCATAAAGGATTTCAGTGGAATCCTCCTCATCCTCCCTCATTACCTTCTTTTGTTCAATTTCGGTTCTCACAATTGCTTCAGCATCCTCTCTAGTCTTAGCAATATTCCTAATGAACAATGATAGCTGCTCATTTTCTGAAACTGCTCTAGCTATGGCAAGTACCTGGTATGTTTCAGTGAGATTCACACCTGCTCCACTTAGATCTGGCACAATATTGTCAAAATTGTTAAAGAAATCAGAGACATCATCTTCATCTCTCAACTTTAGCTTAACTCCTTTTCAAGGTCAATTTGAGAAAAAGTCTTCTCTTCATAATGCTTCAGCAAATAAATCCACATTTCTTTGGCAGTCATGTTTCTCAATTTGAGTCTTATAGTTGGACTAACCTTTGATGTAATGATACCTTGTGCGTCCTTTAACTTTGCAAATAGGCTCCTTCCTGGCTCAACTCGAAATACTTATTGCCAAGCAGATGTTTGTCCTGAGTTTGTATCTCCAGTGCTTATAGCAGCAGCATTAGTGTTGGAGTTTCCCCCTGTTCTAGTTCTTACATTAGCACTTGTTGCAGAGCTTTCTTGACCATCAAAATCTCCCGAAGGATTTACAAGATCCCAAAGATCTTCCACTTCTAAAATATGCTTTATAGCATCTTTCCAAACTTGAAAGCCTGAGCCACCTTTGTAGACTTTCATCAGGCTCACGTGCCCGCACCAAATCACTGGACATGGCTCTGATACCAAATGTTAGAATCAAGGCAACTAATGTCTGTGATTTATGCAATTTCACTAGCTCAATGCACTAAGTGACTTAGAAATTTAATGTTAACCAAATACCCAATGCTTATTCCAAATGCACCTTCACTTATAATTTTAATGAACCCAACACAATTTCAATGGTCATAATGCTTGAATAAATTCAATTGTTCATTTGGTCTCATTACAATATCAGTAGCTATCCCGAGCAACTTAGAAAAAGGATCTAATGTGTATTAGATCGATCTTGATCTTCGCCGATCAACGTAATGTCGCTGCCGTCTAATAAGCATCTCGGCTTAATCCTTTTATTCATGGTTTCGACGGTTATGGAGCAGGATCCGGGCCACCTGTGGTTTCTTCTATTTTGAATGTTCGGTTGGCTCCAAAATAGGAGGCCAACCATTAACCATTGAATCAATGGTCTTTTAACTTCATATTTACAATATATATACAACCCATAGGTTTCTTTAATACCATTAGGGTAGGATGTTAAGTTTCACAGGATAATGCTAGGTCAGATTGTCACAGGGTCTGGCTAGCATAGTTATATGGTGAATTCCAACAATTCGGAACTGTGAAGGGAAAGAAGATAGAATGGGGAAGCTCCATTCTCAGAGATCTCCACCCATAGGGATGGCATTTGCCAATATAATGCCTGATCAGAATGGAAATAAGGTGTTTGATGGAATCATAGCAGGCCCTGTAAAAATACTGCTGTAAGGAACACATTGTCAAAGCATATTTATCTTCATCAGTAAAGGACAAAGTGAGGAATCTGTATTTGGATTCATTATCTTCATATTAGTACTTATAAATAACTCATATAGATATTGTATGTTGCAAGGTGGCGGGTGGTTTTGCTCCACCGTGTTTTCACACTCCCACTTCAACATCTGTGAATAGTATACTTAGAGGTTTACAAGGAGGCCTCCATGGTGGTATGCCTACTATGGCCAACAAATGAGGTGAGGATAAATTATATAAGCTATGTCCATCTCAAGATAGCATATCATGTGCCAGTCATAGATTGCTCAGAGTGAATAATACATGTCAAGTCACAGAGTGCTGGTGATGAGTGATGGACTTGTATATCTAGAGCATTGAAAGGTTATATGGAGTATCCAACTTATATTTTAGTCGGGGGATTCGCTTTTAAAATGGTGTTATAAGTTATTCACGTTCCTCAAGTTGGAATGAACTTCTTATAAGGATTCCCTATGACGAAAAATCTCCCGTATATAGTTCTGTATTTTTTCAAATTTTATACCCTTACCTTAGATTTGTCCCGTAACATTTTTTTAATTATGGTAACCTTATAGCACTTATAGGCTCAAACTTTATGTCTTCATATACCTCTTCCCTTCATTGGGTCCCATAGGCCCATTGGTCTCTTTGGACGATAAAAATCATTCTATTCTATTCTATTCTTAAATTTACAATTTTAAAACTAAAGAAACTTATATGATGCCTTACATATACGTATGACAATACATAGTAAAAAAAACTCCTTCTAATACCTTACATGTTTTTTAAGGTTCAATAATGTGAATCCTTTCTTGTTTTTAGATCTCCTACCATTATGTATCTTTTTAAGAGGTCCAATGTCCTAAAAAGGTAGTTTCTTCTAGGTTGTAATCTTATTGAATTTGAACTATTATTCCAAAATCCAAATTGTCATGGTGTTGATCTCATACACGTGGCAGGGACCTCCAAATTCAAATTCTTGGTAGTGTAACACAATGCAATAGTGCTGGAGGAATGAAACCCCTAGGCACATTGCCATGCTCGAGCGCCAAATGATGAGAAAAACAGTTAACCTGCTCATAGATCTTACCTTAAATTAGATGATGAAAACAATCAACCTACTAAAGATCGCTTGAAAGAACAAACAAAAAGAAGAAAGCAACTCATTCTAGAAGGGAATAAATACAAAAAGGGCAAATCATCTACTAGTGGTCAACCAAACTTGATTGATCTCTACCTAAATAATTTAAAAAAAGAAAAGAAAAGAAAAGGCAATAAGAAGAATTGCTTGTGATGTAAAGACGAGGAAGTAAAGAATTGATAAAATTTTGTGCTCCAAAAAAACCAAAGGGCCTTTGCTAAACCAGACCTGCCATCTGCATGTAAAAGAGACTTGCAAAGAAATAAAAGCAAGAAACTCGGTTTTGGAATCATTGGTGAGCTCTTTCCTCCACCAACATCCTTTGAATTAGGCAGCATCCAGATGGAGTTGTGCATGGAGCTGCCAAATGAGCATGTAAGACCAAGATGGCAAAAAACAAAAAATATTATTGGACAACCCTAAAAAATTCTTTTTTGGCTTATGGACAATTTCAATGATTGCCCGATATATGGGGACATCAGAGACAAGTACAGATCTATAAGATGGGGGCAACCAGTACATATTCTGATGACAACGACAGAATCATTGAGAGATCTGGCAGACGTGATCCAGGGAATGATGATCAGACACAGAGAAGTACACAGGGAAAGAGGGTTTGTAATATGAACCGCACAAGAGGCAGCTCATAAACCCCACACAAATTGCTCAGTTAAAAGCTGATTGATAACGACGCATCACTGCATGGCCACGAAGCCGAACTAAAGCGGGATGTGGTAATAATAGAAAAAAATCAGCCTTCAGAAAAGGCTACATCATAACAGTGTGATGTGCTAGTAGCGCCCTTTCAGGGAGCTCGCCCATGCTACACAAGTCCAGGGGCCTGAGGGCACAAGGGACGTTAATTTCTATTCTATTCTATTCTATTTTGGTCAAAACCAAAAGGCGCTTAAAAAATATTCCTGAACATTATGGATGTTCAAAGTGCCCACCATTTTGCCATCTACCGCTAACGAATTTTTTTCTAATAGTCATGGCCACCAAGGTCCAAAAACTTTGTGGTAAAGTTGCTGCCCAATTATTCCTTTCTATGAAGTTGTTCTCTTAAGGGCAAAAGTATCATGGTGGCATACAAAAAAATGCAACCCTAGCACTCACCATCAACACCTTGCACCTACTATTCTACTCTATTATTCCACTTGCCATTTATTGGAGGTGTTACATGCTTCTAATGATTACCTAATTACCATCCACTAACAACATTAGCACCCTAAATAAGCTGTCATATAGAGTGCTATATGAATGCTGTCAGCACGGGTCCGGACACCTGCCTTTGCATTCCACCAACATACTTTTACCCTTAAGCACATTCACGACGTGTTTTGGAAAAGCTCGCTTACCCTTTTCTCCTGTTAGAAAAACAATAGTTGATGACTTGGGCTGAGGATATGGATTCATGCTATTGGCTAGGCGGAGTTTAGACATTGCGTTCAACAATTGATCACATTCCACATTGCATAGTTGATAGAGGACAGTCGTAACAAATGCCATGATCTTTATTGTTACTTTGTAGACAATCCCTAGAGATGAGCTCTGGAGGAGTGTATGCATAGATTGGTGTCCCTTAGGACTTGTAGAATGTTGCCAATAGTTTGTATAAAATAGTGTCAGTTCAAATGCCACCATTGAGCCAGTCTATTAACATCAGTGTGAGAGTACGCCAGGGTTGTCTGCTCTCTCCAATATTGTTTGGATTATACATTGATAAGCTTGAGGATTGGGTCGCCCAGCATGGCGACAGAGGAACAAGACTTGCTCATTATATCATTAGGCAGTTGTTGTACACGCAAATTATGTGAATTTGTTAGCACATACCCCTGCGAGTATGCAACAACATCTAGATGCCCTCGACAGTTTTTACTAGCATGAGGGCTCTCAGGCAATCAATAGACAATACTAAGCAAAAAAAAAAGGATTCATGCAATAATCTGATAGATGGGTAGGGCAAAAAGGATAACTACTCAGGAGACAAAAGCAGATATGCTGAGATGGTACTGCTACAACTATATAAGAAGGCCTAAGATGAAATTGTATTTACCTAAAGATCCTAATTACACGACTACGAGAATAATCTTTTCAGAATCGAGGACAAATTGTATTTACTAAAGCCTGCCACAATAAATTGGAATGCTCAGGTTGGTCTTAGGCAATAAGATTTGGTTTCTAAACTTGTTTTTATACCGTACAAGCAATGTGTCTGTGGATGTATGCTCAACAATGCAAGATTTGTGACAATGCAAGATTTGTGAATAGCATCCAACATTGGAGGCTATGCGTAAAATGCATAAACTCCCTAGCAGATTGGACTAGGGACTTTTTGTACTGATTTGTACAACTCTACTTGTACTTGGATGTTGAAAAAAGTTCTACGAGCGTGCTACATTTATATATTGTTGGAGTGATATATTGATAGGTTATTGCAGAAAAACACATTTTACGACAATTATTTGGCTTATTTGAAAATAGCAACTTTTCACCTTAACATCCTTATAAAGGTTATGAGAAAATAAGTAGAAGGAAGGAAGGAAGGAAGGTATTTTTATCGTCCACGGAGACCAATCGGTGGGACCCAATACAAAAGCGCCGCAAGCAGATTGCTACCCGGATTAAAAAACCCTCGCCCCGAAGGGTTTTCGAGGGAAAAACCGTGGCAGCAATCAGCCTGCTGACAAACTGTGCTAATATATAAAATGCAAAAACACACAAATATATACACTCATGCACCGCACTTGTAGTGCCTAATCAGTGGGCAGCCAGGCGGGGGCAAAGGTGAGCTCGCAGGTCTAGTACCTCCTGAATGTACGACCCGTGGCACGCATCGGCCGGTGTGTTCATCGGCAAATGTAGGGGCAAGTCCGGCCGCACTAAGGGGCGTGATCGCCCCGGATCCGGATGAACCGGGCAACTCGGAAAGTGTGAGACTCATCATCAATGGCACCCGTTTGATAAAGATTGACAGAGCACCTCTGGCGGGGCTCCCCAATCCACCCGCCCGCCTCGATCGCGAAGATGGTGGGCACCTGCGGTGAATGGAGGCAATGAGTCCAAGGCTTTTGGCACTTGCGGGAACGCAGGTAGAGTGTGGGCCCCGGGCTAAAACGGGGTTGATGTGCTCCTTGTAATGGGCCGTTTTTGACCTGCTCTAGGCGCCGGGGTCCCGAAGCTTGCCAAGGAAGCAAGCCGCCCGTGTACTCCCCGCAGCTATCACGATCGGCCTCTGCGGTCCACCTTGACGCTTTTGTGCTCCTGCACATTCCATCTGGCGAACCATCGATCTCTCTTACCCCTCCAACATGCCACGAGCGAGCTGCGGGCCCATTGCCACGGCAGAAGCAAAAGTGCGGGAGCCGAGCATCACCCATAGTAACCACTTTTCAAAAATACACGATGTGTCTATCAAGGGCTGCACTACCGGCTTTAAGAATCCGGTTTCTGCAGCTGAGAACCGATAGGGGACTGAAGGTTTCACCCCACGCGCTGCGTGCCAAAATGCCTTACGCACTGCTCCAAGTCATTCCGTGTCGCCAAAGAGACGCCAGGGCCCCAAACCGACCCCGCATTTTAAGGACAAAGGCTCGACCCGGTTCAAAACGAGGATGTGACCGATGGCCCCAATCATAGAGCTCTGCCCGGGTGATCGTTGTTCTTACGCATGGCATAAAGCACTTTCCGGCCCTTGCCACCCGCAGAAGCCGGATAGACGCCTCCCAACAGAGAAAGGAGGGGAACTCCACCCTAGGTACCAGAGGTGGGCGTGACCTCCACAGCCGCCCCCGATATGTGAGTGCAGGAGGCGTGGGGCGGCGTGAAGAGGATATGAGAACCACCGGTCTTGGCCAGATTCACGCCGCATGTCCAGAGTTCCCATTGAACGTGTCTAGGGCATCCGTGATGAGACCGCATAGCAAGGGGGTGGGGCCGGAAGGTCAACATCGCCCCGCGATAGATGAGCCGGGCGGATGACTTGGTGCAAAAGTCGATGCCATCCCCCCATGCTCGCAGAAGCCGTGGCTCTAACCGGATCAATGTAGAGGCCAAAAGTGTTGGTGAGAGGGGGCAACCCCGCCGACTCGATACTTACCGGGTGAATGCTTGGCCCACGGGGTACGATCCCCGCCAAAACAACTCTCATACGTACCCAGATATGGCATTCTCGCATGCAGCGGCAGCCCCAGCTGACGCAGCTTCAGCCCATAGCTTTTCCCCGGGACCGTGATCAAAAGCGCGGGAAGTCCACAAAGCAAAGAATACAAGTCCCGCCGATGGTTCCGGTTTGTCTTCAATCGGTGCAGCGGTGTAAAGATATGGTCAATCGTGGAGTTGCGGGTCTAAAGCCTCGCTTGTGTGAGGGCTCGCGACATCTATCGCCTCGCGGTAGCCGGGTCAATCACGCCGAGAATGCAACCAACGGTTTGGCAAATACCGAACCGACCATGATCGCCCCAGAATTGGCCTGGGATAGTGTGGGTCGCCCGCCTTATGAATGGGAACAACCCTGCTTGTGGTCCATTGTCGGGGGAAACCTTCCTGCAATGCTCTGTTGAACAGGGTAGTGAGGGTCGAGCAAAATGAGTATATTACGAGAAAAGAGTAAAATGAGCATATTACTCAAGCCTCATGGATTTATTGACTCCAAATGTATGCTCTTAACATGGGTGGTCTAAAAGGTACGCTCTTAAACAAAGTGTGGGCTTTGAGTACTTTAAAATGCAATTTTGTTAAGTGCTTTCTTTGCATCCAAAAGGTAATTTAGCATGCTCCCAGCCATAAATGGACCTGGTTTTCTTTTAAGTCATGTAAAAATTGAGGTAAAAATTGCTTTTTCTTCTTCTTTTATCAGGCCGGCCACATTTGGATTTCCTTGCCTTGATTTTGGTGCTTTTATTGTCTCTCGATTATGGCTTCAGTTCCAAATAGATATTAGATTCATAAATTTGCTTTCATTCTGGAAATGGAATACGAAAACTGGGTATTAGACTCATAGGTTTGCATAAGTAGTGTGTAAGTCGAATGTCTAAAAGAATAGTATGTAAGTCGAATGCCTAAAGAGCAAAAAAATGTCAAAAGTCGAGCTCGAACCCATGCAAAAGAGCTTAAAACGAAACACACTATCTACACTACCTAACAAACAAATTCAAGTTTTCAAATATCTAAATAAAGTATTCAACTTATAGTTCTGCGGAATCCAACCCCAAAAGAGGAGCCAGTATTTCGCCCGCCCTGATTTGCCACTCTGTTATCAGCCTTGTCACATTTTGATTTCCACGCCTTGATTTGCAGGGCTATTCTGGACCAAGCCATGGGAACTAAAGACCCAATAGGTTGATTGTAATGACGACATAAATGATCATAGTTCCACGATGATCTCTAAATGCTTTTATGGGTGTTGTGCACTCGGATATAGAGAGAGTATGCAAATGTGTGCTTATACATAGATAATATGAAAATGAGGTGCTCGTCAGAAAGAAGACCATGAGAATTAATTTAAACATCTGTGTTGTCCTAATTCTCGCAGAGGGACAAGATTTCAAGCATTTTGCACCGTTGGAATCATAAGAACAAGCAAATCTGTGCTTTTGCCATCACACGAACAAGACAAAATCTTGCTTGAATCACATATTTACCCAAAATGTTCCAAATTTCTCTCTTTCCATAGCTTGTTTTAATCATCGGGTCAGCCTAGTTAGACTTCACTTCAGACTTTAGCTGTGATCATGGCTGTGGCGACGAAGCACTTGAATGCAACAGAGTAGAAATGTTCTCCCAAAAAGAATATTCGGGAGATTATTTTAATAATCAATGCAATATGCTTTAAAAACAGATATTCTGGAAATTATGGATTATAACCTCATCTTGATTCTAACGGTGGGCAACGAGGGGATCAAGGTAATCTATAAGGACTTGGAGTTGAAGAAGAAATAACACCTCCCAGAGAGTCAATTGAACTCGAGACTCGAGACTGTTTTGCTCGGATAGGAGATGCAACACTAGTCTTATATGGCAAGGATGGATAGTAAGAGAGGATGGATAGTAAGATAGTAAGTTAGGTGATGTGTGGATGTTATGATTGCATGTAGTGTGAAAGAACAGTGTGTCTCCAATTATTTTGTAGCAAAATTCCTTCCCGAGCCCCAAGTTGACAATTGTCAAACAAAATAATAATACATAAATAACACACATCCCTATCAAAAAGGAATCAATATGCCCCAAACAGACTGAGACCTTGCCCTATTCCGTCGCAGAGGTCGGCTTCAGAGACAGGGCGACCAGAAGCAGAAATGTACAGCGCCCTTTCTAGACGACGAAAGGTACTGTTTTGTTCACCATAGCTGCTTCTTTCTCAGCGCATTTAATGCCTTTTCATTTACGTTTTTAGATTATGATTCCCTCCCCAGAAGCCGAAAACCCCCGCCTTTATAGTTCTTCATCATCAATCTGATTCTACTTGTTTGGAATCTCTATCCCTTGTCGCCCTCAGACCATGCTTGTTTTGTTCTTTCCTCTCTTGTTCCTTTCAGCAAATTTATGACCTAATCGGCTAGTTTTTTGCTTCTTTAGTGCCTGATGAGACCTTGAGAGTTACCTGTTTGATTCCTTCCTCATCTGCATGTGCAAATTTTTATTTTTGGTTTTCCACAGATGTATCTCATGAATGTAACAGAGTCAAACCTGATTTGCCATTACATTTTCACAGAATAGTGTGTGGATGAATTAACTACAGCTATGGCTTTCCTTTATGGTAAGTACTCAGTTTCTTTAAGAAGCTAAAGTTTGTTATTCGATTTTTGGTTGAAGTTGATTACTAAAAGTAGTATTTCATCTTGAGTTGCATGGTTATGGTCTTAAACTCTTATGCAATGCATTAACCATTGCACGAGAATGTCTATCTCGTCTTTAATATAGATTGCGGGCTCTTTATGAGCAAATCTATGTCCAGCCCATTCTTGTGTCTATGCTTTACCAAATGCCAAATTTTTGTCTATGTCGATGTTTTGAGTAGCCTTTATGAAGATCTCATGTGGTGCATGTTGCAATGTGCTCTTTAAGTGTTGAACAACGTTCACATGTTGCATTTCAACGGTTTAGGTTCTGCGGATGGCTTCCCACTGTGTTTCCTGCCTTTCCTGCTTCTTCTGGCCAGACAGAACATGTCATTCTTATCATCAAATCAAACTCTTGGCTTTTTCGATGCATTTAGTGCTTGATAATAGAATTCTTTATGAGCTTCATGGGGCTACAACCTATTATTCACATTACCATCCAATCCAATTGGCAGAATTGTCTTGTTTGTAATCTAGCTATTTATTTTTAACTATGGCCTATGGAGTGTGAGTAACTTAATACATTGATTCGGGTTGATAACTCCACGTCCTATGTTGGGTTTTTGGCAGGGGTTTTGGTTATCTTATATCTTTCTTCCACAACCTCTTATAACTGTCATATAGGGGCCTATAATAGGTATGTTTGATAGAGCATCTACCATTCAAACTTTGCAATCTTCCTTTTGTATTGGTCGTATAGGTGACATAGAAGACATAGATTGGTCTCATGCATGGATCTCATAGATGACACTTGGTCTACTTTGACTATCTTTTAAATGGGGTATTCCCTACTAAGAATTTGTGTTGTGTGTGCATATCGTGGTTGAAATCCTCACAATAGAATTCATTACCATTTCTAATTTTCAAGAGTTTTGAACTTGCCTATATATGACACATCATTTTCTTCCCTTTTCCTTGAATTTAAGGCACTACAGACTTAGCACAAGGCACATTAAAGAATCATATAAAGTTACAAGTGGGTGTACTACGAGGGATTGTACAAATTCGACTAGAAGTCCAATTTGAAGTCATTAAATGAAGATTCAATAAAAATCGTTCTATATAGTTTCTAGTTTTTCTTTGATTCCTTCAAAACTCGTCTAAATTTCAACGAGGTTCCATTAGATTTCTCAAGATCCTTAAAAGATTCTCCATATTCTTGAAAGCTACCCTTATATTTTCTCGATGTTCTACAACATACACCTAGATTCACCTAATATTCCCCTAGCTACTCTAAGATTCTTTTATATTCTCTTAGATTTCTTAAGATTTTATGAAGATTCTCTTAGATTCTCAAAGATTTTATGAAGAATCCTTGACATTCTTTAAGGATTTTTAAGATTCTTTTAGATTTCTCTAGATACCCTAAGATTGTATGAAGATTCGTTTGTATTCCTCTTGATTCCTTTAGATTCCATGAAGATTCTTCTAGATATAAAAAATATTTTTTTAAATTTCTCAAGGATTCTATAAAGATTCCCTTAGGTTCTATAAGATTTTCTCCATCTAGATTCTCTTAAGATTTCTATAGATTTTTTAAGATTCTATGAAGATTCTTTGATATTCTCTTAAGATTCATGTAGATTCCCTAAAATTTTACGAAGATTCACTTGGATTCCGCTAACATTCCTTAGCTCCCCTTAAGATTCCCTTGCGTTCCTCGAATATTCTTTTAATAATGCTCTTTTCTTATAATATTTCAACTAGGTTCTTTCGAATATTCCCTCTAATAAATACCATGCCACCTCACTTCCTTGGAATTTAATGCTCATTAAAGGCTAGTACCTTGTAGTTTTTCTATAATTTTTTATAAAAATTCAACGGCTAAGATTTATCCTTCTTTTTTGATCTATGGTCAAGATTAGCTACATCAAATAAACCTTTAAGGTACCTTCTTAGCACCTCCTTAGAAAATTTCAAGGGTTAGGTCCGACGGTCTAGAGGCATGGTGCATGCATCCATGCATGCCCTCGTCCATGCACATGCATGACCCATTGATAACCCAATGGCATGTCGCCACCTCAAAATATTGGAATCAGTCTAGACGTCGCCACCTTAAAAAGGAGCTTATATAATTGTATATGTATAAGAGATAGGTATTGTTGGCTATGCCCGCTTCTACTTAGTCAAATATGTAGCAAAATAACAGGGGGTTCTAGGGGGATTCGATGTGGCTGTAAAAATAACAATTCCTGAAACCATAGACTATATATTCATAAAACAATTGAATGAGTTCTAGGGGGATTTGATGTGGCTGTAAAAATAACAATTCCTGAAACCATAGACCATATATCCATAAAACAATTGAATGGGTTATTATAAAGAAAAAACATAGTTCAAGATAAAAAAAATAATCACGTTAGCTCACTTGGTACATTGGTTAAAGTAGTCTTATTAGGAAATTGAGTTATTTTGGTAGAGGTTCGAGCCCTCGTGTTTCATATTCTAAAATCGAGCCCCTGTATTTCATATTCTAAAATCTTAAGCAAAGCTGTATAGAGGTTCGATATACCCTCAAAACCTTAGGCGAAATCGTATTTCATATTTCAAAATCATAGGCCCCTCCAATCATAATTGACTATAAGCGAAACGAGAGGTGCCTAGAGGCCCCAGTATACGATCTGGGTCCCAGCACCTCGTTCAGAATATGTGTCCCTTATGCCACATTGACACATCTAATTGGACATATGAGGTCACAAAACACTAAAATTGTTTTGTCGGTTTTGCCCTTAACCACTTTATACTGGATGTGACTTTGCGACATGTCGACCTTAAGACATATTTGTCTTAGAACTATTGCGTTAAAAAGGAAAAAAAATTAAAAGTTATAGCTATAGTAGTAACCATCATAAAAGTAGATGAATGAAAAATGATCTATAATATAAAAACATCTATGGTTATCCTTAGCTATATTCCAACCTTCATTTAGTCATCAAATTCAACTTTGCTTTCCTAATAAGTTTTCTACTTAGTATTCTAGTAGAAGGTCTTTACTTAGCATCTAATAGGGAGGCTCTTTCTTGAACTTGTTCAATTGCTCTTTAGGATGCTTGAAAGGCAAGCCCTCTTTATTTCTGAGGATTAGGTTAGATTGTATTTGTTCTAATTTGCAATGGAATTTAGATATTTGAAGAGGCTCTTTTTAACTTGTCCAATTGCTAATTGGTATTTAGGATGCTTGAAAGTAAATTTATCTAGGTTTTGATAGAGTCATTTGTCTATACGGGGTTGGAGTTTGGGACTCGGTCATATCCCTGGATACTTGGAATGAAGTATAGAAAGCATTTCTAGCTGGGGCGCTTGGGGTAAAATTCACAATAACTTACCAGCTTCTTTTGCACCTTTACAGAGTGCAGCATTTTACCGTTATATTAGCTACAATTTGAAGAGGAATGTCACGCTTTGCAACAATGTCCAACATTCAGTCGCATTCGAGCTTGGTATGCTGAGTTGATCCTGCTTGATTAGTGGCTCCACACATTGCTGGACATGACTGCAGTGGGTTCGATAGGATCTTTTCTCCAAGACATTATGAATGCATACACTCAATTATGCCTCAGACATGACACTGATGTTAAGATGTTGAAATGTATTAGAATGTAAAGATTCTTAGCCTAGTTATTATTGTCTGCGGCATATGTCTCAGTGTCCTGTAGGCATCTTTTTTTGGATCTCATAGACTGATTGGTCCCCGTGGACAATACAAATCAAATCAAATCAATTCAATTCGATTCTTATGCTTTTGGGGATGCTATAATAATTATAACTGCTATTTAGCATTGACATTGTGATTTGTCCTCTTGAGTTTATAGAATTTAATGCACATATATCAAGGTACAAGTTAATAGCCCTAAGGGCAACACCCTTATTCCTTATTGCTCATTTGGAATCACTGGATCCCAAGATAATGTTAGGAATATCCTAAGTCAAGGGATATGGAACTTCCACCTTACATTAATGTATAAGGAAGTGCTTTCCATACCTGTATTTATATATGTGTATTTATATATGTACACATATGCTACCATAGCAGAATAAAGCAGACTGAATAATGCAGACAAAGATCCGTTTTCGAACAAAGGCCCACCAATCCGCCTTCGAACAAAGAAGATTTCACTGTAAAAGGTAATCCATCTGGCCGAAATCAAGTTAAGTTTAAAAAAGAATTCCCTCTGCCAAGCTTACCAAACCTTCTCTGCTGTGTTTTTTGCAAGATGGTGTACATCCGTTTAGTTTAGTATGATTCTCTGGTTGCTCAACTACGGAAGCACATGATGGACTGAAAATTACAGAGCTTACTTCCAGTTCACTGCAAGTGCATCCAGCAATCTTATTGTCCCAGGGCGTGCCATGGTCGAGTTGCTTTTAGCATCCCTGTAAAATGAAATCCTCACAATTCCTGGATTATACACCAACCGTGCAAAAAAGAGCCAATCAAAATATCTTGTCAATACATGTCAACTATGCTAAAAAGGCCTAACTAAAAAATGCCCCCATGTTTCTATGTTTCTAGCCAAACCATTACGAAAATTATATGGAACTGTCAATTTTAGGACATTATAGCCCTAAGGGCAATATCTTGTTTTTAAACGGAGTTATCTTCACAGTGACATAATACGCATACGAAAATGAATACGGCCCCCAAAAATGAATACGAAATACGAATATGAAAAATATGCATACAGAGAATACGGGAATATTCCCTTCGAATATTCTACAAGAAACATGTTTGTACCCATTTTGATCAGCTTAATCTCTATTTTTTTAATTATAAGAACTGTTTAATCTTCTACTGCAATAGTAAGTAGTTAGAAGCACTCGATCGAATGAAATATCAGATGCAATCTCCATAAAAGTGGTCGTGCACTTACAATCCGTGCAGCTTCAATACTGATGCAGCTTCATTTGCGTTGAAGGACAACTCATTTGCAGCAGCTTCGTCTTCTCGAATCTGCAGCAGCTTCCACGACTCGCCGACTCGCCGCAGCTTCCACGACGTCGCCCAAAAGGTACAGATTGTTAATGCTTACTTGTTTTTTTTTCCCTTTCGTTCGACGAGACTGATGGATGCCCTTTTCGACTTTTTTTTGGCTTGTAACAGAATATGGGCGTATTCTGTGTGAATACGCCAGGAATACGGGCGTATTTGGTTTCAAAGATTGAATACGACGTATGGTGATTTTGAATACGGGATTTTTTTAAAATTCGTATTCCCCGTATTCTAACATGAATACGGCCGTATTCTGTCACTGTGGTTATCTTAACTTGTACCATAAAAATATGTCTCCCCAAAAATGTGACATGGCATTCAAAAGAGTCCAGGCTGGCATAAAAAATTTGTGACACGCCATTCGAAAGTCAACGTTGGTCCAAAAGAACCGCAATTGTACCAATTGCCGGATTGCCAGGCCAGATTGTAGTCCAACTACTACCAAATCTTTCTCGGAGACCCAATCACATTCAATTCATGGTATAACGTGTACCAAATTGTTCTCGGGTTCATTCTTTCCAGCAGGTCCATTTTTTTTTCTTCTATAGTTTGCATGTTTTCCATTTGAGGCAAGAAAGAGTTTTTGAAAGAGGTCAATTCTGGAAAAAAATGTCTTGGATCATGATTGGGTCTATGTTCAGGGCTAATAGGTCAAAAATTTAGTCATTGCAAACAATTTTTTTGAAGTTGTTCGTCTTACAAATGGTTGAATGAGTTCTTGTTTGGTTCTTGTCATTCATTAGGTGGTAGTTGGATAATGGACATAAGCAGCTCTCTACATTCTATATGTGCATCTAGCTCCTTTTATTTCACGTCACTTTAATGTCTTAAACGTTGAATTTAATGTAGATGCATATCAAGACCTTCATATTTAAGATAATCAGACCTTTGCTCTCCATATGTCTTATTTGCTTTTAGTTCCTTCCATTCCAAGTCACTCCAGTGTCCTAAACGTTGAATTTAATGTACATGCATCAATCTAGACCTTTATATTTAACCTAATCCACTCTCCATAGGTGTGCTTTCGTTTCAAAGCACTCCAATATTAAAACTTGAATTTAATATATATGCATCAATCAAAACCTTCATATTTAACATACTCCATATGTATTCTTTGCTTTTAATTCCTTTCATTTCAAGTCACTCTAATGTCCTAAATGTTGAATTTACAAAACACCACATTTAATGTGGTGCTACTTCCTTGCAGAACATAAACAATGATTTATCTGAAGACCATGGAAGGCTTCAAAATTCATCAATTCCTTTGATATTTTATTGAAGGTTGTAGAGCATGATATGCAAAAAGAAGGGGCCAAAAAGAAGGGGAATTTCGTTTGTTAGTCTCAGTTTCTTGCAAAGAACAGTCATTTTATAAAAATATATACAAAATTGACGGCCCAAAAACTCCAAAAAGATAGAGTAGTCCGATAATATGATAAAATAAAAAAGAAATTAACTTGTCCATCTTAAAAAGTTGCTTAGAGATAATGTGCAAGTTTGAACTTGTCTGTATTGTATAGGGGAATGGCTTTTGCGATGTCATTCCGGCACAGCGGGAGGGGCCCCGCGACCGGCGGCAGCCGGGAGCGGGTCTCCCGCTCGTGCCGGAATGGCAGAGCAAAGGCCATTCCCCTACAAAATAGAAGTTGGGGAGGCCTTTTGGATACAAATCGGGCAGTTTTTTGAGGTTTTTGGCAAGATTAGACAAGCTATAGACTCAAACAAAAGCTGAAGCGGCTTTTTGGGCACAGATCCGGTGAATGTTGCAGGTTTTTGGCAGGTTCCAGTTGAGCAGAAGCGATGGCAGAAGCTCTGATTTTGTGGATTCTTGGTAAGGGGGCTTCGGATAAACCTGTGAATCTTAGTTTAAGTCAGGTTTTTTGATGCTGGGTAGCTCGAGTGCATGATTGCTGGCTGCGTTTTTTCAAGCTTGAATCGGTCTTATTGCAAAAAGAATCTAAACCCTGCAAAAACCAAAGAAATAGAGCATATTGTTTCAGAAACAAAGCATTCTATTCAAGAGCAGAAGCAAAACCCTACCTAGTAAACCGGTTTTATACATCTGATCTTACCGGTTCCTACCTCTGTTCTTACCTGCTGAGCGGAATCGATGAGCCAACTTCCATTCCGCAATGTAGGAGGATGCTACGTGGCGCAACAGAAATACACGCCAGAAAAATTGGCCGACCCAACTTCTATTTTGTCATTGTGAATAACAATTTTTATAATATGTATTCAACAGGTTCACTTTTGGGGGCCAAACAAGTTGCCTTAGACCTACTATACTTAAAAAAACTATTCTATTCTATTCTATTCTTAAAAGTTAGTGGTCTTTTCTGTCATGACTTAAAGTGGTGCTAAACTTGCCTTTCAAAAACTCGTCTACAATGCAGGGTGTTTTAGCCACCCTTTTCATCGTCCCTTGAGTATAGTGATGTTGTGAATGAGAATATGTATAAAGCATCGACTAAATTCTATTCGATTTAATCTAAAATGTTGGGTGATTAAAATGCTTTTGTGTGTCATTATGTTTTGCCACATGTCTTCCCTCTACATTGCAAAATGGAAGTAGGAACACATCATTCTTTATTGATTCCAATGAAGAACAAGCAAAGGAACATGTACTCAACAACATAGTTGGCAAAATACGAGTAATGCGGTTGCAACATGATAAATATAAACTTAGCTATAACAACTAGTGAAGGATTTCTACGTGCCAATATTTTTTCCAGAATGAGCATTTGTCGGTTTTGTTTATTTGCTTGGACCTATGACTCCTTAAATCAATTAAAGATGTCTTCAGAAAGTGAAACTTGCAGTAAAAATGCCTTCCCAACTTATACTATATAGGGGGATGGTATTTGGTCTGTCATTCTGCAACAACGAAAATCCTCTTCCAGTCAAAGTAGTTAATAAGCATAAAATTGATTTTGGGGTTGGGGAGGGGGATACGTGGGATAGACCATGATCCTATGCCACTGATGGATAAAAGAGCAAGATAAAAATAAATGGTAGGAAAATGTCTTCCTTTTGAAGCACGGAGAGGTATTAGGGAATGTTGGTTAGATCCTCAAAAAGATTTTGTTCCTCCTTTATGGAGGTTTGAGACATCTGGGGAGGCGTTAGGATGGGCAAATCCGGCCAAGATATGCGTTGGGTCTTGTTTGAACGACGGCGAATAAGCATAAAAATTTTTTTTTTTTTGGTTTTGGGAGGGCAAATGAATACGGTGGGATAGACCATGGTTCTATGCCACTCATATATAAAAGGAGCAGGATCACAAAAAAAAGGGTAGGGAAATGTCTCCGCACTGAGAGGGACTCCTCAAAAAATTTGGAAAATTTAACAAAATGCCCCTATATTTTGCAAAAATTACCAAAATACCTCTATAATATGGTGTTTGGCTAAAATAGTAATAACTCCTTTGTGACTGATCAAACATGAAAATGTCCTCCATAAAACTTATAGAAGTGAAATCTGTCCAATTACAGTAGAATCATCTAAAACGGAGTTGGAATCTTCAAGTTATGGTGCTTTAGATAGGGTTTTTAAAAAACAACTCAAAAGAGCATAACTTGTGAAGTTGAACTCCAATCTAGATGAGTTTGATCTTATTGGAAAGATCTTATCATGATTTACAACTATTGTGAAGATAACTTTTGCATTTGATGAGCCACAAAAACTATATTACCATATTACCTAAAATGCCCTTCTTTTGTTTCTTCAAAGGATACTAGTGGATTATGTATGGTGACTATGAAATCTTAAGGTATATTTTAGTCTTAGAAGACATGCCACAACATTTTTTTTTACTAAGTGTGCCTTCATCCTCCTAAGAAAAAAACAAGGGGGAAAAGAGGAAAATGCAATCTCGTTGAAAATCTTTATAAAAATGTACAAGGTTATTAAATGATTTCTAAAAATAAAAATGCGATTTTTAACTACCTTGTTCCTAGCTACTGTTGGTGATGCTACCCTCCAACTTTTGATGGCCACTAGACTCCATCTTGTTCCTAGCTACTGTTGGTGATGCTACCCTCCAGCTTTTGATGGCCACTAGACTCCATCGATGTTGCAGAACGACATCCCATATATCATTCCCCTTGGAAAAAATGCTAATAAACTAGAAATGAAGGAGATCACAAGAGGCGTTGCTTTGTGTGAAAGAAAGGACCATATTTAATGCAGGCATATTTAATATAGGCTTTCTTTTTTAATCTCATTTTTTTTCCTTCCACCTTGGGAATGTCTTGAACTTTATGTATTTGTTCCTTCCTACAAGTTGTGTAAATTCTAGAGACATAAATTATATTCTTCTGCATTGGCATGTGTGTGCATCTAAAGCAACTTCAATTACACCGTGTCAAGCACTAGATATTGTTTGTATCTCATAATTCTTTTCCTTGTTTTCTTTATAAGGTTACATATCTTAGTCGGTTATAACTAATATCATTCATGAATCTTTTTGTCATTTAGGACATTAGAAATCTAAACAATATACTTAATCCCTAGGATGGTGGAAATATTCAAACATCTTATGAGATGTTGAAGTTGTCTTGTTCTTTTCATAGCTTTAAATGCGTTTTTTCCCTCTTACAACACGCATGTGCATCTTACTATTATATTTTAAAATAGTATTGATTCCATGCATGAGGCGCGTGTATTTGGGAATGTTAAGGGACATGACATGACCTTTGCTTCTTTTGCATCTAAAATATGAATTCCTAGAAAATGCTTACATTTTAATGTAAATAGTTAAACCATATTAGTATATCTTATCATTTTAAATATGTAGTTTTTTTACTATAATCCTTCAAACAATAACAAAGCTATTGTTGCTTTAGTTAGTGTTGTATTGAGAGAGTATAACTAGGACCACTTCTGGTGTGGACAGTGGGTTAGCCAGGAGCGGATCGCCAGCACCACAAAAAGGGGGACTACAGACTTTTATTCTGCATTGTAGGAGTTGCAATACTAAATTTTATCCCATCAGTAAAATGTGACCCAAATTTTATATTGATTACATTTTTTATTGTTTATTTCTAGGTAAATATCCTAAATTCTTGTGGTTCATATTGAAAAGCACAAGATTTTAAAAGCTAATAGCACATATAGCAGGTGTATATAATAGTTTAAGGTAAGTTCATAGTCTAACCCCTTTTTTAATTATAAAATGGCACTTTTAGAAAAACTCCTAGTTTATTTCCAAGCAGAAACATAATAACCAAGCTACAGTCTAAAGCAATTTATTTCAATCTAGCAGGCATTTATTTATGGAATTTTATTCTTGCCCTTTGAAATTCATGTTGTGCCAACTTGCTAGAACAAATATTACGTTATTGTTGTAACATAAATCACCACTTGTAGCTCCTTTACTATGAAGTCAACATGAGAAGGCATTACAATACCATACAGTATCATAATGTCATAGACCTGCTGATATATATTGTTATGGACATTGGTGACCTTAGTGCCTAGGTGGACCATTTTATATGACACGAGGGAAGAAGACTGGGTCTTCCTGCAAGGGAGATCCACCAGAGTATGAAGGGGATTCAGCATAGATGCTTGCCCTAATATGTGAGATGAAGTCAGAGATTACAGGACTCCGGAAATTGCTTGAAGAAGTGGTCAAGCAGAACAAAACACTCACAAAAGGAAGCACTAAGTGAACTGATGGAGACCAATACCGTGGATGTGAAGAGCATGGCATCTTTGGTAATGACCTTACATCATGAGAGAATATTGGCAGGGTAATTAACCGGGCCCGGAATATGAAAATTTCAGGCATAGTGGAACAGTGGAACAGAAAGGTGAAGACATTAATGATGCATCTCCCTGAGCCACAATTTGTGCAAGGCTGAAGACTAGGCAAACCAGGAGGTCATAACAAACCAATTCTAATTCAATTTTGCAGTGTCGAAGCAAGGGACCGTGTACTGCAGAACAAGACTATTTTGAAAAGGCAAAAATCCTATCTAGATCAAGACTTAACCCCTGCTCAATTGAAAACCAGGAAAATATAATGGGAAAAGGTAAAAGTAGCAAGAGCTGAGGGCTTTGTAGCATATCTACATAGACATGGAAAGGTAATTGTGACAAAAAGAAAGAAGGAATAGGAAATTAGGGCCTTGAAGATCAGTTCTAGAATGCACATGGGCATACACATGCTCTAGATGCTACCTTGCTGACATATCTCCTGATTCATATTGCAGATGCAACCTTTGGGTACATTAAGCTGAGAAAACCAGGGCATCATTCCAATAATTGGTGGGATAACGATTGTCAGAAGGCCCGGACAACGCTACTAAAGGATGCAGAATTAAATCAAAGTGGTATAAGGATCTGATCAAAAGTAAAAAATGCACATTCTTTAAGCTGAGACAAGAGTCATTAGGGCACTGGTTTATGAAATATTGAAAAATGTTCTAGTCTAAGTTGCTTGCGAAAAATGTGCAGGATATGGTAAATATAAATGACATGTTAAAGATGGTACAATCAATATATCATCATGAAGGTGCAGGATCGATGCAAAAACTTAGCATAGAGGCACCCGTGTTCACGGGAGAGGACGTAAGAGAAGCTCTTTCAAATATGAAAAATGGTAAAGCCTCTGATTTGCAAGGAATGAACTCTTGAAGTGGGGAGGAGATAACTTGATCCCAGTAGTCATACACCAATTGAATGAAGCCATCATTAATGGTCTACCACAAGCTTGGCAGGAAAACAAAGTAATTCCAACCCACAAGTCTGGCAGCAAGCTAGAAGCCAAGAATTATTGTACAATCATGGTGGGCAACATGTTTTTCAAGTTGTTAGGCAGTTTGTTAGAACAAAAATTAAGTCATTGGGCTGAAGTAATTAGTAAAAGGGCCTCGTCTCAAGCAGGTTTCCGACAGAATCATAGTACTCTAGATCATGCACTAACTCTATGCGTTCTATCAGAAAGAGCTACACCCAAAAAAGTTCTATGTATAGTTTTCATCAACTTCTCTAAAGCCTTTGATACCATGCCAAGGGATAGCCTAGATATGAGGATGGAAAGCTAGGAGTCCCATATTCCTTACAGGGCTCATTAATATGAGGAGGTGATTTATCAATTTGGGAACTGGAGTATTAGACCTGGTACATACCACCATAGGGGTACGGCAGGCTGCCCTTTGTCACCTACCTTATTCGGTCTATATATTATCTTCTTATCATTATGCGAAGATAAATTCAATTGCCAAAACCAGATAGGAGCACATATATTGGAGGGAGGGAAGAGGAGACAAACTAAAACAAAAGCCATGTCTGGGCATCTCCACTAAATCAGTTAACCAAAATACAATGAAAGAAAAGCCACATTTGGGCATCTCCACTAAATCAAATAACCAGAATACAATGCTGAAAAGAAAAGCCACATCTGGGCATCTCCATTTAATCAAATAACCAGAATACAATGCAAAAGCTCCCTGATCAGTGAAACCATTGTGGTGGGGATTAAAAAACCTCGCCTTTCAGGTTTTCGAGGAAAAACCCTGACCATAATAGTGACACTAATCAATAGGAATCTAAATTGTACAAGTCCACAGCAGCTGAACAATCTGATCAAGACGAAACATATACAAGCGCTTTGTGCTTAGAAACATGTCTATCCCCTATGATTACAAGAAAAAAAACCTATCCTTTGTATATGGTCGCACTTTGGACATTTGCTTCCTTTCAGTTTCACTTTGGAATGTCATACGATCTACATCTACCCATCTCTTCAGCAGTAATGTTGTTTTCGCGTGCGTTGGGTTGGAACCTGATGATGCTAGCTCTATGGAACTTATATTGGCCTCCTCCTCCTGCACCACTAACCCTTAGTTCTTGCTTCCTCTGTATTGTATCCTGGTGGAGATGCTCTCCCGCTTCTATCTAGTTTTGACAATTGAATTTGTCTTCGTATAATGATAAGAAGATAAATGTAATTGTAGAAAACCAGTGCTATTTACTTAGTTAGGTGACATGACAGTTAGGTTTTCTTGTTTATATATACCCCTTTAGTCTTTCCTTTTCTTCATCAGCGCATCTTCATCTCCACGCTTTAGACTTGATCCCTTGCTTCCCACTCACCCACCCACCCTCACTGCTTACTACTATTTGTTGGATTTGTGGAAGACCCTCGTGTCTTGGGCACCATGCCGATTGGATAGTGGGTCAACTTTGTTTACTGTTGATGCTATTTGTACTACTCTCCATACCTACTAGCGTCATTGCTACTATGAGTTTTACTTGTTACTTAGTGGAAGACCCTCATGCTTTAGGCATCACGGCAATGGTTTATATGTTGAGATGCAATGTGAAGGCCGTTGTGGTTTTTTGGTTTGTGACGACTAGTATACTAGACCTCCCTGGTCTCTTCTTTCTCCATACATGCCCCTCTACTTTATTAGCTACTAGCTCTTAATTTGATTAGTCTCCTTGCTCCATGTTGCTCAACTCTTGATCTACTCATTCACCCACCTCACCCTAACTATTTAGCTATCCTTTACTCGTCTTACTCCTAGTCTGTTGGAAGGGCCCTCATGCTAGTGTACTTGGTCTTGTCCACCATAACTTTATCTATCCTTTACTCAGTTTGCTCCTAACTTTTGTCTTTCTTTCTTTCTTTCTTTCTTTCCTTTTTTTTTTTTTTTTAATGTTTATATGCATGAGCTGGCCTTTTTTGCTGTAAGGTTTCAATTTTTGCACTAAGGGGTCAATATACAGATTACAGTAATGAATATCCCCTTGGGTGGCCAATGGCATGAACTCCTACCTTTACATTTTTGAGTACAATGAAATGGAATAAAGGTTTTGTGGTTTATGGCATAAGCGCTAAAATTTCAAGTTTAGGGTTTTTCTCCCCGTTCTCTTAGTTGTAACTCAAGTATCAGGCTGATGTGAGGCACTTGGTTCCCCGAGCCCATTGCGGGATATAAGACCTGGCAGGCAGTGGCAGTATCAGATGTAAAGATATGGCGATCTACCACACACCGTGGCTGGCACATATGGTGAGTTCTTCTGACTCAGGCTAGGTGTTTAGCCATACTACTTATAGATTTTATGGGCAGACTGACGGGTCTTACTTATAAACTACGACATTGACGGCTGGTTTCAATCATAGAATGCATTAGCTCTCATGCTTAGACTTTATTGGCATAACTTCATACAATCTGTATGTTGCTGTGTACAAAGGCCAAGGGCGGGAAAAACTCTTACTGAAGGATGTCTGCATACTACTTAGATTGTAATTCAGACGGTTGCCCATACAGTCCAGATAGTGAGACTATTCTTGAGGAGCAGTGGCTTGAGGCGGAATTCCAAGCTTGTCTTGAGCACAACAGATCTGATTACATACTCATGGATGCCGGAGGAACACTGGGATTAAGCGTCCCTGGATTAACACTAGAGTGGTCCCGAGAACCATTCCTGGTCCATGGACCAGAATTGGTCCTGTTGACCCACTGCCACTTAGATCAATATATCTGAGAATAGAAGTTCCATTTTCGCGATATATCGCCACCATATCAATCTTTACTTGATTCTTAATGATCTTTGAGAATTTCAAGACCAATGAGCTCACCAATATGTTGTAGTCATTGTTCAAATATTAGAGAATTTGACAGTTTCTGTAACAGTCCAGAACTGCATTCTTGGATTTTCCTAGCATAAACGGGCCTAAACCTTGCTAAAATTGGAAGTATTTGTCTATTTATGATAGAACACATTGATTTGTATATTTTCAGCTTTGGTGGCTATCATCTAACATCCGTGGAAGCCGGCAAACCCTATTTTGTTCAAAAATGCTGCTTGTGATTTAGGAATTATTTCTCTCTTATTATTACAAGTTTTGGCTTAGTTCTTGTGGCCATGGGTTCTTAACTATATGAAGTACAATCTTATGTTTTTTTGGAATGTTCATAAGTTATATCAACTTCAAAATCTAATAGAAAATTTCTTATACAGAATTTAGGACAAAATTATATGTTAAAATGCTCCAAAATCACCACCTGTAAGTATCAAGAGGGTAACGAATGATGCATTCTTCTTGTATCTACATAGAAAATTACTCTATCAACTTGCATATAGTATAATTAAGGTTTAACCATGCAATTAACTAGATTTAAAAATGATGTACAGCCATAGGATTAACACATTAGAGGTTAAAATTTTGAGTTAAATCGAAAATTATAGGCTAAAAACTCATCATTTACTAGCTAGTGATGTTTATTGATGAATGAAAGTGAAGATCGTGAAGTTTACGTATAAAAATAAAAAATTCATTCATATGATCTTTGATGCGTCTTTCTCAACTTTGTAGAGAACACGCTACATTTCTCCAAATAAGCCTTCCAAACGGTTCAAAATATGACAAGGGACATATATATAGATCTCCTATGTAGGTTGTGTATACGGAGAAACATGGTTATCTTTTACTAGTATAAAACTGGTTTATCCATTGCTGCGACAAAGCATTAGAGTTTTAGTAGGATAATGTTACAAGTAGGTCATCTTTCATATACACTATATTTTTCATGAATGCGGGCCTTCCTTTGCAATATAACTCTCTATTTTCATATTAAAATAACGTATTATTTGAAAGATACGAATATAATTAAGCATGAACCATTTATGTTCCATAACTAGACCAATTATATAGAGCATATATCTCTCACTAGGCTAATCCATTTTGTCCCCATAATGAATACCATGGTTTCTTACCTTTAATAACATAATTTTTGAAAGGTGTGAGTGGAAGTCCATCTAGATTCAATTACTGAATAAGTTACTCCATAAATTCACAGTTGTTTGTGCTTAAACATTGCCCTCAAATTATGCAAGCTCATCTAACCAATTAATTTTATCCTATAGAGAATTGTACGCATAAACTATATTCTAAAGTTGAGATCAAAATTGATTAAGTTGTTGCCTCTATTAATTTTTAAACTTCCAGTCCTGTGGACCAATAATGGTCTGCAAGTGGAACTGCATATAGCAGCCTAACTTGACTTTTTATAGTCATAAACTTCTATGTTTTTCTTTGAATGTTTTTGCATTGATTTCATGACATGGGACATTTTGAGAATGTGATTTTTCAAAGTCACGTCTGGAGGAATAAATCTAGAATAGACATAGAAGATATATTTGAATTTGATGTTATAAAGTTTAATCCAAATCTCAAGGTTATGATCAACAAATATTTTCATTACTGAAGTAAATCAGAAGGTATTCATATCCCAAAATTCAACTTGAGATCAATTAACATAAGAAAGTTATTGATTTTAAATGGACCAGTAATGGGCTCAAGTACAAAAACCTTTCTTGATTTCTTGTGACCATGTCTTTTGCGTTTTCAATGAGCTTGTTTTTGCATTGATTTCATATCATTTTAAACTTTCATACTATGATTTTTTGGAGGACATCATAGAGTAAGTTTTGCTTTATAAGGGGAAATATTAATCATTATTACAAGTTACCTAAAATTGACATCAAAAGTAAAAGTCCAAACATCAAATTCAAGGCGAGCCAACATTTTTATGGGATAGAGGAACTTGTCAGTTACTTATACGTCAAATATTAAGTCAAAATGCATTTCCCTATAAAAGTTCTTGTATTTCAACTACAACTGCCTTCTGGGAACCATAATTGGTTCTGAGGAGGCAGAAAGCAGTTTTGACCCTGTCATGTTTGAATGGCCCTATCTTTCTTCACAGACTTCGGATTGGCATGTAGTTTTTTGTGTCATTTTTCATATCTCGTGTAGAAAAATATCATCATAATCAAAAAATTTGAAAAAATCGTTTTATCGAGACAGTTTAACTTTATGTAAACATGAAGCTTTTGGTACTTGACCCCCCTGAGTTCGCTAGAGCATAACTTACAAGAATGGGGTTATATATATTTTTAGGTATTTTTGTAGTGGACCATGACTGCCATATATGAACTCATAGGAAGGGTTCGAATAGATTTTCTACCATTGATTTTATATGAATTTTAAAGTGAACACTTTAAATGGACCATTTCTGGTCCATCACCTGACCACTCTAGTGTTAACAATCAGAGCAATGGTGCTCACAAGCAAAATTATATAAGAAGGCAGGGGCGTGGCACTGGAAAGCAGGGCAATTCCTGCTTTAGAAACATTGTCCCAGATACACAGGATGGAGACAATGAATATGAACCGATGACTCTCAGGTCTGATCATGCCATGCATTTAGGATTTCAACACATCGTTTAGTATGTGCTGGTTCCTAATATACTCTTACTGACTCTACATTAATCCCAGTTGTTTCAAGCTCACTCAAAAGATTGAGTTCGGGTTGGTTGTATTAATGCTTGACTTGGCTTATAAAGTGTTAAGATCTGGTCATTTTACTGGTTTTGTAGTTATCCTTTAAAGTCCAAGTGATGCACGAGTTACTGCTTAGATTTCTACATTAATACATAGGATGCAGAAATGTATTTTGGATATCCCAATTGTTTATCTGGTCTTGTATTCATATTCTATTGCTTGGAATGAATTTGAGGGAAAAAGGTGACAATAGGTGACCAGCGAAGAGCTGAGAAACCTAATGTACCTTTTGGCCCCTCACTCATTACCAAAATCTTGCTAATGTTGTGTTGGTTGGCTGCAGGTACCAGTTTCTCTTCCTATTGTTTCCTTTTTTCGATTTCAAGTTCGTGTCCTGGCTATAATATGGATAAGATTGGTGGCATTTCTTGCACTCTCACTCATATGGTGCTTACAGAAGGTTTTTATGAAAGGGAAGATTCACTTACCCATGCTCAATACTATTTTGGCTCAATGCTATGTTGATTAACAATTCTATGAGTTCTGTCATATAAGACATGCGTTAAGTTCTATCTGGCCAGCATTTTGTGGTGATAAATCTGCAAAAGACAGATTTTTTCATATTTAAGGGTTTTACCTATTTTTACTGAATGAATCCGCTATTTTCCTTACAATAGACTATGAAGTATGTTCATCTGTCATGGTATCTTATTTATTATGAAATATGGCTGATTCTGTGCACTGTTATTCAGACATATTATGACCAGACAGATTGACCATGGTGGTCTTTAAACATCATTATATCAGGGATTGTGGTTTTGATGGAATGCTCTATAATATATTTCAAGTAATGAAATGAAGTGCATGTTATTTTGATGAGTTCTATTCCATGGGTTAAATGCATTGAAGTCGTTTTTGTTTGGTTTTATTAACATACAGAATTTAATAGTTAGTGAACATGGCGGCATCTATTAGCTAGGAGCTTAAACGTTGCTGCATAATTGGTGTTTACACATGTACGGGCATAAGCACTTGCATTCATAGGCTAAGAATGGCATGCACGCACAGGCTGAGAATGACACAGGGTGCCATAAAATGGGCTTAACAAATGATGAACAGCTGCTGTCTAAACATGCATGTGGGCTAAAGTCTAGCATGCAGTGTCAAATGTTTAAAGTGGCTTTATTTACTTTTGGAACTGAAAGATACTTTAGTTTCCTGAAGTCAACACGAACTTGTGTTTTAAAAGTTACTTTAGTGGAAAATAAAGGATGGCCTTAGATCTTTTCAGAATATACCTTAAAATTTTCGGCATCTAAGGAAGTTAGACGTATGGCCATATGAAACATGGTCTCAAGGATCTGCATAATCCTTTGTACCTACATTGGCATTTTGCATAGGTTCAATTAGCATATATGATTTCATGGGGCACTGGCTCACTGGTATCACCCTGTTAAACCAGTTGCAAAAGATACAGATGGAACTTGGCTCTGTTTATGAACTTGTATTTTCCACTAATAGTAGACCAATGGTCTTATGACCTGTTTAGTATTTATCTGGACTATAGTATGTATAATTTAATGTTATGATCTAAATACTTGATATTCCATGGCGGATAGTGTCATCATGGATCTTGATCCTAGTATGAACTGATAAGACTGCATAAGGGATTGACCTGTGTTGATGTCACGACTAGTTGGTTGATGCCATGGCTAGTGTGGACTGGATTTTTTTAGGAACTTCAGATCCCTGGTTTTACCAGGGTCACTTCTGCCTAGAAATCAAGTATCTAGCTCAAAAACATGACTGTATCCTGATGTATTATATTGATTTATTTATGCCAATATGGACTAATGGCTCATTTATTAATGATTGACAGGAAAGAGAAGAAGTATACGAGGTTACTCTACCCACACGGAACAATGAATTAGCGGCTGTAGGGTACAATTACTTCAAATCTGAAGTTCCAAGCTATGCTATTCAAAGTCTATTGTGCTGCATTAAGGTTATCAAAGCTCACAAGTACATCATACAAAAGGAAGTTGCCAGAGGAACAAAATAGTACTCGGCCCTAATGCATCTAGGGTTTAATCAATGGATTAAGGCATTCTCCAGCATCAATAAGGCTGGAAATGAAGTGGATAAAATTGTCAAAGTCATTGACGAGCTGTATACGCAGTGGGGTGCACTTGGATACAAGTGTTCTGCATGATGCCACTGAGCTTCTTATCTTACAATGCCACTGGGCTTTACGTCTTATAATGCCACTCAGCTGGTACTTGTATTCACCAGACTCAAGTTTGACATGTTTGACAAGTTTGATACAAGAAATTAATGCAAGTGCATAAGGTATGACTGATTCTACCAGGTATAGTCATTTTTGTGATGCATCATGTATTGGATAATATGTCTAATAGGGTAAGGTGTGGACCCCAGCTGTGCTGGTAGGTGTCCACCCTCCCTACGAGCACATAATAATTTAGCTGGGCCAAACCTATCCTACGGTTGGAGGAAGGTTTTTTTTATGTTTATATGCATGAGCTGGCCTTTTTTGCTGTAAGGTTTCAATTTTAGCACTAAGGGGTCAATATACAGATTACAGTAATGAATATCCCCTTGGGTGGCCAATGGCATGAACTCCTACCTTTACATTTTTTAGTACAATGAAATGGAATAAAGGTTTTGTGGTTTATGGCATAAGCGCTAAAATTTCAAGTTTAGGGTTTTTCTCCCCGTTCTCTTAGTTGTAACTCAAGTATCAGGCTGATGTGAGGCGCTTGGTTCCCCGATCCCATTGCGTGATATAAGACCTGGCAGTGGTAGTATCAGATGTAAAGATATGGCGATCTACCACACACCATGGCTGGCACATATGGTGAGTTCTTCTGACTCAGGCTAGGTGTTTAGCCATACTACTTATAGATTTTATGGGCAGACTGACGGGTCTTACTTATAAACTACGGTATTGACGGCTGGTTTCAATCATAGAATGCATTAGCTCTCATGCTTAGACTTTATTGGCATCACTTCATACAATCTGTATGTTGCTGTGTACAAAGGCCAAGGGTGGGAAAAACTCTTACTGAAGGATGTCTGCATACTACTTAGATTGTAATTCAGGCGGTTGCCCATACAGTCCAGATAGTGAGACTATTCTTGAGGAGCAGTGGCTTGAGGCGGAATTCCAAGCTTGTCTTGAGCACAACAGATCTGATTACATACTCATGGAGGCCGGGAGGAACACTGGGATTAAGCGTCCCTGGATTAACCATCAGAGCAATGGTGCTCACAAGCAAAATTATATAAGAAGGCAGGGGCGTGACACTGGAAAGCAGGGCAATTCCTGCTTCAGAAACATTGTCCCAGATACACAGGATGGAGACAATGAATATGAACCGATGACTCTCAGGTCTGATCATGCCATGCATTTAGGATTTCAACACATCGTTTAGTATGTGCTGGTTCCTAATATACTCTTACTGACTCTACATTAATCCCAGTTGGTTCAAGGTCACTCAAAAGATTGAGTTCGGGTTGGCTGTATTAATGCTTGACTTGGCTTACAAAGTGTTAAGATCTGGTCATTTTACTGGTTTTGTAATTCAATTCTAGGCACCCTTTCCGCAGCCAGAGACCCCTCAAACTTTAGGAGTCATGGCCACAGAAGATGGGCCGGCCTGGGAAACCCAAGGCGAGGGCCCGCCGCACAAACGGTCCCGATCAGCCATCATGGACAGGGGAGAGTCATCCTCCATGAAGAAGGAGGCTCGGGCTAAGGCTAAGGCCCCCTCAGCGACGCCAGCCCGGCCGCAAGGGATTAATTGCTCAGACCACATAGGAACTCCTGCCTCGGCAGAGAATTGGAGCCACGTCAAAGCGGGAATGGAGGCTGGCGGTGCTACCGTATTGAGGGCTACGGTTTGCCGGGCTGGCATGGCGATGGAGATGGAGTCCTCGGCATCCCATGTGCTCAAAGGCAAATCGGTCGAGAAGAACCGTTATCCACAAAGCTTGAGACCCGCGACGCCGCATGTGGAAGATGGCCTTGGCCTTGCACACTTCGAGCGCAAAGAAGGAAGTGAGGTCGCCGACATGCGGGCCGCCTAGACTCTGTGTTCATCACTCTGGACACCATGACCACGAGAGGGAGCTACAATGGGGAGGCGATGGTCCACTGGCGTGTCGGCCTGGTCGGAGGTAGAGGCAGCCCACCACCATGGTACGGGGAGCCGCGGTGCTCTTGCGAACTGACCGCACCACCCCGGGATCTTGAGTAAGGGTCGAACGGCAAGCCCGGCCCTCGGCCCGTGTAATCTGGGGAGCTCGAGCGCTCTCGCTACTCGAGCACGGAGCTCCGGGGTTGCGGGCAGCCGTCCCGAGGAGAGCGGGGTCTCCCTCCAGGGTTCATAGTCGGGTGCGGCCCGGTCGCGCGGCGGAGATGGCCAAGCGGCGGCCCGGGCTGCGCAAGAGCTGTCCCGAAACTTCCGGGGAGAGCGGCTCCGCTATCCGCCCGGCCTCCCGGCGTACGCCCCCCTTTCTTTGCCAGCTCTCGACCACTCCCGCCATCCGGCCACACTCCAGTCACTCCCGCCATCCCGGCCACCACCACCACCCCGGCCACGGGACCCGGCCTTAGCCCACCTTGGACCCGCGGGCGCGGGGAACTCGGGAGGCCTTGGCGGAGAGGCCACAATCGGTAGTTGAGGCATGCGAGCGGCGAGGAAAGTCTCGCCCACCACATCGAACACACATTCTCGATCGGATGACATTCGAGGGCAGTTCACATTCTCGGCACAGCCCGGCATGGGGCTCGGTGCCCGGCGTAGCGCATTGTCATATTCACGGTTGCGGATGCAGTGCGTGATGATGCCATATTGCGCCCGAGGCGGATGTTGAAGGGACATCCACATGCGTGGGCCGGGACCTCACCCGTAGCGGAGGCAGGCGGGGGAGCTTGTCGTGGTCGGAGGCGTTAGCGGGTGCGCCGAGGATTGGTTCGGCGGGGATGCACATTTCAGGCATGACACCGCTGCTTGCTGCGGACCATGGCCCCAACCCGCATTTGACAGCGGCCACCTTGCTTCTACTGCCCGGCCCCCCCTGCTCCTACTCACTGCTCCCTCGCGGCCCCGCCCTCTCGACCATCGCCTCCGGCTCCATCTACTTCTCACTCGATCTCGCTTCCCGTCCTCCCAGTGACTCGGGCGCATACCATCCTGGCGACAAATAGGAATTGTGCCTCGGGTGGTCTCATGGAATTGTCGAGGCTTCCCTGGCGAGGAAGGGGGCCGATCCCGAACTTCGGGTGGCGTGAGTATGGATCTCATCTTCCTCATGGAGACATGGGAGCATCTTGAGCCACGGGTTACCCGATTTGCCGAGGGTTACCAACATTTTCGGTCTTCAATGCAATGCGGGGGCCAGGGGTCATGGGGCGTGGCTTGCTACTCTGGGACAACCTTGGCACATTCGGTTTACCCTCCGAAGGCAGAGCCGGACACAACCGGTGCCACGGGTTGTGCATAATACCCGGTGGCAACCCTCTTTTTACGCCGCTGTTATTTCCCTCAGCGAGGCCGGCACCTTCTATCGCGGCCACCCCCGTCACGGATAGGATGGACCCGATATGTCGATCTATATGATGACATCTGGCGACGATCGGCCAGATTGGGTAGGTTCGTCCTTCTTGGAGATTTCAATGCGGACGGGAGTAGAGCGAAGCCCATGCGACTTGACCCCCCGGCCGGCGATGTTACGCGACTCGCCCTTGAAGTAGCTCCAGCCACTTGTGAAGGTCGGATGACAACCAGTCGCTTACTTTGGGACAGTTGCTCTGCTATGTGGCATTTTGACTTGATAATTTGCAATGGCCTTTCCACACGGTGGCCCGATTCTCATAAGTGCACATGCGGGACGGGGACAATCGGGGGAGGGTCTAGTGTGGTGGACTATGTGCTTGTAGTTTGCGCGAAGATATGCCTCTCATCGGTCGTTTGGGTGGAGCGCAGGCCGACGCCCGGGATGAGGAGGTCGACTGAATCACCTCCACTTTATTTGGACTGGTTTGGCGAGCGCGGAGAACCCCCTATACCCGACCCCTCGTAGTCCCCCGGTTGAGACTTCGATTATGAGCGAAGCCCAGAGGACTTCTGGCCAAGATGCTCATGGGCGCCCTCCCGCACTGCAGACCTCCACACTAGAGCGGCCATGCCGGACCGGTGACCGCTATTACGGGATGCGGCGGGCCAGTGCTGGCGGGCCCCGTCGCCGCCGCTCGGGGCAACATTCTCGCGAACCCGATGGTTTGATCACGGTTGTAAAGGGCGCAAGCGGCTTCCGATCACATTACGGATCGGGGTGCTTGCAGGCCACCACGATCTGGCGCCCATCTGAAGGACACAAAGCGCGGTACCTTGCCAAGCGCTCGGGGAGATGTTGACTGCTGGACACTCATCCCTCGAACCTTTTTGGCGAGTGCTTGAAGGCTGATGACCTCGGGGGACATCACACGGGCGGTGGGAGCGATTACTTGCGGCCCGGCTCTATGACCCCCCGGGGGCAGCGTACGCATATACCCCCAGGGATGGCCCCATTGGTTTCGTGGGCGAGGATGTTGAGGAGGCTTTGGCGGCTAACTAGCTAATGGGAAGGCCCGGTGACCTCGATGGTATCGGCGAGTTACTCAAGTTAGGCGAGGCGGTAAAGCTTGTCTTAGGTCCTCACTACCATTCCATGAGCATTGCGGGGAGGGTTTCCCCGACAATGGACCACAAGCGGGGTTGTTCCCATTCACAAGGCAGGCGACCCACACTTGTCAAATGATTGGGACGATCATGGTCGATTCGAGTTGCCAATGGCTATCGGCATTCTCGAAGCAGATTGACCCGCCGGGCGGAGGTGCGGATGTAGCGAACCCTCACACAGGCGGGCTTCGACCCGCCACTCAACGATTGACCATATCTTTACTGCGGGCCTTGATTGAAGGCAGCCGGGAATCATGTTGGACTTGTATCTTTGCTTTGTGGACTTCCAAAGGCTTTTTGATACGGTCCCGAGGAAAAGGCGTGGGCTAGGCTGTGCGTCCTTGGGGCTCCCTGCCTGCGAGAATGCCATATCAAAGTTGTATGAGAGTTGTTTTTGGCCGAGGATCGTGAAGCCAGGCCAAGCATTCACCAGTATCTCGAGTCCGCCAGGGTTGCCCCTCCCTCGCCAATACTTTTTTGGCCTCTACATTGTCGGTTAGAGCCACGGCTTTCGGAGCATGGGGGATGGCATACGGCTTTGCACGTGTCATCCGCTGACTCATCTATGCGACGATGTTGGCTCTTGGCCCACACCGAAGGGAAGCTATGCGATCCACACGGATGCCCTAGGACACATTTTGTCGGGCTGATAGACATATGCACGTCAATCCGCCAAGACCGGGGGTGGTTCTCATATCTCTTCACGTCACCCCATGCCTCCCCGTGACTCACATATCGGGGGCCGACTGCGGACGCCAGCCCACCTACAAGTACCTAGGGTGGAGTTCCCCTCCTCGCTCTGGCTGGAGGCGTCTATTCGCTAAGGGTGACGCCAGGGTGGAAGCGCTTTATGCCATGCGCGGAACAAGGTCACCAGCTGAGCTATATGATTGGGGCCATCCGGTCACATCTCCTGCACCGGGTCGAGCCGAACCCTTCATGCATGGGTCGGTTTGGGGCGATCGTCTCTTTGGCGACACTGAATGACTTGGAGCGAGTCGCGAAGGCATTTTTAGCACGGGCACTTGGGGTGAAACCTTCAGTCCCCTATCGACTCGTCATAGAACCGGATTCTTGCCGCTTCAAGGCAGCCCTTGATAGACACATCGTCTATTTTAGGAAAGTGGTTACTATGGGTGATGCTTCGGCTCCTTTGCACAGCACACTTGTGGCCATGGTCCCGGCCGGCTTGGGGCTGTTGGAGGGTAAGAGAGATCGTTGGTTCGCCGGATGGAGCGTCGGAAACCTGAGTCGTCTGTTGTTGAAGTATGGCGTCGTGACGACCTGCGGGATTACCTAGATGCTTGTTTCCTTGGCAAGCTCTGGGACCCCATTGCTCTAAGCGGTCAAAATGGCCCATTACAAGGAGCACATCAACCCGTGTTGGCAGGGCCCCCTGGCTCTACTGCGTTCCCGGTTTGCCCAGAAAAGCGCGGACTCATTGCCTCCCGCACGAGGTGCCCACCATCTTCGCGTCGAGGCAGGCGGGTGGATTGGGAGCCCGCCGGGGCGAGCTCTGTCGGTCTTTGTCAAGCGGGTGCCATTGAGGATGAGTCTCACACTTTCGAGTTGCCGGTGTTGGTCGGTCCAGGGCGGATCTCCTTAGTACGGCCGGACGTGCCCTTGCATTTTGCCGATGAACACACCGTCCGTCGACGCGTGCCACGGGGTCATACATCGAGGGGAGGTACTGGACCTGCGAGGTCACATTTGCCCCTTTTTTGTCCGTGACTAGGCACTACGGGGTGGTGCATGATTTGTATATGTTGGGATGTTTACGCATTTTATATGATTAGCACGGTTTGTCACAGGTGATTCTTCGCCACGGTTTTCCCTCGAAAACCCTTCCGGGTGGGGGTTTTTAATCCGGCGATGTAATCCGCTTCTTTGATTTTTGTATTGGGTCCCATAGACCGATTGGTCTCCGTGGACGATAAAAGTACCTTCCTTCCTTCCTTTAAAGTCCAAGTGATGCACGAGTTACTACTTGGATTTCTACATTAATACATAGGATGCAGAAATGTATTTTGGATATCCCAATTGTTTATCTGGTCTTGTATTCATATTCTATTGCTTGGAATGAATTTGAGGGAAAAAGGTGACAATAGGTGACCAGCGAAGAGCTGAGAAACCTAATGTACCTTTTGGCCCCTCACTCATTACCAAAATCTTGCTAATGTTGTGTTGGTTAGCTGCAGGTACCGGTTTCTCTTCCTATTGTTTCCTTTTTTCGATTTCAAGTTCGTGTCCTGGCTATAATATGGATAAGATTGGTGGCATTTCTTGCACTCTCACTCATATGGTGCTTACAGAAGGTTTTTATGAAAGGGAAGATTCACTTACCCATGCTCAATACTATTTTGGCTCAATGCTATGTTGATTAACAATTCTATGAGTTCTGTCATATAAGACATGCGTTAAGTTCTATCTGGCCAGCATTTTGTGGTGATAAATCTGCACATATGACTATAATGACAGATTTTTTCATATTTAAGGGTTTTACCTATCTTTACTGAATGAATCCGCTATTTTCCTTACAATAGACTATGAAGTATGTTCATCTGTCATGGTATCTTATTTATTATGAAATATGGCTGATTCTGTGCACTGTTATTCAGACATATTATGACCAGACAGATTGACCATGGTGGTCTTTAAACATCATTATATCAGGGATTGTGGTTTTGATGGAATGCTCTATAATATATTTCAAGTAATGAAATGAAGTGCATGTTATTTTGATGAGTTTTATTCCATGGGTTAAATGCATTGAAGTCATTTCTGTTTGGTTTTATTAACATACAGAATTTAATAGTTAGTGAACATGGCGGCATCTATTAGCTAGAAGCTTAAACGTTGCTGCATAATTGGTGTTTACACATGTACGGGCATAAGCACTTGCATTCATAGGCTAAGAATGGCATGCACGCACAGGCTGAGAATGACACAGGGTGCCATAAAATGGGCTTAACAAATGATGAACAGCTGCTGTCTAAACATGCATGTGGGCTAAAGTCTAGCATGCAGTGTCAAATGTTTAAAGTGGCTTTATTTACTTTTGGAACTGAAAGATACTTTAGTTTCCTGAAGTCAACACAAACTTGTGTTTTAAAAGTTACTTTAGTGGAAAATAAAAGATGGCCTTAGATCTTTTCAGAATATACCTTAAAATTTTCGACATCTAAGGATATGAAACATGGTCTCAAGGATCTACATAATCCTTTGTATCTACATTGGCATTTTGCATAGGTTCAACTAGCATATATGATTTCATGGGGCACTGGCTCACTGGTATCACCCTATTAAACCAGTTGCAAAAGATATAGATGGAATTTGGCTCTGTTTATGAACTTGTATTTTCCACTAATAGTAGACCAATGGTCTTATGACCTGTTTATTATTTATCTGGACTATAGTATGGATAATTTAATGTTGTGATCTAAATACTTGATATTCCATGGCGGATAGTGTCATCATGGATCTTGATCCTAGTATGAACTGATAAGACTTCATAAGGGATTGACCTGTATTGATGTCACGACTAGTTGGTTGATGCCATGGCTAGTGTGGACTGGATTTTTTTTTTTTTTTTTTTTAATTATTGATTAACATTTGTTTCTTGAATGTGAGCTCTCACATAGAGAACATTATGTAATACTTATTCAATGGAGGCAAGTCTTCATTATGGTGAGACATGAGGCTACCCAATTTTAAGATACGGTGCATGTCTAGTTTGGTAAAGCCATATGAGAAATAAAACTGCTGATTTGAGGGCTAAAAATGATTGAGTGCGAGCTCTCACATATTAAATATTATTCCACGAGATTTACTTTCTTTATCTAGGTTTCTTACAGTCCTTGATAAAATTAAAAACTCGTATTTGCTACTCCTACAAAGGGGGAATAACATGCCCAAGGTGGTAGGTTTGTAATACATGTGGTACACTTGTTGAACCAAGGTTAGACCTTGAATTTATTGTGGTTCTCAGATGCATTTTTGGAAAAACAAAGCCTTATACTAGGCTTTTTTAAAGATAGATTTTCATGACATTTTCTACATTGCAGTGTGCCTCCAGCATTAAGAGTGTATGTCTTGGACAAAAAGTACTAAGATGCCATAAAATTTAGCCAATATTAATGATGGCAGGATGTGGTGGGAAGCTTCCACTTGGCTTTGCATTGAAAATAACACTTGGTATTTTAACCTCAGGGTTATAGTCCATTTATGGAATAATAAGAAAATAATAAAAGTTATTTTGCAGTGAGATGCGTCTAGGGTTAGCACCTAAGAAGGCTTTGCGGCCGGATGAAGGCAAGGCAACGACTTGCTATTGGATCTTAACATTTGATTCGCAGATTAAAATTTCTTCGGATCTGAATACTTCTCGGCATTGGCATGTTTGGAAGAATGATTTTTTCTGGGGAAAAGAATGGAAACGGAACTGAGATATTCTAGGTTGAATGTGTGTGCCAAGCTGCTTCAAATCGATATTATGGCAAGCTACTTCAAGCTACTCAAGTATAACGCAAGCATTAAGCTAATATTAGCTGATAGCAGAGATGCCGGTAATTTGGCATTTGATCTGTAGATAGATCTGCGCCCTTCCAATAGTTTTGCCCATCTTTGGCAAAAAGTAGATGGCTATTTCCTTAGATTACAAGATGAGCGGCACATTTGCTTTGCTGTTAACATATTTCAAAGCAAGACTATGTATCATCGGATGTCTTTTGCAGCTCGTTCTGCCTCAAAGATTTGTTCTACATCCTGAAAACATGTTGTTTGATACTCTAAGCTAGTTTGAGCTTCAAGGTGGTGCCGTTTTTGCATGCTTTTACAATCCGAATATATTTTTCGCAAGCTGATACCATGGCTTAAACGTAGATCTGGAAAGATTTCTGAAACCATTAGGCATTTTCTAAAGCAAGTGCAGAAAGTATATGATGTCCTTTGCAACATCTGTCTGCTCAGAAGATATGTTGATTATTTTGGCATGCTGGTCCAAGCTTGATGCATTTTTGCAAGAAGACTTTCATATATCTTGTCCGGGAAGATCAGAGATGCGAGACCAACTCTAATCAAGACAAACAGCAGGTAACTCTATCTTGTTTGTACATTATTCTTCCTCTAAGAAAGCTTGCAGAAAATTAAAACTGCAAAATAGTATTGGCTACGCAATAGCTATGATCTGTCATTAAAAATGGCATTCTATACAGTTGAGGTATCATGTACTTTGAGAAGTACCAGAACTTTGTAAACACATGATCTTTTGAAGCATTAAATTGGTTGGGCAAGGCCAACTCATAGTTCAGGAAGTTTATTTGCTTACACTAACAAAGGGCAAGAGGCTACATTGGGTGAAGGGCGAAGAGCCGAGAATACCCAATGTACCTTTTGGCCCCTGCATCATTACCACTTAGTGCTAATGTTTGCTTGTTTGGCTGCAGGTACGGATATTCTCCTCTCAATGTGCTTCTTTTGTCCTAGTTAAGTGGTTTTAGCAGAAAGGAACGATGGAATTATGCTACCAGTAAGGAATTGTGAAGCTGGCTACATAGCTTAGCCTACAAGGATTTATGGAGTTCGTGCAACTAATTGGACTTCCGAAGTTCATAAAAGGTTTACTTGATTGATTAAACGAAGTGGCTTTATGCCAGATAATATTTTCTTCATTTTAGACAAGATATTTATTCTGCTATCTCATTTGCATGCATAAGAGCATGAAAACTTACTATGAAGCTTGGATATCTAAATTTGGCTGGCTTTGTGCCATAACTTTATATATGATGCCTAGAGTGGTAATCTGTTACATTTTCTTAAAAAAAGTACTTTATGATAAAAGCATCTGGTTCTTGAATTTTGTAGTACTAAAAGATGCATGACCAGAGACTAAAGTCAGTAGAGCATGAGCATATTACTAAGTCATGAACATGTTTCAGTTAAAGATCACAGAGAAGATATGCCATCTTGGATTACTCGGTCCAAGTATGGGATGATAAGGCTACGGATGGATTGACTGAAGTAGTTTGAAGTGCTAGTGGGCTTTTGTCTAGGCTAGCTCGATCAGGGTTTTTTTTATCTTTTTACCTTTTGTCTAACTTTTGGTCTCCGTGGACGTTAAAAGATCTATGCTATTCTATTCTATTCTATATTCACTTGCTCCTGGTTGTGCTGGAGTGCCTCGAGTGTATTTTGGTTGTGATATTTGGCCCTCATGCCAGTTGTGTTATGAGATTGTGGATTCTTGGCCTTCGTGCCGGTGTTGGAAGACCCTTGTGTCTTGTGCCTTGTGCTACATTGTTGTGACAAGATCCTCATGTTCTCTTTGTTTAAAGGTGCGGTCCACCATGATGGTTTTGGAGTATCGTTTTGAAGGTCGATGAAAATGACTAAAAGATGCTATGTATGTATTGGATATCCAACAATGATGATAAAACTAACAGAAGGAATATTGGTACTGACATAGGCCATGAATTGGTTCTCAAAGCATTGACACCACAACTGTCACCAGATCTCTTTGACACCAAAACTAATGGAGAAAATCCTCATCAACTTGTCACTATCCAAGGCTTAAACAAATAAAATGGCAAACAAATTTAAGCTTTGTTGTTATATAATAGAAGCAGAAGAAGAGTGCTTATCTGGAATTTATCTGAAATGGCCCTGACACTAGGTAGCATCCACTCAAGTCTCCTCTGCTAGGCCATGTGATGAACGTATGTTAGAACAAGAAACCATTGATGCTGGGTATTGAACCGAGTGAATAAATCAAGATTTAGTCTCCTACACACTTCTCCCTGTAGACCAACTCTCACTAATTATTTCTCTGCAATACAGAAAAAGGGATTCACAGCAACAACGATCTCCAGGCTACAGAAAGCCTGAGCCACCTGGGCGCAAATTGGCAAGGCTTTTTTATTTTAAAGCATCCAGGCATTGTTCTATGCCCAACGTCACCATTCAAGAAAAAAAACAGCCGAGAATGGCTTTGCTGCATATGCCTTTGCTGTGATATTAGGGCAGCACGCCAGAAGAAAAAGCACAAAAAACTCCAAAGGGGCAAATAACAGATTTTGCACTAGCCATAAGGAAGCAAGGCTATGATATCAGGGCAGCATGCTAGAAGGAAAAGCACCAAAAACTACAAACGTGGCTTGAACAAGAAAGAGTAACTAGGCATGCGAGAAAGGAAGGAAATGAAGCAAGGGATTAAGTCTAAAGCATGGAGATGAAGATGTGTTGATGAAGAAAAGGATAGAAAAGGAGAGACTAAATGGATATATAAAACAAGAAAAACTTGACCATCATGTTACCTAACTAACTAAATGGCACTGGTTTTTTATTACCCGGTTAGGTAATTTTGTGATCCAACTTTTACTATATGCAGATGATGTGATTCTTCTCGCAGATAGACCTGAAGTATTGCAAAGCGATCTAGATGTGTTAACACATTTCTGTAAAGAAAGAAAGATGCAGGTTAATCCGGAGAAATTGAAGGCAATGATACATGGAACTGTAAGTAGACCAGATCTGTTCTATAATGCGGATAACCTAGAAGCCGTGGATTATTACAAATACTTGAGTTTAGAGTTCTATTCTAATTACGGATGCCAGAGGAAAAATGGCTTTGTATTGCATGCTAAAGAATGCCGCAGATTATGTCTCACAGATGGGGGATTGAAAAAAATGGTATTTAAGACGTTGGTTCAGACCCATTATTGTATAGGGCACCAATATGGGTATCAGCTATCTCGAGAGAGAGTTGGGACCAAGTAGAAGTTGTTTTGAAGACTTCCTTAATAGAGGAACTAGGTATTAAACGCTTATGCAATAATGTTGGCCGCGACAAGATTGATCCCGTTGGAAGCTGAGGCCTTGAATCAGGCTATAAACTTTGTGAACAGGCTGCAAAAACAAGCTGATAACTGCTTCTTCAAGGAGGTGATCAATCAATGGAATCGGGTTGGTACAATGATGTCATAAAATGGGCTGAGAATTGAGGGATTACTGCGAATAGTTGGCCAGACGTGGCTATAGGGACGAGAGATTTAATGCAAATGCTAGTTGTGAACAAACTTTGGGCCAAACCAGGGTCTCGGATGGATTATTACAGGGAATATGTAAATCATACAAAACAGATTATTGCCAAGTACAGAACTAGTTCTCATCGTCTTGGAGTAGAGACATGGCACTGGGCAAGGATTCCAAGGGAAGACCGAAAATGCTTGTTATGTGAGTTAAACGAAGTGGAAGACAAGGCATGTGTCTTCCTTCATTGCTCGACTTATCAACACTTAGGAGATGCCTTTGACATTGGCTTCATCAGCTTTCACTCGTTGTTAGATATGTCATCTAAGCCTTAGGTTTATACATGAGAAAGATAGAATCTCATAGAGTATTTTCGTTAAAAATGAAACAAATGTTATAACCCATTGCTCCATGACCTCCAAGGTTCAAAAGGGGCATGATTAAATATTATTATTATTATTATTATTATTATTATTATTATTATTATTATTATTATTATTATTATTATTATTATTATTATTATTATTATTATTATTATTATTATTATTATTATTATTATTTTCATCTATCTTTACTTCAATGCTATAAGGTTTGAGCTCATTAGGGCAGATTTGGGATCTCAAAACAGCCTCCTATCATCCATTCCACGTCAAATTTCTGCTCCTATTTTCCAATGCCATGTAGGATACCAAACTCTCATAATTATAAATTTACTTGGAATATTGCCTCGGAATGGGAGGATCGCACATGTATGGCGCCATCTGTCTTTAATCCTGTCAGTTTTCAGACAGACGGATAAAACGTGTGGTGCTCCAAAAAACAACTTGCATCAAAGCATACCGGCCAGTGACGATGGTGTCTATTTTGGTTTATCTGATACCAAGTGCGGTCGTCTCCTATTCTGATTTTGCGCCATTTTTATTTAGAGGCCATGCCCATACATGCTTCCTGCCCTCTACAATTCAAAAGTTGAATGTGTAGATTCAAGCTTTATATCCCACTTTCATTTTGAGGCGATGCGCCTTAAGTTCACAAACCAGGATCTTTCGTCCCCTACAATTCGAAATTTGAATTTGCTTAATGTATAAAAGCATGGATTGTAAGAGAATTGACGTTTCGATTTTCATATGCATCATGCATATTTCAAAAATAGGATTTGTATGGACAGTCGGCTCACACGACGCGAATTGGTATAGGCATGCAAACTGTACACCTCAATTTCACGCCATGTGATCCACACAGTATGGAAGCTCCAAATGATGTGTGGATAAGAATCCAACTGACCCATGAATATGCTCCAGTCTTCAATCGCAAAAAAGAGGTCTAAAAAAATAAGAACTTAGACCTCGACATGTTGCGTCTTGCATGCTCAAAAAGTGTCGACGTCTGGGCGGATGGCAGTTTATATCCATTGGATCCGTTGAATGGTAAGAAACTGTCATTTTGGGACACGTCAAGTTTAGTCCGATTTTGAAGTGATAGTAACTTTGGCCTCCTTGGATATTGTGAGAGATTATAAGACGATGAAGGCATTCGGAATTGAATACAATTTCTTGAGAGGAGCTGCTTCCAATTGTCACAAGAGAGTTATAACTTAAACCATCAGCTCTTTTTTCTCTCGCTTCATTACTCCACTATAATGCTGACCGAGCAAAAGGTTTAAGCTTAGTTAGGATGATCCCGTCATTGCCCATGATTACGTGCTTATTCCTACATGACCTCCCCCGATCATGTGCGCCTGTGAGAACATTCAAGATGACCCCATTATTGCTAATGCTCGCCGACTTAACCTATATGATCTTCGATCATGTACACACGCAGTGCATCATGGCCTAGAGATCATTTAAGATGATCTTGTTGGGAATGTTTGTAGTTATCATATATGCATTTGTACTATCGAAGAGCCCAGTGTTGAACATCTCAGCAGAGATCTAGGTAAACCTATATGGTTAACCTATAATGGGATATGCATAGATATCTTATAATTTTCGGTTTTGGCAGTAGTCAAGCTTATAATTGTTTTATTCTCAATAGTTTGAAGTGAGAAAAATTCAGAAGTGATCCTGTGGGATATTTACATGAAGAACTAAGACTCTAAGTGGAAAGCCGATTGATCCGGCTCACTGAACTCCGAAGCCGCTTCCTAAACCGTTGGAACCTGTATTATTTAGATGTGAGACTCATTTGCAGAAGGGTACGTTGAAGGAGATCCGACTTAGGGATGCATTGTTCAAAAGTCTACAAGATGCAAATTATGATTAGGTAGATTAACTTAGCATTTGACAAGATAAAGATTAAATCTTTCAATATACTGATGCACACTCTCACCATGTTTAATGTGAAAGTTTTGCACCTCAAAGATCAGATCTTGGGGATCAAGCAGCCTACCAATTCTTGCCAAGAATATCTTAACTATTTCATCCCATGAATTAGCATCTAAACTCATGACATATTCCAATCATGCTCTCACTTCATCATTTTTAAAACACTTTTTGAATTCAGAGAACTTCCATCTTTTTTGTGTCCATATTCTTTATAGTATTCCTCAAAAGTCTTCAAAAAGTTATTGGCATTCATACTTGGATCAAATGTAGGCGGAGGAATTGGCATGTTCAACTCAAAGTAGTGGCAACGCATACCTGCATTTGCTTGAATACTCACTCCTGGCACTGCAGCAGAGGTATCATGATTCTCTTGTGCTTTAGCATGCTCAGAAGTTTCATTGTTTCTCCTGAAAGCCATGAGTTCAAATTTCAGTTAATGATCTCAGTAGGACCTCCAAAATGTTGAAGGTGTTCCTGGCAAACCCTCAACCTCAATGGCTTAGAACCTCCAGGTTGTTTAAGGCAACCACTCTGTGCAAGAAAATTGCAAAAACAAAGCCTATACACTGGATTAGTATTGCTTTCCCAAATGAGAAAAAAGGATGCCTCAGGAAAAATGATGCCATTTGCAAGCAGGATGAGATTTTATCATATTCCAATTCAAAAGATGCTTAAAGAGAATTTGGGGTCTAAAGTCAGATGCCAAAAGATTTGCAGAGATCACTCAAATATGCACTCCTCACCAGGTCAAAAATAAGTCAATATCCCTGGCAGTGAGCAATTTTTTGTAGATCGAATTGCTTCAAGTAATCCATCGATTCTAAAAGTAAGGAAGGCAATTTCAAGCATCATCAGTCAAACCGGTCTCTAAATGAATGATCTCGATCGATTCTTGCATCCAAAGCGTTCAAAAATTTCTGTAAACAATTCCCCTTTTTCATAATCCTCTTTTTCGGTCTGTTCTTGGCGAATCTAACTCAATTGTTTGTCTTTTTGCTTAATTTGAGTGTTCTTGGCTTAGAATGGGTCAATTTGGGAGCATTTAGCAATGATTAGACAACTAGTTCGTTGAAGAAATCTGGATCCTGGCGTGACAGATTTTTTAAAGTTCTCGAGAGTTCGGCCAATATATCGCACAGGCATTTTCAATTTTGGCAGATCGGGTATATATAGCCTGGTCTGACGTGTATTATCAATAATTGCTTGTTGTCTCCACGCGATGTCTGGCACGTTGCCAGCTCACATGCCCGGAGGCACCACGTGGCGAGGGGAGACTGGATGGGATGAGTGACTAGGCCCGGGGGAGAGTTTTTTTTTTTTTGAAACTTGGCACGATTCCCAAGAACTCAAAAATGAAGGTCAAAACATAATCTTTTTCAAAAATTATTTTTCCTCATGGAATCTTTTTTTATGCTCTATGACATGGAAGACCCGGGGGATTCACCTCTATCATAGGTATATATGCCATGTGCGTTCCTTAGGTTGCCAAAAAACCCATTGTATACGACAATTCCATATGAAAAAACCCTTTGTATACGACTACATTATTTGTAAAAGAATGCAACCCATATCATATAATTACTTGCCCAAAACACTTTTACTTGACAACCCTTTCCATATATATGCGACATCTCTATTACTTTCTATATATAAAATATATATTATCATATATTGTATTAATACTTATTATGTAAGTATTAATAGGTAAGTACTTTTATAAGTGATATTTTATAAGTTAACGAAAGGAAACTCAAAAGATACAGCCTCGGCATTCATACATATAGACCTTGATCTAAGACTCGATGACGGAATCCCCAACAATAGAAGCTCACCAAAAATGATGGACCCTTACAGTATGAATACGAATCGAACATTGGCGACACCACACTCCCTCTAGTATCCATACGCCATTCAAACTATAAAAACCTTATATTTTTCTTACGTATACGGTACCAGAGAGGCAATAAAAAAACACATTTGGTGCACTCACATGTTTCATACCCCATAATCAAGGTGAACCCCCCGGGATGGAAGAATCTTTTTTGTAAAAAGGACATCTGGCTTTTTTTACTCAAAATGGGGTAGAAGTTGATGATGTGGCAAGTTGGTATGGTGACTGGGCAAGTGGAAGATGACATGGCAATATGGTCTATGAAGAAAGGGATATCTCATTATCTATATGGTTTTGGTTATTCATTTGCTTGGTAACATATTAGTTGAAGCTAAGTATTTGATTGAACATTTGTCTTTCTAACATTTGGTATCAGAGCAAGAAATCATGGCAAGTAGATTTGGAGCTAATCTACTAAGCATAGTAGAGGTCTACAAAGGGGGACCTGGTTTTCAAGTATGGAAGGATGTTGTTAAGCATATTTTGGAAGTGAAAGAATTATGGCGTCTAGTTGATCCAAATGAAGGAGGACTTGCACAAGTTGGTGCAGAGAGTATACCAGGCCTGCAAGGTCTGTTACTGGCGGTGCTTCTCATTCATACACTGTGGCTGCAGGTTCTAGAGGTTTTGGTAGCACAAATTCTGATGGAACTTCTGCTATTGTGAGCAGTGGAGTAGGTTATGCCAGAACAAAAGAGGCTCAATCACCTGCAAGGTCAATGCTACCATTAGATTGAAACTACGAAACATGAGTTCTAGAGAAATGTGGAAGTTTTTACTCACACTATGAAGAAAAGAGCTCGTCTCAGATAGATTTGCTAGAAAATGGATTAAGAAGTCTTAAGTTGAGAGAGGATAAAGATGTTTCTGAATTCTTTAACACATTTGACAACATAATGGCTGATCTGAATGGTGTTGGGATCAATCTAACAGAAAGATATCAAGTTCTTGCTATTGCTAGATCTATAGGAGAAAATGAACAACTTGCTATGTTTATTAGAAATATGGCAAAAACTAGAGAAGAAGCAGAAAATATATTAAGAACAGAAGCTGAACAAAAGCAAATGCTCAAAGGAGAAGATGATGAAGCATCAGAGATATTGTTTGCTGGAAAAAGGAGAAATGAAAAAGGGACCTGTTTTTACTGTCAAGAATCAGGCCATTATAAGAATAATTGTCCCAAATTAAATAAAGAGTTCAATTGTTATACTTGTGGAGGTAAAGGGCATTTAGCTGCAAAATGCCCAACTCCAAAGGACTATAACAAAGCAAAGGGAACTGGAAGTTTCAACAGAGGAGCAAAAGGAAATCATAGCAGGGGACGAGGTGGAAAAAAATCTGCAGGCACTTATGTAACCAAGGAAATAGTGAAAGCTGAAAAGGAAAAATCAGAAGATGAGGATGAGGTAAAATTTGCATTAGCTATTCTTGATAAGAATGAAGCTAATCCTAAGTTTAATATACTTGTAGTTGATAGTGGAGCTGAAAGATTAGTAGTTCAAACTACTGATCTGCTCAAGAACTTTGGAGGCACACACTCAAGGATTATTCAAGTAGGAAATGGAGAACTTCAGCAAATTGAAGGGAAAGGGTTGTTGCAATTAATAGATCTTCAAGGACAAGTGGTAGATATTGAAAATGTACTCTGTGTTCCAACTCTTATCAAAAATCTTATATCAGGCAGTCAGCTAGTGGATTTAGGCTACAAAATCTACTTTATTAATTTGGGATTTTCCGGTTTGGTGGAAATTCTTTTTGGCTTTTTTCTAAGATTATTTTCCTAAGGTTTTCGGGGTTTTCATCGCCGGGAATATTTCTCGATTTCCAAAAATCGAAGATTTTTTCTAAGTATGGTTTTGGGTTCTTGAATTTTATTTTGCTCCATCCTTATCCAATGCCGGATGCATGCCACACGGAATTCGCATGCATCTGGGCGACATCTAGAAGGATTTATCTTCAAAGAGTTTTTCAAGGCGAGGCGCTTCCACGTCCGAATCATCTCACAGGTGAGGGCGCCTTTATCTTGATTTTCTTTTTTACTGATTTTGGCCGAATCTCCTCTTCATTTTCTTTGATGCTGGTTTTGCACGAATCTGCATAGGGATTTTAAATCCTATTTCTAGGTATACAAACCAGGCAAGGCCTTGCAGATTTATGGCATTAGAAACAGCCTCTTGCTAATTTATTTGGTGGTCAAATAGTTGTTTCTTTTCTCAGGCATAGTAGCTCTCCACAGTAAGCATAAGCATTACATTGAAGAGTGATTTCCTTGCAAAATCATTTCTACAGGAATTGTATCTATAATTCTTAAATACCTTACATTGAAGAGTGGACGAAGCAGAGATTTACGAATTAAAAAGGCAGAGGTAAGGAGTCCAAACAACGAGTTCTAATTGTTTTTTAGTGTTATTGTTAGAGATATTACCAACAATATTGAACCATTATGTTGCTTTTGACCTGGCTGGTTGTCCTGTGCCTTAGGACTTTGTGTTTATGTAGGAACATAATTCTGGAAGACCAGAGGAGTACACTCGAAGATGATCTCCTACTTGAAATATTCTTGGAGATACAAACATCTACTATGCTTGCTTTCAGATTTCCATCTCTGATGGTAACAAGATAAGCCAATTATTATCCTGATTTCTAGGTTTAGGGTCTCTAAGCTCTAAAACCACAAAATTTTGTTCTAATTTATTCCTTCCTTTTTAATGTGTTGTCTGTGTTGCAAGGTCTGGCAGTAGAGCCGCGTGATGTCTACTGGTCTGATGCTTTTTCGTTTCAGTTCTATTTTCTGTTTAAGTTTGTTTTAGGTATGATCTGGATACCTTCATGCATATGTGGGGTATGCATATTCAGTTCTGCTCATTAAAGTAGTGTTGTTGCAATTACAACATTGAGTGCAAGCAATGTCATTATGCTTTTCCATTTTAGTTATTTTTTATGATTATTTAGGACTGTTTTTATGATCCGAACACCTTCATGCATATGCGAGGTATGCATGTTCAGTTCTGCTCATTTAAAGTGTTGTTATTGCAATTACAAAATTGAGTGCAAGCAATGTCATTATGCATGTGCATGCACTCTTACATTCTCAAAAGTTCCAAAAAATGAGTAAATTCTTGACATGAAGCTTCTATCTTGCGATTCTTATGTGTTGAGTTTGACATTTTATTTAGGATATTGCTGATGCTATCTCAACCTGTTCAGGATAAGCTGGAAACAACAATTTTTCTACAAGGTAAGTTGCTTTTGATGGACAATGGGATGGTATGCGCCCTATTGTTTAAGATTTGCTTAGCATTCAAATGCATACATTTTTAACCTGTTTCTAAGTAACTATTGAGATTCTGCATTTCTTTGGACTCTATGTTACCTCATCAAGTTTCTTGAATTTTCAACTGATTTCTATATTATTATATTCCCTACTACCATAAATTTTTCATTTTCTCATTATATGTCATCTGTTCAACTATAACTTGGAATATGAAGAATATCTCAGATAGACTAACATTCAGAGCATCTATCAATATGAATCCATGTGGTCATGTGCAATGGTTCCAGTTCTTTCAAACGTCATTATCATTGCAGGCCCTGCTTGGCTATGGTCTTATAAGCTCGAAACGATGGAGCATGTCCTTCACTTTGAGTTGCTATGTCTGATTGGGGGAATGCATGTATGTTGATTCTTGATGCTGCCATGTTTGTCTACATTTTAAAGGGTTGTGCAATACTATTTTCAGGTTATGCAGACCATGAATTAGCTGGAGTGCTAAAATAATTGCAGCAATACGACATAATGACTTCTCTTCAAGTGCTCTTACATTTGAGGTAAATTTGCAAGGCATATGTTCTTCAGCATTCTACTGATTTAAGTTTGGATTAACCTAAACCATTGCATCAGGCATGGTTGCATTTCTAATTCCATCTTTGTTTTTGAGTTTGCGAAAAAGTCGCGGTTCATTTTGGGGAATCCAAGAACAAATTTTAACACAAAGAATTGCCTGCCTTATCCGATCTGTCAGTAGGACTGCAATTTCGTTACTCAACGAGATAGTTTTGATCCTTATTCCCCTTTGTGGCGCACAATCTTCCACTGTTGTCTGCACCCATGAACTAGCTTTGTCACTTCTGCAACACAGCTGGGTGTTCAAGTTGTTTGCATCAGAACAGCTTTATCGACACAGTCTTCTTCATATAAGCTTCAATCCTAAGCTCGAATTTTTGCAACACTGTAGAGCTCAAAGTACGAAGTGATGTCAGAGCAGCTATTAAAATCTATAGCTAATCACGTAATTTCACATTCAAAATGTAGCTGATGTGGATAAACATGGTAATATGAAAGAGAATGGCACGCTTCTGTCACTATAGATATTTTCATTCAATTCATTGTTGTTACCCTATGTTAAATTGAGCCATGTTCATAGGTTACATATACATGAAATGAGCCACTTGCATAGATTACATATGCATGAAAAACCAAGGATGAAAGTGGTATGCTATTCTATTCTATTCTATTCTATTCTTGATGATGCCCAAAAATGCTGGTTTGCCCTTTATTCCAAGATCTGGACTGTACATAGCGATCCTCGTTTGTGGGGTATGCATGTACAAATTTTTGTATACTGTATATTAAGGTTTGCAAAATACTATAAGGTTTGAGAGAATGTACTTAATGGTGTTAATTTTGTACATGTGTTGTAAATATATTTTTGGAGCTCTCGCTGCCCTACGTAACCTCCCGTGTGAATATGCACCCAAACCAAAGGGGGTTTAAGGGGGATTTTAATTAAAATGTGTTAAATGCAATGGTTTGTGTTAATAATGTTAATGGTAGTTGTGTGTTTATTGTTATATTAAAAAAAAACTAACGCAAACATAGGTAAATGTTATGGGCCTAAATATTAGTTGCTAAAAAACACAATAACATCAAGACAAACAAATTATTCCCATTGCAAACAACTATGAGTACATTTTGTAATCTCAATTCCCTGCCAATCCAAAGTTGGAGCCTTATTCTGGCCCAGTATGCAGTATTTCATGGTGAAACTATACACTAGTTCATCCTATACGCAATTGTCATGCTAAACTGAAGTGTCCACTAGAGAGATAGTTGTGTCTTGATTCTCTTTGCTCCGTGATTTACAAGTGAAGTAGAACACACTACTCGACATACAATCAACCAAGCTGAGAAATGTGTACATCCCTATAAGTTGGGGGGTTTCCCACATCTTTGAAGCCGCATCTATCTTATAACCGTATTGCAGGCACCCCAATCATCCTGTACAAACTGTCCACAGATGTCATGCTTAAATTGTTGAAGACAAACAGAAGAAGAGCTACCTGAGTTCTTCCTTTCACCAAAGCATAGGCTCTAGACAGTGCTTCCACACCATAGCAGCCTTCTAATACAGATATTACAAGTGACAGATTGCACACAATCATGAAATGAGCGAATGCCACAGAAAATATTATGGCAACCATCACAAATGCGAGGACAAACATGTCTGAAGAAAATTGAAAGGTCTTGAATGTAAAAACAACCAATCCTATGAACAGAGCAATAGAAATAAGAAATTGAAGTAGTATGATACAGATCCAGAAATATATTGTTGCAAGTCTCTTCCACAATTTGGGAACATTAGAAAGAAATCTCACAAACACCAATCTTCTGCTAGTATAGGCCATTGCAACTCCACAAGGAACTACTAATTTGGCAGTTAAGCCAAACAGTACAAAAAAGGGCAATTGGAATGTATTGGCCACAATATTGTCTGGAACTTTGACATAAAAGATCCTGGTGCTTCTTGACCTCTTCAATCTGCTTCTGCAAGACCTCACAGAAATAAGGGAAGGGGATGGGAATCCCCACCACAATATTTTGGCAACTTATTTAGTGGGAAAAAAGATGAATGAGCCAAACATGACTTGTGATCACATGCTTTATTACAAGACTGGTTACAACATACAGATGAGAATGAAAAATATAACCTCGGGGATGAAAGAAAGAATGTGAAACACCAACCCTTCACTTGCTTGGCTTGATTGATGCTTAACTTGCTTACTTGCCACCATATAGGCCACCATGCTGAATCCTTAAGAAGCACTGCCACAGATTCTCAAGTCGCATTAACAGCTTTTTTTGCTTTGGGCACAAACATGCATGAAGAACATGCTCAAGACTGCTGCAGAGTCCTTCATTTTAGACAAATACCAGACAACCAAGAAAAACTCTAACAAAAATGGCTGCAGACGATCTTGCTTGAATCACAATGCACGGCAGATAAAAATATATTTGACGCTCAGGGTCCATTGAAGTGGCTTTCTAAAAGCCATCGCACCAAATATAATGCTGCCAAAAATGCTTATCCATATCTATCATATCTTAATCTGAGATTTGGATCACTTACACTTTGGAGAAAGCGTCTGTCAGTTTGCATAATCCCTGGTCATTCTCTGGTGTGACCCACCTTTGAGCTCCATACAGTTTTGACTCACAGAGACGACACATACATAAAGACCAAAGAACCAAAGAACCAAAGAACCAAAGTTTTCAAAGGAAACGGAATAGAAGCCTGATGTAGAAGGTCGGCCAGTGGCCATGGCCAAGCAACCAGAGTGCAAGATAGAGAAGATCTTAATTTTGTTAGAGAAATGTGGAACTGCTACCTGAATTTGTGTATGGACCTGAATGCCTAGTTGAACCTGCAATCCGCCTGCTCGGGCTCTACATTTAAATTCCGACCCTTTGTGCTCTGCAAAAACAATGGGATACATTAAGCAATGGGAGACATTAACTTCTCGGATCTGTTATAAGGATTTGCCTGATGAAAACTCAAGCCCATCAAGAGAGGATGAAATTCGAAACTTGTTAGTGTTGCAGAAGAACAGAGCTTCAGCGGCAGAGGTCTTTCCAGGAGAACCCTAATTCCAGAAGAACCCTAAAGTAACACCTCTCGAGCCTTGCATGCCATATTCCATTTTTTTTTTTTTCAATATATTACATTTTGTTTTTCAAGGGGTTAGACCATTGTCTAAGTGCCATAAAAAACAATGAAAGCGTATGCGCACTCTAGATGTACGCATTAGTACGTCAATTGAAATACGTCACAAAATCATAGCAAAACCTTAGTAAAAAACGTACAAAAATACAAAAGTAACCCCCTGTTATAATGCTACATATTCAACACGAGCGCTGAGTTGTCTATAGATGTGGATAAACATGGTAACAAAAAATAGAATGGTACATTAAAGTCACTATGGATACTTTCATTCAGCTCATTGTGGTGACTCTTATGTTAAACTCTAACCCTGTGCATAGATAAATATGCATGAAAATATAAGGATGGAAGTGGCATGCTTGATTGACGCGAAAAAGCGCTGTCTCTAAACTAATACTAATATCTATGCCATCCTTTTATTTGTAATAAGACCTTGCAATCATGACTGCAATTATCTGGGATTCTGTGTCACTATCTGTACTAATGTGTCTTACTAACTTTATTCACAAATGTTGTTTGTAATGCAGGAGGGACAAACTACCTTGCTGAGCTAAATTTTGGCAGTCTTATTGCTCTCTAATGGGAAATAGTTTGCACATCATGACTTTCCGCTCCTCATGTTATTTGTAATAAGACCCTGCAATCATGACTGCATTGCAATTATCTGGGATTCTGTGTCACTATTTGTACTAATATGTCTTATTAACTTTATCCAGAAATGTTGTTTGTGATGCTGGAGGGACAACCTACCTTGCTGATCTAAATTTTGGCAGTAGACGATAACATTTGGGAGGCAATGAAGATGCATGGAAAATACGGCTTTGATACAACAGATGTTGCAACATATAAAGTAGAAATATAAGCGAGCATGTATTATCTCATGTAGGTTTGTAAACATGGCACTTTATGGCCCATAATTGGATGGCGATGTTTCTAAAATCTAATGCATGATCCAAGCGTTCATGTGAACATAAAGCAGAATACAAACCATATGATTTAGCAATGTCCATTCTTATTTGTTCAGGTACAGTTCAGTCCATTCCATGTTATAGAGAACACATTCCCTAAAATCTATTAGATTTGTCTCTTCTAAAACCGTCCCATCTTCCTTCAAGTTCCTTTTAAATTAATAAGATCTTTGAAAACCATCCCTTCTTCCAGTTTTTAAGTTTCTTTAGACTGATGAAATGCTAGAACAGAAACGTTGGGTGTTAAGATATATGAAACAATATGGAATCTGAAGAACATTTGTCAATATTGAATTTTAAAAGTTCTTTGCAACCTTATACCTAATAGTTCATTGCAACCTTAACACAACCTAATGAGTTATTTTGCAACTTTACTCCTACGATGCTATCTTTTCAACCTTACACCTTCAATAAAATATCCCTTCTTTGATCCAACAAGAGAAAACTATTTTCTAAATGGCTTTCACTGTCTATATTAATTGGATTTGCATTTTACCACCTCCTCTGAGATTATCACGGGCCATTGTTTCTACTATCATTTCCCACCATCTTGATTTAAAACATACACTCACCATCCCCAATTGTTAGTTCTATAGAGCACAGCATCCACATACCAATACCGACATTCACATTAGTATTGTGAAAGCTCGGCCTAGAGCCCGGCAACGCCGGGCATCCATTACTAGTCACTTTTAATTCCAAAGCGTGTGCCATTTTTTATGGAAATGAATTAAAATTCTATGTTAAACGAGTTGGGAATTTATTTCAAACGGATAATGTGCAATGTGACAATATTAATGATCTGCATGCATCTGAAACAGAAATTTGGCATAATAGATTGGCACATACTCACTGCCATAACATAAACTTTATGGTAAAGAAAGGGTGGCTTGAGTGCAAAGAAACAAATCCAGAGAAGTTCACATGTGAAGGATGTCTTCTTAAGAAATTAAATAGATTACCTTTTGTCAAAAGTAAGAAAAGAGCAAGTGGTCTTTTTGATCTGATACACACAGACTTGTGTGGACCTATAAATATTAGGGGAATAACTAACAAGAGATATTTTATATCGTTCATAGATGATTATAGCTGATTTTGCAAAGTGTATTGCCTAGAAAAAAAATCTCAAGCACTGATTGCTTTCAAACAATATGTAAATGAGGTCGAAAGGGAAATTGGCAGAAAGGTAAAATGTGTCAGGTCGGACAGAGGAGGAGAATATCTCTCAACAAAGTTTAAGTTATATTAAATTGCTAATGGCATTAAAAGGCAAATGACATGCAGGTACAGTCCACAACAAAATGGAGTAGCTGAGCGGAAAAATATAACAATTATGGCTGCTCTGAGGTCTATGATCAAACACTCTAGATTGCCAAACTACCTTTGGGAGGAAGCCCTAAAAACTGCCATAATGATTCAAAACATAATTCCTTCAGCAAGCTTGAAAGGTAATGCCACGGTTCTATTGTGATAGCAATAGAACTGACATTCCTTGGATGGGGACGCCCTTCCTCGCCTCTCCTATTTATAAGGCTTCATTCTTCCTTTCCAGTCATCGGTGTTCTCTTTGCCTCCACAAGATTCATCCCATCTCACGACCACAAGACTATTCTTCTACCTAGGTTACCTTTTGTGTGATTGCTTCCGAGGTGCTGCTGTCTTGTTCGGGTTCTTTGGCTTTTTCAAAGGTTAGTTTGTTCTGATGAATTGGTGTGTTCTTTTTCTGTGTGTTTGGTTCCGGTTTCAAGTAGGTTTGATTCGAGTGGTTTGTTTTGATCTGGTTCTAGTGGTTCTGCTGGATCGTTTACCTCCAGTTCTTCCATTTTGATCGTTTGCTTCCAGTTCTTCTGTTTGATCTGGTTCAGGTGGTTCTCTAGATCGTTTGTGACGTCCCCTACTCGTATACGGTGCACTCACCGTATACAAACAGGAGTTCATCCCCCATACCAGCTCCATGCTAATATAGGGCCCTCCACGTGTCATTGCAACCTTGATGAGTTCCAGTGGGAAGAATGAAGGGGTCATTTACCATGTCTCCCTTCAGGGCCTACCTAGCTGCGGAAGCGTAATATACATGTCAGTAGTACATACATCAACATCACATGACCATCACGAAGGATGGCACATCACATATCTGCATAGACAAAGATCAGTACATCACATGGGGGAATCCTACCCAAGGCTCAGACTCAAGGGGATGACTGACGACTTGGGTCTCCAGAGGTCATTGCAGACAGAATTCATGGTAATGGATTTGGCTGGCATAAGAGCATGGCTAAGGGTAGTCCACTCCATCCGCCCCTCCTGTGCACACTTTGCAGATTGGGTTGAAAAGTGTTAAGACCTGACTGTAGCCCGCCGGATGCATAGCCAAAGGGGCTATTCCTGGGTTGCATCTCCCCAGTTCCGATGGGACAGGTAGGGATCACTCCCTCCAGAGATCTACATGCTGACTCAAGGTGACTAGAGGACCACTGCCCTTATCCAACTTGAACCCAATGGAGAGTGACGCATCACTCCACGGGTGTCGAGCCCATGCCTTGCCCACACGCAGTGGCAAGCCATTAGACCTAGTCCACAGGGATCCCCGATAGACTTTACACACCAGAGGGATCGTTCATGAGTCAGGACATGAACCTCCTTATGAGCCAGTCTGGCCCCTTCACCCACAACCCGGTGTGACTCTTGTACACAGGCCGAATTTACAGTGCACTAAAGAGGCTAACTAGGAGCATCAACTACCAGGCTTTAAGGTCTCTACCCCCCTTCCCAATACAATGAGTTCATAGAGATACATCATCATACATATCACAGAAGAACTAAAGAACAAGCTCTAATCTATATCATAGAGTTAGGTTCTTTAGTTAGAGCTTGGCATCTGGGGATCTAAATGGCTGCTATGGGCAATTTAATAGGCTAAACCTACTGATTCAATGACTGAAGGACAGTTTAGGCTATTAAATTGACAAAATACCTGATCCCTGGCTCGCTCCTCCTGTTCTGAACTCGACCATCCTGCTGAAATGCTAGAAGATGAAGCTAGAAAGGGAAACTAATGAGCTAGATCGCTCAAACAGAGTCTGGGAGATGGGTTTGGCTCCTGGAGCAAGTAAAACAGAGCCCTAAAATGCTATGAACGAAAATAGCAAGTTAGGGTTTCCTTTCCCTATATAGACAAAGGGTTAGGGCTAGGGTTTCCAATTATCCCTTCAAGCATGTGGGATAATTGGGTATGGCCCACTTGCCTTTATTAACTAGGTGGCATAAAGTGTCCACATGGGAAAATGTGTACCTAGATAAATGTGCACATGGGTAAATGTGCACATAAATATATGCACTCACCTTGCAAGTTGCCCCCTAGGGTGCTACCTGCTTGGCTACACGTCGGCGTACACGTCAGTCGGGGTGGCGTGTACGCGTGACGAGGCAGTACAGTATACGTCCTGGGACCGTATACTGTGCTGGAACGTCACATTCTCCCCACCTTGAAATGATGTTATCCGCAGCATCGTGGGTACTCCCCACCTTGGAATATTCTTATCCTGCAATCAACTTGATGCATACAATTTATTATTATTATACTTACACAATTATTAGAATTACTCTAGGGTAATGTTTAAGACATTACTGTACTATTTCATTATCCAATTAACTTATCACTTCATAACTTAATCAACGCAAGGTAACTACTAACCTTACTTAATACAACATTTAAGTTTATCAAAGTTTATCAATTTCATACAAAATTTACACTTCCAAGGTACTCTTCATCCCTTGCGACACGTTATAACAAAATTTGTGTTGCAAGTCTTTGCACCTTGAAATCCTGCATTAGTTTTACAATATCTATAATTACATACTTACTAGCTTACACAAGATTTAAGCGATTAGTTTCAATGGTAGAAATCACAACTACTCTAGAACTATCTATACAAGTGCTCGTGATGCGACTCCCCGCTGGTTCTTCGTTCTCATTGGCCTCCTGGATTCACACCACGCTAGAATATTAATGTAAAGTTGGTTATAAGGGAACCACCCCATCTATCTACATGAATGCATGACTAATCTCCCGGCGTAGGAAGAGGATGCTTCTTCCATCGTGGCCGTGGAGACAACGCCCTATAATGCCTATATGCCGCTCATGCCTACACCTTTAGTTGCCTGAGACGTGGAGGATAAGGTCCTTCCCGTATTTGGGCGTGAAGGATAGGGTCCTCCCCGTAGGCATTGACTATAGGTGCTTTCCTATCAATGCATTCCTGAATGACCTCTTATCTCTTGAGGTCGTCTACTTCCGTGGGACGGAAGTAGACTTTTTAATCTACCTTCCACTCATCCAAGCAGAACCACGGTCATGCCTACATTGACATTACACCACGTCCTAGAGATCACCGTAGTGGTCTCATCATCAGTAACAACGCATGCAACCCATACCTAGCATAGGCTGCATGCGTAGATTAACTTGAAACCTGCATGATTTCTGCTGGCTCCTTTAATGCATGCGATTAACATAATTACCCTAAGGTAATATTTATGAATTAGCATTATCATAGTATCGGATACATTACTTCCGATAGTACAATTACATTTACTCTAAGCTTTGCAATATTTAACGACTTTTAGATCGTGATTATTTAAACAATAGATGTGCTTCTTATTCTCTTCCTTGGGTCCTGCTGCATTACCCTTGGAAGTATATCCCTAAGATGCACTTAAGTATATCTGAATTCTATTTTCTATTTATATTTATAAGGACCCCGAGGTCATATAGCTAACCTTAGAAGGAATTGCATCCTTGCGAAGGATTAATTAACATGCTACCTCACATTATCGTTGTTATTTAACTTATTTCCCTATGATACATATACGTACGGCAACTTCTATGCAGTTATTAGGATCTATATTTAACTTATCAATAAGACACATTAAAGCTTATAATACATGCGCACACCTTACCTAAGGCTAGAACACATCCACCCATTGAGCCGGCGTGGAGTAATTTGGAGATGACTTGGTCGTTGCATTGCTCCCATACTTTTGCTCCAGTTCATTGCATCTGGAAATGCCTTCTAATCCCAATATGGATGTTAGCATCCATACATTTAACCTACTAGGCCCCATGGCCTTAGATCCTCGAGCTTGCTAGAAGCGCATCCACTCGTTGCCTGCTTGAAGTAGCAAGGTAACGTTCTTCCGAGTCGCTCGATACTTCAGTCTCCTTGAAAGTGGCTCCTCCTTGATGTAGAGGTTGACTTTGTTCGTTAGAAGCCTCTCATTGCTGGTGGTTTTGATGGCATAGTTGATCACTTGAAATCTTTTATGCCTGAAGGTGGCGCCGTTGAAAAAGATCTTTCATCTTGACTTCTTTGTCTTGGCAGCTAAAGGACGACTCTGGATCCGATATTGTTTCTTCGACTCCATCGACGTCTCATACGTCGAGTCCTCTTGTCGTTATTGTGTTGTCCGAAGAGTGTTGAGGATGTTGATTGCTTCACCCCTGCAAATTGCCTGACATCTCTTCCTTTGATCTGTTACGCTATGGGAGGGAAGGAATAAGAAGGGAACTATACATGCAAAGCATATAGCTTACATAATTACAATTACTACTAGAGCTATTAGGTCCCCCTTGTGCCTCCCTTCGAGTTGCACACCTACTCCTTGGCAATGTCATCGGTGTTCCTCCGGTGCAATAGTGTTGGCGATCTATATCCTCCCTATTTGTCGTCGGCTTGTTTGTTTGTCGGCTATGGCACAACATGCTTTGCATCACATTCTAACTAAAGGTGTCTTTGGTCGTTGATGTTTTGACATTTCGGTCTGCTTCGATCCCCGTTCTTGGCGGTAATTGTTCCCCCCTTCATGATGCTTGAATTGGGCGTCTCTTGAGGTTGTGCGCGATTCCTTTGGCTATACTCCTCTGGAGTTGTTCTCTTCCGCAGTTGTTCTTTGAATCGTCGATCTTTGGGTTCACCAAGTTGCATGCAAGTCTGCATGCAAGTCATCGGCGCGGCTCGCCTAGTTGAATCGTCCTCGGTTCGATTCGCCTAGTCGCTTCTCCATCGAGCTTCCAATCTTACTTGTTTGATCCCCTCAATCACATGGCTTGGACGTTGTCACGTTCTACGGTGCTATGCCATCTTCTTGTCTTGAGGTACCTTCCGGTGACTTTGATTGTGCTCGTCAGTTTTGATCCTCATGTTGCCTCTAGAGAGCTCGTGGAAGAAGTCGGTTGCTAGCACTTCTCCAGCTTTCAGTTCCTGACCTTTGTCCCTCTATGCATGTCGGTCTCTCTGGCAAGTAAAGCATCATGGCTCTCCTCCTGGCGGCTATGTTGTGGGATGATGGATCCTTATATCTCGCGTAGCTTGACCCTTGAGTTGAAGAAGTGTTTGCCTTAGATATACTTTTGTCGTTGAATAGCGGCTATTATCTTGGACTCTCTTTTTCCGAAGGTGCTTCAGTTGCTATCCTTGTCATTAAGGTGTCGAATGCTTCTACCTTGGGCATTTGATGTTCCACCTGTCGAAGATACGATCGGCTTCTTCTCTTCTAATTACTGGTAGGAGTACTTGACGAAGCCATCACCTGGTTGGTGAAGGCATATCTCCTCATCGTGGTGCCTTTCGTAAGTGCATCTCCATCTAATACGCGTGTCATGGCGCATCACCCTATATCACCACAAAGGTGGAATTATGATCGCCGAGATGTTGCCTTCTTAGTTGGCTTCTTGATGTCGATTCGTTCCTCCTTCTATTGTTGAGGCCACTTTCGTGTAAGTTAGATCAAGTGTTGCTGCCACAAGATATAGTGTTGCGCCTGCGGCGATGTCTGGTCGTGCGATGATCTTGACATGACCGGTGTTGTCTCTTATTCGACATTGGGTGAATGGCGGTCTTCTACTTGAGGGCACTTCTCAAAGTGTTTGGAGTCAAAGGTTTGCTTGGGCTCTGGTCGTTTCTCCCTTGTACTTGCTCTTTCATTTTGATCTTGGGCTATAGTTGTGCTTCCTTGCTTCCTCATTTGGTAGTCGAAGTGAAGGAGCTTCCTGATCTAAGAGCTAAATCCGTAAACATGACTCTAAACTCATGTTTCTCCATATATATGTGAACACCCGAGATATACAATAGACATATATGCATTTATATTGGGATTTTAATTCATCCACTTTTCCAAAACAATTACGAAGATCTACTTAAATGTTTATACTCCTTTAGGGTTTCCCCTCCTCCTATCGCGATTGATTCTTCGGTTTTGCTGCATCTTCTTCGTTCTAGTTGACTTGGGATTCCTTGAGATCTTTGCTACTATTGTTGACCTTCATGTACGATCGAGCTCGTCACCCCAAGTTCGCGAAGAGTGTTCGTCGATGTGATCCCTTGAAAAGATGCTCCTCCTTAATGTGTATGTCGTGCGTGAGGAATCAATTGACCGCTAGGCGCCCCTACATGCGGTGTGTCGTTGCAAGGTTGCCCGATGCGGTGCCGTTGACGCTTGAGTAGGATCACCTGCTGTTGCAGTCGGGCATTGTGACGTTCCAGGGGAATATATGCTATATATACGTATATTCCTGGACCCGTCACCATACAAGTCTACCCGAGTAGCCTTGTATGCATTGGAAAGTGGCAAAGGGGTGCACATCTAAGTTAATTGTTTAACTTTAGATAACCTTAGGATAAGACCCATTTCCACATGGCCTTATCCTATTGGGCAACCGCCACACCGCGGCCTCATCCTAGTGGTGCCACGTGGCATCCCATGTGGACCCACACCTATATTAGCTCTAACCCTAACCTAGACCGCACCGACCTAGCACCTAAACCCTCATCCCTGGCCCCCAAACTCCGTTTCGAAAGCATGGGTCGTCGAGCCTAGCACCTGGGCGGCAGCCACGGAAGGTGTGTATGATCGTAGAGGGAGCAAGTCTTGAGCCACGTCAAGGAGCATGGAGATGCCGGGGATGGGAGGAAGCTACGGAGGAGGTAGGTTGAGTAGAGTCCATGTTAGTTCATCCGGGAGTTAGCACTCGGATGGGTTAGTATCAGTAGCTAGAGTAGAGCCACCCTAGATCCTTTGTTGAACATCTTGAACCCTAATCAATGAACCCTAACTAATAGTTAGATACATTATGATTAGGTTAAGATGTTCATATGATATTGTTCATGATGATTATGGGATGATGGTTGATCATGTTTGTTCCTCTTGTGTTGGGAAGGGGTAGAGACCTAGGGCCATATGTAGTATGTTCCTAGTATAGATCCCTTAGTTCCTATTAGATTGCGGCACGTGCATAGGAACCCACCCGGGCTATGGAGGCTATGATGTGACTCAAAGCACTACACAGCGGGGCTAGAGGCAATGTGGAGGGAGGATCCTGCCAGAGTGGGGGCTACGGGGGATCCCGTAGTGGGCTAGGCTTATGGCGGTCACTTCGTGTGGGCGGGCATGGGGTCCCACACCTCACGGGGCGAAGGTGTTTCCCCCCTCTCAAGAGTTGCAAGTGTCGACTTGGCTCTTGTTTTGGGGGTTCGGTCAGTGCAGAATCGTGTGTGCCCGCGATTCTCTAGCCGCCCGTGGAGCCTCTAGACCCGGGAAGGGGAGATGCAACCTTTCCTACCTTGTCGGACCAGGGAGATGCAACCTGGAGTAGTCCCGATGGGTGATGCCATGGGATTGCATATCCGGAAGGTTAGAGTCATGCCACAGCTTGATCTAGCCCATCTGCAAAGTATGCATAGGAGGGGCGGATGGGTGGTCAACCCTAGCCATTTGTCTTATGCCAGCCCGCCATTGTTATGACTCGGTCCGCTCTATCTTGAGGCCTATCCAGTCGGTCGACTTCCTTATGTGTCAGATCCACGGGTAGGAGCTCTCACGTTTTATGGTATGTGGTTATGTTCTTTGCACCTTTGGATATGTGATGGACTACCCTTCGAGGTAGTATTTGTATTGTTGATGCTAGTTCTGACATGTTTATCGCTTCCGCTGTTATAGGAGCCCATAGGGGAAGGGCGCCAAGACACCTTAGTGTCCCCTCCCGCACTAGGGTCACCTTAGAGTCTTGGGGTAGGCGGAGAACTGGGCGTGTTGGCCGGATGGGGATTTCTGCCGAGTGTACGGCCCGGCCAGTATATTTAGCGAGGGCGTCCACAATGGTATCGGGCGATGTTCTTGGTTGACCAGGAACTAGCACTGACCATAACCTTGAAAGTAGTCTAACAAGCTTATAGGGGTGTGAAATAAAAATTTCCACCATCGAACCTCGAAAATAAGGGAAAAATTTTTTCTCTTAGGTAGTGGGTCCGAAATTGGCTTAAGTGTTAGACGAAGAAATGAATAAGTCGAATTCATCTTCTAGTAAATTGGTGTGGAAATTATGTATCTGCATCAAATTTCACATAAAATGGGTCGAAGAATCATGCCAATCGGAGACCCGAGTGAAAAATGGCGCGAATCCATAATTAGCACATCAAACCATTAGGGAATTCGAAAATTTAAAGTAAAATACAAAGTTAATATATACATTAATAATTAAATAATTACTAAATATGGTGTAATTAAGAAGGGAGGCTATAATAAATAGGGGTAATTATGGTGGGAGAATATTCCTAGGGACCCTCCTTTTTAAATATCTGACACCTCATTCTCTCTCTCCAACCCTTCACCTTCACCTCTCTCTTGATCAGCCTTACGTCACCCATTTCTTGAACCACAAGACATGGCACGCACCAAGCAAACCTACAGGAAGACTGGCCCTAGGCCCACCCTCTCCATGGCGCAGGCAGCAGGGCGGCATGTCAAGAAGGTCCCCGAGCACCTTCGACCGAAGCCAGGAGAGGAGGAGCTTCCCTCTCATAGCAAATCCCTTCAAGGCGGCCCACTTCCCTCCTGAAGGCGGCAGAATTTTGATCGGTCATATCTCTCACATCCGGTGTCAGATTTTCATGTGCTTGGGCTTGTTGGAAAGCTGGTTCAGAGAGCTTTCCAACGGTGTATGGTACTTGCATGCTTGTCTTCGTTTCAGGGCTCAAATCTGCTGTTTTCCGGGCTGTGTGCTAGGGTTTCTGTGGCAGCCCATAGACACTTTGATCTGGATTGTATCTCTCACATCCGGTGTCAGATTTTCATGTGCTTGGGCTTGTTGGAAAGCTGGTTCAGAGCTTTCAAAGATGTATGATACCTGCATGCTTGTCTTTGTTTCAGTGCTCAAATCTGCTGTTTTTCGGGCTGTGTGCTAGGGTTTTGTGGCAGCCCTTCTTCTTCCTTCTTTGAGAAGTATAGCCCTCTTTGATGCGTTGTTGGCCTTGGCCACGCGGTGTTGAAGGGGTGTGTGTTGTACTCTTATTGAAGGTTACGAGAATGTTTTACTAATTCATACCCTAGTTCCCGATGGTGTTGTTGATGAAAGTCGACACCAATATAGGGATTGGCGTATGTTTTAGTAAGTATTCGAAAAAGGGTTTCCGTTGACTAGCCCAAAAGGTGTCGCCTGCGTTCTTGAGTCTCAAATTCAATTCTAGGCACCCTTTCCGCAGCCGAGACCCCCTCAAACTTTGGGAGTCATGGCCACGAGAAGATGGGCGGCACAGGAAACTCCAAGGCGAGGGGCCCAGCGACAAACGGGTCCCGATCAGCCATCATGGGCGGGGAGAGTCATCCTCCATGAAGAAGGAGGCGGGGCTAAGGCTAAGGCCCCTCGGTGAGGCCAGCCCGGCGGAAGGATTAATTGCTCAGACCACATAGGGACTCACGCGCCGGGCAGAGAATTGGAGCCACGTCAAAGCGGGAATGGAGGCTAACCGGTGCTCGTGATTGAGGCGCTAACGGTGCACCGGGGGCGGCATGGCGGTGGGAGATGGAGTCCTCGGCATCCCATGTGCTCAAAAAGGCAAATCGGTGGTCGAAGAACCGTGTATCACGGGCTTTGAGACCCGCGACGCCGCGATGTGGAAGATGGCCTTGGCCTTGCACACTGCCGGCGGCAAAGGACGAAGGAGGTTCGCGACATGCGGGCCCTGGGCACTGTGTTCATCACTCACGGACACCATGACCACGGGGAGAGGGAGCGCCAAGAATGGGTGAGACGATGGTCCATATTTGTCACCGGGAGGTAGAGGGCAGCCACCAATTACCACCATCGGAGTACGTATCGCCTTTTGCTCTTGCGGGTGACAATGCGACCGTGATCTTAAAGGTAAAGGTCGGAACAGCAAGCCCCCTCGGCCGTGTCTTTTGGGGCTCGAGCACGCCTCGCTACTTTCGTAGCACGGAGCTCGAGCCGGGCAACCATCCGCATTGCAGAGCCGGGGTCTCCTACCGAGGTTCATAGTCACCGCAGCGAAGGCGAGGCAGATGGCCAAAGAAGAAGCTTCTAAGAGCTGCGGCTCCCGACCATTGTGGTGAGAACGCGGCTCGCATCAAGGCTATCCCGCCACGGCCTCCCACGCAGGCACCGCGTCAGACAGCCGCCCCCGACCACACACTCCGATCACTCCACGCCATCCCAGCCACCACCACCACCCCCCCAAAGACCGACCCCCCGCCCACCTTGGACCCAGAGCGCGAGAACCCGTGGCCGCAGCGAGAGCCCAATGTAGTGGTGAGGTATGCGAGGCAGGGGAGAGTCTTCCCACAACATCCAGAACACATTCTCGATCCGGATGACATTCGAGGCCGTTCCACATTTCGACCGCAGCCCGGCATGGGGCTCGGCCACCGGCCGCGGACCGCATTATCATATTCCGCGGTATGATGCAGTGCGTGATGCCATATTGCGCCAGGGCCGGATGTTGAAGGGGACATCCCCAATGTGGGACGGGACTCACACCTGCGGTAAATGGGAGGCACGCAGACAGGAGCTTTGTCAGGGTCGAGGCATTCGCCAACAGGTGTGCAGGATTGGTTCGAGGCGGGATGCACATTTCCGGACAGCCTGCTACTGCTGCGGACCCTGCAGCCCCAACCACGTACCGCGGACGCCACCGCTTCTTCTACTACCCACGGCCCCCCTTCTCCTGCTCCTACTCCTCGCTCCCTCATGACCCCACCCTCATGTCGCCACATCTTTTCGCTCCATCTACTTCTCCTTTCACGACCTACGCTTCCGTCCTCCCCCTGACTGGAGCTGCGCATACCATCCCTGTGACAAATAGGAATTGTGTCTCGGGGTGGTCTCATGGACTTGTCGAGGCTTCCCTTGGCGAAGGGGGGCAGTCACGAACTCCGTGGCGGCCCGGTATGGATCTCATCTTCTCATGGAGACATGGGGGCATGCCGGGCCGCGAGCTACGAGTTGCTCTAGGAGTTACCAACATTTCTCGGTCTTCAATGCAATGCGGGGACAAGCGGGGTCATGGTGGAGTGGCTTGCTACTAGGACAACCTTGGCACATTTAGTTACCCTCGAGAAAGGCAGGCGGACACAACCGGTGCCGGGTTCGTGTGCATAATACCGATTGGCAACCCTCTTTTTACGGCGCTGTTATTTCCCCACGCAGACAAAAGACCTTCTATCGCAGCCACCCACCGTCGCGGATAGGACGGACGTGATGTCGATCTATATGATGACATACGGCAAAGATCGCTAGATTGGGTAGGGTCAGTCCTTCTTGGAGATTTCAATGCACGGACAGAGTAGAGCAGCCCATGCGACTTGCCCTTCGGCCGACGATGTCCTGCGGCCTTCACGCCCTGAAGTAGCTCCGCCGCCGGGGTCGGATGACGAAGCCGCAGTCCTTTCGCTTAAGGAACCGATTGCTCCCCTTATATGTGGCATTTTTGACTTGATAATTTGCAATGGCCTTTCCGCAGTGGCCCGATTCACCGCAAGTGCACATGCGGAGCATGGACAATCGGGGGAGGGTCTAGTGTGGTGGACTATGTGCTTGTAGTTGCGCAAGATATGCATCTCATCGGGTCGTTTAGGGTGAGGACTGACGGTCGGGGATGAGGAGAATTCGACTCGGATCACCTCCCACTTTATTTGGACTGGTTTGGCGAGCGCCCGCCAACCCCACTATATGCCCCTGCCCGTCCTCTCGGTTGAGACTTCGATTATGGCGAGGCGCAGAGGACTACGCCCGAGATGCTCATGGACGCCCTCCCGGTAATTACTGCCGAGACCTCCACACTAGAAGCGGCCGAGGACCAGTGACTTCGCTATTCACGGGATGCGCCGGGCAGTAAGCTGGCGAGACCCCCCGCGTCCATTTTCGGGGTCGGCAACATTCGTAACGATGGTTTGATGCGGTTGTAAAGCATAGCGGCGGCTTGGATCACATCTGGATCCGGTACGCTGCCGAGCCACCACCATACGCGCCCATCCGGCGACACAAAGGCGGTACCTTATAAGCATCAGGGGAGATGTTGACTGCTGGACACTCATCCTCGAACAACACGGCGCTAGAAGTGTTTCAAGGCCAGCCCGGCCCTCTGGGACATCACACGGCGTTAATGGGAGCGATGCTTGCGGCGGCTCTATGACGCCCGAGGGGCAGCGTACGCCCATACCCCCACGGGGGATGGCCCCATTGAAGTTCGATGGACGAGGATGTTGAGAGGAGCTGCCAGCGGCTTAGCTAATGGGAAAGCGGTGACCGCCGATGGTATGCAAGCGGAGTTACTCAAGTGAGGCGGTGACGCTTATCTTGGAATCCTCACTACCTGTTCATGGCGTGCGGGGGAGGGTTTCCCCGACAATGGACCACAAGCGAGGGTTGTTCCCATTCACAAAGGCGACCCACCTTTGTCCGGCCAATTACGGACGATCATGGTGATTGATTATTTGCCAAAGCTGTTGGTGGCATTTCAGCGGCAGTTGACCAGGCGGCGTGGATGTCGCGAACCCTCACGAAGAGGACTTTTCGACCCGCCACTCAGCGATTGACCATATCTTTCACGCGGCGCGGGGATTGAAAAACTGGCCCGGAATCCGCCATTTGTATTGCTGCTTTGTGGATTTCGCAAAGGCTTTGATACGGTCCCGAGGAAAAGTTGTGGGCTGGGGAATCGGGCCAACTGGGGCTCCTCACGCTGTCTGTAATGCAATATGCTGTGTTGTATGAGAGTTGTTTTGGCGGGATGCGGTCGGCCGGGCCAAGCATTTACCAAGAGTATCGGGGTCCTGAGGGTTGCCCCCCTCGCCAACACTTTTTGGCCTCTACATTGATCGGGTTAGAGCCTCGGCATCGAAAGCATGGGGATGGCATACAACTTTGCACTGTGTCATCGCCCAAATCATCTATGCGGATGATGTTGGCCTCGCTGCCCACACCCCCGTGAAGGTTATGCAGCCTCACCGATGCCCTAGACACACATTTTGTCGCTAGACATGCACGCCAATCCGCCAAGACCGTGGTGGTTCTCATATCCTCTTCACGCGTCCACCCCATGCCTCCCGCACTCACATATGGGGATGTACCTGCGGGCGCCACGCCCACCTACAAGTACCTAGGGTGGAGTTCCCCTCCTCGGGCTGGAGGGCGCCTATCCGCTTAATGTGACAAAGAAGCCGGAAAGCGCTTTATGCAATGCAACAAGCGATCACCAAAAGTGAGCTATATGATTGGGGCCATCCCGGCCACATCATTGGGCACCGGGTCGAAATCGCCCTTCTATACGGGTCGAGGTTAGGGGCCCTACTGCCTTTGACGACTGGAATGACTTGGAGCAAAAAGTGTAAGGCATTTTTGGCACCTGCACTTGGGGTGAAACCTTCAAATCCCCTATCGATTCCTCGGGCTGCAGAAATCGGATTTTGCCGCCTGGGCCGCAGCCCTTTGATAGACACATCGTCTATTTTCGAAAAGTGGTTACTATGGGTGACGCCGGCCCCCGTGACTGGGCTTACATGCGGGCTATGAGTCCGCTAGCCGCTTAGGGCCTCGCTGGAGGGGTAAGAGAGATCGCTGGTTCGCCAGATGGAACGCAAGCGGTGAGCACAGAGCGCGTGACAAATGGGCGCGCAATGCCACGATCGCGGATGACCTCCGGGGAGTACCTAGATGCTTGTTTCCTTTGGCAAGCCTGGGACCCCATTGCTCTAGAGCAGTCAAAATGGCCCATTACAAGGAGCACATCAACCCCGCGGTTGGCCCGGGCCCATGCCTCTACCTGCGCTCCCGGTTGCCCCTCGAAAAAGCGCAGCTCATTGGCTCCATTCGACAATGTGCCCACCATCTTCGTGATCGAGGCGGGCGGGTGGATTGGGGGAGCCCCCGCCAGGCTGTGCCTCGCTCTTTCGCCAAACAGGTGCCATTGAGGATGAGTCTCACACTTTCCGAGTTGCCTGCGTTGATCCACGATCCGCCGAGATCGCTTCCCCTTAGTACTGGCCGAGGCCCTTGCATTTGCTGATGAACACACCGCCAAGACGCGTGCCCCCGGGTCCTACATCCGTGAGGTCTTGGACCGCGAGGAAAGTCACCTTTTGCCCCCGCCGTCTGTCCGTGACTAGGCACTACGGGGTGGTGCATGATCAGATATATTGGGATGTTTCGCATTTTATATGATTAGCGCAGCTTTGTCGGGCTAGGCCGATTTCGCCACGGTTTTTCCTCGAAAAATTCTTCGGGGTTTTAATCCGCAAGAATCCGCTTTTCGCTGCTTTTGTATTGGGTCCCATAGACCCATTGGTCTCCGTGGACGATAAAGTAACTTCCTTCCTTCCTTCCTCAAAGAAATAAGCATACCTATCATGACGCCGAAGAGGGACGCACCTAGCAGCACCAGCTGACTCTTCATCTACGGGTACCCAGAGAACCGGGCGAAGTCTCATTTTGGGCCCCTCGACGGGACACCGGAGGTCGAGGAACAGTTGAAGAACAGTGGGTGGGCAAAGCAGAAGCAGACCAACTCAAGAGGCGGCCCTTCAAAGACCTAAGAAGAAAGGCAAGGAAAAATTTAATGAGGGCGAAAAGAGAAGGCTGCTAGGAAGAAGAGGGAGCGCGAGAGGGAGCCTCAAAGGGAGAAAGAAGGACAAAGAGAAGAAAACGACCGGCCAAGGGACCGCCGTTATTGAAGAGCATCGAAGAGGAGGAGGCCCGAAGGGGAGAGACTGGCGAGGAGGAGGAGGAGATCGAGGACCTCACGCCGGGCCACCCTACCCTAAGTGGGCCGTAGAACCACCAAATGTGGTGAAGAAGCGGTATCGGGGGCGGGCATTCACAAGCCCCAACAGATCGCTAATTCAAGCGAAAAAAATGGCATGATACAAGGAGTACCTCGTCACGTTGGACGAGGTACAACCATTGGTATTGCCATCAAGAGGTGTACGGGCCGTGGAGGCGGCAGTCAAGAAAATCAGCCAAGCCACCCCCACCTAGACCGAAAACCCAAAAGGTTCCACGGTAGGAACAATGTGTAATAGGGTGTTTAGGGAGATCAAGCACTTCCAAATGTGTACAAATCTCCTCATAAGGAAGGCGCCTTCGAAGGCGTCTCCTTAGGGAAGTCATCGCGGGAGTTCCGGACCGATTATAGGATCACCCCTCTAACGTCCCGGGCTCTGCAAGAGGCTGCTGAAGCAGAGCTGGTGTAGCTCTTTGAAGAAGGGAATCTCTGTGCCATCCATGCTAAGAGAGTCACCCTTATGCCAAAGGACATTCACTTTTACGGAGGATTCGAAGTAGGAGAGGCCCTAGGCCTCAAATTTTGTAAATTTTGTTAGAAAAGTAAAAAATTGCCATGTAATTGTGCTTCTTGTTAATATAAAAGTATTTCCCTCTGTAATTAGGAAAAAAATGTTGTATGCTTGAAATTTAGGAAATAGAACCTAATTGTAGTAGAATTCTTCATATCACTCTCAGAAATATCTTAGAAATCATGACTACAACAAAATTTTGGCAAAAAAATCATCAAAAAAGCAAAAATTTGGGCCAACCGGGTGAGACCGCGCCAATGGCTTCTAAGGCCCCGACGCGCGCTGGCCTGGAGGGACTCACCCGGACCGCCCCAAAAACATGCTTTTAGATGTCAGTTCTGCTCAAAATAAGTTGCTAGTTAGCTTAGAATCGGCCCAATTAGCCATGTTAGCATCTTGAAGTTCCCAAAAATGACCAAAAATTGGCCCAAAATAGGCCAAGGGTGAGATCAAGGCCAACGCTGCGTCTAGCGTCCAAGGACGCGGAGGCCATCCGAGCGGACTCACCCGGGTCAGCTCATTTTCGACCAAATTAGCCAAATTCGACCGAACAAACTGCCATGTAGTGTTTCTTGCTTTGCTTTGCTTAGATTTGCACTTCATGGTAGCTCAATTGGACACCCAGAGCCATAGAACCAAGGTCTTCCCCATCTAGGAACCTTTTTGCACCTAATCGAGGTCAACCATAGTCTATAAAAGGGCCTCATTTGTCATTTTCCCTTCCATAGAACTGCTCCCAGCCACTTAGGCGATTTTCTGACTCCTTACTGATCCTTGCAAGCCATTTTCAGCACCCTCCTTTGCTCAATGGCACCCAGCAACTTTGAGAGATGGTACAATGCTGCAAGCCATATCCATCAGCTTCCTGCTGACCAAGCCTTCTCGTGTTTGACCACTTGTTTGATCTTCATGCAACTCGCATCTAGAACACCATACTATACGAGATATCATGTGCCAATATGACCAACGAGGTCCGTTGGGAAGTTAGACTACCCCTAGGGAGGGAATTGGGTTTCTCTTGAGACACTCACCCAAGCCTTAGGTCGAGAGATGGCGGGATCAAAGGCAAGAAGCAGCTATGGGATAGGACTAGGACCATGCCGGATTACATGACCTGCGGACATAATAGGCATAGGTACCTTTCATCTCGGAGGCCCTTGCCCTCTTCATGCATTATAAGTCAATCAACAAAGTAGGGAACCTTCCGTTCAGCCCTTAGACTTAGCTCCACTTGATACCCGTAGGGCCAGGGAGCAGATCCTCAATATAGAATCCTCGTATGAACACCATGGCACGACATCGGGGCACCAATTCTGCAGATAAGACCTAAGACTACGAGCAACTAGGGGAGCAAACCCCAGTGGGAGAGCAGAGAGGCGACAAGAATGTAGAGGTACATGTCAGCGCACGATTTTACGACATCGGAAGAGCCACCGAGCCACCTCGGGGTCGGCATCATACCGTCGTAGATAGTCATCGACGGAGAGGAGTACATTCTAGCAAATGACATCCTCAACTTGTCATAACCGCCGAGAACAGGGGACTTGAATCGACGAACTTCTAGGCATGATAGCACATGGGAAAAGCACGGACCTCATCGACTATTCATACCGGGAGATTCCAAGGGAGTGGCGGAGAGACATTCTTATCTTTGGGGAGACAATGTCCGACATAGCGGCCTATCGCCAGATAAGGGAAATCCATCGACAGCCAGGAGCCTGTCATTTTGAGGAGGAGTTCCAAAGCGGATATAGAGCACACTGCATAAAACGTGGAGGGGCCCAAGCTCAAGCGAACAGATTCGAGCGGGAGCATGAGGGAAGGGTCCAAAGAGCATCAACTTGGACAATGCAACCAAAGATGTGGAGAGGCCATGAAGACCTTATGGCGTGTGGATGCCTACTGGCGGAGTGGCTCAAAGGAAAGGCACGGATCGCAGGCATGTGTAAAGGGCATGGCACTACGCTACTATCTTCCAGCCCTCACCCAAGGGCAAATGGTAGTCTTCCACAAGGAGTTCAGTCCAAGGGGAAGAATCGGCACTTCTCATAGCACTCTAAAGCCGGGCAAAGATTCAAGATATCGCCCATGAAGATCACGTCATCCTTTTCAAGAGGTCTGTAGCGCTCCATTGCCTCGACTTCGCTAGGGGCCACCTCAGGGATGCATCACTTTCTGTAGTAGCAAAGAATCGCATTTAACCCGAGGAACCGGAAATGGCGCGAGCACTCGAGGGAGGATCGACAAGGAACATCCTGCGCAACCTCGGCAAAGGCCTCCGATTCAGAGATGTGAAGAATTTCTTTAGGCTTTCAGGAGGCCATTGATCAGTTATAAGATTTCCTTTTAAGTTTTAAATTGTATTGAGTAATCTCTTTGATATTATCATGTAATGTACTTCTATATATTAATGACTTATTATCATCTTGACTTGTAAGTGGAAATTTCACATGATTTCTTTTGTATCTAACAATGAATTAATTGTAAACGGATATAATTGATATGTAAAACAAATAACAAGCATTGATGATCAATCCTTGCAAAACAAGGAACACCGCTCGAGGGTTCCCAAGGCCGGGCCGACTGACATCGATGGATACCAAGGAACCTATTCGGACGTGATCAGGATGACAACAACGAGGAAATGACGCCGGAGGCAATCAACGCAAGGCTGGTACAGATGAGGAATCAGATGCATCAGCTGATCCATTGGGCCACCCCATTGATGAATGCCCAAGAATATGCACCGCACCACCTCCACCTCCACCACTACCTCGGCAAGGCATTGAGGAAGGTCCACAGCCGGGGAGGGGCAAGACAACTGTGGAAATGTCGAGATGGGAAGAGGAAAAAGGAAAAATGAAGATCTCCAACACCACCTAGCTCCAGCTCATCGGGACACTTTCTGCATCATGACAGTTCTAGCTCGTAAAGTGAGTCCCACACTCCACACGTAAGAGCCGGGGCAAGGAAGGAAGATGATTATCAAAAGAAAGTTGATGCCGGGCATGAGCAATGTGAAGACTAGGAAGTTGGGTCAGTTCGGGGAAGGACAGATCGGTATGGAGGCGTAAGCCCGACTTGACGAGATGGAAGAGTTCGCAACTCTTATGGCATGAAGGATAAGGACATAGGGAAAGTTGCTACAAAGAAACTTGATAGGAGCAGCTAGAATCGGTGGAAAGGCTATGTGAAGTCTAACAAGCTCAAAAGGCGGTTCGCGAGATTCAAGACCTTCAAAGAAGGCTTTTCGCGACATTATGTGCCTAGGTCACATACTAGCAAAAGGCGATCAGCAGTTCTATAGATTGAACCAGGGTACATTGTCAGTTGCAAAGTATACAGAGGAATTTATGCGACTTAGACTCCATGTTCCTGGAGTGTCAGGAAAGGCAAGCGGTCGAGACTTACATTGAGGGATTGAACAACAATATCAAAAGGCTAGTCCGAGCAATCAACCCTAAGTCGCTGGGTGGCCAGGGGATAAAGCCATAAGTTTGGAAGAAGCTCGAGAACGCCAGGTGAGAGACAATCGGCCTTCAAAGGAAGGTCAACGGGACAATACCAAGGGCAGCAACAGAGTAAGCAATCAGCAACCACGCCATCAGGAGGCCAGCAGCAAGGGAGAGCTCAGGGTAAGAACTTTGCGCACCGTAGAAAGCCTGAAATGCATCGGGGGCAGCATGTTAAAGCCGCGTATTCTAGACGTGCCCGACGAAAAAAGAGAAGAGACGGGAATGTATTGAGAAGAAGCTTTGTTTCAGATGCTTCCGGCCGGTGGCAACCGAACCCATGATTGCCCATTCGTCATGCAGCGGCAGCTTGGCAAGAGCTTATGGATTGGGATTCACCAACGAGACGGATGAAGACGGCGACCACGATGAGGCCCGGGGACTTCATAGATGGTGAGTGCCACATATGTGCAAACATTGAGTCGATGACATTGAAAGTCATCCAACAATCATTATGGCCGAGGGGATCATAGATAGCATTCCATATCTAGTATTGATAGATACTGGTAGCTCTCATAACTTTGCCTCTCCTAGGCTGGCTGCCCTAATGAAGAACAAGGTATTGAAGTCTAAGCCAAGGCAGGTTGCTATAAAAGCAAGGCCATTCGGCACACTAAAGGGAGGAGGATCACATTCGACATAGACCTTAGTGGAAGTAAGTGTAACCCGATGGGGGCAGAGGTCATGGAGATTGGAAGGTATGACCTTATAGTAGGAATGGAGTTCCTAAAGCCCGCCAAAAGCCATGATCGATCAATGACCGCTTAAATGAAGTCGCCATGACAAAGACCATAGTGACGGCACCAAATTCTTCTTCTGCGGTGTATTTCTTTGAAGCGGTTAAGGAAAAGTATAGAAAGAAATAAGGTGGATTACATCTTGAGATTGGAGGCAATTGAGCCCAATAAGGGGATGGAAAGCGATCATAAGGGAAAGCAATTGCCCAAGCCAAGTAGCTAGGCTTATTTCAGAATTCAAGGATGTATTTCGGATGAGATCGGCAGCTACCATCTTATAGGGGTGTACATTAGCACCGGATGCTAAGCCTACCAGCAAGGCACCATACGGGATGAGCACACGGAGTTGATTGAGCTCAAGAAGCAACTCCAGGAATTGCTTGAGCTTCGGTTTTATTAGAGCAAGTGTGTCTCCTTTTGGAGCACCCATACTCTTCGTGAAGAAGAAAGATGGCGGTTTAAGAATGTGCATAGACTATCGCCCGGCTCAACAAAGCGGGCGATAAAGAACAAGTATGCTTTGCCAAGAGGCGAGATGATTTAATGGACCAGCTCAAGGAGCAAAGGTATTCTCAAGATTGATTTGAGGTCGGGGTACCACCAAATAAGAATAAAAGAAGAGGATATCCATAAGACCGCCTTAAGCGGTATGGTCACTTTGAGTTCTGATAATGCCCTTTGGATTGTCGAGGCGCTCCAAAGAACTTTTTCGCGCCTCATGAGCAGCGTCTTGGGGATTTTCTAGATGAGTTTGTCATTGTTTTCTTTGGACGACATTCTAGTCTACACAAGTCCATCGAAGATCATAGTCGGCATTTAAGAAGGGTGTTAGAAAAGTTGAGGCGGCATCGTTTGTATGGAAAGCTCTCCAAATGCCACTTTGCTACTTGAAAAGAGTGGAGTACTTGGGCCATGTCATATCGGGCGGAAGGAATCTCCACCCGACCCTTAAAGATCGAAGCGGTAGTAGATTGGCCAGCTCAAAGAATGTGGCGGAAGTAAGAAGCTTTCTAGGTCTGGCGGTTATTACAAAAGTTCGTGAAGGACTTAGCTAAGTGGGTCCCCTTTGGCGGACCTCACTAAGAGTGTTAAGGTGAAAGATTGGAGAACACATTGGTTAGAAAATGTTCAAGCTTCATTTGAAAAGCTTAAGGAGGCCTTGCAACAACACCCGGTGCTGGTTCTGGATGAGATCGGACAAAGGACAAGATAGTAGCAACAGATGCAAGTAAGATAGCAACAGGTGGAGTCCTTATGCAAGAAGGAAGGGTAATAGCTTATGATTCCAAGAAGTTGAGCGACACCGAAAGCAGCTTATCCAACCCTTGATCAGGAACTTCTAGCTATTGTCGGGGCTCTTAGGTATTTGGAGGCATTATTTGCTTGGGAGGAAGTTTAGGTTAGATCTGATCACCGAGCCTCCAATACATTTTACCCAACCACCCCGAACTGAGGCAAAGGAGGTGGATGGAATTCCTAGAAGAGTATGACTTTGAGATTGCTTATAAGCGGGTAAGTCGAATGTGGTGCCCGATGCTCTTTCTAGAAGACCTCTTGAAACCGTAATTCATTGTAATGCTATATCAACTCCTTGGACGGGTATGGCAAGAAAATTGAGGAGACTTTACCATCAGATGGTGATTTCAAGGGAGGTATGGGAAAGCCTTTCTAGAGAGGCTAGAACAGGATAAGGAGCGAGAAGCCTTCAAGCATTATAAGAAGGAAGGCAACTTGTTGTATCATAAGCATAAGTTGTGTGTGCCGAATCATCGGGGTAAGGAAGCTAATCCTCCATGACACACACACAACAGCCCAATGGGGGCATGCGGGGTTTATGAAGACCTACTTCAAGATTGAAGTAGCTACTTACGGCCGGGAATGAAGAAGCGGGGAATAGCAAGATATATTCGCGAGTGTCGGGTTGTGCCAAGACAAACCAAAGCGGAGCAGCTTGAATTCGGGTGCCTTGGAACCTCTAGCAGTGCCGCGAATCTCGAAGTGGGAAGTGGTAAGTATGGATTTTATCACAGGACTCCCCAAGACTCTTGAGGCAAGGATGCATTGATGGTCGTAGTAGACAAATTATCTAAGATGGCACATTTTGTGCCTTGTAGAACTAACCCGACCTGACATTAGATCTTGCCAAGCTATTTGTGAAGGAGATTTCTAGGCTCCATGGCATGCCTCGGGGAGATAATATCGATAGAGATTCCAAGTTTATGAGTGCTTTTTGGCGGGGATCTCTTCAAACACCATTCAGACGAAGCTCTCCATGAGCACGACTTATCATCCCCAAGCGGATGGTGGGACGAGGAGAGGGCCGAATCGAATCATTGAAGATATGCTTAGAAGCTTTGTGTGGAATAAGCAGTCCAAGTGGGAGGAGTACATCCACTTGGTGGAATTCGCCTACAATAGTGCCAAGCAGAGTCATCTCGGATGTCTCCTTTCATGGTAAATTACGGGTACCCGGTGCTTAACCCGGACACTTGGCACAATCCCCGTGTCAAAGGTTGAGGTGTCCCAACAAATGCTAGGAGATATCACGCAGGTTGGTGGAAGAAGTGAGGGTTACCTCCTAGCGAAAGAAGAAGTCGGCCCGAGAAGAGTGTAGCCGACAAGCACGGCAGGACCGTAAGAGAGTTCAAAGTAGGCGATAAGCGTGTGGTTGAAGATCAAGGTCAAGCAAGCTAAGCTTCGATTGGGAGTTGCAAGAAGCTTGCCCCTAGGTGGGCTGGTCCGTTCAAGATTTTTGGAGAGAGTGGGCTCCCAAGCCTACAAGTTGGATCTTAGGCCCATCTCAAAGTTCACAAGGTTTTCCACGTAAGTTTATTAAAAGGCACAATCCTAATCTGAGGAGGTTTTGGATACTCCAACTTTGTTGGAAATGGCGGAAAAGCAAGTGGAAATCGTGCACGAAGTTACCTCTTGATAAGTCATTCAAGAAGACTAGGAGGTCTCGGTTCCAAAGTTATTTGGTCAAGTGGAAACACTTGCCGGTGGAAGACGCGACGTGGGTATTAAAGCAAGATTTGGAGAAGCAATACCCGAGTTCATGAAGGAGTTTGATGGGCGAAGTCGAGTCTCGACCTGGTCAACCCCGACTCGCCCGGGGAGGTTAGCTTAGTATGCTTCTTAGTTAACCTTAAGTTCGGCTCATGTCCTCTAGTTGGTAGAATACATGTGCGGAATCTTGGAACGTGTGGGCGATGATGAGATAAGCCTTTAAAGGCGTTCTCTAGGCCAACATGCACCAAGAGGTGCGCATGACCAATAGGGTCATCGCGAGAGAGAGAATGAAAGGCATGGTCTTGTGATGATGGGACATCGGTCGGATGCTCCCTATGCCACGATGTGGGGTCGCACACCTGGGCCGTAGGGGGTCATGGTGAAGGTCAAAGTGATCATCGCGATGATGGGATCGCGTGAGGCGTTCCCTAGCTTGAAACCCTTGGGGCATGATGCACTAGGGGTAATTTTCACCGGTAGTGTAAAGTACAAGGTAGCACTTGATCATGGGCGATGATGGGATCATCTTAAATGGTCCTTAAGCTCAAATCGGAAGGGCCATGATCGAGTGCAAGGTATTGGTAAGGGGTGGTCCCCTAAAACCACAATTTTATTAATTAGACTAACGTAATGTGCTCCATGTGCGGGCAAGTGAGAAGGAGCATCGAGGTGGGCGCATTACGAGAAGATGGGGAACCATAATTTAGATTATGAACCCTAATAACTCTTATAATAATGTTTTGAATTATTGTAAGAAGTAACCTTGTTAAGGCTATATAATTTTGTATAAGTACAAATATAGCCTAAATTTTGACATTTAAACTCTTTAATAACAAGTTGATCGTTGAATTTAAGTATATGTTGTGTTGTTTTTGCGGGGATCGAGTAGCCTCGTCATTTAGCGCAATCTTCGAGGACAAGCATTGTTCTGGGGGAGAATGTGACGTTCGAGGGGAATATACGCTATATATAATGTATATTCTGGAGCCGTCACCATACAAGTCTACACGGTAGCCTTGTATGCATTGAAAGTGGCAGGGGGTGCACATCTAAGTTAATTGTTTAACTTAGATAACCTTAGGATAAGACCCATTTCCACATGGCCTTATCCTATTGGGCAACCGCCACACGGCCTCATCCTAGTGGTGCCACGTGGCATCCCATGTGGACCCACACCTATATTAGCTCTAACCCTAACCCTAGACCCTTTTTCCCTGACCTAGCACCTAAACCCTCATCCCGCCTACCGAAACTCCGTTTTGAGCATCGTCGTCGGAGCCTAGCACGGGAGCAAACAGGAAGGAAGGTGTGTATGATCGTAGAGGGAGCAAGTTTTCGAGCCACGCCAAGGAGCATGGAGGCGCCGGGGGATGGGAGGAAGCGCCCGGGAGGAGGTAGGTTGAGTAGAGTCCATGTTAGTTCATCTGGGAGTTAGCACTCCAGATGGGTTAGTATTTCGTAGCTAGAGTAGAGCCACCCTAGATCCTTTGTTGAACATCTTGAACCCTAATCAATGAACCCTAACTAATAGTTAGATACGTATGATTAGGTTAAGATGTTCATATGCTATTGTTCATGATGATTATGGGATGATGGTTGATCATGTTTGTTCCTCTTGTGTTGGGAAGGGGGGTAGAGACCTAGGGCCATATGTAGTATGTTCCTAGTATAGATCCCTTAGTTCCTATTAGATTGCGGCCTGTGCATAGGAACCCACCAGGCTATGGAGGCTATGATGTGACTCAAAGACTACACAAGCGGGGCTCGAGGCAATGTGGAGGGAGGATCCCTGCCGAGTGGGGGCTACGGGGGATCCCGTAGTGGGCTAGGCTTATGGCCGGTCACTTCGTGTGGGCCGGGCATGGGTCCGACACCTCCTGGGGCGAAGGTGTTGCCCTGCCTCTCAAGAGTTGCAAGTGTCAGCTTGGCTCTTGTTTTGGGGGTCGGTCAGTGCGAATGGGTGTGTCGCCACGATTCTCCTAGCCGCCATGGAGCCTCTAGACCCGGGGAAGGGGAGATGCAACCTTCGCATTACCTCGTCGGACGGGGAGATGCAACACGGGTAGTCCCGATGGGTGATGCCATGGGATTGCGTGATCCGGAAGGTTAGAGTCATGCCACGCCTTGATCTAGCCCATCGCAAAGTATGCACAGGAGGGGCGGATGGAGTGGTCAACCCTAGCCATTGTCTTATATGCCCCGCCATTGTTATGACTTCGATTCTGGGCTCTATCTTGAGGCCTATCCGATTGATTCGACTTCCTTATGTGTCGATCCACCGTAGGAGCTCTCACGATTTTTTATGGTATGTGGTTATGTTCTTTGCACCTTTGGATATGTGATGGACTACCCTTTCGGTAGTATTTGTATTGTTGATGCTAGTTCTCGACATGTTTATCGCTTCGTTATTTATAGGAGCCCATAGGGGAAGGGCGCCAAGACACCTGGTGTCCCCTCCCCGCACTAGGGTCACCTTAGAGTGCGGGTAGACGGAGGGCCTGCGGCGGCCGTTGAGCGGATGGGGGATTTCTGCCGAGTGTGCTACCGGCCAGTATATTTAGCGAGGGAGGCGCCATGAGCATTCTTGAATGTCTTCGGCTCTAAGATCGTGTCGGTGGCGGGCATTGTCATTCCTCCGCGGGTTGAATTCCCCGAGCGAAGTTACATTTGCTTGGGCTTTGCTTCATTCCGAGGTGCCTCTCCTGTGCTTGGAAGTGTGGTCATCTCCATTGCACATACCATAGCTCCTTACTGGTAAGCCTTTACGTGATTTGTACCTGGCGGCTAGGTCGTCTCATCCGTCCTTTTGCGCCCTATCCATTCGAGTCTCGTGACTCCTTGGTTGGCGTAGTAAAATCGTCCTTCCTTTGGTTTCTAGGTGTTTTACGGGTCGAATTCTTGTTCGAGCGGAATATTCTCCTCCTTGATCTTGCCCCTAATGCTGATATAGGTCTTCAAGTCGAAAATGTTTCTTCCACGGTATCGTCTCCTCCCCTCATGGTCTCCTACTTTTGAAACCGATGAAAGTTCTCCTGGGTGCAAGTGAGCCGGAAGCTTGTCCGTCGGCCTTAGGTGGTGATGTCTGAGCAGTTGAACTTGGGTTGCTATCTTTGGGGTCTAGATGACTATAACAAAGGGGTGTTCTTGAGCACTTCTATCTAGGAGTAAGGCATCAGCTTCGAGCCGAGAGCAATACTTGCGAGGTACTAATGGGGCATGCTTCTATTTACAAACAAACCACAGTTTGGAAAAACAATTCAAGGGTTTGAGCAATTTTGGTCATTTTGAGCTGGGGTTTGATATTTATAGTCTAATTTGAAGTCGTAATTGGATTCTTGACTGTCTAACGGTCCTATTGCAATAAATTTCAGGCGATTTGGAGCTCTGTAGCTCAAGTTATGGAGGTTCAAAGTTTGGATGTCTCATGGTATGCGCTGGGAGGCAAAACCAAAATTTGGTTTTGGGGTCCTGGGGCACACCGCGGAGACATTGGGCCCAATTTGGTCAAAACTTATCTAAACAAGGTGAACTAAGGGTCAAAACATGATAATCTCGCCGAGATATGCAAGTTGACCCCTTACTTGATCGATTTGGAGATGTTTAGGACTAGTTTAGGTATGAAGGTCTCACGATTGTCTTGGGGAGGCAAAACCAAAATCGCTTTTGGCCTAGCATGATACCGTGAGACATTGGGCACTATTTGGCCTACAAATGTCCAAATTTACTAAAACAAAGGGCAATTGTTGCTAATTGACTTAATTAACATCAATTATGCACATATAACTTACAAGCAAAACACTTTGTTCTCCTTTAATGTGGGGCGAGGTGCATGTCTTTCTTCATTAAGGTCACCCTCTTGGCGGTAATGCGGTGCGGTATTGAGTCTTCAAAATGTTGGATCAGCTTCTGCTTTGCTGCTGAACCTTGGCCTCCCGCTCTCGTTCTGCCCTCTTCTCTTCTTGTTTTCTTTGGCCTCCTTAGCCTCTGGCTGTTTCGCCTTGTCGAGGAAGTCGAGCGGTCTGTTTGGTGCGCGCCATGTCGATTGGAGGTCGGGCGCCCTAAAATCGCCTCGAAATGTGGAGCAACTTTCTAAACAGGAAGTCTACAAATGGGAGGGGGAGGGGTCTAGGTCTATTTATAGTTTGGGCAATTTTAGGTCAAATTCTAAGTTACTCTTAGAATTCTAACTAATCTAACTAATCTAACTAATTCTTACCTTAAAACTCGATCTAGCATGTTAGCTCGTTAAAATTCATCATGTTTCAAGGTGATTATGGCCATGTCTCACGGTGTGCGCTGGGAGGCAAAACCAGAATTTGGTTTTTGGCCTGGGCGCATATCGTGAGACCTTTGCTACTTTAGGTCAAAAAAACTTTTTTTTTTCAACTTTTTAGTTTTCTTGGTTCTTCAATTCTTCTAACTGTTACTAGCTTAGCATATACTACAAAAATGAGAAAAAAATTTCCCACTTTTTCGAGGTTTGAGAATCCTACTAAGTTAGTACTACTGGGAGCATGGTCAGTGCTTTGCTCTTGGTCACCAAGAACATTGCTCTGATACCACTATGATGTCCCCTACTCGTATACGGTGCACTCACCATATACAAACAGGAGTTCATCCCCCATACCAGCTCCATGCTAATATAGGGCCCTCCACGTGTCACTGCAACCTTGATGAGTTCCAGTGGGAAGAATGAAGGGGTCATTTACCCTGTCTCCCTTCAGGGCCTACCTAGCTGCGGAAGCATAATATACATGTCAGTAGTACATACATCAACATCACATGACCATCACGAAGGATGGCACATCACATATCTGCATAGACAAAGATCAATACATCACATGGGGGAATCCTACCCAAGGCTCAGACTCAAGGGGATGACTGACGGCTTGGGTCTCCAGAGGTCATTGCAGACAGAATTCATGGCAATGGATTTGGCTGGCATAAGAGCATGGCTAAGGGTAGTCCACTCCATCCGCCCCTCCTATACACTTTGCAGATTGGGTTGAAAAGTGTTGGGACCTGACTGTAGCCCGCCGGATGCATAGCCAAAGGGGCTATTCCTGGTTGCATCTCCCCAGTTCCGATGGTACAGGTAGGGATCACTCCCTCTAGAGATCTACATGCTGACTCAAGGTGACTAGAGGGCCACTGCCCTTATCCGACTTGAATCCAATGGAGAGTGACGCATCACTCCACGGGTGTCGAGCCCATGCCTTGCCCGCACGCAGTGGCAAGCCATTAGACCTAGTCCACAGGGATCCCCGGTAGACTTTACACACCAGAGGGATCGTTCATGAGTCAGGACATGAACCTTCTTATGAGCCAGTCTGGCCCCTTCACCCACAACCCGGTGTAGCTCTTGTATACAGGCCGAATTTACAGTGCACTAAAGAGGCTAACTAGGAGCATCAACTACCAGGCTTTAAGGTCTCTACCCCCCTTCCCAATACAATGAGTTCATAGAGATACATCATCATACATATCACAGAAGAACTAAAGAACAAGATCTAATCTATATCATAGAGTTAGGTTCTTTAGTTAGAGCTTGGTATCTGGGGATCTAAATGGCTGTTATGGGCAATTTAATAGGCTAAACCTACTGATTCAATGACTGGGAGACGGTTTAGGCTATTAAATTGATAAATACCTGATCCCTGGCTCGCTCCTCCTGTTCTAAACTCGACCATCCTGCTGAACTGCTAGAAGATGAAGCTAGAAAGGGAAACTAATAAGCTAGATCGCTCAGACAGAGTCTGGGAGGTGAGTTTGGCTCCTGAAGCAAGTAAAACAGAGCCCTAAAATGCTATGAACGAAAATAGCAAGTTAGGGTTTCCTTTCCCTATATAGACAAAGGGTTAGGGCTAGGGTTTCCAATTATCCCTTTAAGCATGTGGGATAATTGGGTATGGCCCACTTGCCTTTATTAACTAGGTGGCATAAAGTGTCCACATGGCAAAATGTGTACCTAGATAAATGTGCACATGGGTAAATGTGCACATAAATAAATGCACTCACCTTGCAAGTTGCCCCCTAGGGTGCTACCTGCTTGGCTACACGTCGGCGTACACATCAGTCGGGGTGGCGTGTACGCGTGACGAGGCAGTACAGTATACGTCCTGGGACCGTATACTGTGCTGGAACGTCACATCGTTGCTTCCAGTTCTTCCAATTTTTCTCTTTGGGTCCCTCTTTGCCATATCTCTGAGCTCTTCCCGTCCTTGGTTTGATCGTTTGCTTCTCTCTTTCCTGTGTTTCCTGTTTTTCAGTTTTGTTCGATTCTTGAGGGTCCAACTTGCATTCTAGTTTCTCATATATTTTCTCAGATATCTTGAAGTTTTGGATCTCTATCTTGTTTCTCTGTTTTTCTGCCTGAGTCTCGATCCTATCATCTCGCTTTGCTTCCTACTTTGCTAGATTCTGGGCCTTATTTACTTGATGGATCGGTTCTGAGGGTTGGGGCTTCCTCACCTGTATCCTACCACAGATCTTTGTCCCTTTTCTGTCTCTTTTTAAGAATCTTTAAGAATCTCGCCTTTCAGATTAATCCCAGGTCTGCAACAACCTCAGCCTGAGTTCGTCTGGTTCGTTTTTCTTGGCGATTGCGGCATCCTCACCTGCATCTGGCCTCAAAATTGACATGCATCTGGCACCCCTGGCCGATTCGCCACCGCCTCTTTCCGACTGTTCTGTGTTTCCTATCTTAGGCAAGGATACCGGGCGTCTGTTATCCTTTCCCCCTTTTTGGGTTTACCTCGCTTCCATTTTAAGTTTGTTGGTGAATTTTGTAGGGTTTGTCTTGATGTACTTCATGAAGTTTAGGTTTTGCTTTTGACGGGTCTAGTCCCCTGTTCTTTGAATTTTTCTTTTCTTGCTCGTAAAACTCTTTGGGCTTTATAGCTTCTATGTTATAGCTAACACTATGTGAAAGTACTAGTTGTTGCATGTGAAACTCGTGCACATACACTTCGGTCAATGCCCCATATTACTCAACACCTCAGGGTTTGCTCAACGTGGCAGATTATGTAAGGATGTCAATTTTCGTATGATTAGAGAACAGGTTGTCTTGTGATAAAAGAAGTTTTTGTCATCATTATGGTTGTGATATAACATTAGATGTAAGTGAATTATCATAATTGAACTTAGAGTTATTCTAGCAAGATAGTTTTAAGGCCAACAAGTGTATATCTAGGTTATATGTTATACCCTAGAGCTTATGGGACTTTGAAGATGCCACGAGGTATGTCTCTGCTAGGCAGTTTTTGTCTTAGCAACTTGTCTGCCGCGAGTTGTTTTACACTTCTTGTCCTTGTAAATTTGGTTGCGTTGGTCGTATACATGGTTTATATCTGCGAGATTGTTTTCTTAGGTCTTGTAGGGCTAGTTCCCTTAGGAAGGTTGTTGGCAAGTAAGTTGTGATCTTGAAAATGACTTATTTTGGTTTGAAACGTGTGATTTTGCTATACAACTATGGTGCAGCAAGCATGTTTTTTTAACCACGAAATGTTTAACACTATCAATATCAGCTTGGCAAGTGACCTTTGCATCAACACAAGGGACATCTGGGTGTCAGTACCAAGATGGGTGATGGGTTTCTTTCTCTCTCTTAGCAATAAATGGGTTATGTATTCCTATAAGATGGCCATGTGACCTGCTTCTGTGGTGCATGTCGCATGAGAGTAAGTTTGCATATTGGGCGTGGTATTCATAATGCATCCTTGGGCTTCGTTTTAGTGGTCTTTCTCGTTCGTATTCTCGTGATGTGAACAGGCTATACATTTCTTGTTCCCTTGTATTGACATTTTCAAGAGGTATGCGTCTTACATGCATTTGTTTTCCTCCCCTGCATTAGCGTTGATTTTTTTTTTTGTAGTATATGTACAATTAATATCGCATTGGCATATTATGCATAGGCATTTCATCCACTCGTTATTGTGTTGTGCTGTATTTTACGTTTGATATCGTACGAGTTGCATGGAAATTTACAGCTTGTGGTTCCTTTTTAACTCGAGATGCATTTCTTTTGTAATGTCATGAGTTGCACATGATCGGGGTTTGTATCCCCCTTCAAACACGAAAAGCGGGTCTCTCTGGCTTTGTACTCTCTGTCTTGGGGACTTGAACATGGTATGTATGTTCTTTCTCATATTTTTGCATTGTTATTGTAACCATTTCCCCTTCTTGTTGCGTGTAATTCTCTAGTCCGATTTGAGTCGAGTAGAGTCATTTTCTCCTCCTCGATATTTTTTAGTTTTGGAAGTATTCATGTATAGGTGCTAAAGCTTTACATGTATGCGTATGCATGATGTTTCCTACGATTCATGTGTTGCCCCTTTGTTCGTTATGTGTCCTTTAGCCGCTATCTATACGTGTATATGTTTTGTTGTCATATACGATAGTTACTTCTATTACTTCTGTTTGTCCCTTCGATTCACATGATTCTGCATACGATCTTCTGGTATGTTCTCCTGAGCTCATTCGGTTGAGATTTTTGTTGCATTGTTTTTGTAACTCGAATCATCAATTTCATGAGAGCGGTTTGCCATGTACATTTGTCATGTTGCAACCCCAGGCTCCGAGAGATTGTGCATTGCGTAATTTCCAAGCTTTTGGGCCATTTGTTGATTGCCATATCTCTTTCTCTAGTCTGTTAATTTGGCGCTTGATGTTCACGTTAAATTCATCTTGGGGCTTCCTATGGTTTTATTTATACAGTTTCTTTTGCTCTCCGACATTCTATACTGTATGTTTGATGCATTATAGGCATATATATCTAGTAGATAATATGTGTATTGCATGGTTTCTGTTGCCTTTGGGAACGTTGTGCATTGCGTGATTCCAACCAAGATCGTTATTACAATGCTTGTTCTATATGTCATGCAATTTCCTTTCTTTCAGACTCATATTCATTCATTCCATTTTACTTATTGCTATGATTAAGTCGGGATAGACCAAGGCATGTTCATTTATTTTCCATTTCGTGTCTCTAATTGTGTGGAAGTGCTGTGAGAGTGTCCATATAGTTATTTTGGGTTACTCATTGGTTCTTTAGTTTAATCCATGTGATCCCCATGTGTCGGTCAATGCATGCTCTTTTTTCATATGTTCTCAGTTGTTTCTCTTGGTTGCCTTTTTTGAGGGCCCATGCACACTTTTGTGTCATACGATCTCAGTTTTTTCTCGCCTTTGAGGGCTTATTATATATTTGCATTATATGACATTAGCGATAAACGTCTTAGTTCTTCTATTTCTCCTTGCATGTTCGTCATATTTCTCGTCTTCTATTTCCTTTTATTCTGTTTCTATTTTACATTCTTGTATTGCTCGACATTTTTGGTCTATGTTATGGTTATCTTGTCCCATACGTGTTACCTGGCAGAAGAGATCCAGTCCTCGGTGCCCCATGTTCTTAGAAGACAATTGGCAGCGGAGAGGCAGCGGATTGCAGAGATGGAGACCCTTAACTGGAAGACGACATCCGTTTGGCACACTTCGAAAGACAATAGCAGAAGCAAGATCTTGTCGATCTCGGGCTCGTGTGGACTCCCTCTCCACCATCATAGAGACCATGGCACAAGATAGACAGCGTGCTAATTAGGAGACAAGGGCAACCATCTCCCGCCTCCAATCAGAAGTCGCAGAGGTCACCACCACCATGCGAAGCGTGCAAACTGCCTTTGAAGCGAGTCAATCGGAGTTGAGAGC